>BTHU01000001.1:25109639-25709639 GCA_036184795.1 Tokudaia tokunoshimensis | reverse complement strand
CTCTCTCTACAACAACAAATTAATGTTGCTGAATAGCAGGAAGGCCAACAAGTTGTTTCTTCGATAAAGAATGATTTTTAGAGCCTTTAAATTGTTACTTAATTTTTATACAAAACATTTCTATTGTATTTTATCTATCTCCTCCCTCAACTCCTTCCAGATATTCCCCAATTCCCTATCTATCAAATTTCATGTTCTTTCTCTTTCTCTCTTTCTCTCTCTCCTCTTCCACCATCTATCTTACTCTTCATCCCCCTTCCAGCCTCTTTCTGTCAAAAAATAATAAAACCCGTTATGAAACTCCTACCCTCAGGGTTAAGGCCTCTGTGCAAAAGAGGAGACAGAAAGATTGTAAGAGAGAGATGTAATGGAAGACTCTAAGGGAATGGTGTCTTAAACACACAACAGGACGGATGCACACATGAACTCACAGACTCTGGTAGCATGCCCAATAGCTCACAGGCCTCCGTGGTTTTGTAGGGTTGAAAACAATTCATGCAGAGATTATGCAAAATTTAAACCACAGTGCCTGTACATGTAGGACAGTTGTGCTAATTAGCCCATATGCTATCCATGGCTCTTAAGTCTTTAGAGGGACCCAAATCAAGAAGGTCATATCTTTATCCTCTGAGATATATGTGTATGCAGACCAATGGTTCACCCTCACCTCAGCAGTGTCCAGCTTAATATAGATTACTGATTTATAAGCATTCTAGGAATTTTTAGAAAGAACAACAACAACAAAAAAAAACCTAATTAAAATTTTCCAGGTGCCAGGGGTAAACAATGACTACTAAGAATGCTTTTTCCTATGACAAGCTAGTTAAGATTAAATACAAGTTGCTGACTGTGCACTTGGGAACCCTGGAGGCTCCTTACTCCCCTTCAAAAGCACCATGTTCCTGTAAGTACCAGAATGCCATGGCTGCTTTCTCATCAAGAATTCTAATTGGTCCACACACAGAGAAAAGTGCAATGAATAGGACTGGAAAAAAATTAAACACAGATTTCTTAATAAAGCTGAAAATAGCTTAATAAAGCTGAAAATATTCTCCTGGCATCCAAAGGCATGTTTATTTCTGTTTAAATAGATGACTTCCCATAGACTGTTTCCCACTCAGCAGGGATCCTGGGAGAGAAGTGCTTTCCCCCTCCTGTGCATTTTAAGCTCTTTCTTGCTGAAATCCCATGAAGACTGTAAAGTGCATCTATTAATATGGATAAAAATCACATGCATGCTCAAATAATGTCAATATCTTAAGCTGTCTGCATCTGAAGTTTCTCCAAACAGATGCACTATGGCTTCCTATAAGAGCATGTAATTTGATGATGCTTTTGGCAAAAGATGCCACCCTGGGAATGAAGGAGGGGAGCGTGGGGTGGACCAGTGGCAGTCATTGGAAATACTGTTTATTTCCTAGAACCTAGGAAGCCTTTAGCCACTCTCTCATGGTGCTCTGTCACCCCAAAGATACATATCCTCCTAATGTATCAGAAAAATGAGAACCACTATTACCACAGACTCTGAAATATTCCTAGTCAATCAGTGGATTCTCAGGGCAGTCAGCAGAAGGTGGAGACAACAGCGAGAAACTGGTGACTGAAAAGGGACATCAAAATATTCCACAGAAATTCCAAGGACATTTCTGAAAGAAATAGTGGGCCCTTTAGTTTCAGAGTAGGCAACACACTCTGCAAGAAACACCAAGGAAGGGAAGCTGAGGTAAGCTCTCCTCTAAAGGGGACATCTGAGAAGAGAAGACAACAAAGTTAGGAAGCAAAATCATGAAACTTGCTCACAGAGAAAATGACACTGAAAAAGATGCATGAAAAGGAACAGAAAACGGTGGCAACTGTGTTAAGAAAAAACTTAAGGAAAACAATGAATCTTTCCATTCTCAGGAATTAGAACAGGGCACAATGGCACATGCCTTTAATCCCAGCACTAGGGAAACAGGGACATCTAGATCTCTATGAGTTCTAGGCCAGGCTCTTCTACAAAGCCAGTTCCAGGACAGCCAGGGATCAGTTACATGGAGAAAACCTATCTCAACAAACAAAAAAGAATTAGAACCTACTGCAGAGAACTGCCCCGGTAAGGTTAACTCACCCCTGTAAAGAGCTCATCCAGGGGCAAACAAAGTCAGCTATTTGTCTTGGGTCCTGTAAAACCTTGCCTGATGAATAAATGTTCAAAGAATTTATTCAACAAAAATTATAGGCTGTAAAATATGAAATGCTGGTGAAAATATAATGCTTATTTTTTGTAATGGCTTTGGTATTTTTGTTGTTTCATTTTTAATTATTTGATATGTTATTTTTGTAATTTTAATTTTTTGTATCCTGATTATAGTTTCCCCTCCATTTCTCCCAGTTCCTCAGTACCTCCTCTCTTGTTCAGACCCCTCATCTTTCCATCATTAGAAAACAAACACCCTTCTAAGGGATAATAATAAAATAAACCAAACACAATAAGATAAAACAAAATCTAATAGAATAGGACCAAACAGAAAGAAAGGAGCCCAAGGAAAGGCACATGAAACAGATATGGATTCAGAGATCCACACATTCAATACTCAGGAATCTCATACAAACATGAAACTGAGTGTGCATATATATATATATATATATATATATATATATATATAGAGAGAGAGAGAGAGAGAGAGAGAGAGAGAGAGAGAGAGAAAGAGAGAGAGAGATAAGGAGCTGCGATACAGATAGACATAGAAGTATAGATCTATATATACTTAATCAGCCCACTTTCTTATGTCTCTGTGGTAGGATGAGAAGTTAGAAAGATCTCCCATGGTCATGGGTTAATAGGATTAATTAAAAATGCCCTTCCTTCCCAAAGCAATCTATAGAGTCAATGCAATCCCCATCAAAATTCCAATACAATGCTGCAATGGCTTTAAATGTCAGTTAGCAAGTACAGAACAGCAGCCCAGATCTCAGTGCTTACCCACAATGCTCCTCCCTCTCTCTTCTACAACTTCACCCCTTCTTGTCCCTGAAGTTTTAAGGCTCAGTTGAAGCTGCCTTGTCTTTGGGAGGCTACCCTTGTTTCCTTTGCCTTCTGTTCTCATAGCTCCCTGCTCATATCTCTATTAGCACACTTAGTATGCTCTGTTATTAGTGGCCTAATTACTCCTGATTCCCTCAGTGCAGAGAGATCCTTGAGAGAGTGCATATGGGCTCTCAAAGATGAAACCTCAGGGCTCCAAGGTTTACAAGGTCAAAGCAGGAGCCTCACTCAACAATCTACACAGAGCAGAGTAACTGAGAGAAAGAATGAACTGTGAGGTCACTACCTGCAAGGATCTTGCTGCTGGCAAGAATGTTATAGACAAAAATAGCTTAATATCATAACATGAATATCTAGCAAAAGATCAGTTCTAGAGACATTTCTTAGCCTTGAGAAAACAAAGTATTTATAAACCAGGTTTTCTTTTTGGAAGCTTGGCATAAAGTTGGCTTTTGAGTACACTGCACACCTGTTCAAGAAACCAAACCTTTCATGACTTTGAAAGATCAAAACTAGATGAAGTATCACAGATGTCCCCTAGCTGCAGCTGTGAGGAGTTAAATATAACTTCTTTTGAAACTCCTTTGTATTGCTTTCCATAAGAGAATCTAGAAATCTTGATGTCTTACTTTGCAGGTTTCTACACAATAACTTCAAAATCTCTTCTCTTACTTCCCCATAGAGATCTGTGCTTAGAAGATGTTGTAAACATTTAAAGAAATAACTTCAAAATTAGGTAAAATGATTTCCTTTTCATTGGTTATAACATTTAATTATATCATATTTATGTCAGGGTGAACCATGAATGTATTTAGTCAGAGGACAATGTGCAGGACTACGTTCTTCATTTCCACCAGGTGGATACTTGGAGCCAAACTCATATCATTAGGCTTGGAGGCAAGCACCTTTAGCTACTGAGCCATCTCATTTGTCCCAGTGGCAACATTTACAGAATGGAAAATAGTCTGTACAAAGTTGAATAACTTAACATATAGACAGACATCACTGTGAATACTTGACTTACAGATTCAAATGTTCATAGATAGTTATATTGAATATATTCTGAGCAGACTATGATTAAATAACACTCATTTAGAAATATTTTCTCCTTGAATATGACTGTTAAATAATTCTATTTTATCTTTTCACGTGAAGACCTCAGCATCTCCCCGGTGCACAGCCACGTTCCAGATGCTCTGAAGATCAAAACAAATCTATCATTATCTTTCTTATCTGTTTTTCTGAGTCTTTGGATATGGGGAACTCTGGTCTGTTTCATGCCTTTTCTCATGACATCATAAGAACCGAGTTCCACCCTATTAGGACTTGTCTCCCCATTTTTCATGGTAGGCTTATATTTATAAACTTTACAATGGGATCAACATTGAATTGTATTAAAGTTTATATTTTCAAAGTTTTCAGTGTTTGTATTTTTACATTCAGTGTTTGTATTTATTTTTTAAGTAGAATTGACTATATACATACACACACACACACACACACACACACACACACATGTATATTTAAGGTACATGTGTGTATACATTTATATCTTGGTGCTTTAATACAGAGGTGTATTGTGAGGCAGTTAATGCAATCAAGCTAATTAAACAATGGAATTTTCTTAATCACTATTTTATTGCTATGAAGAAACATCAAGAACAAGACAACTCTTATAAGACAAAGCATTTTATTGGAGGATTGCTTACAGTTTCAGAGGTTTATTCCATTGCCCTCATGGCTGGAAGCATGGTGGCATGCAGGCAGACACTGGAACAGTAGCTGAGAAATACATCCTGATCCCTAAGCAGAGTGAGGTGGGAATTTGAAACCTCAAAACTCACCTCCAGTGACGTGCTTCCTCCAAGGCCACACCCTCTCATCCCTGTAATCTTATCAATGACAGTTCTACTCCCTGTGACTAAGCATTCAACTGTATGATCTTATGAGGGGCATTTTTATTCAAACTACCACAGGCATTCAATATTTGCAATTCTGAAAAGTACACTTCTGTGACTAATTAGTAATTCTTTGTTTAGGAATAGTTTTTCTCTTCTTACAATGTATTCTCCAGCTAATTTTTATGAAAATATTAAGTCAGTATAAATAAGGTCAATGTTTCTTTTCTTAAATATAAGTTCCTTACTGGATAGCCTGAGATCATTTTTAATAATATTTGAAGGCATTTTATGAAAAATAAAAACATACCTGCTCTATATTTAGACATGTGACATTCTCTCTTTTGTGACAACCTTGGCCATGTAAATCTATAACTAGATGTTTGAACTGAGCAGAACCCGAACTGAAGGGTTATCAGCAGATATTTTTACTCAGTTGAGTTTTAAGTATTTATAAAATTGATACTAAGACTATTTTTCTTTCTGGTGACTTTAGTAAGCCTGAGGCATTTTTCCTACTTTGCATACACCCTTTCCCTTTCCCTTAGACTCCCCAGAACAATTGCAGATGTAACAGCTTGGACTTCTCACCTGGTAAATGAATTCTTTCTGATGTGAAGATTTCTCTGCCACTTAAAATTCCAATGCTACACACATTGTCAGGGAAACTCCAAGGCCCAAACATCCCCCTTCAAACTCCTTCTGGCTGTGCCCTGTATCCAGCTCCCTGCAGAAGCTGAGCCTTCAATGTTACTGTCATAGTTCTCAACCTCTGTGATAAGCTGACAAAGGACGCTCCCTTCTAATTCTTCCTCTGATCTGTGGTAATTTACAATGACTCTATTGTGTTTTCCTCACATCATTATTTTATATATTTTTGTTGCTGATTCCACCTGAGGCCTCAGGGGTGGGGGACATTTTCTGGGAATGAGGATATGCACAGTCCTCTCTTCTACGTCCCTCTACGTTGTGAAAGCATCTCACCAAGTTGTGTGGGATGACCTTGAATGCACTCTATAGCCCAACAGACCTTAACTTTCTACTCTCCTGAGTTACAGGGATTATAAGACTTGCACCAGGTACAGTTAGCAAGTCTTTTATCCAAGCATCCCATCATCTGAAGTCTAGGGTTTCTCTCCTTTTTTCAGTTATTATTCCAGAGGAATGATTTGTATCCTTGATTTGATGATTATTTTTTTTTATTTGTGTGTTCAGGTGGCAGAGGAAGCTGTATGTATGTGAAGGACTGGGGAAGTGAGAGCTAAATGAGTGTGTATGTATGTGTGTGCATGTATGGAGGTGGCTGTGTGTGTGTAGGGGGGGAAGGCTGTGTGAGTATTGAGATAAGGCTGTGTATGTGGGAAGCTATTGTGGTCTGGGGTGTGCATGCACAGGTACTCTACTATGCCTGCAAAGATCAGAAGATCATTTGTGGGAATCATGTCTGTTCTTCCACATGTGTAGATCCAGAAATTCAAACTAAGGTCCCCAGGCTTGAGGATAAATGCCTTCGCCTACTAAGCCATCTCACTGGCTCCTGACATGTTTTTGAAATGTCACTCTCTTTAACATTTGATGCTCATCTCATCTCAGGGAACTTTTACCTTCCTCTTTCTAGTCAACAGCAGTAACTCCCAAATTCAGATTTAATTGTGAAAGTTGAATACTTGTACTGCCCTCTAGTCCTGACTCCCGACTGACTGCCCAATTGGCACTGAGCGAGACTGAACTTATCATACCTCAATAATCATATAATAATTGTATTCCTACTGCTCAGGAAGCACTTAGAATAAGATCTGACATATAGTAAACATTTAAACACACCAGCACATGATGTGCCAGCCACACAAGGAAAAGAGCTGCAGAGAAACAGAGACCTTCAGATTTGATACATCGCTGATGTTTATCAGGGTAAGTACTCCATGGGATCAAGGCCTCTCAGTCTGCCTTCCTAACACTGCAGTTTCTGAAAGACAGTTCTCAACATTTCTTTAATTCTACATGTGTCTGTAAAATTGTTTCCATGTGGAAACATTAGCCTATTGCAGAAACCTCATCTCCTTTGTTATAAAATTGAGAATTCATCAAGAGCAAATTCTCACAACCTCTCAAAGATGATAATTCTAGAACTACCTGGCTCAATTACCTCATGTTGGTGATACTGCAGGCAAATTTCTTAGTGTCTGTTTCTCAGTTTTCTCCTCTATTAAATGATGAGCATGATAATAATCATTAAATAGGGTTAACATTAGAATTGTAAACAATATATGCAAGGTATGCAAAATAAGGAATGAAGCATAATAGACAACATATGTCATATAAACTAGAATTGCTATCTTCAACATAATGGGGTATATATACCTCCTATGCAGTCACTGCTCTGGTCACTATAAGAACTAGAAGAGCATCAAGAAACATATCCTACCCTCAAAGATCATGTGATATATTAAGACTATTATCAAATAGATGCGTTATTGTTGCAAGACAAAATGTGAGATGAAGGTGTTCAAACTTGGGATGTTAGTAGAGGGTTCTTTAATCCTTAGTTGGCAAAAAAAAAGCATAAAAGGAATAAGAAGAGATTGAGTTAACACAGAGCACATTATAGACCAGAATTCCCAGGTCCTAAAGCTAGGTAAGAGGTCATGGGCAAAGTGAAGAATCAGAAGAGCAACTTTTGGCTAAGCAATGCCTTTGGCAAGCAGGGCAGGCCCAGAAACAAATGATCATGATCACAGAGTGTATTTCCGAATGTGGCCACATAACACTTTGTATTCCACTGGATGCTGTGCCCCATACTCCAATGTTAACCCTAACCCTCTAAATATTTCCTTATTCTTAAATCTGCTCTATCTCTAGCCTGATCTGATCAACAGATGTGGAAGAAACAGTATTTGAGACATTTTCAAGGCTAAGCCTTAAGAAATCTACAGACTCCGTTATTTTTTTTTTCTCAGCTTAGAAACTAGGTACCATGCTGTGAGGGGACCCAGTTACTTCAAATTTTACATGTGGGGATGACTGAGGATTCTGACAGGCAGCCATTACTGTCACCATACAGAAAGTCATCTTGGATGTCCCAGCCATTCCCAGCACTCCCTTTAATCTACAGAACTATGACACACAATGATTAGTCCTAAACCACTAGATTGAGGGCCCCATTTAGCAGTGGACAAACAATTTTTTCTTTCTTCTTTTTTTTTTGGTTTATTGTTCTTTCATATAATATATGCCAACCACAACCTCCCCTCCTTCTACTCTTTCCAGTTGCCCCAGACCCCCACCCCAAAGAACGTTTATGGTCCCTTGAAGATAAGCTTTTCTTAAAAAAAAATTAACAAACCAGAGACCAGAGAGGTTAGGCAATTTATCCAACGTCAGCACACCTGAATAAAGGTATGTTCACAAGCTAAGATCATCTAAGAGATGTGTAACACAAAGATCCTCTTCAGAGAAGGCCTATCTTCTAAAAGAACTGCCTCAGAGAAAGCCTTCTCTCTCCTATCCAGCACTCACTTCCAGCCAGACTGGGATCCTGCAGACTCCACCCATTCATCCTTCCAGCTTGGTGTGCAACAGCAGCAGGACTCACTGAGAGGGAGCAAGCAAAGGACATAGAACCACATCTGGATCCCAACATGCATACCACAGCTGGTGCCCAGACCATAGGAGCCACAGCTAGAGGAAGAACATACCTGATGCCACAGAGGAGATGCTCAAGTGAAGTAAACAAGATCAACAGACTTGGCACTATTTCACTGCCCTGTGGGCTCCTAAATTCTTTAGGAAAAAACAGTCTTGGATCAGTTTGTAGATAAAAGCTAGACAGGAGCGTTTTGCAGTAAATTAGTTCTTCTAGTTGCCAACACTTGTCTGTGACTGGAACCTTTCATTTACTCCTTTTTCTTGAATAAATACTTAAAATGAGTGTGAAGGATGAGCCTTCCCCTGTCCTAGGTCCTGACTCTTTAGTGACAGACTCCTCAATCATTCTTATAGCCTAAGGCACATTGCATTGTATGTGCTTAGCTGGCTTTCTCCAAAGAACAAAGGGAAGTCCCTGAATTTGGAGTCTTGAATAAGAAAGTGACATGATTCTAATTGTGTTTCAAAAAGAACATATCAGGTGCATTTCAGGAAATAGGAAAAAGTAAACTATAGGTAGATGCAAGTCAACAGGGAATACTTTTAAATAAAAGATACTGGGAAGCTTCCAATGCACACATACGTATTTTCATATACACATGTACCCACACATGTGCATAAACATACATATACACAAATTCATACCAGATACACACATGAAAAAAGAAAGAAACAAGCAAAAAGGAGAGAGAATCAGGGAACTTAATGACAACAGCTTGTTCTCATGGTCAAACATGTGTTACAAGAATACTAAACACCTTTTATAATAATCTGATTCCCTTCACAATCATCATTTACCATGGCATGTAATTGGAAATATTGAAGATAGTGATTCTGGGAACTTACTAGGTGCGATGTAATGGCCACACTTTCTTTGCCTTTTCAGCAATGCTATGACATGAGCATCATCAAACCAGTATCAACCATTTTATCAATTTAAAAAAATGTGTATTACATATCTTCTGTGTACCAGTCAACATGGTGAAGATACAGAGACCAAAAAAGAATAGCTTCATGCCATTTGTTTTAGAGATACTCAAGTGGAAGAGTATAAGAATGAAAATGGTAAATGACAGTACAAGGTGACAGGTTGTCACTTTCAGAGTTTTGGAGGGTGTCAGGGGATGAACATTTTAAACCTGGAGATAAATTTTAGCATATATATATATACCATAAGTACCCCCAATTGCTAAACATAAGCTGACAGTTGGACATCTGAAGTTGAGCTGACGCTGGCTGTGTTTTGAATAAAGCCCCAGTATTCCTGATCTCCCCTGTCATTATGATGAAATACCTCGACTAAAGCAACTTAAAGAAGCAAGGGTTCATTATAGCCTCCATTTCAAATGTACCATGATGGGGAAGATTGAGGCTTGTGGTGCCTGGTCACATTGCACCTGCAATTAGGAGCAGAGAATAGTGAATATCTATGTTTAGTTCATTTTCTTCTTTCTATTCATTTGGCAGTTAGGATGGGCTTTCCCACCTAAATGTACATAATTTATATAGTAATCATGGACATGTTCACAGGCTAACAAAATGAAGATACTCTCTCACAGTACTGTCCAAAGCCTTGCCTTCTAAATGAGTCTAGGTCTTGTCATATTTAAAATTTGGTATTAACCACTACATACGTCTAGTGCTAAGAAAAGGATCAAAAGTAGGGAGTGCAATAGTTAATTTGGCCAGTGTGGCTTAGTAGGTAGAGGTGGCAGGATAAATTCTTGCTCTGTTCACTAAACAATGGCATTGGTATAGGTTTGGACCATGCAAAAGGTGGGATACCAACCAAAATGTCTTCAATTGTTGGTAAATCCCCACTTGTGTAGCTGACTTTTTTAGTAACTTCTATGTAGGACTGTTTATCACTTTGTCTTCAGGCAAAATTTATCCAACTCTTCTTTCCATGGATATATGCATCATTAGGATAGGTGAGCCAACACCTCTGGGACCTTTTCATGGTCCCAGAGGAAGAAATTTAATGTGTGATAATGAAGCATGTTGGTATCCACAGCTGTTAGATACCAAGATACCAATGATCTCTCTGTTTTTCTCAATCTCACTTCCAAACACATGCTTCCAGAAAAACTATTGAGGGCTCATAATAACCATTTTTACATTTTCTACTGAGAAAGAACTTCTTTAAGATACTAACAAGATTATGTTTGCATCATTCCCAGCTACAACTTTAAAGATACTGTAAATAGGATATAATAAAATAATGACAAATATTTAAGTTAGCTCACGGCTTTTGATTTTTATATGCAATTTTTCATAGTTGTCAAATAAACCATAAGAAATTGTGAATCACTGAGTATGTGGCTTGTATTCCAGGGTTCTTATTATATAGAAGAAAACTATGATCTCTGTGACTCTGGAGTGATCTGACTGCCACATTTTTAAAGTACAGCTGAAAGAAGTTTAAGAGTGTTCTTTCTAGGAGAGCTGAGGCGTCCAAGGGGGAACTCATATACCCATCAAAACACCATAGAGAATTCCTAACACAAATAGCTTAAAGAACATCAGGAGAAAGTAGATCATTGTGGGTGTAGGAGCCTTCTGCACTATCTCAGCATCATTACTAAATGTATAATATACATTTAGTAGACAAACTTTATAGCACTGATTAATTCATTAATAACTTCAACAGGAAAGCAAGACTCCACTCTAGGTTTGATTGCTAAATTTCAGTGGCTCAGATAAGGAAAAAAAAAATCACTTTTTTAAGGTTCTGAGAAAACCCTGAATTTTATGAAGAGTTCGGATTTATTCAACATGTTACATCCCAGAGAGGTGAGGACTTTGGAATAAACTTTCAGGGAAATTCCTGTTCATCCATATTGTGATATGCTTTGCTAATTAAAGTAAGCAATGTTTACTGCATTCAAATTTAATGGAAAAACCAATATTTATCACCCCACATTCCCTTCCAGTAAATTGGAGGCAATGTTAACTCTCAATTCATGCTGGCTGAACTAGCTGGACTTTTGGGGGAGTGGGGTGAATCAAGTGAAGTACAGGAAGAAATTTGGATGACAACCACTAGTTTGTTGTTTCATGTGGTCTAAGATATACTCTACAGTGCTTGACGTGGTCCCTTGACCTCCCATGTCTGGCGTGCAGATGGCTTTGTTTTGTAAGGATGCCATGACTGCAGAACGGATGTGAGTGGCGTAGGGTTGGAGATCAAGGTAGTCCAGCATGATACAGCTGGTCAGCAGCATGGCAACGGGGTTGGCAATATTTCTGTGAGCTAAATTGTGACCTATTTCCCTTGAACCCATCTCAAATATTGCATATGAATCACCATAATTGGCTCCAGGGACAATTCCTGATCCTCCAACCAACCCTGTGCAGATGCTGTTGATAATGTTGCCATAAAGATTGGGCATTACCATGACATCAAATTGTTGGGGGTTTGATACCAACTGCATTGTGGTATTGTCTATAATCATACTCTCTAAGGTGACCTGAGGATAGTGAGCTGCCACATCCTTACAGCACTGAAGGAAGAGTCCATCTCCCAGTTTCATAATGTTGGCCTTGTGAACAACTGTCACTTTTTTCCTCCCCATCTTTTGAGCCAACTTGAAGGCATAATCAGCAATGCGCACAGACTTGGCCTTTGTCACAATCTTTAGGCTCTCTACCACTCCTTTCACGCTCTCATGCTCCAGGTTAGTGTATTCCCCCTCTGTATTCTCCCGAACAACCAGGATGTCTATGTCCTTGTGTCGGGTCTTCACACCAGGTAAAGTCTTGAAATGGACGACACTGGCATAGAGGTCAAGAATGGTGCGAAACGTGGTGTTGTGGGACTTGAAACGGGCAGGCAGTCTGTGGTTGGTTGCAATATTGCCCTTCAAAGCAACACGGTTCCGACGGATGGCCATGAGAGCATTGGTGATGTCCTCTTGATCAGATGTTGAGGTGACCCACACCTCTTCAAAGTCCACGGGTACACAGTTTGATCTGAATATTCTCTTGACATGGACCATAAGCTCGGGCCCAATGCCATCTCCAGGAATCATAGTCACTGTGTGCCTTCCACCATACTTTGCTGAAGGAGGTACTGCATAACCTGAGCAGAAATTTCTGAAGGAGGTCACAAGCTCACATACTGCCTCCCTAGAATGGCCAAGAAGAACAGCAGGTTGGAGAATTGTTCTCACAGAACAGCTGGCTACTGCTAGCATCTTCACTGTCAAGGCTGTCCTCTTACTCTTTCTTAGAAACAGCTTCTTTCAGAGTTCTGAGGCAATGATTCCTTCTTGAGTCACAATTCTCTCTCTTTCCTTACATTCTGATTGACATTCTACTCTTGTAAGCATGCTAGACATGGAAAGATAGGGTGTCTACACTAAAAGCTACAAACATTTTGTGGCTAGGTGATTCATGTATCACATTATATGGGCTATGCTCTAAAAATATGACTTTTTAAAATTTTCCTTCTTTTGAAAAAAAATGTCATTTTCTTTCATATACTAGATCCCAAACATGGTTTCCCTTCCTTCCACTCTTCCCAGTTCATCTTCCCAACCTACCCTCTCACCCTCTCACTCCTCTGCTTCCCTGTGCCCCTCAGCACAATAGATGGTGAGTCAGCCTCATAGTTTTGAGAACTTTTACATGTATACATTGTATTTTGTTCATATCTACCACATCCCCCTCCCTCCAGCTCCTGGCAGGATATCCTAACACATCTCCCTTCAAATTTCATGTCCTTTAAAAAAAGTTAATAACCTACTAACTGATAAGGATTTTCCATATGTGCCTGAGTGAAGGGACATCTTTAAGTGGGAAGCTTATAGGTTCTAGGGGAGACCCACAATTGCTTCGCTAAACAGTTAGGTAGTGATTAACTCAGAGACTCATTACTGGTTATATTGTTGATAATAAACACTGAGTGTAGAGCTGTAGATGGGATAACTACATCAATTTCCTCTGATCTGATGGTCAGTCAGGAAACATCTAAAAATAAGTCACAAAAACTGTAAGAGCCAGAGTATGGAGAAGAGACCATGAAATGCTGTGTTCTAGACATTACGTGACAGATGCACATATAATTTAATTTTTTTAACTGGACTTTATTTTCCAACAATTACAGAGGCACAGAGGAAGTGAGATAAAGATACTGGCATTCCTCACATACCCAGGCCACTATATAGACCCAGATTTCCCCCTGGTCAGAATCCTGACTGCAAATAATGCATGTTTAATAACTGATAAACATTGGCAAACTTTTGTGACTCATAACCTATAGTTTGCTTTAGAATTTTTTTCCAAATTTAAACCAGTTATAGATTTACACAAATATCGAATGCCACATATCCATTGTTATAGTGTCATAATTGGGTATCTTCTTTAACATATTCTAAGAAAAACATTGGGTAAGAAATGCAATTCCTTGGAAATACCTATATTTTTATGAAACAAGCATCCCTGGAGTTGACAGCAAAATATGTTTTAATAGTGCTAGTGCATTCTGAAATGAAAGAGCTACTGAGCTAAGAAATGACCCTAACAGAATGAGCAGAAATATCAGAGTAAGGACCAAGATACAAAGAACGATGTTTTCAGAGAGATTTAGCTCAGTAACAGGATTGGGCCAGACATGGAGACTGCGAGCATCATTCTGAATGTATTTAACAGACTGGAGGAAAGATGTCCAATAATGAAGAAATAGGAAACACTGGAAGGACAGTAAATTGGGTAGGGAAAGATGATCTAAATGGCCGGGCAGTGATGACACACGCCTTTAATCCCAGCACTTGGGAGGCAGAGGCAGGAGGATTTCTGAGCTCAAGGCCAGCCTGGTCTACAGAGTGAGTTCCAGGACAGTCAGGGATACACAGAGAAACTCTGTCTCGAAAAACCAAAAAAAAAAATAAAGATGATCTAAATGAATTTTTAATATGCTATGTCTTTGAAGCCTGGACGATATCCACACATGACCTCTTGTGTGTGCTTAATAAATGAGTCTGAAACCCCTGATGAGAAATCATGGGTGAAGATATAGAATCAGGAGTCATAAGCATATCAGAGAGATAAATAGGAGTGTAGACAAGAGCCTAAAGCAGAGGATACCTACTTTATTTTTGCTATTATGACAAATGACATCCACAGGAAATAGTCCCATATAGGTACACACATATACACGTGCACACACAAAGTAGTTCACCAAATAGAGCAAAGGTCTTTAAATTGCTTTGTAGAAAAAAGCATAAAAAACAAAATTGTACCAGCAAATGATTATGAAATCTATTATTGGCTTTAAACCACATCACTGTAAAGAGAAAATGTAGATGCAAATTTTTTAATATTAAAACCATATTGATCAAAGATATAACTCAGGTCTCTCTAGGTAATATAAGTAGAGCAGCATGCAGTAACTCAGACTAAGCAAACTAATTATAATCTCAGCATCAAAATGTACAGAAATTGTATTTCTGTGTAGTCTTTATGCTAATACTATAGGACACGACTGACTAAGCCTCTCACTTGGATGACTGCTTTACTCCTGATGTGGAAGTTTTAAGGGCTTAAGGATATCCTCACTCTTGTTTCTATGTTATAAGGAAACAGATAAATATACATGTTTTATCAACCTCTTGTCTTAGTTATCTACGTAAAATATCAAGGAAACAAATACACATATAAATCCATAGTTCATAGACTGTAGCCTATCAGAATTGTTATAACGTTTAAAAAGTAGCTTTAGTAATTCTATAAGAATTACAACTATTGTTTTTTGGACATTTGCATTCTTCCCCCATCTCCTCACAGATCCACCACCCAACTTTGTATCTTCATTTTTAAAAAGCCACTCAGTACGTTTGGTACCACCTGCATCTTCTCTCGTGTATGAATATGGGTTGAACATGCAGACCTACCAAGGGCTACAACCTAACATAACTACTTCTTCCACTTGGAAGCTATCAATTACCTACAATTTCTCAGGTAGTGGTGGGAAATTATGTCCATCTATTCCCCTCTACGCTGGATTATTTTTTCTGGTTTTAGTTCACACAGGTCTTGTGTATGTGTCATCATAGCCATTGTCAGAATTGCTACAACTACATTAATAACAGATCATAGACATTTCAAGAAATTTGAGCCAATGAATGATGGCCAATTCCCCATCACATATAATCCAAGATATCATATTGAAATACAGTTGAGGAAATGTTGCATCCTATGTCTATGGTGAGTCTGATTCATTGAAAAGGGAATCCATTCACAAGCACTTTCAATTAAAGGTGTATGAATAAGTGCGGTGTGGTTGGGTCATAGCTGATTGTGACGTGATGCAGTAATATTGTCATGCCAGTGTGGTTTGGAAAGATGTCTGCAGAGACAGCATATGAGATGACAGCAATGAAAGGGGCTTCAGTATTTGAAGTCTTAGAGGAAGATAACTGAGAAGAAAAGCATTGGTACATTGAGAGGCCATTGCTTTCGAAGGGAGGTGACATGTCCATGGACAGGACAGTTGACCCTATCATAATTCTGTAAAAAGGGAAGTATGATCAGTAATAGCAACCAGGGCCTCAGTGGCAACCTCACCATGAAGGCAGATTAATGGCTAAAGGTATGGACTCCAGAGACAAGTGGCCTGCCACATCTAACTTTTGTGTGTGTGTGTGTGCACGCGCGTGCGCGTGCACGCACGTGCACACATGCCTGTAGAGGCAGAGGTCTACTTGTCTTCCTTGACCACTCTCTACCTTATATTTTGTTCACTTATTTTTTGTATGTGTGTGTCTGCATGCATGTGTGGTGTATATCATGTGTGCATACATGCTCATGTGTGTAACACCCATGTGAGAAGGTATGGGCACATGTGTTTATGTGTCTATGTGCATTTGGAGGTCAAAGGCTATTGCTGAAAGTCTTCATCAATCACTTCCCACCATACTTATTCACTAAGGTAGGGTTTCTCAATTGAACTTACACTCATCAATATGGCAAGTACAGCTAGCCTGCTTGCCCCAAGATCTGTCCTCCTTTAAAATCACTATAATTACAGTGGAGCTACCACACCCACGGAGCATTTACATGAGTATTAGGCATCTGAATCTAGCCCTTATCCTTCTTTGGCAAGGGTTTTACCCATGAAGATACCTAAATAGTCCTCTTTAGTTTTTGAGACTAAAAATAGATAACATGCTCAATGAGCCTGGATCTCATCAATTCAAGAAAATGGACAATAGAACAAACATCAGGAATCCTTCTGTATTTCTCTAATTCCCTAGCACTGAAATTTTTGGTATGCACTTCTATAATTGGCTAGTTACATGGGTGCCAAAGATCTGAATTCGGGCCCTCACAATCACACAGCAAGAGTTTCACACTCTCCCAGCCCTTACCAATGTATTGTCCTCACATTTTATGACCTATTTTAGAACTTGAATTCCAGGGAGAAGAGTAAATTAAAAATGGACACACAGATGACAGACTGATAGGCATGCATTTTTCTTAATGCCACCATAAAAGTGTTATGAAACAAATACAAATACCTTTACTTTCAGAATTTGAATACTTAGACTTGAAATATACAATATATACATTATAACTCACATTATATATGTATATACATATATACATATAAGTATATGTACATGTATATGTATTCAGATCCCTAATACTCATGTAAATGCTAGATGGGTGTGGTAGTTCAACTATAATTATAGTGCTCTTAAAGTAGGTCAGATCCTGGGGCAAGTTGTGTAGCTAGACTTGCCATATTCATATATATACATCTATATGTGTGTATATATATACATATATATATTATTCAATATATATATAACATACATATCGAATAAATGTGAGTAGAGATGTGGTACTAAGTGGTTTTCTAATGAGAGGGCTGGGATGACTCACCTATGTACCTTGTAAGGATGAATAACAGCGGAACTGCAGTACAACTATAAGACATGACAAGTAGTGGATGGAGGAAGGGGAGAGAGAGGCTTTCTGAAATGCAGACAAAATCGAAAGGCCTGTAGGGTGCGCTAAGTTTTCCTGGTTGGCTGCATTTATGGGAGAAAATAGGCACAGACAAAAAGGGAAAGTAATTGGGGTCAGAGATTAGGAGTCTTCAATGACAAACTTATGATCTCCATAATACCCTAAGGGCAGCATGGAAGGATTCAGAAATAAAGACTTTAAGTGGTGTGACTTTAAAAGGAAAGCATGCATTAGATAGAGGAAGAGAGACAGAAGACTTCAAGGATTATGGTGACTTTATATAGCAAGACATACGTTGATATAAGCAGAAAATTTTAAATGCATACACACACACACACACAGAACGGGGAGAGAGGAAGGGGGAGAGAGGGTTCTTGACATTCATTTGAATTTGTGAGAACCAACTCATTGATAATATTGCTTTACATTTTTCCAAAACAACACTGTCAATGTATTCCAGGTTCTACATTGCACATTAATGCGATCTCTTGCACACACCCTGCCTTTATCATTTGACAGCAACAGAAGTAAGATGTTAAGGATATTAATAATTCCTTATAATTTAAGAAAAATTCTGGGTCTTAGTCTCTTCAGACTAATTTGTATTCTTCTTCCACATTGTGAAACTTTCCTTGGGGTGGCAATGTTACCATGGTCTACCTCCCCTACCTGCCCCTGAGATGGAGTGCAAGAGTCATACTCACAAGCACACAAATTGCCACAGCAGAGTTTTAAATCTTTACAAAGCACGATGACAATTGTGCAGAACTACCAATATCTGCTAACAGGCATCTAAGTAAGGGTCCTTTAAAAGCATGTGCTTGCAATAACTCTGTCTCAAAGAACCACTGAAGTTCTATATTTCTTTTTTGTTTTCTTGTTGTTTAAGTTTGCATATTTGCAAGGGTCACATCATGAGAATTACAGAGGATAAGAATTTTTGAAAATTAGAAATTAGATAAGGGGGTAGTGCCTGCCTCTTCAGACATTGAAAGCCAAATGTCAAGTATAGCACAGGATGAAAAAGAAATAGTCAGGTTTACAACACAGAAGGAAAACACAGGAACTGACAGAGGGGGGCTAATATCTATTTAATAATTATATACCCAGTTAGTTCTTCCTCATTCTGCCCTGTCAGATGCCTGTGATCTCAGCAGCCTAGCAGGAGATGAGAGTTTGATCTTTAGTCCTCAGAAACACTGTATGCTATTCAATGCAGACTCAATATTGACTATTAGGAAAGAAGAAAGCCATACTAAGTGCTAGATATGGCCTACACTACCTAGCATGTGTACTGAAGAGTATTCTCAACAAACTGAAAAAAATCTAAATATAGAATACTGAAATCAGATGATTCCAAAGAGAAGGGCCCCACTGAAGTCTATGGTCAAACTGTATACCAGAAATTAGAGGTTACAGCTTCCCTGCTCAGCTCTTAAATATGAGTGAAAAGCCAGGGGGAACCAGTGGTGGGAAACATCTAAAATAAGAAGCAGAAACCCAAATGACTCAACAGACAAATATTATGAGAAAAAGCACCGGAACCTACTTCATGCATCAACACTAATATCTGAAGACAAAAAGGGCAAAAGACTGGTGAAATAAAACCAATATGCTCTGAAACATAAACCATATCCTCTGAGAACAAGCATAGGGAGAAAAGAAATTGTGCTCTGATATAGAAAGGGAGAGCAGAACCAAAAGAAAGGAGAAAGTGTTGGAAGTCAAAATGAGAAATTTCCACATATGGACATGCACATACATAAGCATGAAAATTAATAAGAAAGTTGTAAGACTCTGCATCAATGTCTTGTGCTAGAAAAAGAAATGGAAAGCAAAACATGTATAAGCCAAAAATACAGAATTCACCAAAGTCATAAAGCAAGACATTTGCACATTTAACATTTATAAGTTTCAGAATGAAGCAGTCCACTGAGTATCTACCCATCAGAATAAAAGAAAGTTTGTTCTAGTTTCATTTCCTTTGCTGTGATTAAAAAAAAAAATCTTGACAGAAAATGCGGAATAGGGTAAGAACGTGTTTATCTGATTTACAATTCTAGTGGTGGCTCTTGGTTTCAGGAAAATCCAGGCAGGAACTCAAGCAGCTGGTCATGGTTTATCGTATCTGAGAGAGTGAGAGTGAGTGAGAGAGAGAAAGAGGAGAGAGGAGAGAGGAGAGAGGAGAGAGAGAGAGAGAGAGAGAGAGAGAGAGAGAGAGAGAGAGAGAGAGAAGGAAGAGGGGAAGAGGAGAGAAGAGAAGGAGGAGGAGAAAGAGAAGGAGGAGGAGGGGAGGGGAGCGGAGGAGAGAAGAAGAGAGGAGAGGAGAGGAAGAAGGGAAAGAAGGGGAAGAATCGAAAGGGCTTCGAAGGAGAGGCGAGAGGAGGGGAGGGGAGGGGAGGGGAGGGGAGAGGAGAGGAGAGGAGGGGAGAGGAGAGGAGAGGAGAGGAGGGGAGAGGAGAGGAGAGGAGAGGAGAGGAGAGATTATCACATCCTTCTGTAGTGCATGCTAGCTTTCAGCTAGCTTTTCCTTTCTTACAATATTCAGGACTTCCTGCCCAAGGAATTATATGACCCACAATGACCTGAGTTTCCCCACATCAATTAAATATCAGGATAATCCATTGCAGACATGTTCATGGGCCAACCTAATCTGGCAAAATAATTGACTGAAACTCTATTCCCAGGTGATTCTAGGCTATGCCAAACTGACAATTGAAACTGAGCAGTATACCAAGTCATTATGTGACTTAAAAGAAAGGGAAGCAAAAATACATTGGGTTTTTGAACTATCACATCCTAACCTGAAATGATGCCTTAAAAATCTGAAGGAGAAACTGATTCATAGAGTAAAATAATTTTTAAATCACTAGTCTTAAATGGAGATTAAATTAATTTAAAAACATGTATATTTTGTTCATTATATTCTAGGTATTTAAGCAATACAGAAATATTCAGTCAACACTTTTTAGAGTGACAGTCTCAAAACTTTCCCATCAGGCACTTCTATAACGTGTTTCACCAAGCTAGAACAGTAATACAAGAAAGGACAGAAATAAAGTACCAAAATCCAGGGCTCCCTTCCACAGGGAGAGGCAAAGAGCATCCCATGGCACAAGCAATCAGTTGAACTGGGTGTGGAGGGGTTAAGGTAAACAGCTAAGGTCATGAGGGGCATCTATTTCTTGGGTTGGAACTTAAAAATTATGATAGGTACATAATAAATTAATCAAGAATATGATTATTATTGGTGAGGGAACAAAAAGCCTCGCATGAAAGAAAATCACTGCTGTGTATACCATAATCTGCTCATGATCGTTTCATACACAGGGACACTAACAAAAACACAGAATACTGACCCAGCAAGAGCATGAAGCCATAACCAGCAGTCAAATTAACTTAAGTACTGAGAATTGGTCTACAAATTGTTAAACTTGGAACTACGATAATGTAATAAAAAAGCATACTGTTTTGAGACTCCAAGGAAGCAGCTGAGAGAATCTGTAAACAGGATTGACCATCATTGTCTCACAGGTAGGAAGTCAGAAAGGGTTCCTGGGGCCCATTTTTTAAGTAAAGCCTGTTGAGGCACTGATGCCTAAGAGTTAAAGTTATAGATGCCCTAGGGTCGCATGTTGTTTGCTCCACTCACATCTCTTGGAGCCTGACTCTGACAAAACTGAACTGCTTATGACTCTTTCACTTACAGCTAAGGTCACCTGGCTTGGACCAGAATGTTAGACCTTCTCTGTCTCACTTGCCTTTTCTGTAAATGATGGTAATGTCTTCCTCATACAGACTGGCAAGAATTGAATACATGTAACATGAATGTTGCCTAGGTCGTTATTATTCACACAAATACAGTATTTTGGAGCAGCATCAGTTTAAATAAGTAAGATTAAGACAAGATGTTATTTCACTGTATTTGAACTTAACCTGTACATGTTGGCCCAAATTTATAATTTAAAAAATTCCAAGACAACGGTATCATTGTAGTGTACTGAATGCTTTCACAGCTGAGTACTACTTCTTTTTATCCTCATTTATTATCTATTCACATATACAGAAATTTCCTCCAATTACAGAATATTGGAAGCACTTAATATCCCAATCTCTCTTAATTTAACAATTTGAGAAATCGATGTAAAGTATTAATATGTCTTCTAGAGGGAAATGAATGAGTTCCTATTTATAATTCTCTCCTTACTCTGAGAAATTATTTTAAGATCAGTCTTCATAGTTGGTGAATACTGACTAATTTTTAATAATTCTTGTGCCCGTGTGAGTATGAGCTAAAATTCATTCACCTAAAGAAAAAGTGAGAGGCCCATTCAATAACCCTCAAGACAAAATATCATTTCCCTCCTGCAGATGAGGACTCTGTCTGCTGCATGCTGATTAGTTAGTGCCTGGGATGCCACCTAGAAGACAGAGCTTTCCTTTGCTCAGTTATAGTTTGGCATAGAATACCAGAGCATAGAAATATGCTAACCCAAGTGATTGACCAAACATCAGTGTTTCATAACAAACAAAGACACCAGGACAATCTGTACGGTCAACAGGCCATGTGTGCACATCTTCATGGCCAGTCGTGGCATTGAAAGTTCTTTTGCCTGTTGACAGTGACCCCTAATAAAGACATTCTCATCTGACAGGAGTCTCGGGGATGGTGATCTTTCTCTTTTCTGCGGCAGCCTGGAATACTGCCTGTCAAAGATAATTACCAGCAGAACAGAGAACCTATCACTTGCCCATTACCCTGTTAACACATCCACAATAAGCGCATGAGAAAGGAACACAAGATGCTGAAGCTTGCTAGAGACCTGGGCTATGGTACTCACTGAGGTCTGTGTGTCAGGGAGAAAATTATGAAGTAATGCTAGGCACCTGTTCTCAGAGGCAAATGAGACAATTCAGGTTTGCTGAAATTTAATTTTAGCCACAGGTAGCAGAGTCAGGGTCTCCTCACACCTGCAAACTCTTTGACTGCTGCTTGACAGAAATTTTGAAAGTTTTTATGTCGGCTCTGACCCTAAGCAAAGGATGTGGACTGCCAGTTTTTGTGCGGGGGGGGGGGGAATTACAAGGGAGCACTTTACCTCTGCAGTTCTCTCTGGAGAAGTGACAGCTGCTCATTTGCAACCTCAAACTTGATGGTAGAACCTGGTGGAGTCTATTAACGGAAGAGCTCAGTTTTCGGTGAAATGGTGTTTATAGGCTGAGTGTTCTGTGCATGAAAGCTGAGGGAAGACACTGAGTGTAATGGGAGGTGCCTGTAATCGTAGAATTCAGGAGACTGAGGCAGTGGAATTACAAGTTTGAGATCAGCTTGGGCTAAGTAGAAAGTCAGAGGTCAGCGTAGGTAAAACAGTGAGATAACTTCTCAAAAGCCAAACCGAGTCTCTGCCGTGACTCCAGGTTATATACTCACATCTGAAGGATGGACCTCGGGACTTCACACTGCTGCTGTGAATAGTGGTCCACTCTATATATGTACCATACTGCATCAGTCCTTTGTCGGTTGAAGGATATTAAGGTTGTTTTTATTTCTTAGCTGAGCAAGAATCTGTGGAGTAGGATGTCAAGTCCTCTAGACATATGCCAAGGTGTGGTATAGCTGCCTCATATGGAAGATTTATTATTTTTTTTTAATATTTTGAGGGAATTGTCCACACTGATTTCCATAGTGGCTACACTAGTTTGAAATCCCACCAACAGTAAATTTGGGTTCCCCTTTGCCTCCATCCCCTCCAGCATTTGCTGGTTGTTTTGCTGTCCTTTGCCATTCTGACTGGGGTTAGATGAAATCTCAGAGTTGTTTGGATTTGTATTTCCCTGATTGACAGACAGAACAATGAACAATATGTGAGACACTTCTTAGCTATTTTTATTTCTTCTTTCGAGAACTCTGTTCAAATCCTGAGAGTTGGAGAGTTTTGTTTTTTGGCTATTTGACTTTGAAGTTCTTTACATACTCTGCATATCAATCCTCTGTCTGGTGTACAGTTGAAAAACCTCTTTCATTCCATGGGGTTCCTCTTCATATGATTGCTTCTTAGCTGTGCAGAGCCTTTAGTTTTATAGGGTCCCACTTGTCAATCGCCTTAATTCTTGGGCAAATGAGGTCAGGAAGTTCTTTCTTAAAACTATATCTAGCAGTTTCTGTATTTTGGTTTTACATCTAGGTCTTTGATCCATTTAGAGTTAGCTTTTAACATCTTGGTAAAAAGATGAATGGCTGAAGTTACAGGTACTCATGTTTAGGTCTTTGATCTTGTTCCATTGATCTACATGTCTGTTTTGTGATAGAACATATTATTTTATTACTATGACTCTGTAATATGTATTGAGATTTTGAATGGAAATCCCTCCAGCTTTGCTGTTTTTGCTCAGAATTGTCTTGGCTATCTGGAATCTTGTGGTTCCATATGAACTACAAGCAACTAAGACATCCTGACACTGGGGAGGGGGGTGGCAGAATCTTCCCCAAGGAAGAAAACATAAGCTAATTATCCAAGACCAAATTGTAAACCTTGAAAATATATATTACTGAGCCCAGGATACACAGAGAAGAAAGAAAGAAAGAAAGAAAGAAAGAAAGAAAGAAAGAAAGAAAGAAAGAAAGAAAGAAAGAAAGAAAGAAAGAAAGAAAGAAAGGACAGTATTAATAGATCTAAAAGTAGACCTACCTTGTAGATCTAATTGTTGCCTCTAATATCGTTCCAATGGGATTTTTTTTTCCTACCTGGTTTCAAGTTCAGACCAATATTTTTGCAACCCTCACTCTTAAGTACACAAGAAATAAATCAGTAAAGTATCACTGAAGGGAAGCTACACCAATCTCTTATCTATGTCTGCTTCTCAGCAAAATATTATATACAATTATATAAAGGTTGTTCAAGAAAGGTAAAAAGTATATATCATGTAATCATGAAGGAAGGAAGTTTGGAAAAATGACTGGGATAAATAGCAATGAGAACCTAGGGTATCCACTTCTTGAACATCCTTTTATGGAACAAATGCTGTGCTATGCAAAGGACAGTAAGACAGTGGTTGTCTTGCAATGGAATCACAGTCTTGTATGGGAGATGGTGGCAGATGTGTAGAGGCAAATGGAACTGAAGGAGGTGTATATTTTAATACTAAGGGACCTAAAACATCCTCAGTGAGGCATGAGTCAATATTTAGGTCAATATTTAGGGTGGAGAAATTTTTAAATCATTATGAATGTGTGTGTGTGTGTGTGTGTGTGTGTGTGTGTGTGTGTGTGTACATGCTCTTAAATGATGAACTATTTTTCCATGCCTCTAGAGAGGAAATTTTATTCAAAAATTAGAACTCAGGCAAAACACCATAGTAATGAGTACAAACACATGGAGTTAGAGCATGGCCCATCCACCAACAGAAGTAAATCTGAAAATGCAGAAGGACTAGTGTAGACAGGACTTCTTAGGCAGTGGTGGCACTCACCTTTAATCCCAGCACTTGGGAGGCAGAGGCAGGCGGATCTCTGAGTTCAAGGCCAGCCTGGTCTACAGAGTGAGTTCCAGGACAGCCAGTACTACAGAGAAACCCTGTCTCAAAAACAAGAAAAACAAAAACAAACACACAGGACTTCTCTGCATATTTTAATAAAACTCTTTCAGAAGAAACTGGGCTAAAATTCTATTTTATTTCCAAAAGTAAATACACAAATACAAGAGGAGAAAAATCTTTTATCCATAGTGCATTGGAAAGGGGATCAGAAAGGAGACGAAGTCTGACCACTAAGAAGATGTACAGAAGGCAGCTTTCTCGAGGGCCTGCTTTCTTATCTAGCCTCCCAGCCCTATGGAAAGTTGACCCCCACCCCTGTGCCTGAGGTTTGTCTGAGTATCATCTTGTCAAATTTCATTGCAGTTTTCTCTCAGAAGCTGGTTCAGGGAGGGTATTTGGCTATGAAATTTTGAGTTTAAATATTAGGCTGATTATGACCAAGCAGAGAGGCCCATTTGGCTCACAATACATCCTAGAGGCTTCCTAAGAATGGCAAATTTGTTTTGCAGCCACTCAAAGAACAAGGTAATGGCTTTTCTAGGAAACAGACAGTAGAGAGCTCAGATTCCTAACAGTCTTAAGGAAGTTGATGGGTCAGCTTTAGGCAGCTCTCATGGGTATATGACATAAATACTTCTCTCTTGTCAACCTCAATTTGGGAGAATATGCATACCCACCAGCCACCTTCCACATGGAGAACACTCTCAGTTGGCTCCACTAAAGGCCTCCAGACAGTCCTTGCAGACTGTTCTCTTGTGTCCAGCTGGATGTTGGGACGGAAAGGTTTCCATAATTTCCAGTACATTGTTTCTCCCTTCCACCTACTTGTTATTTTAGAGCACATCTGCTCCCTTTGCTCCCCTTGCTTCCCTCCATGTTGGTGAAAGGCAAAAGGCGGCACTTCTAGAAGACTTTGGGGCTTACTAGTCACTCTGTGATGTCCCTGAACTCCACAGTGGCCATCTCCACCCAGCTGGGCTTGTTCCAAGACAGGGGAGAAATATACTATGAAGAGGGGGTGGGGGAGATGGGGAAACTCATCAGGCAAGCAGTGCAGTTCACTGCTCTTTTCATCAGAGATCACCATCACACCTGCCACCTCCCCAGACAAGGGTTAATGATGAAGTCAGCCCTGGCTGGGAGAGCACTGACACCACTAGTGACCAACTTAGTGGACCTCAGCTCCCTCAGGCAAATGTAGGCAATCCTTGTGGCCACTTTCAAAGTCTCTGCACCCACTGTCGCCTGCCTCATGAACTCCTTCCTCCCATAAGCAGAACAAATGTTACTTTAATATTAACCTTACTCATGATATTTAATTTATGCATTTGTTTTCTGGGCATTGGGATTTTTAAAGTCATCTATTAATTCATTCTGAAGGCACAATTTCCATAATGTAATTTCTTGGGTAGAAAGGAAATGGCTTTCTTCCATCATTCCATTTCTTCAGGTACCAATATGAATGTTCCATTTAGCCTTGCAATTAGTCTTATACTTAACATATGCCGACTGCTTGGAGACACATTTGTTATTTTCATTGCCTAATGCTATAAAAGAGATGCTCAGTGTAGTTCAGTGCCTTACATTTCTCAGGCAATTTTGACAGCTGAAGGACCAGACATATGGGAAGGGGATCTTCACACATATGCTCTGCTCTTTCCTGCAACTGGCTTATAATGTTCCTGCTACAGGAATTCTTCCCCACTCGTCATATTTCCATCTTCAACTCTAACATCTTGTTTATCTCACATATGTCTATTTACCTTCAGTAGTCAGCATAACATATCATTCTCAGACCCTTTACTTCTACTCCTCAACTAAGACAGACATTGAGGTTCCTCTCTCATGTTCCCACAGACCTCAGGCCTTCTCCACTACAGTATAGCTGCCCAATGTTGTCATTGCCTGGTTTAGAGTCTGCAGCCATATGAAACATGTCTTGTTTCCTTGGTTTTATATGATATTTCTCCTTTAAATATCTGAGGTATTCTTAAGGGATTATAAGCTTAGGATAAATAATACAACTGCCAAATTCCCCACCTGTTTGTCCCATGTGGAACCACCAATGAAACCATTAATATCTCCCTGACCCACTCTCAGAAGCATTGTGAATGAAGGTGCTTGAAGTATGTGCCACTGTACCTAGATTCTCTCTCTGTTTTTGCTCTAATCCAGTAGTTCCCAACCTGCAGTTTGAAACCTCTTTGGGAGTCAAATATCAGATATTCAGATATCCTGCATATCACATATTTGCATTATTAACAACAGTAGCAAAAATTATAGTTATGAAGCAGCAAGGAAACAATTTTATGGTTGTGGGTTATCACTATATGAGGAACAGCATCAGGAAGGTTACAGTTCTAACCCCCGATATGAATGGTTGCTCTAACTCCTCAACTACTTGCTCCAACCATGATAAACTGCTATGCTTCAAGCTCAGCTAAAGGACAAAGTTGATCTGTATTGAAACGTCCAACATCATACACTCCCAAACACTTTTATCTTTGTAAATTTGTAATCTCAGATATTTTGTCACAGTGATACAAATAACAAACATCTCAGCAGTTTGTGTCTTTCTCCATGCTTCCTGACTTATTGAGAACTTTCTTACTCTTTTGAAAGTAAAAAAATAAAATAAAAAAAATGAACATCACAGCGTACCTCTTTGCTCAAGGCATGAGGAGCTAATATGACCAGTTCAGATCCTCTGTCCCCTTGAACTTGTTCCAGAATATTGCTCTGAAGCCCAGTTGCTCAAAGAAACCACCCAAAGCCAGAAATCTGCCTGTTCACTGAGTGCCTCTGACTTACAGGTCCTTTTCGTCCTGACCCACTTTGTCACCTTGAAGCATTCTCCTGTTGCTCCCAACATGTTCCGTGGAAGCTGGATTTGCTCACCAGAATGAAAACTCCTTGGCAGTAACTGTAGCTCCCTTGGTCTCTGATAATTTCCTCCTACCTTCCATGCCTGCCAGGTAGAGATCATGCCAACCTATGTCTACAGAGTTTGGTGCCTGTTCATGATAGGGGACAGGCAAATAGGCTACTGGATTAAAATTCTATGTGATGAACACATTTCTTGGTGGTTGTTAGGTTGGCTGATGATGTATATATTATGGCTCTAAGAACCATTAATTGTATATTTGCATGATGCTCTACGTAAAAAATTGTGATGACTTTTAGAGAGGCTGCATTGCTTTTGGAGAATATGAGTCCTTAACTGTCCCTATTATCTCAAACATTCTATGGATGTGAAGGGCCTGGAGAGATGGCTCTGTGGTTAAGAGCACTTAGAAAGGGACAAGGCTCGGTTCCCAGCATCCACATGATGTTTCACAATTATCTGTAACTCCAGTTCCAGGGTATCCAGTACCTTCTTCAGACTTCTGCATTTGACTCAGGCCCAGGTGCTGTGTGTAATACACTGTCATCATAGCATCATGGATAAGGAACATAATGTTATATTAAAAAATTCCTGAGCTGTAATAAAACACTAAAATGGCCTTCTTGATGTTTCATGATAAATCCTCAAAATATCTCATGAACCTATAACAGTATTCTTAAAATGTCTGCTAAATGATTTTTAAATTTGGACCACATTTCAGATGCCTCACAGAAGGATTAAAAACTTGAAAACCAAAATGGAAAGGGGAACGTACCATGTGGTATGCAAATCAAAGTGTTTCCAAGCTGAGTACCAGTGATAGGGTAAAGTGGGTTGAACACAAGATACCTCAGCTTATCCAGGCCAGCACCAGCAGTGAGCGGCTCCATTCCATTTGTGCCTATATAAGATACATTTCTATGTATCATGACATAGAAAGGACTGCCAGTCAGTTTTCATTCCTTAATCCCAATATTTTTAACACACCATGTAAGAGATTGAATGTTTGGCTCAAAGCAATACAATTTATGGCATTATCGGAATAAGAGACATTGGTTTATTCTTGCCCAAAGAGTTACTCATTTGAGAATATTTGTGATCTAATTCTTATTACTCAGAGTCAAAATATGGCAACTTTCTGTCAAGGTCAGTAGCTCTTACCATTCCTAAGGCTGTGACCCTTTAATATGTCTCCTCATGTACTGATGATCCTCAACCATAAATTATTTTTCCTGTTCCTTCATAATTGTTACTTTGCTACTGTTATGAATTGTGATATAATTATCTGAAATGCAGGACATCTGATATGTGACCCCTAAATGGGCAGCGGCCCACAAGTCGAGAACAGCTGGTCTAGGTGGTCAAGCTATGGCCGTTTGAATCCAACTGATTAGGAAGCAAAAAAAAAAAATGCATCATTTTAAGGAAGAGGGAATTGAGAAGGAAGCAGCCTACAGTGTGTTAGGACAGTACAAAGAAATGAAATGGCAAATGCTTTGCATCCTTAAACTGAAAGGCTCCAGAAGTCACTGGAGAAAAATCAGAAAACAGCTACAAAATACCACATAATTCACTCAAACGATAAGCATATTTTAAATAAATAAGAGTTTCCAATAATGTATCTGTTGAGATAGAAAATAACAATGCCTCAAATACAAAATGTACTGGTTTGTAGTAAAATATGCCAATTATTCTTCTGTCCAAGACCCTGTTTTCCATTTGTCTTGGTAGTAAGAACCTTGGCCAGCTGGCTCTTTCTAGCCTTTTCACAAAATACATTTTACCCTACTAAGAGTACGACAACTCTCTCTTTCCAATGTTTAGAATCTCTTGATGCTTTTCTTCATAAAGTTGAGTTAATAGGCCAGCAGTTACCACTGTGTTCAAAGTAACACACGCTGTTGAGACGATGTCTAGTGAACCTAGGAGTCCAGACTTGAGGACATCCCTGTTGTTGAAGTCTGACCCCACAATAACACTGTGGACAGATAGAAGGAACTTCATTGAGTTGTCTGGCCATTAAGAAAGTGATGTCTTGCTGGAGAGATGGCTCAGTGATTAAGAGCAGTGACTGATCTTCCAGAGGTCATGAGTTCAAATCCCAGCAGCCACATGGTGGCTCACAACCATCTGTAATGAGATCTGATGCCCTCTTCTGGGGTGTCTGAAGACAGCTACAGTGTACTTATATATAATAAATAAATAAATCTTAAAAAAAAAAAGAAAGTGATGTCTCTCATTTCTTTGTCTCACAATACTCATGTTTGCTTCATGGGATTAAGTTAGTTCCTAGGAAAGTGTTTTAACTTTGTCTCTTTCACATGTGACCTTAATCATCCACCTTCTTTTACATCTCATATATTTTGTTATAGAAACAGAAAAGAGGTTGAGCCAGCTTCTAATCAAACAGTCTTTATAAGTCATGATCTTCATCACTCCATCATCCTGTGTGAATGTGGACTCAGATGTGCACTGGATGGGTTCATGAACAATCAGCATGACAAGATAGGGATGGTTATGTTTATGCCCTCTATGGGCTAGTGTTATTTCTTCCATATTCGTTGGATAAGAAAGCAAACCCAGAAAAGAAAAGGAGGTGTCATAGATGAGATGACATATGTCACTGTTGAGATTTAAATCCAAGAGTGTCAGATTCAAAATCTGTTTGGTTTATGCCTAGGGATATATCTAACAACTCAATTTCTGTAAAACAGTACAAATTCCAAGTTATCACAGGCTACCTTAATAAAGATCTATCATCTGTAGATTCAGGAATGATCCCAGTAAGTGATATCTTCAAGCATGCCGGAAAATTACCCACACATTGCCATGTACCCTAGCCTTGAGAATGCTGAGGTTCTCTGCTGGGTAATGGCTGTACTATGTGGTAGCACAGGATGCCACTGTTTAAAGTTGATAGACAGGTCCCTGTGAGGTGGTCACTATGAAAACATTCTGCCTGCTCCATTATGAACTGTCTTTAATTGAAATTGATCTGGAAGTACAACAAAAGTGGATGCTAGAGTCTCGACCCCCCTCTCCTTCCTCTGTTTCCTCTTATCTTAACATAAATCAGGGTTTGAAGAAGCCTGCTCATTCTATTCAATATTTGACCTCCTGGTGAAATTCTGTCCTGTGACAAGAAATGTTACACTATAGGAGGAATTAAATAGCCTTAGCCTCTGGTACATGGATTCCAGCAGCTATGATGCTGCACTTAACTAAAAGCCAGACCTGAGCTCTCAACACAAGGGAATTCACAGACAATACCTTTCCCTATTTTAAGGGCACTGTGACCTCTTCAGAAATCTTTATATACCCTAGGAATATGGACTAGCAAGCATACTGTGTCCTTCTGCCACTGATGAAAACCTACCCTGGATGTAACATAGTTACCATGTTGGTGAGTACTTATAGCTTGTCTAGTATTAACTGAAAAGTATCGCATTTCTCTCTTGGCTAAGGAAACTTCTAGAAAACTTTACCTTACACATGTGGCTCATGTTACATTTCTCCTAAATGAAGCTGTTCTTGAGACTACACTCTCTCCAAACTTTGGAGCACAAATCACGGAAACTTCAAGACATACATACACTCCTGAGTGAGTGTGGTTTTGTTTTGTTTTAAGAGCATAAAGAAGAGTTGGGACCGCCAGGCTCAGAGACAGACAGGCATAATATCGCTTCGGTTTCAGGCAGCTTGTGTGTAACCTGCTCCCAGGTGCTGGGCTGATCTGCAGTAACCAGCGCGCCAGTTCCGCGGTGGGACCTTCTGCCTGGTGGAGGGACCCCGCGCAGGGAGGGAGCCTGCCAGCTTCCCTTCCTCGACCTCTGTTCCCGCGGACTGCACTGGAGAGACCGGTACCCAGGCTCTCCCCACAATATAACATCACTTGGGACACGGCCTGTTGGGGCTTCCGTCTGTGCCCGAGGGCGGGTTGGCGCTGTGGTCGTCTGGGTGCCAGATCGGCGGGCCATCGTGACCACAGGGTGAGCGGCGCCACAGAGAGTGCCCTCCGCCATCTTTGCTCCAGTGACCAGGTAGTTGGGACCGCCAGGCTCAGAGACAGACAGGCATAATATCGCTTCGGTTTCAGGCAGCTTGTGTGTAACCTGCTCCCAGGTGCTGGGCTGATCTGCAGTAACCAGCGCGCCAGTTCCACAGTGGAACCTTCTGCCTGGTGGAGGGACCCCGCGCAGGGAGGGAGCCTGCCAGCTTCCCTTCCTCGACCTCTGTTCCCGCGGACTGCACTGGAGAGACCGGTACCCAGGCTCTCCCCCCAATATAACATCACTTGGGACACGGCCTGTTGGGGCTTCCGTCTGTGCCCGAGAGCGGGTTGGCGCTGTGGTCGTCTGGGTGCCAGATCGGCGGGCCATCGTGACCACAGGGTGAGCAGCGCCACGGAGAGTGCCCTCCGCCATCTTTGCTCCAGTGACCAGGTAGTTGGGACCGCCAGGCTCAGAGACAGACAAGCATAATATCGCTTCGGGTTCAGGCAGCTTGTGTGTAACCTGCTCCCAGGTGCTGGGCTGATCTGCAGTGACCAGCGCGCCAGATCTGCTGTGGGACTTCTGCCTGGCAGAGGGACGCCCCCTCCCCTCCAGGAGAGATCACACACCCCTGCACAGGGCAGGAGCCTGCCAGCCTCCCTTTGGCGACCTCTGCTCCAGGAATCCACTAGGCTGAGCCTTTAGATGTGCAAGGCCTCCCCAATATAAGATCACTTGGGGCAAAGCACATTAGGGCTCCAAAGTCACTCAGGAGCAGGCAGGCCCCAGAAATCGGTGCCAGGGGAATCCTGGTAATCCAGGGGGGGCAGAAATAGCTTTGCAGGCTCACAGGAGGTCCAACCAACAGCCAGTGGCAGCAGGACCAACTAACACCAGAGGTATCCAGATGGCAAAAGGCAAACGTAGGAATGTTACTAACAGTAATCAAAGTAATGTGGGACCATCCGAACCCAACTCTCCAACAGCAGCAAGTCCTGGATACCCCACCACACCCGAAAGACAAGATCTGGATTTAAAATCACTTCTCATGATCCTATTAGAGGATCACAAGAAGGACACAAATAAATCTCATAAAGAGTTACAGGAGACCATGAATCAACGGTTAGAAGCCCTTACAAAGGAAACACAAAAATCGCTTAGAGAAATGCTGGAGAACATGGATCAAAAGATGGAGGCGCACAAGGAGACAACACAAAAATCGCTTAACGAGATGAATCAACGGGTAGATGCACTCACAAAGGAATCACGAAATTTGCATAAAGAAATGCAGAAGAATATGGGTCAACAGACGGATGCCCATAAGGAGGCAACACAAAAATTGCTTAAAGAAATGAATCAACGGTTAGATGCCCTTACAAAGGAAACACGAGAACTGCTTAAAGAAATGCAGGAGACGATGGATCAACAGATGGAATCCCATGAGGAGGAAACACAAAAATCGCTCAGAGAAATGCAGGAGAACGTGGGTCATCAGGAAGAAATCCTGAAAGAGGTAATGCAAAAATACCTTAAAGAAATACAGGAAAATACAAACAAACAAGTGAAGGATCTCAGCAAATCCATCCAGGAACTAAAAAAGGAAGTAGAAACAACTAAGAAATCACAAAGGGAGACAACTTTGGAGATAGAAAACCTTGGGAAGAAATCAGGAGTCATAGATGCAAACATCAACAATAGAATACAAGAGATGGAAGAAAGAATCTCAGGTGCTGAAGATTCCATAGAAAGCATCGACTCAACAGTTAAAGAAAATGCAAAATGCAAAAAACGCGTAACCCAAAACATCCAGGAAATCCAGGACACAATGAGAAGACCAAACCTAAGGATTATAGGTATAGATGAGAGTGAAGATTTGCAACTTAAAGGGCCAGTAAACATCTTCAACAAAATTATGGAGGAAAACTTCCCTAACTTAAAGAGAGAGATGCCGATGAACGTACAAGAAACCTACAGAACTCCAAACAGACTGGACCAGAACAGAAATACCTCCCGTCACATAATAATCAAAACACCGAATGTTCTAAACAAAGAAAGAATACTAAATGCAGTAAGAGAAAAGGGCCAAGTAACATACAAAGGAAGACCTATCCGAATCACATCAGACTTCTCACCAGAGACTATGAAAGCCAGAAGATCCTGGGCAGATCTCATGCAGACACTAAGACAGCACAAATGCCAGCCTAGACTACTATACCCAGCAAAACTCTCAATCACCATAGATGGAGAGACCAAGATATTCCATGATAAAACCAAATTTTCACAATATCTTTCCACAAATCCAGCCCTGCAACGGATAATAGGTGGAAACCTCCAATACAGGGAGAGAAACAACACCCTGGAAAAAATGAGATAATAACCTTCTTGAATCAAACCCAAAAGTAGATAACCACTCAAACATAAAGATAGCGTCAAGAATGGCAGATGGCAATAATCACTATGCCTTAATCTCTCTTAATATCAATGGTCTCAATTCCCCAATTAAAAGACATAGACTAGCAGACTGGATTCGTAAACAGGACCCAGCATTTTGCTGCATGCAGGAAACGCACCTCAGTGTCAAAGACAAACACTACCTCAGAGTAAAAGGCTGGAAAACAATTTTACAAGCAAATGGCCCCAAGAAACGAGGTGGAGTAGCCATCCTAATATCGGATAAAATTGATTTTCAACCTAAAGTCATCAAAAAAGACACAGAAGGACACTACATACTGATCAAGGGAAAAATCCACCATCAAGAACTCTCAATCCTGAATATCTATGCTCCAAATGCAAGGGCACCCTCATTCGTAAAAGAAACTTTACTGAAACTCAAAGCACACATCGCACCGCACACAATAATAGTGGGTGACTTCAACACCCCGCTCTCTGAAATGGATCGTTCAGGAAAGCAGAAACTAAACAGGGACACAGTGAATCTAATTGAAGCCTTGGACCAAATGGAACTAACTGATATATATAGAACATTTCATCCTAGAGCTAAAGAATACACCTTCTTCTCAGCTCCTCATGGTACCTTCTCCAAAATTGACCATATAATTGGTCACAAATCAGACCTCAACAGATACAAGAAGATAGAAATAATCCCATGCCTCCTATCAGATCACTATGGAATAAGGGTGGTCTTCAATGGCAACAAAAACAAAAGAAAACCCACGTACACATGGAGGCTGAACAATGCTCTACTCAATGATAACTTGGTCAAGGTGGAAATAAAGAAAGAAATCAAAGACTTTTTGAAAGTTAATGAAAATGAAGGCACAACATACCCTAACTTATGGGACACAATGAAAGCAGTGCTAAGAGGAAAATTCATAGCCCTGAGTGCCGCCAAAAAGAAACGGGAGACAGCATACACTAACAGCTTAATGGCACACCTGAAAGCCCTGGAACATAAAGAAGCAAATACACCAAAGAGGAGTAGAAGGCAGGAAATCATCAAACTCAGGGCTGAAATCAATCAAGTAGAAACAAATAAAACCATACAAAGAATCAACAAAACGAGGAGTTGGTTCTTTGAGAAAATCAACAAGATAGATAAGCCCTTAGCCAGACTAACCAGAGGGCACAGAGATAGTATCCAAATTAATAAAATCAGAAACGAAAAGGGAGAGATAACAACAGAAACTGAGGAAATTCAAAAAATCATCAGATCCTACTACAAAAACCTGTATTCAACACAACTAGAAAATCTTGAGGAAATGGACAATTTCCTTGACAAATACCAAGTACCAAAATTAAATCAGGATCAAATAGACCATCTAAACCGTCCTATAACCCCTGAAGAAATAGAAGTTGTCATTGGAAGTCTTCCAACCAAAAAAAGCACAGGTCCAGATGGTTTTAGTGCAGAATTCTATCAGACCTTCAAAGAAGACCTAACACCAATACTCTTCAAACTGTTCCACAAAATAGAAACAGAAGGAACACTACCCAACTCGTTCTATGAAGCCACAATTACACTAATACCAAAAGCACACAAAGATCCGACAAAGAAAGAGAATCTCAGGCCAATCTCTCTTATGAATATCGATGCAAAAATACTCAATAAAATTCTTGCCAACCGAATCCAAGAACACATCAAAACGATCATTCACCACGATCAAGTAGGCTTCATCCCAGGGATGCAGGGATGGTTCAATATAAGGAAATCCATCAATGTAATCCACTACATAAACAATCTCAAAGAAAAAAACCACATGGTCATCTCATTAGATGCTGAGAAAGCATTTGACAAAATTCAGCATCCTTTCATGCTAAAGGTCTTGGAAAGATCAGGAATTCAAGGCCCATATCTAAACATAGTAAAAGCAATTTACAGCAAACCAGTAGCCAGCATCAATCTAAACGGAGAGAAACTTGAAGCAATCCCACTAAAATCAGGGACTAGACAAGGCTGCCCTCTCTCTCCATATCTTTTCAATATAGTACTTGAAGTTCTAGCTAGAGCAATTAGACAACAAAAAGAGGTCAAAGGGATACAAATTGGAAAGGAAGAAGTCAAACTATCACTATTTGCAGACGATATGATAGTATACATAAGCGACCCAAAGAACTCCACCAGAGAACTCCTACAGCTGATAAACGACTTCAGCAAAGTGGCCGGATATAAAATCAACTCAAGCAAGTCAGAAGCCTTCCTATACTCAAAGGATAAGCAGGCTGAGAAAGAAGTAAGAGAAATAATACCCTTTACGATAGCCACAAACCATATTAAGTATCTTGGCGTGACGCTAACCAAACAAGTGAAAGATCTGTATGACAAGAACTTCAAGTCTCTGAAGAAAGAAATTGAAGAAGACCTCAGAAGATGGAAAAATCTGCCATGCTCATGGATTGGCAGGATTAATATAGTAAAAATGAGCATCTTACCAAAAGTAATACACAGATTCAATGCAATCCCCATCAAAATCCCAACTCAATTCTTCATAGAGTTAGAAAGAGCAATTCAAAAATTCATCTGGAATAACAGAAAACCCAGAATAGCTAAAACTATTCTCAAGAGTAAAAGAACCTCTGGGGGAATCAGTATCCCGGACCTCAAGCTGTACTACAGAGCAATAGTGTTAAAAACTGCATGGTATTGGTACAGTGACAGGCATATAGATCAATGGAACAGAATTGAAGACCCAGAAATGAATGCACACTCCTATGGTCACTTGATCTTTGACAAAGGAGCTAAAACCATCCAGTGGAAAAAAGATAGCCTTTTCAACAAATGGTGCTGGCTCAGCTGGAGGTCAACATGCAGAAGAATGCAAATTGACCCATCCTTGTCTCCTTGCACTAAGCTCAATTCTAAGTGGATCAAAGATCTCCACATAAAACCAGACACACTGAAACTAATAGAAGGGAAACTAGGGAAGAACCTTGAACATATGGGCACAGGGGAGAATTTCCTAAACAGAACTCCAATAGCTTATACTCTAAGATCAAGAATAGACAAATGGGACCTCATTAAATTACAAAGTTTTTGCAAGGCAAAAGACACCGTCAAAAAGACAAAGCGGCAACCAACTAACTGGGAAATGATCTTTACCAACCTTACATCCGACAGAGGGCTAATATCCAAGATATACAAAGAACTCAAGAAGTTAAACTCCAGAGAGGCAAGTAACCCTATTAAAAAATGGGGTACAGAGCTACACAAAGAGTTCTCACCTGAAGAATATCTAATGGCTGAGAAGCACCTAAAGAGATGTTCATCATCCTTAGTCATTAGGGAAATGCAAATCAAAACAACCCTGAGATTCCATCTCACACCAGTCAGGATGGCTAAGATCAAAAACACAGGAGACAGCAGTTGTTGGCGAGGATGTGGAGAAAGAGGAACACTCCTCCACTGCTGGTGGAATTGCAGGCTGGTACAACCACTCTGGAAAGCAGTCTGGCGGCTCCTCAGAAAACTGGGCATGACACTTCCGGAGGATCCGGCTATACCACTCCTGGGCATATACCCAGAGACTTTACCTGCATGCAATAAGGACACATGCTCCACTATATTCATAGCAGCCTTATTTATAATAGCCAGAAGCTGGAAAGAACCCAGATGTCCCTCAACGGAGGAATGGATTCAGAAGATGTGGTATATTTACACAATGGAATACTACTCTGCAATTAAAAACAATGAATTCACGAAATTCCTAGGCAAATGGTCAGAACTTGAAAATATCATCCTTAGTGAGGTAACCCAATCACAAAAGATCACACATGGTATGAAGTCACTGATAAGGGGATATTGACCCAGAATCTCAGAATACCCTAGACATAATCAGCATATCAATAGATTTCTAAAAAGATGGAAGGAGAGACCCCTGGTCCTGGAAAGACTGGATGTAGGGGAACGCCAGGACAGAGTAATGAGAGGGGGTTGAACAGAGAAAAGAGGGAGGGAAGGGGGCTTATGGGACTTTTGGGGAGGGAGGAAACGGGAAAGGGGAAGTGATTTGGAATGTAAATTAAAAAAATAAAATAAAATTAAATTAAAAAAAAAAGAGCATAAAGAAATACTCTTCAAGTGATTACACTACCCCTCCTGGTCAGCCATAAATATAGTCTTCAAAACAGTAATGAAATTCACAATACAAAGGTTCAGGCTAGTGGGACAGCTCAATGGGTTTGAGCATAGATGGCTCTTGCAGAACTCCTGAATTCAATTTCCAGTACCCATATCCAGAGGTTCACAACAATCTGTGTGTGTGTCTAGTGCCAGGAACATCCGATACCTCTGTCCTCTGAAAGCACCTGTACTACATGCACATACATACACTTACCCAAACACATATTCATACACATTATTTAAAATAATTTATTTAAAGGTATAAGGGTTTAATACAATCCTAGAACACAGGAATTGTGGTCTAAACCTCCCAAATTGTCTAGGTTGGAACTATCTAGGAGACTGAATCTAAATCATCTTTCTACCTCACCACGTTATATCTGCAACCTTTTGGAGAGTGATAAAGAATGCCTTCTTCATGTTTGCCTGCTAATTATGGAAATCATATTTTAATAAGTGCTTATTTCTTTTGTCATATCCCTGCCCAGGATCTTTAAAACTGTCACATTAAAAAACTGCCTTCGCCAGGTAGTGATGACGCATGCCTTTAATCCCAGCACTTGTAAGGCAGAGGCAGGCAGATTTCTGAGTTCAAGGCCAGCCTGGTGAGATTGGAAGAGTGACTTCCAGGATAGTCAAGGCTACACAGAGAAATCCTATCTTGAAGAAAAAATAAAACAAACTGCTGTCACCACATGTACCTATCGTCCCAGGACTCAAGAGGTCATGAACTGTAAACAAGCCTCTCTAGATAGATTCCCTCTCCACTGGCCAAACAATCAACAATAATAGTTGATTAAAATAAAATAAAAATGTGATCAACACAAATGATTTAGGTGATCCATCCAAGAATGAGATTAAAAAAATAACCAATATGCCAGTTCTTTCATGCAAGTCTTAAAAAATGAGATTCACCAAAGGAAAAAAACAGTCAAGAAGCATAGAAAAGGAACCACTATATAAACCAAAAGCAAGCAGCTATGTAACTAAAGAGTTCAGAATGGTACAAGGCCCTGGTGTCTCTTCTACATCACAGCAGTTCCATTCAAGAGGTCGTTAAGGATTCAGAGCTCTTCACACTACTTTCAAGTGAGCCACAGAACATTTTCTCAATTTACTCTAAAACTAAGAAAATCGAGAGCTTCAGCAAAAACTGAACTGCCTTAATTCGATTGATGCCTGATAGAAGCAGTGATGATGATGGTGTGGTTTAACCAACAAGAACGATCTTCACACCTTGGATATGCCAGTCTTCCTTATGTGAGCACCTACAAATGACCATCACAATGAACCAGGTTGAATGGCTTCAGAAATTCACTCAAGCTTTGATGCTCATGTTGCTGGCAGCAGTGCTCATCTGAGACTACTTGTGTCCTTCCTCATAGGCACACAGACACTTTGCTCCAACAGTAGATATGACATGGAAAGGGTTCTATCAAATTCAGTGTGAATCAGTGACAGGTGCTACCTTCAGGTCTGACCCATAAGCCACCTGGGCACAATCTGTCTCTCTGCTGCTGGAGAGATGAGATGATGAAAACCATGGACAGGTGAGCTCTCTCGGGAAGACATACTGCAGCCACACCTGGTGAATAATGACGACCACGAGAACAGGTTACTGGGCATCTGTCAGAGCTTGATCATTTCCTTACTGGATACAGGCAGATTGACACATGCTGTCCTAACACAGGTTCAATGAAAAGAGAAAAAATGGGGACAGATGAAAGCACCAGAAGCAGATGTTCTGGTCCAAGTGGTTGAGTTAGAGGATGTCACATTTTCAGAAAAAGGTTTTAAGTGACAGTTGCCAGGGCCTGGAGAATACTGCCATGCACACAGCTTACTCTAATTCAGAAAGCAAACAGAATATGCTCTGAGTTGAAATACAGAAATTCATGGACACGTTTTTGATTAGATGAAGCAGAAACTTGAAGGCAGGCAAGTTCAGACAATGAGGTGGAATGACCTGTCTTAATTATCCATTCCACTAACATTCTACTGAAGGAGATACTCAATGAGCAGGACTCCCAGATTATGTTTGGAGTTGCATACTATTTGTATATATTACTCAATTTGTACTTTGATGCATTTTGCTAAATGAATTAGTGATTTAAAAAAATAGTCACCAATATGTGTCGGTGTCAGATTCAGGCAAGAAATCAAAGACTTCCTTCTGAGAGTATTGTGACTAAGAATGAACTCAGATTTGAATTCTTCAGCACTCTATCTCTCTGTAGCTTGTGGTTTCTGGTCTATTTATACTCTGTGTGAATCTGAACCTACCTGAATACTGTCTCATCAATCTGTCCTTAACAAAGGCCTTTGCTCTCTCTTTCACTGGACAACATAGAAAGCATCACATGGGGGAGGAATGACAACTACTTTACAGAAATCTTTAATCACTTTTCCCAAGGGATTAAGTTACTGACTTGAACTGACCTCACCTGACCAAGATAAAAAACAGACAGAGGCTACCAGGCAATATCCAAATGCTGCTTCTGGTATTCATGGTGGATATTAGTTTCATAAGACTGCCTATAACATATTTGCTGTTTGGAGCATTTATTTACCACTATGTACAAACACACATGCATTACTTAAGGTCAGGGGCAGGGAAAAGTATATGACTTAAAATTAAAGCTATGCATTAAATTATGTTTTAAGAGCAGAAAAAATGGAAGATCAAAGCAAGAAAGACTGGCCAGAACATTGTTCTCTTAAAGACAGGTTAACAAAGAGCACAGTAGGCTTCCAGTCTTAAGTCTTTTGAGGTCCAGAAAAAGTTTCTATCTCTTAGAATGTAAGAGATACTTTAATAATAATTCTATTGCCATGCTTTGCTGCCTGAATAGAGTTTTGGATCAAAGAAACTGGCTAATAGTAAAAAGTATAAATTGCAGGTAGACCCAACAACAGCATTCATCCCAAACTCCTGACCACTTAACTCTCAGCTCCTACTCAGAACAGTGTTAGGTAAGACAGCATGTGTCAATCTGCCTGTATCCAGTAAGAAAATGATAGAGTTCTAACAGATGCCCAGTAACCTGTTCTCATGGTTTCCATTGTTCACCAGGTGTGGCTGCAGAGTGGCTTCCCAAGGGAGCTCATCTGTTCATGGTTTTCAGCATCTACATCCCTTTCAACAGCTGCATCCCTCCAACAGCAAAGAGACAATAGCAGGTTGTGCCCAGTTTGCTTATGGGTCAGATCTGAAGGTAGCACCTATCTCTGGCTCACATTTAATTTGATAAAACCTTGTCCATACTTTCTCTAGCATTAAAAAAAATGTATTTGTGCCTGCGAAGTAGGGGAGGAAATAGCTATTTGTGCATTTATTGAGAGTTAATAAAACAATGCAGGTGTGGTGATTCATGCCTTGAAACCTACCACCCAGGAGATGGAGACAGAGGCAGATAGATTTCTGTGAATGCTAGGCCAGATTGTCTAAATAATCAGTTCCGGGACAGTCAGGGCTCTGTAGAGAGATCCTGTCTCAAAAGAGAAGAAGAAGAAGAAGAAGAAGAAGAAGAAGAAGAAGAAGAAGAAGAAGAAGAAGAAGAAGAGGAAGAGGAAGAGGAAGAGGAAGAGGAAGAGGAAGAGGAAGAGGAAGAAGAAGAAGAGGAAGAAGAGGAAGAAGAAGAAGAAGAAGAGGAAGAAGAAGAGGAAGAGGAAGAGGAAGAGGAAGAAGAAGAAGAAGAAGAAGAAGAAGAAGAAGAAGAAGAAGAAGAGGAAGAAGAAGAGGAAGAGGAAGAGGAAGAGGAAGAAGAGGAAGAAGAAGAGGAAGAGGAAGAGGAAGAGGAAGAAGAAGAAGAAGAAGAAGAAGAAGAGGAAGAAGAGGAAGAAGAGGAAGAAGAGGAAGAAGAGGAAGAAGAGGAAGAAGAAGAAGAAGAAGAAGAAGAAGAAGAAGAAGAAGAAGAAGAAGAAGAAGAGGAAGAGGAAGAGGAAGAGGAAGAGGAAGAGGAAGAGGAAGAGGAAGAGGAAGAGGAAGAGGAAGAGGAAGAAGAAGAAGAGGAAGAAGAGGAAGAAGAAGAAGAAGAAGAGGAAGAAGAAGAGGAAGAGGAAGAGGAAGAGGAAGAAGAAGAAGAAGAAGAAGAAGAAGAAGAAGAAGAAGAAGAAGAGGAAGAAGAAGAGGAAGAGGAAGAGGAAGAGGAAGAGGAAGAGGAAGAAGAGGAAGAAGAAGAGGAAGAGGAAGAGGAAGAGGAAGAAGAAGAAGAAGAAGAAGAAGAGGAAGAAGAGGAAGAAGAGGAAGAAGAGGAAGAAGAGGAAGAAGAGGAAGAAGAAGAAGAAGAAGAAGAAGAAGAAGAAGAAGAAGAAGAAGAAGAAGAAGAGGAGGAGGAAGAGGAGGAGGAGGAGGAGGAATAGTTCCTTTTTAGTGATAATCTTGCCTTAAATGTGGTCAAAGCAAAACAGTGTTTTTACTCTCTGTACACAACCTGACCCAATACAGATACAACATTGGCTGCCATTCTATAATGGTATCTATCACTGACTGCTTCTCTGGGCTTTATTTTTATTATTTTTAATTGTATGTATGAGTGTGGGTGTTGTGGAGTGCAGAAGAAGATAGCCAACATCCTGAAGCTGAAGTTACCAATGATTATGAGCCGTGTAATAACTGGTGCTAGGAGCTGAACTCCAATGCTTTGCAAAAGCAGTATGTCCCCTTAACCACTGAACGATCTCCCCAGTTTCAGTCACTGAATAATCTGAGTATTTTGTCAATAATTGCTCAGCAGCACACATCACAGTGCAGCACTGAACTTGGACATCTCCTAATAAAGCTGCCTAGGCAAAGTCTTCTGGTACCTTGAAAATTGTTACGTGGGAAAGGAAGGCAATCTTGTCCCAATGGCTCAATAGACACACAATGCTTAGTTGCCTGTTTTAAAATAAAATGGACTGATGAGTATTTATATTGCTGCTATGCTAATCTTGTGAGTCATTTACACAGTGACAAGTAGGGTACAAACACCTGTGAAATTCACCCAAGTGCAGCCTCAGCTCTGGAAAGAGTCAGCACTTGTCAATGTGTCTTATTTCCACACCCTCTGAGAGTCAAGCTAGCTTAGGATGCTTCTTTTAAGCCTCAGGGGACTCCATTACTGTCTTCCCGGCTGTGAGCCTTAAACAGTAAGTACTGACATCGCTTAGCGATGAACTGTGATTTAAGTATATCCAAGAGACTCCTTTTTTTCTCTCCTATAGGAAAAGCAGGGGAAGGAAAAAAATATTAAAGACCCAGAAAAAAACTACAAGATCTACCTTAACAAGCCAAGGAACACAACCAATGAGGGGGCTTTTGTCACTGAGGTAAGCTTCTGTCTCAGTTGGTCTGTCAATGTTCTCTTTCCTGTTTTGGGAGAGCAGCATAGCTTCCATTGGCCCACAGCCCTTTACCAGATGTACAGGCATACATGTCTCTCAGTAACCAAGTATGAGAAAGATCACTTCTATTTTCTAGTTCCAGATACATTTTCAAAGGATGAATTGCTGAAGTGTTAAGCATAATAACTTTCTTTGGTCTTAGAGGCTTTTTCTTCTCTCGGAGTTAAATCAGTATTATAAAATGCTTCCTCTTTAAGGACCATAACAAGTTACTTGCTGGCACATTTGGTAGCAGAGCTTGCTGGTAAGCATTTGTCTGTCAGGAAGTTTGTGCTTATCCCCACCACCACAAATAGCAGTAGTGGAGGTGGGAACAGGGGGGCTCTCACACACCTTCCCAAGGCTCCAGGAGGGAGCAGACATAAAAGAGCCCCTTCAGCTTTCATTGTCTCCCCAGGAAACAGCACAAGCTGCCTTGTAAGGGAGAGTTTACTTGGCAAGCCTCAGAAAGTCTCTGTCCTGGGCTCCTTACCCACAGTGAGATCCTCAGAATTTCCAGTCTCTGTCTGGCCAGGTTTCTGCATCCTCAGCTACAGCATCAGCCCATAGCATTGAGAGGGGATGGATGTCATCTCTGAAGTATGGTCCTGCTGTCTTATGTACTCTAAAGACCACTATGCTGTCCACCCTGTCCCATTCCTATTCTCTGTTGACTCAAACCTGCTGTAGTGACAGGAAAACTGTGGCATCTCAAGTTCCAAGACATTGCAGTCATGTCCTAATTTTTTACGGAATAAAGTGAACCTGGGTTTGTCTGTGATTGAGAATTAAGTGGCTATGCTATGTGGGGTCACATAGAAGCTGATCTCAATCTCAAGAAAGTCTCTCTTGATTACAACAAGGCAGGGCATACATGAAAAGATAGTGTCCAACTCAACAGTACACAAAGGGACATTTCTCATTTTTGTTTTCTTAAAATATATATTGAAGTAGCCAGCCCAACCCTGTAATAATTAAAATATGAAATACACATGGCTCTGATGCTTCTAAGGCATACTTAATATTAACACAATCAATACCTTGATCAGAGACAGTCTGTTGAACGCATATAATATATATGTAATATATATGTGTATATATATATTATATATATAATTATATATTTGTGTATGTTTGTGAGAAAGCTCTGTATATCTAAGGGAAATTGATTCTATCCAGTGATATGGCTGAAGATCATATAAGAGCTAATACTGGGGCTGGAGAGATGTCTCAGCTGTTAAAAGCACTGACTGCTCTTCCAGAGGTCCTGAGTTCAATTCTCAGTAACCATATGGTGGCTCACAACCATCTGTAATAGGCATTTGAGCCCTCTTCTGGTGTGTCTGAAGACAGTGACAGTATACCCACATACATGAAATAAATCTTAACAGAGAGAGAGAAAGAGAGAGAGAGAGAGAGAGAGAGAGAGAGAGAGAGAGAGAGAGAGAGAGAGAGAGAGAAGCTAATGCTGATTGTCAATTTGACGGGATCTAGAATAACCTAGGAGTCAAACCTCTGGGCATGTCTATGAGAGATTACCTTGAATAGGTTAATTGAGGTGAGAACACCCATCATCATTCTACGAGCTAGGGTCTGACTAATAAAATAGGAAAAAGCAAACTAAGTACCACCATTCATGGTTTTCTGCTTCCTGACTATAAGTGTGTTTTGATTAGCTACTTAAACTCTCTCACCATGACTTCTCTACCAGGATGGAATGTCTTTCAAACTGTAAATTGATGTAAATTCTTCCTTAAAAGTTGCTTTGTTCAATGTGCTGGTCAGTTTTGAACGTCAACATGCTACAACTTTTAGCCATCTAGGAAGAGAGTATTCATGAGGGTTTATCAAATATCAAGCTGACATATGAGAAACTGCCTTGATTTTTAATTGATATAGGAGACTTAGACCACTGTGGGTGACACCATTTCCTACACATGTGTGACTAGACTACAAAAGATGGAACAGAGCTGGAATGCATAGATTGGTGTTTCTCTCTTTTCTTGACTGTGAGTGTGATGTAACTGAGTCCCTGCCTCAATGCCCCTACAATTATGACTATAAACTGCAATTGTAAAATACAGTCACCCCTTCTTTTTCATAGCCACTTTTTGTCAAAATATTTTATCACATCAATAGAAATGAAATTAGAACAGTATTTTATCATAGCAAAAGGAAAAGTAACTAATACAGATGAGAAGGCAGAAATTTCCAGTGATATTTTAATCAGTTTATCTGTGTTTTTTTATTTAAAATCATATAATCGTGCTCGCTTCAGCAGCACATATACTAAAATCATATAATCACATGAAGCAAGTACCCTTGGGCCCCTGAGAGAGACAAGAGCATTGTATGCCACTGTATGTCTTTGATAGCCTTGAGGGTGTAGAAGCTAGAGTAGAAAGAAACATGATCAGTAACTCATGGCCATATTGCTAGTACCAGTAAATGCAACAAATGAGCCCAACGTGTCTACCTCCAAAGTTCCAACCAGAACACAATTCTCACATATGAGTGAGCATCACACAACAGCTCTTTTCCCCATCTTAGCAGAGTATCTCATGCTGTACACTCAGGCAATGGCTGTATTTTCTTTGAAATTCTTTAATCTTAAGAAAAAAGTTACTTTTTGGATTTATGTTTCATTTTAGGCCTTTTCCTCCCATCAAAGCTCATTCTGCCTTTCCAGCAGCCTGGCCCTCACTGCTGTGGCTGTTCATTTCTTGAAGCGCCTCTTCTTCTCGATGATTTTGGCATCTATTCTAACTCTCCATTATTCAATCTATGAGAAAATAGAAGTTACTGTGTGTGATCCCTGCAATTGCATATGTAGTTTTCAAAATTCTAGCTGGAATTCTTTCTCGTACGTACCAGTGAAGAGATGATTGGGGTTTAAGCTATGACAGGGGTCTGCAGTGGTAAGAAATTACTGTATTGTGGATAAGGAACAGATGACATATTTGCTGATAGGGTGGTATATAACTTGAAAACAAGAAACAAAAGGAAACATTTAGGTCAAATTTTAAGCAATCTGGTGAGACATGACCCGAGTGCCCAGTTGGGGAATGGATTAGAGGAAGAAGTGAAGCCTCTGTTTGCCTTGTACAATTTTGAGATACAGTCCTCTCCCCTACTTTCACTTTTATTTCTGTGGTGTGGGTAACCACAGATAATTGCTATCTGAAAATGTTTACATGGAAAATTTCAATAATAATTCATGAATATCAAATTGTGTGGCATTCTGGGTAGCATGATGAGAACAGGTATGTATTGTTCTATCTTATCTTGGATATGAACCACCCTTTTGTCCAGTGTATCTCTGCTGTAATATGTATTGATGTATATATATATACACACAGGGTTTTAGGTACATTTTTAGACTTTTGTTTGTAATCTTGGAGCATATTCCTAATGGACAAAGGTGACTACAGTGCCTGTGAGAGACTCAAGGAGATGGTTAAAGGAGATGACCTAGGCTACCTTAGAGTTTGGAAGTGAAGGCATAAATTTCATGCTTGTCAGAAAACAAGTGCTATTTATGCCTTTATGTTTGAACATGGTTACTTAGGAAAGAAGAAGAGGGAGAAAATGTTGAAAAACTAATTAAAAAGTTTACCAAAGAAATCAGAGTATTTGTTGAAATAGGAAAAAGTTGAGGACAGTGAACTTTCTGGGGAGGTAAAGGGGTTTTTTGTTTTTTTGGGTTTTTTTTTTTGAACAATTAAAAAAAGTTGATTATTTCAAATGCTACAGGAAGTTGAGTTATAGTTGAACCAAAAGCTAACCATTTACCAGTGCCTACAATAGTGCAAAGCTTACATTGTCTGCTGTAAATATTATTCAATAATTTATATGCTAGTTGCCATTTCTATCATTGATTACAGTAGGAGTAAGTTTTTTTTTCAAATTTTTATTTTATTTTTAGTTATCTTCATTTTTCTTTTTTTTCTTAGATATGTTTTTTATTTACATTTCAAATGATTTCCCCTTTCCTGGTTCCCCTCTCCCCGAAAGTCCCATAAGCCCTCTCCCTTCCCCCTGTTCCCCAATCAACCCCCTCCAGCTTCCCTGTCCTGGCATTCCCCTACACTGCTGCATCAAGCCTTTCTAGGACCAGGGGCTTCTCCTCAGGAGAAAGTTCTTAAGGCAAAATCAACAGTGAGGATTTGAAGAAGAAGGCGTTTAAATTGCAGAAATACATAGAACAATGTAACAAAACTTCATTCTACTCAGCAGAAGAAGGTACTACACTTCTTGGGAGTCAATAGAGAGCACTGCTTTGCTCAAAATATTCAGCCTAGAGGTTTATTCAGCAAAGCTGGGTTCCCAAGGGCATCTGCAAAGCTATAGGATTAGGAAAACTGTTGCACATTTATGGTTGTTCCTTGCTGCCTTGATAGCACATCAGATCATACCTTCTCTGTGATAGTCTATATTCAAGAATGACTCACCCATTGTACTACAAGAACAGAGCTGACCTTTGTCAAGTGGTCCAGTCCATTGCAACCACTTGGTAAGTCATCATCATGCATAGGGTCTCAAGGCAGCAGGAAGCTATGTGTGAACTGGTTGGTTTGACTACACAATAATGCATTGAAGAATACATCAGAAGGAAGAGGGAATTCATCTATCCTGACTGAGGAGATGAAGGGAATCAGCAACTTGAGCTGCACTGAGGAGGGTGAACAGAGCATCAATGGGAAGAGGATGTAAAGGTTACTCTACATCATCAATCGATTCTCAGGGGGAGAAAAATCACATGAAGCTAACTTGTTTGGTCAAGGATGGTCAGTGGGCCTCCAGCATGATTATGGAGGAAGACGGGGAGACAATATACTGACAGATGAGGTTCAAAATGTCCAGAAGGGGCAAAGTTTCACAGGATAAAGGGTCCTATAGGAGTTTAGGCATCCTTTAATAAGAAACAGTTTGTTTGTTTGTTTAGAAAGAAAAATGGAGATTGATTACAGGATGAATAGAGATGGATAGACAAACGATTAGATATACACAGACAGACACACAGATTTACTGTTCTGAAAACCACTTCTCAGGTCTGTACAAGCTTAAGCATATTTTGTGTCTGCATGTTTCTGACAAGTAATGTTCTGCCACTGTGTGTTCAAATTCACGTACTATGCTATGCATGTTTTCTGACGAGTTGAGCTTCATCGAAGTGGAGTTTTCCTCATCCACATTTACATCAGTTTTGTCTTTAATGCAACTGATTTATACCCAAATGTCTTAAGAGACCTATATTATTTGAAAGTCCCATTCCTTGTAGTGAAATAATTTGACCCAAGAACATCCATATGCGGCTATGGAGATTCTTAAACACTAACAAAAGGGGATCCTCATGTGTTAACTTCCATACATAGGAAACTTTGGGTGACCTGCAAGATGTGCAGGGGTAATAATGGAGCAGAAACTGAGGAAGTGGTCAACCAATGACTGACTCAGCTTGAGACCTATGCTGTGAGACGGAGCCCACCCCAACACTGCTAATGTTATTCTTCTATACTTGTGCAGAAGACCCTAGCCTATTGTCATCAGAGAAGTTTCACCTAGCAACTGATGGAAACAGATAGAAAACCCTACAGCCAAACATTAGGCAGAGATTGAGAAATACTGCATGCTGTGGAAAAGGGGGATGAAGGATTGTAGGAGCCAGAGGGGTCAAGAACATCATAAGAAAACAAAGAATCAACTAACCTGGGCCCGTTGGGACTCACAGAGCCTGAACTGCCAACCAGGGAGCATGCAGGGGACTGACATAGGCTTTCTCCACATATGTTACAGTTGTGCAGCTTGGTCTTCATGTGGGACTTCTAACAGAGGGAGCAGGGCCTGTCTCTAACTCTGTTGCCTGCCTTTTGGACCCTTTCTGCCTACTGGACTGCCTCATCTAGCTTCAATAGAAGAAGATGTCTAGTCTTGCTGCAATTTGATATGTCAGGGCTAGTTGATATCCATGGGAGACCTCCCCTTTCCTGAAGAGAAATGGAGGAGGAGTGGATGGAGTGAGGAAATGTGGGGGAAAGGCTAGGGGCAGAGAAGGGAGGAGAAACTGTGGTCAGGATATTAATTTTTTTCATTTTTTTATTAGATAGTTTCTTTATGTACATTTCAATCTTATCCCCTTTCCTGGTTTCCCGTCCCAAAACACCCTAACTCATCTCCCCTCCCCCTGCTCATCAATCCACCCACTCCTGCTTACCAGTCCTGGCATTCCCCTACACTGAGTCATCTAGTCTTCTCAGGACCAAGGGCCTCTCCTACCTTTGATGTCCAACAAGGACATCTGCTACATATGCAGCTGGAGCCATGGGTCCCTCCATGTGTGCTCTTTGGTTGGTGATTTAGTCCCTGGGAGCTCTGCGGGTACTGATTGGTTCATACTGTTGTAGCAGGATATTAATTAATTAATTAATTATTAATTATTTTAAAAGATTTTAGGTGGCTCTATTACAAGCATATTCCATTGGGCTGAAGAGGCGACTCAGTAGTTGAGAGCATTTGCTGCTCTTGCTGAGTACCTGGGTTCAGTTCCTAGCCACGACTTAAGTAGCTATATTCAACAGTAACCTCAGTTCCAGGGAATCTAACACCCCCTCTGGCCTCTGCAAATACCTGTGTATTTTGGGTATTCACACAGACAAGCAGGCACACAAACATGTACAAAAATAAAATAAATAATCCTAAGGAGAATACTGCATGTAAAGAGAATACCTCAAGAGCTCCTCTTCCTGACTCAAACCTGGTCCTGGGCTACCCCTAATCTATTTGTTTTCTGCCTTTATAAACCAGTCGGAGCTGGAATAAAAATCTCAGTGTCCTTTCTGAGCTGTTAGGAAATTGCTCTATAAGTTTAGGTGTATATATCATCCTTACCCGCTTATGGAATGGGTGTGCTTTTACAAATGGACTGGTCTCCAGCTGGGTCAAGCCCTCTTATCTTATCAGTCAATCTTTTTCATCATCATTCTCTTCAATATTCTGTCTGTAACCCTAACAGTGGAATTTCAGAACGAAGTCTTCCCAGGTTCTTCCTCATTACACTAACCACATTTCAGAATTCTGTCTAGAGTGCTATAAGCACCTTTGCCAAAGGCTTCACATTTCCCTTGCTATTTGCTTCAAAATCTTCAAATTTCATCTACTCTGATTCACAGCCAGGCAGTTCATCAATTTTATTATTTTTCAGTGATATCTTGCTATAACAACTTACTATTCTGTTCACTCTCTCTTCCTCTCACACTGCCTATGAGCTGCTGAAATCATCTTGGCACCTGTAAGATGTCTGCTTTCCTCAGAATATCTGCTAACTCAAGATGTCAGTGGCATTGCGAGTGTGGGCTGTCACATTAATCTTTCTATGTCCAACCTTCCCTAGCCTTCTATTTCTGGCCTCCTGACATACAGTGAGAGTATCCAGGCTCCCATCAAATAGATGTTTCCAGGAAGCAGGCTTTCTACACAAGTACTCTCAGCAAAGTGCTCATAACATGTCACCTCCGAGAACTACCAGATTCTTAGAAGCTTTAGAAGAAAGTCTCACTTATGGGCCTAAAATTCATATAGTGAACCTAACTAGTGCTTTTCTTTGAAGCCCGTCCCCCATTAGCAGCCCAGGCTTCATACTGAGATTGTTTTGTGTATCTCTTTCAGGAAGCAGTGGTTTCTCAGATGGGGATAAGCTTGGGTGACCCCCTACCTCTTGGGACTCCGGACAGAGTTACTTTCTTATAAAACCTTCCAAATACCTGAGTGCATATTCCATTAGAAAAGCATATTTGCCTAATGTTCCTTCATGAGGAAACTTCTAAGGTCTATAGTACACTCTGCTTCTGCTAAGCATTGTTGCAGATATATTAAAGCCACAGTGTACAGGAGGCAGATGCGTAAACAAACAGGTATAATATGTGGTGATACTGGCAGAGATGGCATTCAGAGAGCTTTTTGAGACACAGAAAACAGATAATCCCCTAGCCTAAGGCATCAGGATGTGAACCCATGACTTAAAAAAGTTACTAGGGACATCCACATATCCACATGTTACAGCTCATTAAAGTGTCCCCTGGGATATCTACAAATAAGCCCCAGCAAGAGGAAGATTCATTAATTCACTTCTATGGACAAAGGAAGTGTAGGTATTAAAAGATACCACAAGGGTGTCACAACTTATCTATCAGCTTCTGAAATGCTGGGAAAGTTTGAACAAGTGCCTCCCACTAGCTTTCAAGTATTCTTCAGAGAGCCTATCAATCTACAGAGGTAGTAACAGTTGTGTGCACTTAGCCCCTTAGCTCTGATTTCCACGTAGATAATTACACATTTTGTAAAAGACGCCTGACACATCTCGTAGATCAGAACACCAGTGAGAGGGCAGACACATATATCTTGCCACTTCTTAGTGAACATCATTAGGGTGTGAAGTTCTGGAGAAGGTACTGACACACCATTTGATATTCCTTCCTGAGCAATCCCATCTGGCCTCTAGACCTAACCTCACCCTGACTGCGGGTGGGTTAGACAGAAGATGCAGACATGCCGGACTTTCGCCTCCCAGTTCTTTCTTTGTCTCCACACTAGGGATGAGTATGCCCATGGGATCACCCATTCCAGGCTTTCCTCCTGCCCTGAGGAGTGAGAAGGAGCGTCCTGCCAGCACTTACCTTCTATGTGCTTGACTGCTTTACCTTCCCTTCATTTGCTGCTGAGTGGGGGAAGTCTGCCATTTCTAGTCTCTTCTCAAAACCACAACTGTTCTCAAAATCAATCAACAAATTACCAGTTTTCCTAACAGATCTGCTATTTAGTCAGCTTGAAGAGAATGACCACACCAAGTTCCCTCGTCAAACCTGGTGTCTGAGACAAATAGAATCCCAGTCTGCAGTGAGAGAACAAAACAATAACAACCCACAAGAGAAATGACAGGGATGTTTACTCCTCAAATTGTATCCTTTGGAGCAGTTATTCCCAATGTCAGGCTCCTTTCTGCCTTTAGGTTCTGTGATATTTCTGGGAAATCTTTTTTTTTGTTTGTTTGTTTCAGTTAACTCTAGTTCACACCACACAGGACCAACTTCACAAGGATGCATCACCTAGGAGGACTCCACACTTGGGTTTTGGCAATCTGTTACCACCACCAAAAAGTTCCTAATAACTTGAAGCACATGGATTTGTTCTAAGTAGGATTCAGTAAGAGCCAGAATGGGTGTTCTCCTGGGCACACCGATTCTTAGTGCAAACGAGAATAAGAAAGGTTGCATACATTCAACATGTCTGTATCCTCTCACCTATTCACCAGTTCTTGGATAAGACAAATGTCTGGGTTGGATGCCCTAGAAAACTTTAGTTCAAATGCAGTCCCTCCAGATGCCTCTCTGCCTTTTCATCATACCAAAATAGCTTAAAGACTTCTACTAGCAGACACTGAAAGGGTTGGAACTGAGCACATATGTTGTGCTATTTCAGGAATAAGAATGATGGCACCCTCCTGGGTGCTGGATATCAAGGACCTGGTGCACGATACAGATATCCAGAGAACTGCTGCAGAGATCATCACATCGTTGAGTGCCCTGTCTGCTGTGGATTTAGGATATGAAATCTTAGGTAGGGAGCATACTTGATTCAAGTTCTCTGCTCAAGCAAGGTCAGGATATGCAGGTTGGGGCATATCCATATGAGGATTGCAAACTGTAGGAAAGACCTATAGCTATCCTATGGGGCAGCAGTCACACAGAGACTGTCCTCCCTACCCAAAGAAGCAACACAGAACAGTAAATTTCAAGCACAAATGAGAATGAATATTTGAGTACCTTTATGGAGCAAAAAGCAAAGGAAACCTAAACTTACATTTGTCTCTTGGCTCTCCAAATCACAAGTCTTCATTTTGGTTCCTGTTGCTTGCAACCAAAGGAATCCTAAAGTGTACACTGCATGGCACAGGGCTCAATGTTTTCATAGTTCTCATGAACCTCTTTTGCATGAATCAATGCTGCTTTGTAAATTTTACCACTTGTGTTGGAAGCATTTGTTCAAATTGTTTTCCATTTTTAAATGATGAATCCTCTGAGACCTTGTCTTACCTCTGTTTTTATTTTTTTGGGGGGGGGTGGGCAAGGAAGGGAGTTCTAAACATAAAACTCACACTCACTATGTATTTACAAAATAAATGCCAATATTATCAGCCACTGAGACAAGAATGCTTTCCAGGATCACCAGATTTTATCCAGCTAATGACAGATAAGAAAGGAGGCTTAGTCTATCAGCTACATATTGACAACTGCTTAGTTAAAGCCTGATTTCCATTCCAGCACTAATGCCAGGCTGGCAAGGCAGATAAACACTCTCCTATTCAGAACCTTAACCCTCAGGTCAGGTTATGCTAATCTCATTTAGAACTGTCTGCAAGCATTCTGTCCATTTAACCTCAAATGCCAAGATATTTAGCACCATGTATTGCTTGGTTTAAAGTACTTCAGTCTGTTTATCAAATATGTGAGCAAAATTTTTTCTAAAAGTTACACACTGTAATTATAATTATCTTTCTTTTCTGCTTTTGTTTTAGTTTCTAGTTAGGGAAGAAGGAGATGTAGGAAGGAAGAGAAGAAAGGAAGTTATTTCTCTTTGTTGATTGATTGGGCTAGTTATCACATAGGTAATGAATTGCTATAGTATGCAAGGTACATTCTTTTCTTAGACATTAAGCTGTGAGGATATGACCATGTGTTTGCTACCCAGGGCTTCTACCCTCATGGCAAGGCTAATAACAGAGAGTCAAACCAGTCAGTCCAGTCAGGCTGCTTATGAAAAGCAGTTGAGCAAGGTTTGATCTCGGGAATACTAAGGGTGATTCTGTGATATTTAGACATCAGATTAGAGACATAAAGAAAGTGACCACCCACCAAGGTAGAAAGGATGGCCATGTCTAAGGACTGGCAGGAACCAATGGGCTTCTGTAGAAAAAGAATATGTGGATAGTAGGTGGCCATCTTGGAGGCCCCACATTCTCATAAGGCTGAAGGAAGGATATGAAGATGACCATAAAATATGTACAAAGCAAGACCACTGGCTGAGCTCTAGTCAGCATTTCTAAGGGTAAAGTTTCTCAGTCAAGCAGATGCCCTGAATATGAGCATGACTGGTATCCACTTACCCTCTGACCACAACTCACATGAACCCAAATTCATACCAGAATTGAATCTTCCATCACTAGTTCCAATTTTCTCTAAGAGGCAAAGTTGGAGCACCCCATTCAGGTGTGGAACTACACCAGGACCCATCCACAGCCCCTGAACTGCCAAGACTTTTTTTTCCCATGCACAGTACCCTGGCCAGCAGATAGACCAGGGGCAGAAATCAACTATGTTCAGCTCCCATAGTGACAGCAGGACTCCTGCTCTTGAACATCACAAGCTCAGGCAGGATAGCAGGTGGAGGTGCCCCACAAGGCAGCAAGCCTACCCTTGCAGACGGTGCCATTTCCCACGTAGCCTGGCTGGCAGGTGCAGCTATGTCCCTGGACTGTGTTGGTACAGATGGCATTTTTGTCACAGTTGTGTTGTCCACTGCCACAATCATCATGTTCTGCAGGGTAGGAAAGGAGAAGAAGAGATGCCATTATAAAAGTAGGAACCGTAATGGAGAAGTGTGCTAGAACTCGGCAACAAGGATGGTACTGACTAGCTAGACATGGTGAATCTAGCATTTGGGATGAGTCTGAGGCAAGAGGATATCAAGTTTGAGGTAAACCTGGAATACATAAGAACTTCCTTTTTATATCCACTGTCTGTGTTGTGAAGAAACCATGGAGCCTATATTATGTTAATATTTGAGTCTTACAGGATGATCCTCAATCATGGTGCTGATGAATCTGTATTGGTGAATTTCCTTTGTGACCAACTCTCATGATTCTAAACATCCTGGGCCCACAATAGCAAGCTCCAATGGCACTCCTTGACCCAGATTGTGGCAAACAAAGTACTCTTCAAAGATTCTTAAGTGCATCCAGGACTATAGTACAGCATAGCCAACCCTGGAAACAGTGCCTTAATGCAGCATGTAGTAACTGTATAACAACATAAATTGATTGAAAACTCCGAGTGTTTTGTGCTGATCAGATACCAATATATATACCCAACAGGAACATAGGAGAGAAGTGATACAGTTTTAAGTAGGTGACTATATTTCATCCAACCACTGGGACACATCTAAAGCAAAGGATGCTCTGTTAATAATGGTGTCATGATAACAGGCATAATTCTGAATGATTTCAACAAACAAGTATGCGTTTGTCATGCTAATAGGAGCACATACAATGAGAATTAGAATTCATGACAGAGAAGTCATTGTATCTACAGGAGAGAAGATACTTCATATGAGAATATATACCCTTTTCTTTCAAGAAAAAGATGGTCTTCTTAGTCAGAGTTGCCTACAAAGAATAGTGTGTGTATGTGTTGGGGGGTGGTGGTGGTGGTTATGAAACATTCCCAAGTCAGGCCCACCCTTAACTATCTGCTCGTGTCACTTAGTACCCTAGAGGACAATTCTTTTATGAAATGACCTGGCACCATTGCTGTCTTGGCAATATAACTTCATTCTCTCTCAGTATTTATTTAGCATTCTCTTAGTTTTTCATGTTGTTTTCCTGACTCAAAATACTCATCACTCCATATGGTTAAAATAATACAGCTCTGCCTAGCTTTAAATGCCAGTTCAAAGTCATACTAAAACAACCTTTCCAAATCTGTTCTCTTAGACCACGTGAATTTCAGTCATCTTACTTGTTTTGTCCATGCAATACTGCATTGTGATATTTTTCACATTTTGTCATCAATGCCAAATAACTTTGAAGAAACTCATATTTGAGGGACATTTTGAAGTTTGCACTTTACCAACATTTGAGATAATGGTATTGAACCTAGAGAATGCTAAATACTAAAATACATTTTACAGGTGTTCAGCTATTTAAGTCACCCAACAACATGAGAAGTTTTCTCATTTTATAATTAAGGAAGTAGAAAAAGGACACATTAAACAACTTGCCCAGCATCAAATATGGGTGAGTGGGGAAATCAGATTTGAGAACATTCATACCAGATGAACCATTCCAGCAATGAGCAGTGGTTGGAAGCTACCTGGATATGGTCAGAGAAAAACCATGACAAATATAAGTGCCTCATCTTTCCATTGATAAAATAAGTGTTTCTATATGGCTCCTGGATTCCCACAGATCTCCTAACACTTCCTGAGAGTATGGAAGTGCAGAGGAAGAAGCATGTGAAACCCCCGTATCTCATTATCTGTAGCCTTGCCCAAATCTAAAAAGTAATTGTTTCTTTAAACATGCATCTGACAAAGAAGAGCATGCAATACACCATTTCCTTCTAAAAATACCAAATTGCTTTTCCAGATGCTGCAAACAACACCAAAGGTACAAGATATGTAAGGACTCATGAAAGATAGCAAGATATAAGAGTGAAGAAAACAGAATCTGAAACCAGACACCCCCAGACTAAAGATCCTGGGTTTGATAGTTTCTAGCTATGTGCACTATCAAAAGTTGTTCAGTCTCTATGTGTTATATTTACTAAAAGTAAAATATGAATCAGCAGTACCTATCTCCTGAGATTGTGGTAAAAGTCAGTTAATGAAGGTAGAAGACAGCATATTGCTGCTAGTAAATGCTCCAAGAATAACTTAATTTATATCACTGTCACCATATTACCATAACTACTATTTTCTACTGTCACTCAAAGTACCTCAACTACTTTTAGATTTACTTATTAGATGGCAATTAAAATTAATAAAATGTTTTCTTTCCCTTAGTAGTCACAGGCTGGGGACTCAAACAATGTGCACACTGATAGCAGAAGAAGTAGGCAGGGAATCACTATTGGCTTTTTGATAATTTCTTTTATCATCATGCTTTATAATAATTCATCCCTGAGTTGTGTATATTTCTCTTTTGCAGAGCCCCCAAGATAACCTCCCTGTCTCCTTCCCACCACTGCAGGGCTCCCATACCACTGGCCCTCTCAAGTAAGCCCCAGCTGCACCTTCCCAGTTGCTCTGCTCCCACCCTACCCCCACTTTCCTTTTGCCAATTCACTCTTCAAGTCACATGTATGGAGATCTTTTGAGAAATAAAATCTGATTCTCCTGCCATTCCTAGTTAAAGACAAACAAACAAAAGCCAACCACCTCCTCATTGTTCTTAAGCAAACATTTTATTTTTACACCATCAGACAAAGCATGGTGTTGTTTCTGCTCCTTTCCAAACAAAATTGCTTTGTCTCCTCTTTGAAAGGTCCTTTTCTTCTTGTTCGTAGACACTTTCCTCTTCCACCTACATCATAGTATTTTCTTGTCCTTGAGATATCAATTAAACCTTTACCTTATTTGAAGAAGAAAACCAGATTCTCTGGTCTGGAACCAGTTGCCCTGGAACATTTGCACATCATAGCCAGCACTTCTCGAACTACATGGGTTATATTGCTTATATATTTCTTATATTGCTACATTCATTAATGTATGATGGATATATTCCTTTTCCACTAGAGCACAAATCTCTTGAGGATAGGAATTATATCTTTCTGTTTTTCATTCTCCCCAGCCTCTGGCAGAGCTTCTGAAATTTAAGTGCTAATACAAATATGAGGGTAGGGGTAAGGGTAGGGGCAAGGGAGGGAGGAAGAGGATAGAGGGAGGGAAAATAAAAGCTGCAGAGGGGTCAAAGAGGATTAAGACAAGAAAGTGTTACTGACCTAGTTGAGGAGATTGAGAGGAGCAAAGCTAAGCAAGGGAGCAAGCTGATACTAGCATGGCCTTGTGTTTGCTTCCCACAGTGAGTGTGGAGACAGCCCAAGAAGAAATAGAGTACAAATGCTATCAAAGACACAATCCACAAATTGAAATAAGGTATTTTCCAGCCATGTAACTGTGAAAAGATTTGAATCTGGATTATGTAAAGAACTTTTTACAGTGCAATACTAAAACATTAATTGCGCTGTAAAGGGGCACAAAATAGTCAGTGGCAATTTCCTCGAAGAAGATATAGAGATAGCAAATAAATACATAAAGAAATGTCTATCTATTAGGAAATTTTAAGACAAAACTGAAATGTTACCTCAGACCCATTAGAATAACCAAGATTGCAAAGACAGGAAATAGTAAACTGGCAAATTATGTAAAGAAATTGAATCACTCATACATTGCTAGTAGCCGTATAGAAAATTTCAGCTACTTTGGAGATTAATTTGACAATTCCTCAAACTATGAAGCAAAGGCTTATCATAATGACCCCAGCAATATATCCGAGAAAAAAGAAAATCTATGTCCACTCTTAGACTTGTATCCCAATGCTCATACCAGCTGAAAGCTGAAGCCATGGTTCACTGATGAGTGAACAAAGGAAATGCGAAATCATCACACAGTGGATTATCACCCAGTGATGATACAGGATGGAGTGCCAGTATATCACACAACACACAACACAAATGCCAAAATGCTTATGTGAAATGAAAAGAGTCAACCATAAAAGAACACATGTTAAGGGTTTCAGTTTTACATAAATATCCAGATTAGGTAAGTTTATGAATACAGAAAGTTGAGTTCATGGTTACTAATGACTAATTTTAGGTGGACAGGGGATGACTATTGATGGATGTGAGGTTTTCTCTTCCAGGTGATGGATACATAAAATAGGTCACAGAAATGATTTTGTGAATCTAGCAAGATGTGTCAGCAGGTAAGAGTACTTGTCACCATGCCTAATATTTTGATTTTCATCCTGAGACTCACATGGTGAAAGGAGAGAATGGGTTTCTCTTGTTTGTGATCTGACCTCCACAGATACTGTGGTACACATGTCTCTCTCTCTCTCTCTCTCTCTCTCTCTCTCTCTCTCTCTCTCTCTCTCATACACATACACACACACACACACACAAATAAATAAATAAATAAAATATAACTATTTTAAAGGAGTGAATACCCTACTCCATAAACCAATCATCATTAAATGCATTAAAAAGATCACATGAAATGTTTTGTCCATACATTCACAGGAATATAAATCTCACTGGGGTATAGACCTAAATTAAATGGACTTCAGAGAATAGAAATTGTTTATGCTGATTATCTCGCTAATGACCCAGATATATTCTATTCTTCTCTAGTTGAAAATCTTGTCTATTTCATAGTGACATACAAGATGAGTTATGTAAAAAATAAACACTTCAATTAAAAGACATTCCCTAGTTTCTTAGATACAAATTCTGAAACTCTACAATCTGGGCTTAAGAATGTAGGTTATTTATAACACAACACAATTCTCTTTTCTTCAAGTAGCATTTTTCTATGCCAAAATAAAAGCAGCTCTAGGATCACTATGTGCCAGGATGGAAGACTAAATCATGTTCATTACTGTATGCCTTTTACCCATCAAGGTCCCAGCACAGTTCCTGGAATCATAGACAAAACCTCTTGGGACAGCTATCCATGCCTCACAGCGGGTATTGGCCTAGCCAGGAAAAGGTCTTGGAGGCTAAAGCCCTGCTGATTCCCTGCTGAAGTCAGGAGCTAGAATCTAATCTCCATGGAGCACCAGTCTCCCTGCTTGGGAAACAGCATAAGAACTCTCAGGCCTGTTTTTCCCTCTCCTGAGACAAACTGCATTAACTTAAACCACTTTCAGAGCTGCAAACATCCATCCTGGCTCCCCTAGGAGAGGCTGTTCCATGGAAGGAGTATAACTGTACACTAGTAGAGCTGGCCTCAGGAACAAAGAGGTTGACCTTAAAGCTATGAGTACGGTGACAACCAGAATGGGTATGACCTTAAGAGGCAGTAGAGACAGTGGGAGAAATGGGTAAAAAGACTCACTCTCTTCCTTCCTAATTCTTTGAAAACAGGAAGAAGAAAAATGGAAAGTAAAAATATTATCCTGTACTTTTGACTTGGATAGATGATATTATGTGATAAACATGGCAAATTGTATGCACTATAAAACTATACTTACACATGACACTACTGTCTATGTAGGGAAAGACTATAACACTCTATGTTAAACCGTTAACAGTGATTTGTTATTTAACTGGGCAGAGGATAAATGGGAGATACTTATACTAGTTCTTATCCACTTCAGGTTTTTGAAATTTTACAGTCAGCATGTATAGTTTATTGATAATTAAAAGAGTTTGGGGTGTTTGGAGTTGGAACTAAGAAGAACCGAAGTGAATTTCAGATACATCCAAAGATTCTCTGTGAAGAGGCAAAGCTTTGGAGACTGGCAAAGGTGGATAGGGATGTACAAGTTGTCTCTTGCGGAATCATTAACAAACGGTACTCCCATTTGCATACAAAATGTAACCAAAAGAAAGACTTAGTCTTCATTTTCTCAGATTCAACAGATTATTCCACAAGACAGATGTTGAGAGACATTTATTTAATGACTACTCATGAAGTCTATAATGTATACAGTATTGTCAATGGAACAAAGTAGGCACTTTTAAATGACAGAGACATCAACACTGCCACCATCATTAGTGTTAGCATTGTCATCTTCATCACCACTAACACCGCCATGACACTACAGTCACTCTGTCACCACAAGCATTCTTACTAGACCAACACTACTGCCATCTCACTATCACCATCACTACAAAGCACTTCTTATCACTACTCTCCTCACCACCACCATAACTACCACTACAGCCACCTCAATTACCATCGTCATCATCGCAGTTTCACCACTCGACATCACCACCATCATCATCACCATCATAATCACCAGTTCCACCATTAGCAGCGCTAGCAACATCAGCATTTAGGTCATTTCCCCACTCCCCGGGAATCCATGTCCAATAATGTTTTACTAATTATTTGTGTTTCCTCTATATTCCTGAGTTCCTAGATCTCCTGAAATACTGGAAAGCCAAAAGGCCTGAATTCTAAATCAAGTCTCTCTTTCTATATAATTCACTCACTTTATGGTCTTAGAAAGCATGCATAATGTCTTTCAGTTACTTTGTTGTTGCCCTGAAGTGTGAGCAAGATCAGTTCAAAGAGATGTTAGGAGAATTATCAGAAAAGGTATGCAAAAAGGAAACATTTTCTAGACACACAGGAATGATACACATAGGAACACATAAAGACTTTAACAGCATGCCCAAAACCTGCAGATGCACAAGTCAGACAAACCCCAGGCAATGGGAAGAAAGAGAAAGTAGACATGAAGACCCCACACCTAGCTGAGAAGATATTTGCAATTCATAGCTTCTGGGAGAGGAGAAATCAGTTTCCTCTAAAGGAGTGTCACTTGGTCTATCAACCACACTCCAGGGCAAAAATCATGTTCAGGAATATTTTGCCAATACAAAAGAGAATCTATGCTTTTTGTTTTGTTTAAGGCTTAGATTTTGACTGAGAGGAAAAAAAAAAGAACAGGAAACTGGATGAATAGGAAGTGGGTAGAGCGTCTAGGAGAGATTAGGGAAGGGCAAAGAATATGATCATACATTGTTTCAAAAGCTAAATAAATAAATAAATAAAAACATAAGAAGTGTTAAGCAGCTTCCTAGCCAAGTGATACAGATTCAGGAATCACTAGTTACTGTACCACTGGGATAATTTAGAAATGCACCATTAAACTATGAAATTAACTAATAACTGATATCTGGGCCTGTGCTGTGGGGCTTCACTTAAAACATCCAGTTCAACAGGGAAACTCACAACTAACACAAAAGCAAGACGCAAAGCGACTTGTTTGACTTTGGTTTCTTTTAATGGTCACATGCCATGCGCATCCCCAAAGTGACCCTTTTCCTGAGCACTTTTATCTGTCTGCTGTGGAGAAAGCAGCTTCTGATGTCTTCCTTTAGTTCCACAGCGACCTAGAGAAACTGGAAAGAAGTGCCGAGAGTAAAACATGGCAAGAAAAATAATGTGGGCTTAATCCTTTCTTTTTTCTTTATCACAAATGTTTGCTTCCACTTTGGGGATTATGCCTGGATGAATTGTTCTTTCTCTTTCTGCAAAATAAAAGTGATGGAGCAGGAACTACTTTATTCCTCGATCATGGGTGATCATGAAGCTACCCAGAAGTTCTGGAACTCCAGACTTGTGAAATTCCAAAGGAAAATAAACTAAAATTGAAGGCTTGCGAGAGCTCAAGAACATGCTATCAGCCTGACCACAGTTCTCAGCCCATCCTTTATTCCAGCTGAATCCTTCAACCATACCTAAGTGAACAAACTGAATGTCCTCCAACATTTTCTGTGGCCAGGAACCTCAGAATCCTATTGGGGAAATGGATACCTAAAGGCGATTTGCATAGGGTGCTTCAGGATTAGAGTAGACCCTCAAACACAATAAAAATATTTATATCAAAAGAAATGACATGCAGATACATAGAAGAAAAAAGGTTAACTGAAGATACAGGCAAATATTAGACACTGCTAGAAGTCAAGGAACTCCAGGAGCTTCAGAAGCCAAGAACCCAGGGCAGTGGGAACCTAGATGATTAGAAAAGGAAAAAAAGAATTCTTCAATGGAGTCTTTGGAAAATTTTGTTTATTTCTTTAGTTTATAGTTTTAAACCTCCGAAATCGATGACAAAGAGGGAAAAGATCTATTGGAAAACTGTTGGAAGCCATACAGTATGTGCAGTGTGTCTAGCAGGATCAGGAAGTCAATACAATCATTTGTAATCGAAAACTTCTATGCAATTCCTACAACAAAAAATCCTGAGAGAGGAGCGAGAAGTGAAGCTCAGTGGGCTTCAGTGTTTGCTAGAGGGACCACAAAACAGTGGGGGAATAGTAGATATGCATGTCCACAGTGTCTGAAGGGGAAGAAAAAGAAAATGGTGTTACAGCCAGACACACTAAGCCTCATCCATAGCCCCAACGTGAACCAGCTACGGGCTACAGGGAAACCTCTTGCTCCCAAGTCTGTCTCCTTCTATGTAAACAAAATAAAATGAAAAGAATTACAGAAAAACACTCTCTCAGTGTCATTCCTTCCATGTTTAACACTTCTCTTCATTCCTACTGACTTCGTTCTCCAACCCCACTGTACTTGCATGAATAGTGTCCTCTCAAATCTCTGTCATTTTCCCTGCTGAGGACCATGAGAATTAAGGAAAGTACAACTAGGGAGTATTGTCCAGAGTTTAACACTCAGTAGACTCCTGATTCTTGTCATGTTAACCTTTATCTAACATTTAGACTCCAACTACAAAACCCAGAAAAAAAGAAAACATCAGGCTAACCAAACACCAAAGGAAATACATCACCTTAGAAATGAAATTGAAGGAAAGCATAAAGGAATCCATCTTTGGCACCAACGCTGCTCCAACAGTTTATATCTTGATAGTAAAAAGAAAGTCCTATGGGAGCTGAAGTCCAGTTTAATGGAAGAGTACTTCCCTTCCTTGGATACTCAAGTTCTGGGCTTAATCCCCAGTACTCTAAATAAGTAAAATCTCTGCAGTATGCTAAAGCACTGATTTCTCTTAGTCAGATAGGCTGGGGTAATCTTCTTTATTGACTACCCATAAGTTGGAATCCTTTTCCATATTTTTGACCAGCAGAGTCTACCAGGGGTCCAGAGGTCTGGTAAGTATACTAAAATGATTACCTCCTTCAAAGAAGGAGGAGGAGGAGGAAAATGAGGGGGAAGAAGATGGAAGAGGAGGATGAAGAAGTTGAGGAGTTGGGGGAGGGTGGTAGTGAGGAACAAGAGAACAAGGAAAAAGAAGTGGGGTTGGGTGGGAAATGAGAAGGAAGTACACCATTATGATATATTTGTAGTCTTTTCCTTCCTTGTGTTGCCAGGTTTATCTTCAAAAAATGCAAGGGAAAAGAACAGACAAAAAATAAATTCCAACACTGTATCAAGCACAGGGAATATGATAAGAGTGTGCAGACACGGAGCCTGACTTCATGGATTCTACAATCCAAAGACACAATGACCATTCTTATCCCAAGAGATACATGCTAAGCCAAGAGGCAAGCAGGGTGCCACGGTAACACACAGCAGGGGACCATAATCCAGGGCTCTGAGAAGTTTACTAAGATAAGTGATATTTCATTAAAAAACCAGCAGTGAAAGTAGAAATGTGAAAGTAAATTAGTCACTGCCTGGATGTACACACTACATGATCATATGGTCCATCTGGCTCCCCACAGTGATTCAGCCCTTGTTGCTCCCTGGCATTTTCCTGTGTTAGAGGAAGGATAGGTTTTCCAAATTTGACTTTATTTTGCTCCCACATGCTGATCCTCAATGTAATTTCATCCACCTCTATCTAAAGGTCTATTTAAACACACTCCCTTTGAATCAACGCTAGTTTTAGATCTCTATAATCAATAAAATATAACATCAACTGCGCTACTTACAAGGCCTCTCTGAGAAGCTGATTAGCTTCTGGAATAACCCATGTCTGTAGATTTCACACCCAGGTATCATGTCTCAAAACCCAGCTACCATGGTGTCAGAAACTAAGAACACAGAGCTGTGATCGTTGGAACATACCAGCCAATGTGCCCAACTGAATTCAGCCTTCAAGGCATAGAACAGTGTTCTTGACAGTTGACAAAAGAAGCCTTCAGTGAACTCTGCCTACAAGTTTTGCTAGTCCTTTTTCCTCCCTTGAAGCCTTCTTGATTGAGGACCAAATATTAAGGAGAAACAAGGGGAGGAAGAAGAGATGGGAAGAAAGAAGGATAGAGGGAGAGAAAAATAAGAGAGACAGAGAGGGAGGGAAGGAAGAAGGAGGGAGGGATGGAGGAAGAGAGAGAAAGAAAGTAGAGGATGGGAGGAAGAGGATGAAGGGAAGCAGGGAGGATTGAAAACTAGATCCTGAACACAAAACCTGTGGTCAAGTTCATAGCTCAACTGTATGACGTCTAAACGGCCATGTTTGTTCTTACCTTCCACACCAACTGTTACAGGACTGAAGGGATTTTGTGAAGTTAAAAGTGATATTTAAACTCAAGAGAAGTGAGACGGAGCTAGGAAATGAAGACATGAGACAATAATAAAGGAACGGTATCATCCACATCTCTATGACTGTACTTCTTGTGAAAACCCTAGCAGGACAACAGAAGACCATGTGCAAAAAAACATTTGACTGGGATAAAGTCCCTGAAAAATGAACCCATTGAGGCTTGGACCAGGCTATATTTTTGTCCCCAATCAAAGATTTAGACCTACTCTACCCAACAGGGCAGTGACTAACCACAAGTGGCTACTAAGCCTTCAAATATGGTAAGCATGGACTGAGATGTGCTGCCATTAGAATATATTCCTTGGATTTCAAAAGCACTCCAAAAAATAAGAATAAAATATCTCATTAATAATTTTATACTTGCTATATATTGAAATATTTTGAACATTCTACATTCAGTAAAAATTATTTTAAATTTTATTTCACCTGTCTCATTTTCCTTCCTTAACAAGGATACTAAAAATTTTAAATTATATATTTGATGATACACACACACTCACACACACACACATAGCTCAAACAGAGGGAGTACTTTGTAAATGTGAAGAAGAGGGAACCATCTTTGAGATTTTGAATTTTTAATGAAAATGGTAAATGGGGTTTATTTTGAAAGTCAAGTATTCACTGTGCGATAGTGGTTGCCTAGAGTACTATGTTTTAAAAGATTGAAAACCAAACACCAGCTGAGGAAGAAGGCTGCTTTCCTCAGTTAATTTTAAATATTTGGCACAGATACCAGAAGAGAGTATGCAAGTACACTATGTGTTGATTATTCTCCAGCCACCTGCAGTGAACAGGCATTCCTGCTGGAGGCCTGAGCTGTGAACAGGAACTCCTGCTGGAAGCCCATCTTCCATGGGATGGAAGGCTGCCAGCAAGGACTTTAATGACCTGCTTGCTCCTGGTGGTTGATGTCTCATCTCATCCTAGACTTGGGGTTATTTCATCCACCTTCTGGACGGGGAATGCACCCTCAACCTCTTTTCTCACCTTTGGGGGCTAATTTAGATGGTATATCCCAAACATTGGCATGTATCTGAATTGTTTGGAGGGCTTAAGGAAATGCAGATTGCTAGGTGCTTGCCTGTGCAAATAGGTAAACTGGTTTGGGGCTGGAGGACCCAGATGCCATCAAGTTACCAGGTGGTGCTGTTATATTTAGTTTCTGAGTTTATAAAATTTACCTTGGGCTAGCACCCTGATCTTGCCCATGCCTTTAATAATGTAGGCAGTTTAAAAAGAAACAAGTGTGTACCTAAAAACAAAACAAAACCACCCAACTAGTAATTTCAATGTGTGGGTCCAGACATAAGCAGCTAGTAAGTACTAATTTATTTGGTCTTCCTGTTAACCCTTCTTTCTAGGTGGTGCAAAAGACAAGGCTGAGGTAGAATGAAAACAGCCAAACATAAACTCATCAAGAATCCTCATCTGGGTCCATAGTGTACCAGAACCAGGCCTAGTCTAAAGTCTATCCCATCTGTTGATTCGTAGAAATCAGAATGGGGCACTATGTGTGATGTCATAAGCTGGTAGCACAGCAGAAGCCTGAGTTCGCAGAAATGCCATCCAGCCAAAGGCATGATGGAAATTTACAAGGCAATTCTTTAACCATATTTTAATGGTAACTAAAGGTCATTCTGTACTTTTATTCCCTGTCATCAGCCTCATAACCACTATTGAAACATGAAGGACACTGACATTATAACCATCAACTGGCTCCATACAGGTTAAATTTGATAGAATGTAATAATCAGCATTCACCAGGGTCCCCACACAGAAATACCATGCAGCTAGCCTAGCATCTAATCATAGAATATCTACAAAACTCAGAATTTCTGGTATAAACATCATGAGGTGGATTTTCTCCCCATGAAAGTGGGACAAATCCTCAGACTCTGAAATCTGATATTGACTTCTTCCGCAGCACCCGAAGTGAAGCCTGCAGACAGTCTTTAAAACGTGTCCTTTATCTCCATCACTCTGAAGACAGAGAAAGCTCTGAAACATCAATTGAAATGACTTATTCGTGCAATTTTCTGGCACTTGGTAACTTTGCAGAAACACAACTCAAAATTTCCCAGCATCTACCTGTCAGAAAAGTTCTCAAGTCTCTACATCCACTTTAGATTTACTTACAGAATTATTTTTGCTTCTAAGAAACTGTATTCCTCTTTTAAATGATTATGGGTTTTGTTTGTTTGTTTGTTGGATATGGGAAAGATGCTGACTGCCTATGAAATACAAATTAATTTTCAAATATTTATAAATTTTACTCCACAAGATGTCAGTAACAAGATGCCTCATGTTACATCATTTCCTCTGTAGGGTATATGCAAACAATTCTTCCAAAAGCACCCTCTTCCCACCTACTTTCTATGTGTTGTCAATCTCTGATTCTATGCTTTTGACTGATCTGTACCGATTTGTCCTAATCAAAGCTGCCAACCTTTCATATGAAGCTTCCCAGCTCCATTCCAACCTTTTTGAGATGAACCCTATTCTTGAATATATAAATCAACTATTTACAGCATTGCAAACTCATTTACTGACCTATCGAAATGCCATATGATATCCCTCCCCCATCTTTACATTTAGAAGAGAAGGCTTACCAAGAAATGAATGGCCAGCATTTGTATTACAAACATATCACTGTTAACAATGTACATTGCATGAATGGTTTAAATTCATCAGGAACCAATAATGTATAATGAATAAATCTTACCAAAATCCGATTTTTAAAACTTGCAGCAGATACCACCCATGACAAAGTAAGTATATATATATATATATATATATATATATATATATATATATATATATATATATATATATCACCCAAATAGGAAATCAAACCATCTCAAATGTTTGACTTGATGTGACTTCTATTGAAAAGACTATATATTTATGCATAAAAGTGTGACCACGCCTTCTCCCTGGGCATTCTGTTTAGTTTAACTTTCTCTTATGCTCCAGGATGGAATATAAATAAAAATCTCCACAGGAAGCACTGATTAGAAAATAATAGCACTATAGAATGTGCTCTTTAACTGTGCCCAGGAGTCAACTGGAAAATAGGAACATGAAATAAGCTGTTTGTAACAGTGTTTATTTCTGGCTTTGAAAAGAGGAATAAGCAATTATATTGTAGCCTAATGTTTAATTCTCAGTATGCACACACACACACACACACACACACACACACATGTGCAAGCACACACACACACACACATACACACACACACACACACACACACACACACACACATACACACAAAGTATGTTGACCCAGAACAGAATCTTTTTAAAAGCAAACTAGGCATTAAATCTTAATTTCATTTGCTTAAATATACTGACTTAAATGTGTATCTAATCAAAACTCATGATAAATATTTGTGATTTGTTTAATTATTGGCACACACTCCAATGAGAACTTTGCCATCCCAACTACTAATGAATAATCTACCTTTGAAAGCTCCCAGAACATGCTATGAAGTACGATAATTATCCTGACCACACACATAATCTCAGCTGAATTGAGTAAATATCATGTTTGCATTCAAGTGTTATAAGCAAAAGTTATCATTAAATAATAGCTCATATCTCTGAGGGTTTGGATAAAGAATATTAATTATCATTTACAAATGAAATATGTAAATTCTATAAAAACAAGGTATCTTAAAAGAAAAAAAAACATGTCACTCAGTACCAGTACTATTGATTACATTAGTGCTGGTTTCTATAACTGAATGATAACGTGCTATAGTTTCTCCTTTTTGTGTGCCTCTTATAGGTATTTTAATAAGTTCATTTGATGTATAAATTAATTCTCAGTGAGACTTTACATATGATTAATACTCAGTTAATGCCTCACCGATATCAGCCCCTCCAAAGGTGAAGGAATACTGCAGAAAAGAGACCCTAAGAATGTAAGAGCTAGATGATATGAAGAGGGCCACGACATGCTGCCTTAAGCACATGGCAAAGCCACAATCCTCACTTACTCACAGCAGCTGAGGCTACCCATATGGGGCCTGAGCAAGACTGATTCTGGCAATAGGTAGAAGGGGGAAAGGCCATGGGACCCTGCTTCACAGGGAAAACCAATGGCAGTGAAGAGCCCCTGGGTGAATAGCAGTCACTCACTGTTTTTAATGATGTAGTCACTGCTGAGTTACTCATGCCCCAGTGACTAGCTGCCCACTCATGACCACATGGGAGGCCTTAGTTCAACCCAGTGCATCACATAACCAAAACTAACCAACCAACTATAACTAACTAACTAAGGACAAGGAAGTATGGAGGGTAAAGTGAAGAATTTGAGCAGAATGAATTGTTAATATGTACTAAATAGCAAACAATAAGTGGCTTTTTTAAAGAAAGCTAAGCTGAATTCATTTGTTTCTCAAGTCAATTGAACAAGAAAGCCAGGAAGTTGACTTTAATGGCTGTAATACACATGTGAAGAGTTTGGACCCTGGTGTGGTCATATTAAGGAGTGGAATGGGAAACTTTGAGCTCAAAGTGATGTTCCTCATACAAAGCTGATGAAGTAGCTAGAGTGTCATGATTTGCATCCTGGAACGAAATCAAGTCCCAAACTCTCTATAGCCACCAGGGCTCTGTCTTGGTATCTGAAATCGCTAATATACTCTTGAAGTATGACAATATTCCCTATTCTACACCCCATCTTAGCGCTAAATAAACTTGTGATTGCATGAAACTATTTGTGTCCTGTGAATTTTGATTGGATATAATTGCCGATGAAGGCAGACTATTCAATTCAACCCTTGAGCTGCTTTCCATTGTCTACACAGAGTCATCATTCCTTCAGTGTCAATACTGCCAAGCACAACAAATAAATACCCAAACTCAACTGAAAGCAAAGAAAGTCTTTTCTCTGGTTATAACATCTCTGTGCAGTTAATGAAATACCAGTAGCCTCTACCTACAACAAAGCTGGAACATGTGGGTGTTTACGTCTGATCAGGAGAGACGCACTGCACTCCAAGGCTCAGAGCAAAGAGATTAAAAAAGATCAAGACATGTCAAGGAATTTGCATCCAGCAGGCTTAAAGATGCTTCAAGTGAATCACCACTTCCCAGCTGCCTGAGTCAAAATTCACACACAACAGTAACTAACTGCAGAGACTTGTTGCCCATATAAAATGGGAACTTTGTTTACAGCAGATTGTCCTCCTTTCTGCTAAAACTGATAGGTGATGTAGGACGCATGAACAAAATCAGAGAACAGTAAATCTGAGATTCTTCATCATTGCTGGAGTTAACAGGTCATGATAAAATAAATAAGCCTGGGAACAAGCCATCGGAACGGTGGTTTTCTAACTTTTAACAGCAATATGGCAACGTTAAGGGAAGTTAAAGATGTACAGGCAGGAGAGATTTCACCAGGACATTAATTCCAGCATTATTTTCCATTGTAAAAGCTAGTCAGCAAGAAAAGGGCCAAGTGAGATGTGGACAGTTGGCACAATTGATTAACATACAGTGATTAAGATGGATGAGGTAGGACATACGCAAGCCTGGACAAACGCCAAAACTCTAATGTGAAGGGCTGGGGAGAGGGCTCAGTCTCTCAAGTCCTTGACACACAAGCACAGGTACTTCAGTTTGGTTCCTAGCTCCCACCACCACAGGAAATAAAATGCCATGGTGGTGAGTGCTTGTAATCCTAGCAGTAGTGGGAAAGAGAAAGGAGGGTTCCCAATGATCCCTAGTGAGAAATCCTGTCTCAAAAGGAAAGGTAGGTAATAACTGAGGGTCAAAACCTGAGTTTGACATCTGGCCCGAGCATGTGTGTCTGCATACACACGAACTAGAACACATGTACAATAAACTTTGTGTATATACACAACTATACGGACACACACACACACATACACACACAAACTCATACATGCTCGGTAATAAAAGCAAGCATTGGTTCAATGTATACACTATGGCGTTATTACATTTATGAAAATAAAACATTTTAAGCACAGTATATCATTTGCAGGCATGTAAACATATAATAATAATATGCAGACATACACGGAAATGATAAGCTACAGGTGCAAGTAAAAGATTGATTATGGGAGGAAAAAATGAAATCCAAGAGCAACATCTTGATGGTTGACCTTGACTGTCAATCTGACTGGGTTGCAAAGATCAGAATAATAAAGTCCATGACTAGTGCTCAGTCTGTCAGTGAGATGCTTTCAAAGAGGATTAACTAAGATGGGAGAGACCTAGACTGAAAGTGGTCTGCACCATCCCATAGCCTGGAGACCTGGATACCATAAAAGGAATGAATAACGGATGAAAGCAGCTACTGTGGCCATTTCCTCTCTGCCTTCTTCCCCTGATGGTGTGGATATTCTGAAACTGAGTGAAAATGAATCTCCCCTCCCTTGAATTGTTTGTGTCAGACATTTCCTCCGCAATGGTGGAAAGCTAATAGATGTGAGGCTCTTTAAGGCTACATACAGGTTTTCTCAAAGAACACAAACACATGGCAACACATAAAATCAGGTACACGATTGTTTATCCCTTTTTACTCTTGAGTTTGCCTACATTATTACAATAGTCTGTGGAGCTAAAGAGGGAGGGAAGGGGGCTTATGGGACTTTCGGGGAGGGAGGAAACGGGAAAGGGGAAGTGATTTGGAATGTAAATTAAAAAAATAAAATAAAATTAAATTAAAAAAAAAAAAAAAAAAAAAAAAAAGTTCGACACCAGGCTTGGGATGTGCCTCCATGAAGGATTGACTATTGACTGGTATATGGCTGGGCCTGGATTTAAACACAAAATAAACAAACCAGAAAGGATTATGCACACAGTGCCAGAAAGTAGTGTGCTTGAAAGGACTGTGGAAAAAATTATACTATCCAGCAACCTAGATCGCAGAGCAGAGCAGCATCCCAATTAAACAGCACTGAGATCCTATTCCATCTCTATTCTCCTGCAACTGTGCCTCCTGGTATCTTAAAAATCCCCTCCTCCCTAGTTCCTGTTACATAAAAAAGAAGTTTCAATGAGAGAGGAAAATCCCACTTCTGTAGAAAAGTCTTTGTAACTGTAACCTCACTTTACTCTATGGACAAGTAACAGAGAAACCGCAGTAGCATACCTTCTGAAAGTTTTGGCATGTTCCAAGCTTGAAGGAAATTGTCCACATATACACCCCATATGAGGAGAGCAATATACATTTGCAGAGTCATGGAGGCTGGAGTGCAGTTATTTGTAATGGAAATGATGGCCATCTGTCTCAGTCCTCAAATGCCAGCCTACATTCCAAGCAGATATGGGGAGGATCCCAGCCCCAGGCACAGTGGGGACAGAAGGAACCTGATCCTTCTTCCCTCAGTGATACTATTATTAACTAGAAAAAGGTCAAAGGCCAAACCCAGCTCCACTCAGAAGTGTGCACTGGTTCTGTAGGAATTCTTCCCTGCAGGGGTATTATCACCCACCATTTAAATTCTAGAACACAAAACAGTCCCAGAGGATGAAGAAGGGATCTGGCAATTACTGAACCCATGTTCTGCAGGCAGCTCCTCATTTCAAACCCAGAGCCACATCTAGGCAGAAATTGTCATCCTTATATTATGGAAAGAATATGGTAAGATATCCAAGTTGATGCGCTTTGTAAATCACAAAATATTTACCCATAATCCTTGTGTGTGTGTGTGTGTGTGTGTGTGTGTGTGTGTGTGTGTGTGTGTGTGTGTGTGTGTGTGTGTTTTAACATGGTGCTTCCAAAGTCATCATTGGCATCTTATGCCCTCACTCAGAGTTTCAGTTATTTTTATTGAAAAGTAGGTGGGGTCAGGTAGCCAATCTTGAGCATTCTAGGACTGAGGAAGGCCACCTTGGAAGGACAGACAGGTTATATACCTCAAACACAGAAAAAGTGAGATTTAAAAAAAAAATCAGAATAGAAGCTGTGGCAAATAAACCAGTGCCATCATATGCTATGTGAAACTTTAAAATAAAAAATTTGAAATTTATCCAGCACTTAAGAGACTAGTTAATCTAGCCTGGCACAGGCCAGGCCATTCAGTGGCTTAATCACATTAGTGTCATTTTGATTGCTTATGATCTAAGTCCTGAATCACCCCAACCAAGCTCCAATCTTCAACCTCCACAGCAGAGCAGTTATCTTACAATCCTCTTCAGGGAGAGGGAACAGATTGGGTATACTCCCAGATTTTACTTTTGTTTTTTTGGTTTGTTGGTTAGTGTGTGGCAAGGTCTCATTGGTTGGTTAGTGGGTGGCAAGCAGCCACCCAGGATGGCTTCTGAACTATGTATCGGAAGATACCTCTATCTGCTGCTGATCCACTCTTTGCTCCTGAGTGCAAACATTACACACAAGAGTTAGCACAATTGGTTAAATTATCTTATTTCCTTCATTTTTATTCTTCCATCTTTTTCTCTGATAAGATTTGCTTTCCCTCTGTCGGACGTAGGGTTGGTAAAGATCTTTTCCCAGTTTGTTGGTTGCCGCTTTGTCCTTTTGACAGTGTCCTTTGCCTTACAGAAACTTTGTGATTTTATGAGGTCCCATTTGTCAATTCTTGATCTTAGAGCATAAGCTATTGGTGTTCTGTTCAGGAAATTTTCCCCTGTGCCCATATGTTCAAGGTTCTTCCCTAGTTTCCTTTCTATTAGCTTCAGTGTGTCTGGTTTTATCCCAATCACAAAAGAACACACATGGTATGCAGTCACTGATAAGGGGATATTAACCCAGAATCTCAGAATACCCAAGACACAATTCACATATCAATAGATTTCCAAGAAGATGGAAGGAGAGACCCCTGGTCCTGGAAAGACTGGATGTAGGGGAATAAAAGGACAGAGAAGTGAGAGGGGGTTGAATGGGGAACAAAGGGAGGGAAGGGGGCTTATGGGACTTTCGGGGAGGGAGGAAACGGTAAAGGGGAAATCTTTTGGAATGTAAATGAAAAAATATAGAAAATAATAATAATAAAAAAGAAAATGATCAAAAAAAAAAGATTTGCTTTCCTCCTTTGAAGGTCAGTTCAAGGTACCCTCTACTGCACTCTCATCTAAATCAGCTCAACAGAACCCAGTGATTTCAATTACTTCACATCTCCTTGTCTCTCTGGTGTCCAGAGAACAGGAAATTAGATTTTTGAGTTTTATCCTGACATGTGCCAGATATTCATTCCCAACAAGTGTAATTGCATGTATTACCCTCAACCTGAGTTTGCTTGGCATGGTTACTCTCTCCTGCCTCACTGGTGACACATCTGAAATGCAACAATGTTACAATGACTCTACAAGTGCCATGGGCCTATTCAGAAATGACCATCAAGTTAACCTAAGTCTAAGTCCCAAACCAAAGACTGTCTGCATGCAGACAATACATAAGTTCATTAAGATAAGTCCACTGGGGTGTGTAGAACTGTAGATATCTGTTTATTTTCCTCCTGTTCTGGATAAGGTCAAATTTCTCTGATCTTTGTTCCACCCTTTTTAAACGTAAATCCTCTTCTACGCTCAAAGTCTTGCATTGTTAGATGCCCATATGATATAAAAATAAAAATATTTCCTTTCAATTAATATCATTCGTGTTGACAGTAGATAGCAGACATGAAAACAAATGCATTTTTCTTCCCCTAAAACCAACCACAGCATACTAGCACACAAAATTGTCAAATCTAGTTGCCACAGCTCAATAAAGACTTAACAAGAATTGGAGATGGTCCAGAAGTGATTAAAACTCCCAGAGAAATAGAAAGACCCATCTTAGAGGAAGAAACTAGAATCAATCAAGACCTATAAGTTCACTGACACAAGACTGAGAACTGCTGAATCTGGGGTCTATAAAACCATGCTGACAGTCACATTTCCTATATGGGTGGCATCTAGTACTGTGTCCTCCCCTGGCTGGCATCTGGAATTCTTGTGGTCTTCCCAAGGGTCTATCCTGTGGAGAAGAGAATGTCCTGAACTCTCCCACCATCAAAGGACATCAGGGAAAGGAGCCTTCTTTTTGACATGCCAAGTAAAGCCATGTCAAATAGCTTAAAGCCATGTTATGTAACTTAGAGATGTCATGTGAAGCTCAACCCATCAGATATCTCCTTTTACATTAAGCTAATTTTAAATATATATAGTTATATGTAGTTATACTATATGTACTATATTTATATCATTTGCTGTCCCCTATCTAACTCCTTTTGCCCCTCACTCCCTCTCAAATACATGGCCTTTTTAAAACTACTATTGCCACACACACCCATATTTATATATAAATATGTAAATTAAATCCCACCTCGAGGGTTGTTGTGTGACTCCAATATAGAAATATAACCTGCTAGACCCATTTAGTGTTGCTTGACTGTATATCCTTTTAGAGTTGACCACTTGGTACTAGATAACCAATTAGGGAGCTCATCCATGGGAAACACTAATTCTCTCAACAGTAATTAATTGCCTGGGGCCCCACGTGGATGTACAAACTGGGTTGGGCCTAGAAGTTGGGTATGGTGTCAATGAGTTAAGGTCAGGCAGACATGATGATCCTCCTTTAACTTTGAGTCTTCAGAGCTTAGTGAGCAGCAGGTCAGTGAGATTTATGTATCCAACCAAGCAACTCCTGTGGACAGACAGCATCTCTTTCCCTGTTCCTTGATGTAATGATCCTTCTGTGTCCTGGTATCTCTACACAGTTTCCCCGCCCCATCCTGTCAACCAATTAATTATGATTTCATGAGAACCTTGCAGTAAAATTCATTAGTCCTTTCAGATCCCTCTTTCCTTAGAAACCATCATGTTCATTAAATCCTGGGTAGAGTGTTAAAAACAATAAGAATACAGTCAGCAAAGTACAGGCAGGCACCACAGGGGAGGGAACTAATCCATGCTGGAAACACCACTAACAGCTTTATGCCTATTAACACATCTGAGTCTCACAAACAACCCTCTGAGGTAAGACTTAATCTGTGGTTTAGGAAGAAGCCCAAACTAAGTGGTAAGGAGTGGGTGTACAGAGTGAAATGCATGTCCCCAGGTGAATTATCAAGAATTCTGAATTGAAAGAATATTTGGAGTTATTTATTTATAACTATAGAAGACTTCAAGAAAGGAGATATTCTTTATAACAGGACTGAATGACAAGTCCTAAGAGCAAATATATATATGAAAGACTCCCCCCACCCCTCAGTGAAGAAAATATAGGCCAGATTAGACTAGATTAAAATCAGATAAATGCAAGTTTATTAGGCACTGCTGCTGGGTGAGGTCATTAGTACCTACAAATGGGGCTGAGGAAGTCACATACCTGGGCTAGGGCAGAGATGTTTTATAGACTGTAGGTGAAGGGGGATGATGTGCCAGTCACAAGCTAAGTTTGTACCCAAGTAAGGTCAAGAGCTGAGTACTTAGGTGGAGATTTGGGTGGCTGGCAGCATGAGGGAAGGAGTCTGTAACAGCTGTCAAGAAGGTGGAACTGGGCTCTTGGAACCATTCCTTTGTTAGGAGTTTTTCTATGTGGTGAGGTTGGGGAAAGGAGGGCATATTTCCTAGTTTGTGCAGAGGCAATCAGGGGCTTCAATTATACATCCTGACCTCATTGGGTATATGGGTACCAGTTCAGATCTGGCTACTTCCTATTGGCATTAGATGTCATGAGGATGGGGAGTCAGGAGTCAGTGGGCTGGTATTCAAAGGGAGGTATGGGTGTGGGAAAATTTGGTTAACTGCTACCCTAGAGGCTTTGAAAGTCTGTTCCTGGTGGAAGAGGAGAAAACAAGAGGCTTGTAGAAAAACACACAAATGAGAATTATGAGTCCCATAATAGGGTGAGCCAGGCAAAAGGGAGGACTGCCATCAGACTGAGAGGAAGAGGGTTGGTTTTTCCATCCAAAGTTCTCCCTTCAGTTTTGAGAGTGACCCCACCTGGGTCTCCACCAGGCTAGACTCAATGTAGCAACACTCTTTTCCCAAGAAAAGGCAGGTGCCACCCTTATCAGCTTCGAGGAGGTCAATGGATCTTCAGTTTTGTAGGGCCACTGAAGCTTACAGAAATCTTTTTAAGTTGGCAAAGAGATAAATTTTAGACAGGGTAGTAGTGTCACTGTTTGTAATCTATATTGAGACCCATATTGTAGAAAAGGCAGTAAATAGATTTATACCTTTGTGTCATAGTAAGGGTTTAGGAAATGATTTGGGGTTAAAAGCATGAACACTCTTTATGGTGGACTTAAGAAAGACAAACCTTCTGTGGAGCAGAAGAGGCAAAAGCTCCATTGACCTTGATTTTCAGTCTCACTTTCACTACAGACTGTGAGGAGATGCTTTTTTCTTCTATCCAGAACACCAGATGTATATAGATTAAGCATACATTTTTAATGAGAAACATTTTTAAGTTTCAGAAAATAACCAGAGTAGATTTTAAATCTTGAGTTTGTCATTATGATAAGTACGGTACCAGAGCTAGATAACATAGTTTATCAGAACTCTATTGATTAATGTTAAAAACTCTGAGGTATTTTTTGAAATTTTAATATAACAGTAGAATAGTAAGGGTAAGTAATCTGAATTTCTTTTATTTCTTTCATTTATCTTAAATTACCTTTTTTATCATTATTTAAGCTTTCACATCCTCTAACCTTCACAACATGCATTTATTAACTTTAAAACAACTTCTTAGGCCCTAAAACAGTTTTAGATCTTCTATAACTTAAGTTTTTACGTCTTTTAACCTTTATAAACTTTATATTTTTTGTGAGTTTTTGTTTTCTGAATCTAGTAACAAGGAAAACTGTAAGACAGACCTGCAGCTCTAGGAGAGTGAGGTCTGTGCCTGAATTTTACACGTGAAGAGAACTGAGAAGGCATCTGAAACCTTGGTTGTTGTTAAATTGATAGCCTAGTCTTCAAACCCATCAGAAACCTGAGAAGAATAAATTTTACTTGAGTAAACAAAAAAACAAGCAGTTTCCAAATCTATTTAAAATGATCGAGTCTACCTAGATAGTCATCCTAGGTTCTTCTGTGGTCAGTGGGGACTTCAGTCTTCAGCCACCAGGCTCAGATGATCCAATAGACTTTCCTGTAGAGTCAGAACTTAGGGAAGACTGTCCCACCTTATCCTGGCAAAGTGGGGCAATCAACTAACTCTCTATTTCCCTGTTTGTCCACAGTCTTGATATCATGCTGTCAGCAGTTGAGGTAAAGGGCAGTTTATAGCCCAGTGTCCAGCTTTGTCACATTTAAAGCAAGCCCCAAGTGGAGACTCTTCTGTGCCTATCTTCTTTGGAGATTAGGAGTGTTGTCAAGGGTCAATGTGTTTCCTTTATCATGTAAAGTGTTTTTATTAAACATTTTAAATGCTGTATTCTGTATATCTCTGAAGTGTTTGAGGACCATCTATCTATCCAAAATATATCTAAACAGACAAACTGCTTGTTTTTAGTTACTTAGGCTTAATCTTGAAAATGTATACCGGAGTTTAAATAAGGCTTATTTCTGTAATTAATTATATTAGTTCTTAGTAAGACTGTAAGTATAGCTCTGAATACACTAAGTGATTTGATCATTTATAAGGTGACTGAATATTAAGTTGTATTTTTAAAGTATCCTAAACAGTTTATAAAATGTTAACAATATCATAGTGGCTTTTTAATGATTAGGTTTAATTAAAGACTGGACAGAAAAGAATTAGTAAGTTGGGAAACCAGTAAGGTCCTTGGTTGAGAGAACCATTATCACAAGGCCATCTATAGTACTATAGCTTAATTGGTTATCAATAGTGAGAATTTAGCTGTAGGAAGAGAACAGAGAGTGGCAATTGGGCTGAAAGGAGGGGGAGACTTTGGAGCCTTGGCAGTGAGGAGGAGGTGGCATTCTTAGAGTGGAGTGGTACAGCCAGAAAAAGTTTGGGGACCCAGAGCAGGAGAAGGATGGAGAGGTTGGGAGGGGGGTTGTCGAAGTAGCCCTACATTAGCACAAGGGGAAAACTGTTGCTGTGGCCCAGACATGGACCTAAGGAAGCTGTAGTTCCAGGAGGGACAGGAGTGAGCATTTGTTAAGAAGCATTGGAAAGGCAATGTTCTCCATACCTGAGCATTGAGGCCAGGCTGAACTGTGCAGAGTGGACAGGGCTGATGTGGATATGAGTGTGGCCTGGCCAGATGGGCAAAGAGTAGGAGTGGTGTCTGCCTGTGCATTGACAGAGCTCAAGCGAACTAAAAGGAAGTGGAGTAGGGGGAGGTGCACAAGTCAGAGCCATGTGGAGGCCATGGCAGACTGGAGAAACAGACTCTAGAAATTGGAATTCTAGAAATGCGAAGACAAGTGATCCATATATACTTTAGGAGGGTTTGATAATCAGTTCAGTATGTAATAACCACTTCAACTGGAGCAGGTGAGTTCTAGTTGAGGAGGGGGAGATGGAGGGAGCTCAGGCAATGGAAGGGACTCCAGTTTGCTGTCTGAGTTTGTGAAGGCAAGGGTCTGCCTCTGCCAGCCTGACCATGTTGCTAGTAGGACCTGAGCCATAAAATATTGGCTACAGTAGGGGAGGTGTGAGAGCACAGTCCCCAACAAAACTGGACAGAAGGGGTTCAGAATAACTGCTCCCCATATACAGGTAGAACTTTTCAAGTATGATCAAAAGTTCATCACTTTGACAGGGATTAGGGTGGCTGGCAGCATCAGAGAAGAATGTTTATGACAGCTGTCAAGAATGCAGAACTGGGCTCTCGAAGCCATCCCTTTGCTAGGAATTTTTCAGTATAGCAGGGTTGGGGGAAGGAGGGCAGGTGGGTTTTCCCAGTTTGTGGAGGGGTCAGTTGGGGTTCCAACCAACCAAAATCTATATATAGATAGATGGATGGGTAGATTGTTGAAAAGATTACAGCTGATAGGATTCAAGAGAAGACAATTCCTCTATGATTAACTGTCAAGTTACCTCTAACAACTGGTGGTAACAATAATACAGAACAAACCACTGTGTCTACAGTTGCTGTTTGAAGGTGTAGTACACACTCACTTGACTGTACATACAGATTTTTTTACATTCTATTTAAGGGAGTTAAGACATTTACAGGCCACTTTCCAGCCAGTTGTCTTTCAACATTCCCCTTCAACAACTAAAATCTGAGGCAACAATCCTCCCAACATGAGCGCTTTTTAAACAAAACATACCAAGGTACCTTTATCTTGCTATAATGAGTTCTTTCCTGTGTTTTGGTTGGGGTGGTAAGTTCTTTCTTTAAGAGGAATTGGTGTACATCTTGCAAAGCTAAGTATCTCTTCAAAATGGATTCATTTCACACAGCTTAGAGGAAAATAAGAGAACAGAGAATATGGCCACGGGGGAGGAGACAGAATTCTTTCCAAAGAGATGCGTTGTTTCTTTTTTTTTTTTTTTTTTGGTTTTTCGAGACAGGGTTTCTCTGTATAGCCCTGGCTGTCCTGGAACTCGCTCTGTAGACCAGGCTGGCCTCGAACTCAGAAATCCGCCTGCCTCTGCCTCCCAAGTGCTGGGATTAAAGGTGTGCGCCACCACCGCCCGGCGCGTTGTTTCTTAAAAGGGGAAAAACCAGTTTCACAAAAAGGGAAACCCAAGCTAGTGCAGTCAAGTCATTTACCCAAGCTCACAAAGCAATATGACTGACTCTTGCCTTCCTGGAATAGGACTGGGGTCCTGCCTTTTTGTAAACCTAAAAATTATATTGTAGATAAGCATGCAAGGAGACATGGAAAAGTATTTTTCTTTTTTGAGTCAAAAAGGGGGTCATAGTAATAAGGCAGTTGTTTTTCTTTCATTTTGTTTCAGACTAAAGTAGTTATTTCCTTTTCCTTACTTCATTTCCATATGTTGTTATTATTCAGAGATGTGACAGACCATCTAACCTTAGTCAGTATCATACCACAAACCTTATTCCAATAGCATTTCTAAAATGAACACAAAGATACTGGGTTGTTATTTTCCCCACTAGAGGCATCCACTCTTTTGAAATATAGTATCATATTCCAGAAGGCTACCATACTGAAAAGGGATAAACATCTCCATCTATTCATAGGGCATGGACAGGCTGTTAGAATATCACCAAACAGGTTTAGATCATCCCTCCTCCTCTTCCTTCTCCTTCTCTACCTCCTCCTTCTTCTGCCCCTCCTCCTCTTCCTCCTAAATTAAAGACCATTTCATCAGGGAAGAGGAAGTAGGAGTAGACAGTCCAGAATGCCTATAAGCACTGGGATTCCCTTGAGTATTCAAGGAGGCTTAAAAGTAAGAACTCAAGAAGTTAAACTCCAGAGAGGCAAGTAACCCTATTAAAAAATGGGGTACAGAGCTACACAAAGAGTTCTCACCTGAAGAATATCTAATGGCTGAGAAGCACCTAAAGAGATGTTCATCATCCTTAGTCATTAGGGAAATGCAAATCAAAACAACCCTGAGATTCCATCTCACACCAGTCAGGATGGCTAAGATCAAAAACACAGGAGACAGCAGTTGTTGGCGAGGATGTGGAGAAAGAGGAACACTCCTCCACTGCTGGTGGAATTGCAGGCTGGTACAACCACTCTGGAAAGCAGTCTGGCGGCTCCTCAGAAAACTGGGCATGACACTTCCGGAGGATCCGGCTATACCACTCCTGGGCATATACCCAGAGACTTTACCTGCATGCAATAAGGACACATGCTCCACTATATTCATAGCAGCCTTATTTATAATAGCCAGAAGCTGGAAAGAACCCAGATGTCCCTCAACGGAGGAATGGATTCAGAAGATGTGGTATATTTACACAATGGAATACTACTCTGCAATTAAAAACAATGAATTCATGAATTTCTTAGGCAAATGGTTGGAACTAGAAAATATCATCCTAAGTGAGGTAACCCAATCACAAAAGATCACACATGGTATGAAGTCACTGATAAGGGGATATTGACCCAGAATCTCAGAATACCCTAGACACAATCAGCATATCAATAGATTTCTAAAAAGATGGAAGGAGAGACCCCTGGTCCTGGAAAGACTGGATGTAGGGGAACGCCAGGACAGAGCAATGAGAGGGGGTTGAACAGAGAAAAGAGGGAGGGAAGGGGGCTTATGGGACTTTCGGGGAGGGAGGAAACGGGAAAGGGGAAGTGATTTGGAATGTAAATTAAAAAAAATAAAATTAAATTAAATTAAAAAAAAAAGTTTTCTGCTGAATAATTTGTTCATTTGTGAGACTAATTCTGAGGCTGACACTGTTTTCAGATGTACTGAATCTGTGAACATTTAATGTTTGTTCAGACATTTATATTATATGAGTGATGATAACTTACTGTATACCTTCCATACTTACTAGGCTAGGCTGTGCTGATAAGAAGCCTAAGTTTTGTAGACAAAATTTTCAAGTTGTTGGGAAAGACAACAGTCATAGAAAGTCGGGAGTCACAAAATATGACTTCCTAATAATGCTTTCCTACCAGCTCTCAAATAGACTTATTTCAAAGTCTTCTTAGAGTTAAAGGATGTAATTAAGATTCTGAAATCCAAGGCTTTACCTAGCTAACTGCTTCCTGTTAGGCTATTTGTGTCTGGGACCTGTTACTGAGGGTATCTTTTGCTATGATAAAACACTATGACCAAAAGAAACTTGGGAAGGAAGAATATTCCATCTTATAATTTGTAGTTTATCATCTAGGGATGTCAGGGCAAGGACTCAAGGCAGAAACTCAGAAGCAGAAAATGAAGCAAAGACCATGGAGGGACACTGCTTAATGGCTTGTTCCTCATAGTGTTCTTGGCCTGCTGTCTTATAGAACCAAAGACAACTGACTCAGGGCAGTCCACAGTGAGTAGAACCTTTCCACATCTATCATTAGTCAGAAACATTTCCAATAGATTTGTCCACAGGCCAATCTTATGAAGACCATTTCTCAGCTAGATTCTCACTCCCAAGATATGTCTAGACTTGGTGAAGCTGAGAAAAACCTACCAGCACAGATGTGACAGAAAGTGTGTAATCCTTGGTTAAAGAAAAAATCTCATCCCAGGTTGAGGAGACTACTTGATCAGCAAGGTACTTGCCTCGCAAGGGTGAAGACCTAAATTCAACTTTTCAAAATCTATGTTTTATTTTTGGTTTTGGTTTTAAAGCCAGGTAAGCTTTTGTCATTGAATATAGAGAAATTAGACTGGTTTCTAACTAGAAGTTTTACCCCTGTAGTGAAAGAACTACACAGTATGGGAGGAGAAAGGTAATATCACCCAGCTACACATAGTATGATTTACAACAGTGACCTGCCTGAAAGATGTGCTGGTGCAATAAAGGCATGAATGTTGTGTGAGCAACCAATCACTTACTGATTAGATTCAAGGCCAATTCTATGAGATAGAACCTACAAATGGCACTTTTAAAGGGGCCAAGAAGGTGAGACTACATAGTTCATGGGCCTAGAGGAAAACCTAATGCTATTATTTTATTAAAGAAACATAGCAATAAAATGACATATTGCTGTGCCTATAGATCACTGCCTCACCCAGCCCTCATCAAAGGAGATTCTTCTTACAGTATGTGAGAATTAACACAGGTATAGTTCTATCTCTTTAGCCTTTTGTTATACTGGAATAACAGGTGCATAACCTTCAGGAGCTTGATATGAGAGTTAACTGAGTTCACATATGCATAACCTTAGACCAATACTGATAGACAAAAGCACCGTTAGACTCTGACTTTGCCAGAGAGAAATGTACAACATTCAGAAATCCTAAGTTCCTGAGGTGCTGGTCCTGAGTAGAGAAGGGGCAACGGGACCCTTTCCCGTATAGTAAGTTTCCACTCTTACCTGCTGTGGGTTTTACTTCCCCTTTTATATCATGAAGAAAAGTGGGGCTAAGTCCCAATCTAGCCGCAACTGATAAGTAACAATTTCCATACCTGTGCCCTGAAACAAAGTTAGAGGGCCCTACTGCATCTGTTTCTATGCTCAAGGACAGAAGCAGAGGATGCAATTATTGTGCTAGAAGCAATGTCTAAATGCTTTACTCTCAATAGAGAAGAAGGGAAGTCTCTGAGGAGAAAGTTCTTGACCCAAGGAAAATGTAGTCCCCATTAGGATCAGTGCTTCCCACTTCTGCAGCCCCTTCCCCAGCCTAGAAGATGGTAATGCTTGTCAATAAACTTGACAATAAACTTGACTTTTACATTTCTCTGAGCACTTGTCTTGTTTCTCAACTCTTTAGTGCATGGAGGAAAGGATCCCTTCATCTAGCCCGTGTCACCTGTGAAGAGTCATCGGGAGATGATTGCACTCACTAATGTGCTACATTTTCTATTTAAACAGAGACTTGAGGTGTCTGGAAGTTTGTTGTGGTTCAATTTAAACAGTGAGAAAACTCACTGTGCCCTAAGAGACAGAACACAAGGGAGCGTGCCAGATAAACTGAAGCAGTGTTGCTGTCTCTGGGAGCATGCAAATCCAGATGCTTTGCTGAGCCAGCCTCTCAGAGCCAGGGGGAAGGGTTAATTCTGTGCACTGAGAGCCAAGTTCTAGCTCCAGCTTTGTCAAGTCCTGAGGTAAGGACATTTTCCTGACACGCTGGAGGGACATAGAGGAGGTTCTCAGTAGGGTTTTTCTTTGCTTCTTTAAATAAAATAGTCTACAAATAAACTCAACTAGGTTACTTGTGTTTTATTTTATGCTTCTCATAAATACAATATGAAAGTATGTCTCGTCCTTACTTACCTGTCAAATAAAACTGCTGAGTCTCAAGGATGTCTAACAAATTCATTTTAAGAGAACTATAATTATACCAACTTCTGCTAGGCTACTTCAGGGAGAGAGGACAGGAGAGAGGGGAAGGGAAGGAAGGACATTGAGAGAGAAATGAGGGAAGAGGAGGAGGAGAAAGGAGGGAAGAGTAAAGAGAGGGAAGGAGAAATGAGAAAGACAAAAGAAAGGGAGAAGCCTGAAAGAGAAAGCTAGAGGAGAGAGACAGGAAGAGGGAGGGACACACAGAAGAAAGGGAAGAGGGGAGGAATAGAAGGAAACAGAAGGAAAGGAACAAAGATAGAGACAGAGGAGAGAGAAAGAGAAGGGCAGAGAGTAACAGACAGAGAGGAGAGGAGAGGAGAGGAGAGGAGAGGAGAGGAGAGGAGAGGAGAGGAGAGGAGAGGGAAAGGGAGGGGAGGATAGGAGAGATAGGAGAGACACAGAGGAGGGAGGGAGGAAGAGAGGGAATAAAACAAAACAGAGAAAGAAAGGTAGGAAGAAAGGAGAGAGGAAAGGGGAAACAGGGTGGAAGAGAAAGAGAGAGGAGGGAAGTGGTGGTGGGGAGAATTCAGCTCACCTAATATAAACCACACAGAGACATATGTACAAAGTGCATATCTTCAGGTTAAAGATACTTCTCTGATTTGGGGTCCACTCTGCCCAACACATCCATAATGAGATGCAAGAAAAAGAGGAGGGGTTGAAGATCCACCCAAACACTGCAGATTTTTATGCAGAGAAGATGTCTGTTTAAGGAGGGAATTCTTGAAGTACAGCATCCTTTAGAACCAGGAATGGTGGCTTGTCTGTAACCTCAGCACTGGGAAAGCAGAGGTAGGGGTTTGGTATGAGTTCTAACCCAGCCTGGGCCACGTGATGAACCTCTAGCTGACACACAAATGGAGGAATAACTGGAATTTTAGATAGAAGCTTGATACAACTGCTTCAAGTGGCACAAACCAGCCAACCAGTGGTGCCCTGAGCTGTGGTCCAAGGAATGGATGGGGAACTACACACGAGATGAATAGGAGACTACGTGAAACTCAACTGAAAATCTTCTAGACCAAATTTGGACAGAGTGCTAAGCCCCAGTGGCCTTTGTTCAGCAAGAGGAAGAACAAATCTTCGTCCTAAATTGGTTACTAAACGTTTCCCGGCTGTAAATAAATAGAAACGAATGACTCATTTCTATATTAATTTGCCAAGTCATTTTTCTTCCACAGAAAAGAAAATTGTCTACTCTTGATCTTAAAGTATTTTGTGATTGCTCAGAAAGAATGTCAGAGGCAGAAGAGAGGCTCCTTGTAAACCCCGTGATAAGAACCCAGAGCAGCATGACTATGTTCCAAGAATACAAGCAGAATCCAGCAGGAATTACTAACCCAGATCGCAGCATGCATCAGACATCTAAGAATTTATTTTCCAATTAACACTCAAAGACTTTTACAACAAGCAGGAATTATGTTGTAATAACCTCAGCTTTGGAAACAACTGTGGATTTGTTTTATTTTGTTTCCTGGTAAGAAGGTAGAGGTTAGAGGTTACACAGCGTGGGTTAATTTAATTCTATAAGAATAGCGAAATAATAGCTAATGTTTTAGAGAGGGAATGTACAAAGCATTATCAGCTATATCACGTTTCTGCAAATTTTTAACCAGAGGGCCAATTCCAGTCCTCATGCTCAAACCAGTTTCAACTACCTGCCTTGATGTAAATACAGTTACATGCCTTTGTTTGCGTAAAAATGTCTGCAGCTTTCCTGCTACAGAGTCAGATTTGAGTAGCAGACAACAGACAGTAGGGTATACAAAACCAGTGATACTTACTATCTGTTCTTTAAAGCACGGGATCATGAATTCTTGTCCCAAAGAAATATTTTTCTGTATTTCAATGCAAAATAGTCTAGGACACACAAACGTGAAAAAAAATCACAGGACTCCATTGTACAGATGAGACTCCCCTATGTGACTGGTCTATGTGAAACTTGAAAGTCAAGTTTCAGTGTAGTCACATACCAGCCCAGAATCTGGAATCACTATAGTGCCTTGCACTTATGTACATGACCAGCTTTCTGTGCTTTGGCTAAGGGATGTTGTGTCGAGATGACCCAAGCAAAGGCCGAAAATGTATGTTCCTGTATTGAGGAACTTGACCTCCTGTTGCTCTTTTGTCTCCCCTTGTCTGTTATCCCAATAAGGATTCAAAGCATTCAATGGCAGAGTCCCAGAATTAAGGAGAGTCATGCCAGCCAACTGCCAAGTCATTGAAAATTATTTTTTCTGTTTAGTGACTGGCTTTGGGTTAGTTTGTTAGACATCACTGTTGTGAAAGTAACTAACAAACACACTCTCAAATGACTCCTCAAAATAATCCAATTCCTATGCAACTGGATGGCTGCTAACCTTCTACCTAAACAATTCTCTTTTTCACATCCTTAAGAAAAGAGTTTGTATTTTCAGGATTAAACTCCAGCCCAACTCCTGCAAAAAGAAGCCATCAACTGATTATCTAATAATGAGAATGATTATTTATTATCTGCTATGTTACTTGGGGGCTAGAGTTCATCAAAAATGAATTAATTATTCTATAAATCAGTAGTCTATGGTTTGGAATAATCTGGATTATTTGAGGATATCTCTTAAATGTCTATGAAAAGAGCACTCTATTCTGTTCCTCAGGAGGGCAGGATCCAGTCCATCTACACTACACAATCTCAGGTACTATGATATCACAGCCACTCCATTCTATCCCTGAAAAGAAGCTGTTTTGTACTCTTTGCCCTGAAGCCAGAGAAGTACCTGCTATCATGTATTTGATACATTTTCCTAAATTGAATATTTTTCTTTTACTTACTAATATAACCAATAGGAAAGTTTAGAATTGAAAACAAAGTTTTAAAAAGTGAAGTAAGTTTTTGCTATGCTGCCATAACTTAACCTGTTCACTAAAGTAATAGTAATGTTCCCTCAGAATACTATAGCACATCTTCTTCACTTTGGAAAGAAAGCTTACTGATTTTATAGTTAATTTTATCTGCTCAGTCAGATACAGCTTCCTTAAAGATAAGGATCAATTTTCATGAAATGTTTGGTTATTAGTGGTCTCAGACGCAACCAAGGAGAGTGATACTGTAAAGGAAAAAGGCCTTTGTTAGGAAACTAAAATCTTCATCCTATATCATTAATTTCATAATTCATATTAATGCTTAAGAGTCCAAGAATTTCACATAGCAAAAGAGTGAAGAAGTCCAAACATTAGAAGAACAAACCTGCACATGAAACACCAAGCAGAGAATTAGTTTGGAAAACACATAAGGAACTCACACTGGTAACTAAAGCTACAAAGCAAATGACTAACTTACAAAATTAGCAAAGGATCCCAAATGGACTTTGCTAAGATAAAGGTGTATGCATGACACAGATCAAAGAATGCCTAACACTGCTAACAAATGAAAATATAAACTAAGCCCACAATGTCAACTCACACCTGTTAGAATGACTGTAATCAAAGGAGGAATGATAATGAGTATCCGAAAAGACATGGAGAATCTTGTACAGGGCTGGGGAGGAAGGAAGTCAAAGTTGTCCTACTGGAATCAACATGTGACCCAGCGATTTCATCAGGGAGAACCAATTCAGAAGGCATGATATCAGTATTTCAGAGCTGTCTACATTCCTGTGTTCACTTCAGCATCGTTAATGGGACCCAGACTTCAGTGAGGTGGGAATCTCCAACAGACAGTGAATGAATGGAGAAAAACCAAAGAGAAACAAATCCTGGATGAATCTAGGTAGTAATGACATAATCTTCAGAAAGTCAGACACAGAAAGGCAAATATTCATGTGTGGAAAAGATGGAGAGAGGAAGGGAAGTGGTTGGGAGACACGAGAGTAAGTTCTGGTGCTCTGCGGCACATTACAATACCATAGATAATGGTGCATTGTATAATTCAAAATTGCTAAATGAGTGAATAGGATACTGATCCAGAATGCTGACAGAAACAACTTAAGGCTTAAATATTTAATTTGGTTCCCTGTTCAGAGAGTTCAGTCCATAGACACTGGGGAAGCTCCACCCACAGCAGCAGCAGTGTGTGAGAAAGGAGCTGACGTGAAAACTTAAGGGCTCTTTGGAAAGTCAGTTGTGTTGGATGCTGTTTTGCTGGGGCAAACATGTGAAGGAGTGTTTTCTTAGGTGCACACAAGTGACAGGTTGTTTTGCAAGCAGACACATGAAGGAATGTTTCGCTGAAGCAGACACAGGTGAAAGGATCTTCTGCTAAAGCAAGCACGTGAAAGGACACATGATAAAGGATTCTTTGCTAAGGACACAGGTGTGTTGGTCTGCTTTATATTGAATAGTTGAGCTCCATTTGTTGGGACTCCATAGAAAGTAAAACACCAAAACACTTCTGGTGGTATGTTGAACACTCTGCCACTTTTATGGACTCAGGCCAATTGGCAGAGTGATGTCAGCTGAGACAAACTCACATGAAGTTTTGCTAAGTCAGACTCACAATGCTGAGGCAAGGCATGCGGTGAGGCAAAATCTGTGGAGGATACATGATGTTTGGAAGGATATATAGGAGTCAACGTACTATGAGAGGAGCTTGGCTTGCTTGCATAGCTAAATGCTTGTTGGTCTCAAGTCTTTGCTGATCTTTGTTTCCCTGAGAGAGGTACGGCCAAGAACTGTTCCTGGCATTCCTGTTAGCACTGGTTCCTCCTGATAACTCATGCTGATTTGGCTGAGGCCTGGCTGTTCCTTCTAGGTCATGCCACCATTGCTGCTATCCCAACACTACTGAAGTGGACTGCTGGTATATCTGTGAAGTGTTTGTGAGTGTATTGAGCTGCCACTGCTGACCTGTGAACTGAACCACAGATCTCCTGACAATTCAGATGGGAGTTGCTCCAAAGAACCATTTCTAAACAGGTCCACTTCCTCTGTATCCTTTCTTTTCCACTACCTCTGGTGGGTAGTGGGCTAGAAGAAAGGGTAAAGCCATTAAGAACCATCATTAAAAGTATACTTTGAAAAATTTAAAGTTACAAGGAGCTCTTTGTTTCCTAGTAGATCAAGAAGCAAAAAGAAGATCAGAATTAGGGCTAGGTTATAAGCCTCAATTTCTGCCCCCTAATGGCCTACACTCACTAGATAGCTCATTTATCCCTAAGTTTCCATGTCATTCAGAATAGCACCATCATCTGCACCAATGAATGGCTCAAACACATGAGTCTGTGGTGGGCATTTTACGCGGATAACATCATCAAATGAATTTTAAACTCCTTGGATTTACTATTAGGCTTCCCACTCTGGGAATTTTTCAAACTATTACCAAGCACTGGAGTTTTTACAAAGTGATGGCAGGAAAGTCAGAGGTCTCCATCAGATCCTACACTATGAGAAATCCACATTTTGGGCCACCACCTATGCTTTTTTGCATTTTGTAGCAGCAAATACTAGTAGTAGAAAAGAATGAGTTTCATTATACTTCCACGAATATACATAAATGTGTTAGTATACCAATGTTTATGTTTTGTTTCATGACTAAATTCTGCATCTGAGAGAAAACATGTGGCATTGGTGTGCATCTGGCTAACTTTACTTAACATGAGTTTTAGTCCCACCCATTTTCCTATAGATGAAATAATTTTATTCTTCGCCACGGTTTATGCATAAAAATCATTCTATTCATGTATTCTTTTGCTAATGGACACCTGGACTGACTGATGAAAACAGACAATAGAGAGAGAGAGAGAGAGACCAGTGCTTTATTCTTTGAAAGAGACACAAAGATAGGTCAGTGATTGTCTGATCACAGGTATAAATCCTATCTGTCATCTATCTATCTATCTATCTATCTATCTATCTATCTATCTATCATCTATCTATTTCAGATGAAGGGCTTATTTTGGTTTACAAATTTTAAATAGTTTACAATCCACCATGGCAAGGTAGGCATGGTGGCAAGAACATGACTGTCAGATCACATTACATCTGTAGTCAGAAAACAAAAGCAGGACAGGAAGAGATGCCAATCTACTAAACTTTAAGACCCTCTCCAGTGACCCACTTGTTTCAACAAGCCCCACCTCAAGGTTCACCATACAGCTGGAAACCAAATACTGAAGCTTGTGAATCTATGGGAGAGTGTTTACTTTCAAACCACAAAATTCTGCCCTTTACCCCTGTAGGATCATGGCCATCTCCCTAAAGTGAAAGACATTGCTTTGACCCTCAAAAGTCTTTCTAGTCTTCAATCGTCCCAACAGCATTTACAAGTCCAAAGCTGCTTCTGAGTCTCAAGGATATTTCTTAATTGTAAGTCTCTATGTCAGTGTCTATCGTGTTCTGTAGTTGCATGAGTTGAGTTCCACAGGCATTAGGATTTTAAAGAGCCATGATGCCTTGTTTTTTCTTGTACTTCTATTTTTTGATTCTCTATCGGTGAGTTTGGATATGTCTTCTGTCCTTTATCCTATTAAGGATTCTATTCTTGAAGGTTTAATACTCCTCACTCAGCAAGGAGAAAAAAAATTAAGTACTGGAGGAATGGAATGCAGCATGAACATCTATATGCCTGGAACTTTAGAGTGAACAAAATGGCTCCAGAATTTGATATACCTGCTGACCTCTTTATAGCCCTGCCTTCCTCAAATTTATGAGATCATTACAGTACAATCATAAATTAAAGCCAAGAGAGGTAACAACGAATGTTATAATTAAATGGTAATGACTATTTGGTCTAAGCATACTAATGTGACACTTGGTAGAAGCAACCCTCCTTCTGATAACTCTGTTCAAATCCTTGGGAACACCATATTGGATTGACACTTGTAAAGATCTCCTGTGCTTTAAGAAAGGTGCAGGTAATCCTTCCATGTGGAGAAGAGAAGATACCTCCAGAAACAAGGGTATCATCAGTTGTTGCAAACTCATCTTGTTCCATCTTATTGGACAAGCAAATTTTTCTTCAATAAAAACCTTGAGCAGAATTCAGATAGAAAGACACTGGCATCCTGCACAGAATGGCTCAGCAACCCTTTACAACTTCATTATTTTCTTGTACATGCTACGTGCCATTTCTGGTTTTGCCAGAGATTCAGTTTATGTCCATGTGATGTTTATCTGGAAGCTGTCTGGTGAAAGATCATGTGATGTTTTGCTGGAGCAGATACTTGAGAGAATGCAGGATGTTTGGAAAGAATATAAGTATAACCAAACAGACAGTGAACAATGTTCTGGCATAGATTTGCCTTGCTGGTCTTCATTGGGCTTCACCTCCTGGCGTTCAATGACAACACTCGGACATTGGTTTATCTTGCTTGCTTTGCTGATCGTCACTTGTGACTTTGCAGTGAGAAGCACACTGAAGAACTTTTGGTTGTGTTCCAGCTGCCTCTTGCTGCTTTGACGAACTCCTGCCAATTGACAGAGCCTCACAGTTTCTTCTGACTCAAGCTGCTGCTGTCTAGTGTTTGCTAGCGTACTGGACTGCAAACAATAAAGATGGAATTGTCTCAAGAAACTACTACTAAACAGGTTCACAACCCACCCCACTGCCCTTGACCTATTAGCTATTATCCTACCCTATTTGGTCAGTGGGCTATAAGCAAGGTTGAAGATTTTTACTAAAATAGGTTTTGATAAATACAAGCCTACAGCCATGTGCCAAAGTACATGCTTTATATAGGAGTAGTTTATTTAAACACAAGCAAGAAAAGGAGATATTGCCCATTCTTATCACTACAATCCATTCACTTCTAATGCACAGATGTGGACCAAGGCTATCAAGAACAATGAAGAATGTATGGTAACAGAGAGAAGGGAATCTGTGGTAGGAGTCCTAGCTACAGATATGGAGTAAAGAACGCAAAGATGGTTTTCCATGTAAGAAAATGGAGACATTTGAGTTAGGGAGACACCAAAAATTCAGTCTGCTTGTCCCAATTAGAATAAAGGGATCCTGAATGTGTCTCAATGATTATAATAGCCGTGATACCAGAAAAAAAATTGTATTTTAAAATGAGATTCCAAAATTTAATTGTGCTCAGAGACAAGCCATTACTGTTTAGATAAATAAATGATGGTCTATTGGAACATCCAGGAACCAATTAATCATCTACTTGTAAAAAACTAAATGTAGAAAGACCGCTGTCTACTGAATACTCTTTTTTTTTTAACCTTACAGACAAGAAATGCATAGATTTAAAGTCAATGCCCACACAAATTATTCCGGTGGATTAGTTTTGAATACCAAATTGGACAAATTAAGGACATTTTCCACCTGATTAAAATTCATTACAAATTTGAATAACAATAGGAAATATTTACAGTGATTAAGTATGCTTTGCCAAAAATCCAAACTTATATCATTTGGTATCCGGGTGTAACATATGTGTATTTGCAAGGAAACTGAACTCTAAAACTGACTCTGAGTTAGAAAAGAGAGAGTGAGCAAACAAGAAATTGAACAATGGTTAGAAATGGAAACTCAGCCATGCAGAAAGGCCTAGAAGAGAAATAAATGAGACAATTTCGACAGGTGCTAATAGGGCTAGTGGCTCACAACCCTCCACAGATGCAGACTAGTTCTGAAAAAACTGAGTACTCAGAATCTTGCTGTGGGAAATGAAAGAGGGCCAGGGTTATACTGATTATGGTTTTAGAAAGAAACCCAGTAAGTTTGCTCTCACACAAGCCACTTTATCTTTGTCTTAGAAATCTTTAGACATTGTTGCATGGTTTGAATAAAGACAACCGAGTAATTTATGACCATGTATAATTAAGATTCAGAAATTTAGAGTGATTTACTTGTTAAAATCAATAAGGATGAACCTTGGGTAATCCTAGACAAGATCTATCTCATTCACTTGCATTTCAGTTCTAGAGATGCAATAGGGGTTAGCTTTGCTGGCGACAGCTAGGTTGGCCAAGCAGTTGCTACATAAGCATTTGGATCCCCAGAAGTCACATAAAGCTGGATGGGGTGCTGTGCATGTGTAATAGTACAGAGAGATCAGAAACAAAGATAGACTCCTCAGAAACCCATGAGCCAGCCGGCCAATAGTAAGGGGTTATACCTGAGTATGTCCTCTGACCTCTCCATTCCTGCCATGGCATAATACACCCTAGCACCCACGAAATATACAAGAAATGAATATAAATGAATAGACTTTATTTTTTTTAAAAGAAGAAGGGTTAGGTTACAGATATTTATTATACAACTGGTTGCTTTTGAACAAAATGGGGAATGATGTAGGATTGTAGACTCTAAACATGTGCAGAGAGTTTATTTACCACATGACCTGTGTGTTGTGGTTTGAATAATAATTGCTCCCATAGGCTCATATATTTGAATGTTTAGTCACAAGTGAATGGAACTGTTCAAAGAGATTAGAAGGATTAGGAGGTGTGGTTTTGTTGGAGGAAGTGTGTTACTCAGGGTGGGCATTGAGGTTTCAAAACCTATACCAAGCCTAGGATATATATGTAGCCCTAAAGACTGCCCCAGCACCTTGCTCATTACCATAATGATAATGGACTGAGTCTCTAAAAGTGTAAACAAACCCTCAAATGCTTTCTTTCAAAGCAGTAGCATTGGTCCTGGTGTCTCTTCACATCAATAGAACAGTGGCTAAGACACTGTACCACAGAATAAGACTAAGAACTGGAATCTTAAAACAGCCTTATCTCTACTATCACTGCATGGATAGAATGAATGAACACTGTTCCTCCTCTGTCATCCAGTATTTCTTCTTCCTCCCTTCTCACATTTGCTCCCGTCTGTGGAGGAAGGACACATCTAACAAATCATTTTATGACTAAGGTCACAAGTAGTGACTTAAATCGTTTGACCCCCTTGAATTTCATTTCAAGACCATCAGCTCTTTATTTGTGTTATTCGGGGTAAGTTCTATCCACTTCTGAGAGTTATACATAAGATTTTTGAAGATTGGCAACTGCCTTGAAAGGCTGAGATTATAGCATAATTGGCAGAGTGCATGCCTGGCATGTATGAAGCCTTGGGTTCAGTCCTCAGCACAGAACTAAACTGAGCAGTGTAATTCAAGCCTGCAGGAAGTAGATACAAGATGATCAGAAGTAGAGGTTATCCTCTGTCCTTAGCTACATAGAAAGTGTGATGACAACTTTGTCGCATATGATACTCTATTGGATAAAAGAGAAAGAGAAGGAGAAAGAGAGAGGGAGAGCGACAGGGGGGGGGAGAGAGAGAGAGAGAGAGAGAGAGAGAGAGAGAGAGAGAGAGAGAGAGACAGTGACAGAGAGAGACAGAGAGAGAGAGGGAGAGTGACAGAGAGAGAGAGAGAGTCAGACAGAGAGAGACAGAGACAGAGAGATCTTGAATATGTACCCAGTCCTGACCCATATTGAGTCAGGACTTCTAGTTTTATAATAATATATAAGTGAAAACTACCATCTCTAGGAATTAGGCAATTACCAAAGCGCGTCTGAGTAGCTGAGTGAATTTCAATGAGTAATACCCTCTCTGCATAAGGGCAGCACCAAGCAGCGCTTTCACCTTTTCTTGCACTTGCTTCTTCTGGAAGACCAATGGGTCCTGTTCACGTTTCCTGGAACACAGCTTGCTTGCTAGAACCTGCTGAGCTAAACTGAGACAAGAGAGAATAACTTGCCCCCTTCCCTTAGGCAATGAGAAAAAGGTTCAAGAAGAAAGCCTTTATAATATGTGACAGGGCTGTGACAGGCCCGGGGAGGCATTGTTCTCCCTGTGACAAGGCATGAAAGTTGCAAGATCACAAAAAGAACCAGAAAGTAATCTATAAAGTGAAGAACATGAGAGCTTTGTGATTACAAGCAATCACAGGACTGGGGATGAGGGCAGTATTTCCTGAAAATCTACCCAAGACTCTATAATTTGCCCTTTCCCTCACTGAGCTCTAAATTCCAGCTTGAAATTTACCTCATTTGCCTCTGGTTATCAAATAATTCATCAAAATGAGGAGACCTCAGGCAACCTGTCTCACGCCTCAGACCTGCTCTGTATATATCTTTCTAAGAACTTGTAGGCAAATCAAATTCCTCTAGTCCAATCCAATTTGAAATGCATATAAAGAGTTAGGGTCATCCCACATCAAGATCTTCTGTAAAGTGAACTAAATATATTAACAGGCAAATCCCACACTTCAGCCTCTATTGTTTCTGACAGCTCTCTCTCTATATATACGCATATAAAAAGGCAGAGTACTTTGGCATAAGTGCACACATCCACACATACATATACATCTGCACATGTGCTAAGTATACATCTACACATCTGCTCATATTCCATGCTTTGGGAATAGTCAACATGGACATCAAAAGACCCAGTTTCCCCATTACACTTACCTAGGAATATATAAGCTAATACAAGTTGTTTCTAAGTTGAATTGATATACATGAGCAGAAACATCCTGAGCTTCAGACATGTACATAGACTATTGAGAGTACGGTAAAATATGGAAGATAATACTCAGTAAGTGGTCTTCATTATACCAGTACATAAGGAAAGGTATATAATCAGGAAGTGAATATATAAGAAAAGGGTATTTGAAAACAGATTGGGTTAATTGCTTTTCTATTATACCATGACCAGGGCAAATTATAGAAGAAAGACTTTACTTGGGGCTTAAAATTTTAGAGGGTTAGATTCTGTAGCCATTGTGGTAAGGATCATGGCAGCAATCTGGTAGACACTGCACTGAGGCAGTAGCTGAGAGCTTACATCTATCTTAAGGCACAATCATGAGGCAGGAGAGTTAACTAGGAATGGTTTGTGTCTTTAAAACCTCAAAGCCTACCCCTAGTGACATGCCTCCTGCAATAAGAATAAACTTCCTAATCCTTTCTAAGCAATTACACCAAATGGAGGTCAGGCATTTAAATAAATGAGCCTATAGGGACCATTCTCATTGAAAGCACCACAGAGGAAAATTTAGAGTGTACACTCAGGACAAAAGATGTGCAAATGATTCCAGAATTATTAGCATGTCCCAAAGCTAGGAAGGAGACAAGAGAGTACACTTGGTACAAATTAGTCCTAGACTGGTACAGAAAGAGTACATTCCAAATAAACAACACTAATACAAAGGCAGTCTCTTGGCTGCACCATGGGCCTGGCCGGCCAAATGAAGCACTAGTCTCTACTATTTGCCATCATGGGAACCAGAAAATACTCAGAAAGTCGACAAGCACTAAAAGATTTCAACTGAAAGTTAGTAGTCCCTTGGTCCGCCAGTGTAAAACTGTCCTTGGATGGTATCCTTAGATTAGCTTCAAATCTAATAATACAGAATCTAGAATTCTAACTTCAAAAGTAACTAAGCACTCATATAGGCCAGATTAACACTAATGAGCATGAGATATTCAAAAGGTGATCCCAAACAGACGTAACCTTTGGGGTATACTTTCAAACCACCCTTCTTGAATTTTCACAAGTACCTTCACAGCAACTGAAGGCAGGAAGAAAATTTCAAATGCAATTGTTCAGCCCTTTGAAAACCAGAATACGGTAAAGAACATTCCACCAGGTTCAAAGAAAGTTCAGAAGCATGCAAATGTATTTTCAATTGCAAAATTGTGAGGAAAAATACTTTATTTTCCTTGGAATAAAAACATTCTTTTAAAAATGAACCCGTGCATAAATAATAACAGAGCAGTAAGGAAGGGTGATCTAGTTTAGAGAAAAACTTGGACAGACAAGAGAAACCCAAATCCATAGCCTGTGGCCCCAGAAGTGTATCACAGAACTGAGTTTAGCACAGAAAACTTTCTCTAAAGTTTCTCGAGGAAAGAGTTACACTAGTCCATATGTGCTAATTCCAAATGCAGAGATGCAGTTGTGCTGAGACCAAAGGAGAAGTTAGAATAAGGACACCACTTCTCCTAGAGGTGTCCACAGCCTCCATTTGCACACAAGGATAGAAAAAAACCTGTGGTGCTACAAATGCTGACAGCAGACAGAAATACAGTGTGCTCTGTAAACAGGTCTACCATGTGTGGTAAAAAATAATACATTGTTATATTTATTTTAGGCAAAAAAAAAGAAGAAAAGCATAAGAGCCCAGAGTTACCAAGTTACTTTCAGTGTTCAGACTAAAAATAAATTCTGCTTGCTTTCATATCTATTTATATTGCATACAAGTTCCACAGTCAACTTGTATTGTTTTACTCTTACAAGAATAAATGTGAAACAGCAGGATGCCCAATCTGGAGTATCACTGGAGTAAGAAATGTATAAACACTGTATATATTTGGACTCGCTCATGAAAAACACTGCAATGAAAATCATGACAAGGTACAGAGCTTATGTGATCTGAAGATGACACATATTGTTGGCATATTGTATGTATTCCATCAATTAGTTGATTGACATGAGGTTAAGTGACACACAGACAGAAAGCAATGCGTGCATAACAAAAATAGTACAAAGGGAGCTTGTGACCATTTATGCTGCTGTCACAACCCATTGTAAGTTCCTATGTATATCTGTCCTACTGTGTCTGGAAACATTTCCTCATAGTCATGCACTGCCTCAGTCTTCTTTATCATGATGAACCCCGACATGGGAAGAGGGGATTGGATGTAGATGTCCCATTTTGGGTTAGGACTTTCAAGGTCTCTTATTATTTGCAAACTTAAGGCAGAAAAAAAATCCCAGCATAGAGGCAGGAATAATGGTCACAAAGTCTCACTCTGAGTTGAGTAGCTACTGGCAGCAGACAGTTGCTGGAAAAGGAGAGTCCGTTTTCTTTAGGGATATATCCCCTGGTAGGATAACCATGCTCCAGTAAGTGGCACAAAGTGGAATTGATGGGGTTTGTTTATTTGTTTGACTGTTCTATTTTGTTTTTAGTGAGAACACAAGAGTTGGGTGAATAGAAAAGCATATGGGAGCAATTGAGGAAAAGAGCTGAATATTACAAAAATATAATATATGGATAACCAATTAGTGGATTCTTCCCTAACAGAAGGGACTGGCCTCCAGCCCCTGCTCTTGGCATCCCTCAGTTGCCTGTAGTTTTCTGCCTATCGCGGAGGATGAATGAGATTTTTGTCTTCTACCTCAGCATGTCTATTTTTGCTATCATTGTTGAAATCTAGTTAGGCAGTCAAGAATGACTGTGGTGTGTATGTGATGAGTGTCTAGAAATGTCTTATATGTTCAATGGAATGGTAGTTACATTGATACATACATACATACATACATACATACATACATACATACATACACACACATGCACACAATACACTTGTGTAAAAACTAGTTAGATTTTTTGTTTAGATCTATGGATTTAACTGTTTATTGATTTTAACAAATAATAAGTAATCTGTAGTCCACAAAATATACAATGCATGGAGTTCTCAAAGAATTAATAAAGTATCTTTAAAAGAAACCAATAGAAAATGATAGAACATACATACCAAAGAATGATATCAAACAAGGAAGATAGAATAAGTGTCATGAAATGTTTGATATAGACATATATGTAATTTTTCCTTGTGTGTTTTATTAAGTCAACTATATATATTTTATATAGCTATAGATAGATACCTAGCTATAGACAGACATAGGTGTATATGTGTGTGTATGTGTGTGTGTATGTATAAACACTGACATCCTCCACTTTGCAAAGTATTTAAGGAAACATAAAATGTATATAGGAAGAACTAGGGAACATAATATATTTTAGGTAAATAAGATAGAAAAATCCATTATTTTGGAGGAGTAATAGGAATCTATTTTTGGCATATAACAGTGGCACAAAGGAATGGATCCATTTTCAGTCAGTCCTGGATGAACTTCAAATTATATCTTTAAAATTCACTCCCCTGGGCTAGAGAAATGGCTCAGAGGTTAAGAGCATTAGCTGCTTTTCCAGAGGTCCTAAGTTCAGTTCCCAACAACCACATGGTGGCTCACAACCATCTGTAATGGGATCTGATTCCCTCTTCTGATGTGCATGAAAAAAAGAAACATTTATACATAAAATAAATAAATAAATCTTTAAAATAATTCACTCTCCCCTCTCTCTCCCTCACTCCCTATCCTCCTCCTTTCCCTCTTCCTCCCTTTCTCCCCCTTCCTTCTCCTTCCTCTTCTTCCCTTTATCCATTTATTTGTTTTTAGTTTAGCTCTCTCATTACTGTATCAAGACAAGTCATATACAACAGTACTACTTGGAGGATGTATGACATTTGCAGTTTAATACCTGTCCTTATAATCACAAGTCCCAAAGAAGACCTTCCACAAGGAAGACTTAGGGTTATTCTAACTAACTGGATTTGAACATATGTCTAGCCATGTGTTGAAAAGATCACAATAGGAACTTGACCATCAAAAGTGACCACTGAATGGTTGACAATAATGTAAGGCAACTGTAGAGAGGTTTCTCTAAAGTAAAGTAATAAAGGACATGTTCCCTCCAAAAAAACTTCTATTATCATAGCTCATTACAAAATAGAAAATTATTCACCAACCCTTATATTTTCATATTAAGAGGAAAATAGGGAAGAGGTAGTTAACCTAATAGTCATGTTGGTAACAGAAATAAGTAGTGCATAGTTCTTTCTTAGTACTGTGTGTGAACCCAAATGTAACTCCCTAATATTTAAGTTGGTCAAAAGCATGAAATTACAAAGTTATCTTACAGTTCACATCACAAAATAACAAGTCAAAAGAAATAGTTCATTTTCTTCATTTGATACAGAAAAACTAGCTCTTGTGTCTTCACAACAAAAAGCCACTGTTCTGTAGCATGCCCTTGAAATTGCTAACACCATCCTTAAAGTACCACCAACCACCTTCACTTTGGTAAGCCCTAACACACTCTTCAGCATTAGTTACTAGACTAAGTTTGGAAATCACTTATCAAATGCAGTTCTGTGATGAGGGGCACCACTTTTTGTAACAGATGCTGTCTCAGTGGTCTGTTAAGACTGAAAGACATAATTTAGCCATTTGGAACTGGTTCTCATCTGTGGACCTTCATTATTTTGGGAGTCACAGGAGTCATCTAAAACCATTGTAAATATAAGATTCATAACTGTAGCAAAAATTCAGTTATGAAGTAGCAACAAAAATAATTTTATGGTTGGGGGTCACCATAACATGAGGAACTATTTAAAAGGGTGACAGCATTGGAAACAGTGAGAGCCAATGATTTGGAATGACTGGTAGACTAAAGAGCTCTCTAGCAGTCACATGTTCCAGATAAGAATTGTGTAATAACATCAAGTCCGATCCCTCCAGGGAACGGGTACAGTGCATTGTAGAACTGAGTCATGGGCACTGACATCTTTCTGGGGGAAAGATGGCACAAAAGTCATTTGGGGCAGTCCAGGAGTCTAATCAAAGTACATCCTGAGAAGCCACCTAACTTCCTCAAAAAATGATCTTCACAGACAGTTCAGTGCCTTCCAACAGAAAGGAAGAAGAGCACAGTTTAATTTCACAAGTAAATGCATCTAAGGCTTGTCAGCACTTAGGGAAAACACTAAAGGGTTTCAACTGTGTGTAAGTTCCTTGATGGTCTATATCCCACACATAAGAAGAAGACAATCCCGTGATAGCTAAGAGAAAGTACAGAGACATCCTACTTAGCAGACCTGAGTAATAATGCCTGCAACACTAGCATGGCCAGAAATAGACATTCTGAAACATGCTAATTGATGAGTCACCAAGTTGGTGAGGGATGTCAAAATCTTGTTAGACAAGAACAGATGGAGACATTAGGGAAATCTAAGTTTAAAGGAAAGAAGACACAGGAGCAGAGGATGTGATAGCTGCCTTCAACATCATAAGACAGTGTTAAACTCAAATTGGACTCTAGGGAACAGAACTATGTAAGTCTATCTAGGTCATAATGAGATGGTATTTTTTTAAACTCAGTTAAAAGGTATGTGTGTGTGGGGTGATATTCTAATGAGTCAGTGTTGGAATATTCATCCTGGGGAGATAGTAAATTTAGGGTTACCCAGATTGGTCTGTCAGAAGTTGGATGGCCATTTGTCAAAGACGGCCTTTCAATTTTTCTTCCTTCACAGTCACAGGCATTCTTATGCTTTTAGGAGTTCACTCACTCATGACTTTATATTTACTGACTGCCAGCTGGTTTTAAGACATTTTATTTTAATAAGTGCAAAGACCTGGCATGGAATAAGATCCCCAAAATATTCAAACAAGATGAAAAATTGGCAATAACTAGGAAACAAATTGTTACAAGTTTTGATACAGGCTATAAAAGAAAATCCAATAGTATAGCATCACTAAGAGGCTGTGAAGAGTTACATACAATGTTTCCTGCCTAAGTCATCAACACAAAAATATGCTAGCAGGTTCTTGTAACTTGAAATATAAAAAATAAATTCTCTCTCAAAAGCAGCCTTGTGAACACAAAGTAGATGGGACACTGAGGCAGACAGAATAGGAGTCAAATGTCCTGACTCAGAGAAATGCTGATGATTTTCAAAGATAAAAAGTGCACCAAGATTATTGCAGGAGACAGAGAAAAAGAAGGCTGAGGTTAGAGGCAGGAGAGCCTACAAAATGTTCCTGAAATATAGAACAGCCAAATGTCACTTGGCAACATCACAATGATTCGTTCTTTCCTCTTAAATCATAGCCCAGATTTTATATCCTTCATGTCTGGAAAACTGGAGCTAACCATAACACCAGAGGGGAGCTTTACTAAACTAAGGTGACCCCATCATGGTATTCCCTGCCTCACGTGACTGTCAGGAATCACAGAGCCCAGGTCAGGTCTGTCCAAGCCAACAACATAATCCCAGAGCATTTATTTGTCTTGTTCTTGGAGCAGAATCTCTTTCCTCCTAAGACCAAAAGAATGCCCTGGTTGCATTCTTAGACGAAAGAGGGATATGGCATCATACATACTGACAGAATTACATGCAATTAAATCCACAAAATGAAAAAGAAAAAGAAAAAAAGAGAAAACCTAATCTCAAGAATGTCATGGGTCAACCCGTTTCTGCTTTCCGCAAATCAGCTTTATGAGAGAACTTTCAAGTTTCAGGCATTATTCTGTCATCTTTATTACTAAAACTTCTTGGAGTAGCTTCCTGGACTTTAGTATACAAAAGACCTTGATTAATATACAGTTTAGGAAGATTCAAGTTTATCATGTGAGAAAGGGAATCCATTAAAGACCTTTTGAACAGAATTTATCTTATTGATACTTTTAATGCTCTAAATAGCCTTCCTTGTAATGATCTACCTTTTTTATATTAAGCATTCTACTGGGCATTTTGTTCCTTTATGTGTTTATGTTCTGTTTTATTTAGTCACATCTTTCCATTGATAAAAAATAGTAGGACATTCATATGTAGAAGAATGAGGGAAATCCTAATCTCTAACCATACACAAAAATCAATTCTAAATACCTTAGAGACCTTAATGAAATTCTGAAGCCATGAGAGATCAGTGTGATAGACTCAAGTACAAATTCCATATGGCTGACACTCACAGAAGTGGTCCCATAAAGAAACTAGCCAAGTCCTACCAGGAGATGTTATGCAGAGATATTTGCATTATTTCCACCTTCTTGATGGGAATATATCATAACAAAAGTTTCTCAGTACTCTGAAAACTGCTCTTTCTTAACCCTGTTATTCAGCGCAGTCTGAGGGAACAGAGGTCGCGGAAGGAAAGTATTAATATCTTGTTACAGCCTAAAGGGTAGGAGACAAAGAGATTTGACCACATAACCCCTTCTGGCTAGTTAGATGGATAAGGAGACAGACAACTCCATCTTTATGCACATGCATGAAAGGGCCATTCAAAGTATGCCATCACCGGATTAAACAGAAATGCTATGCCTACAGAATTCTAATATTCATTCATCTATCCTGGCATTCAGCTAACTCTTCATTTGAGCCAACAATGTCTCTTACTCTTCACAAGTAACAACTTATTTCTCATGCTTGTGACAAAATAAAGAGAGTAAAGCATAAGCAATGAACCTATCCATAGGTGAAAGAGATTTAGGATTCATGTCCACCAGAGATCATTTGCTCTATCAGGAAAAAAAAAATCAAGAAAATTATTCACAGTTCTGCAGGGCAAACCTACAAGATCAAGGTAGTGCACACTTGCTTTCTGATGTATGGCTATCTTTCCTCCATGGCCTCATGTGGACTTTTTTTCTATGTGTGCCCGTGATCATGGCATCTGTTCATTTCCCTGGGAGAACACCAATCAGTCCTGTTGAATGAGAGTCCCCTCCTGATGACCTCTGGTGTACACTCACATTCTTCAGCTCATATGTGGAATCCCTAACTTCCACTGTGATGATTTTTAAAAGGAGAGACTTTGGGGGAAGACTCGTTCTAGATTAAACCACAAAGGCAGAACCTGTGTGATGGAATTCACACCATTAGGAAAAGATGAAAAGAGAGTTGTACTTCCTCTCCTCTCTATGAGGACACAGCAAGAAGGCTGCTGTGTACAGGCTAAGAATTAAGATCTCCAGATGATGTGCATCTGCAGTTACCAGAGCATTCATTAAAATTAAAAATAAATGCCTATGATACAATGCTTCTGCAGACCGACATGATGAATAAAACCTCATTTTATCTTGTCTCATTAAAAGCCTGGTAAGGTTCCAACCCATGACTTTTAGTGAAACACACTGCAAACCACAACAGCCACCAAGTCCTAAAATGTCTAATCTTCTAAATAGTAGATCCCAAAGCCATGTTCTCTGCTGTTGACTTATTACTAGGAATCTTCATTCTTTATGTAGATTATCCCCAAGGCTTCTATAACAATCCATCTTTAGATAACATTCATGTTCCAGATACCTTCAACAATACTGTACATGCATTATCTTTATATGATACTCTCTAAGATGATGCTCAAGAGCTTCACATGGCCCATAGGTACTGTGATCTGAGTCTACCTGGCTTCCCATGTTCATTTCCTGACACTTTTGACACCACATTATTGTTCTTGAAAGCCATTCCTGAGAAGCTATACAGAGTTCCATCTTGATTCCTCTGTTTGGACGCCCAGCCATTCTTATCTCTCAGGTACACTAGATTTCTCAAAATACAGAACCAGAGCCTTTAACTTAGAAAAGACTTTCTGTCCCATGAACAGGTGAAAACTCTTCTTTCTCAGAGAATCCTTTTAGCCTGTTCCAGTTACTAAGCTCTTGTAGTATTACACACCTCCCTTCCTACACTACAAATATATTGGGTATAAAAATCCAGGACTCATCTTTGTGCATGTATATCTCAAATATGTTGTCAAATTAAATTGCTAAAACATAAAATTATACAAAAACCACACATTGCCAAAATTCCTAAGCAAGTGACTGTTGTCCACAATAGTGAAAGACAGCAGATATGTAATGGCCATAGGCTATCTGCAGCCATTATTACACTCTATTGCACTGTACACACACACACACACACACACACACACACACACACACACACCTAGCAGTGATTCTATAACATCAAACAAGTTGAATATCTTAAAGGACAAACATTACCAATTTCATCTAGAAGGTATTCTTTTCCCTCTGATATAGACATAGCTGGGATTATAAGCCTAGCCATTCTGGAGAGGATAAATGTTCAAATGCATTGCTGAACCCTGAGACAAAACAAGCTACAATAAAGCCACCCAGCAAGGCTCTGCCCTTAAGCACATTAGCCTAGTTGTTTCTAATAGCTTCCTTGATCCTTAGTCCTCACTTCAACTGAAGCCCATCTTACCCCTAGTCCTTATGCAGCCACTCTCTCCACTAAACTCAGAACAACAAAGCAAACAAAGCTAGAAAACTAACAGCATGCAGATTCCTGCATCATCAGGAAGTTGGTCATGTGACTGTGCCTAGTCCAAATAAAGATGCCCTAAGAGTGTAAAACAAATTCTGACTTTCAAAGACTGTTTTTCTCATAAAAAGAATGTAAAGGGCTGAGGTATAGTTCAGATATCAGAGTGGTTTCCTAGTGAAGGAAGCCCTGGTTTAGACACCTAAAACTATATAAACATGGTGTGGCAGTGCATGCCAGTAGGCAGAGGCAAGAAGATCAACATCAGTTTGTGCAACTTGGACCCAAACAAGCAAATAATATAAAATATCTCACTGGTGATATATTAACTACTTGTTTTGTCACGGGAATTAAATAAAATATCTTATTTAAAAGAATTGCAACATTTTCCTTTTAAACTTTGACTCATAAAAATTGAAGTCTATAGCTCTCATTTTATTTTTACAATGTTGTCCTGTATGGAAGGGGAGTGTGGAGAGGGCAGCAACCCAAGTAAGAAGAGATGGAGTGACAGAGAAGACTGCCCAGTGGGAAAGAGGGCCTGTGGACAGAGAAGGTTCCCTGAGACCAGCTGTTCAAGTTGGCACCCTCTGTGGTTTTTTGGTTTATATAAAATATTTCTAAATAAAATTCAAACTGAAAATGCTAGTGTGTGTATGTATGTAGGCTAAGAAATAAGTTTTTAAAAAAGACACAATTAAAATGCTACGTCCATGACAGTGCTACATGTTTAAATTAAATAAGTTATTTAAAATCAGAATGTTGGGGCTAAAATGATTTATTTCCAAAGAGATTACCATAATGCATCCATGGAGAAAAAGAAGATGACCTTTTCATGTGTTGCAGAACGAAAGCAAAACATATCTGAGGCAACACCACAGAAATAGCAACGTGCAAGTTCCCTTTGTTCTGTGAAAACACACTATTAGTCTAGTTTCTTTTTGCCCCGCTATTTCCATTGCTAAAAGCTTGTAAAATATTCATAAATAAATTACATTTCCTGAAAGCTCCATTTGTTTCTCTTAAACAAAAGAATGGGTTATTTCAAATGTAGTGATTACACATACAGGGAGATGAATACCAGTCATGGAATATCAGAAAAATACAAATTGTTAGACAGAGTCTAGTGCATCTGGGAAAACCCTGTCCCCCTTTAACTGTAACACCAGAACAAAAAGATACACATACCGGGATTGAAGTACCCTGAACAGTGAAGAGTGACTTAAGATGAAAACTCCTTTTCATTCTGAATGATTAACCCAGCAAATGTCTTGTCAGAGGAAGTCTCCAAGTAGGCCTTTATGACAGGGCCTGATGAAATATGAGCTGAGAAAAAGTCTTCAAGCAAGGCCTAGAAACGGTACCTGGCTGTGGGTACCCAAATGGTTCCCATGCAGCCGAATTCCACAGGTTGCTTTCTTTTGTTTATAGTTATTTTCTGGAGTTTTCACCTGTACTCACTTTAAAAAGGGGATGGAAGGCAGATCTATCTAGGCTTCCTTTGTACTCTGAAATATAATGTGTTTTTCCTTAATGATATCCTAATGGAAAAACAATGGAAAGCTGTAATTGCTTGGTGATGCTGGATTACTTAATGGAACATGATGTGCCTTGAGAGACTCTTAAAGCCATTAGGAATCACTACCATTATGCTTTCCAGGTAGTATAAGGAAGCTTGCTGGTAGAAACTTAAGTATGCTTCTCAAGAGAAAGCATCTGGTGCTAAATGTGTATCCCCACCAAACAGGTGAAAAAATGTCTGAATCATTCACCTGAGTGCAACAGATTGCTACAATGGTCTGAGTAAAGAAGCCCTTACAAGCTCTAAGAGAGCAGATAATTGACATATTTTACTTTTGAGTTCCAACCAACAACTAAAAACCCATCAGAGCTTATATGTTGTTTTGTTCATATGAAAACTTATACTTAGTTCTGTCCTGTGTATCGAGTGTTAAGTCCACCTGGAAAACAGTTGGTTGTCCTCATAATATTCACGCCACTACTGCAGCAATGGGCATATCTTACCAAGCTGGGAATTATTGTAGCTCACAGTGTTCACAGATATATACAAGTTTAGACTTTCAAGCCACTATAATTAGGCCTTAGGGGCATTTCTTTCCTTTGCAAGGCTCTTAGTCTCAGATACTTCATAGCAGCATAGAATGAGATATGAAGTAACTCTTTTATTTTCATTTTTAAGAATTCATACATGAGTACTATATTTACATCATTTTCACTCTACCCTTTCCCTCATAACATTGCTCATCTCTTTCCATTCCCTCAAATCTCAATCTCAACCTCTCTCTCTCTCTCTCTCTCTCTCTCTCTCTCTCTCTCTCTCTCTCTCTCTCCTTCTCTCTCTAACCTGCTGAGCCCAATTAATGATGTTTCTATATCCATGTATTTAGGGCTGAACATTTAGAATTGGATAATGTAGCATGGAGCTCATTTCCATAGAAAACTAATTCTCATTCTCTCAGAAGTCATTGATGACCTGTAGCTATTTATAACTGTATTCTAAATAATTACCCTCATACCCACAGATAAATGTAGGTTTCAAGAGCCATCAAAGGACTTTCTTTTTTGCAACAACAGTTGGAGACTCTTTCAGAGATCAACTGGTCAAAATGCAGACAATAAGTAAATGTGGTTTGCCCAGCCCCAAATGATACATTCACAGTGCAACTCTTATACCTAAGATGCAGGGAAAATTGTGGAAGGAGGTAGAGTCACTATAAAAGTCAGGGGACCAGGATGACGTCTGTTATGATAGTGCCTTCTAGACATAACACGGAAGCTGCATCCATTGAGATCTGAACAGTGTGCCTACCAAGACCTGCATGGTGACAACATCAATTGACATTCCAATGTGAATGTATGAAATTTATAGATGTCATTCGTACTATTTAATAGTTATCTACTGATAACTTGGTAGAATTCTTCCTGACATTTTAAAATATAAGGATAAAAATTCATCCCTATAATCAAATTGCTAGAGTACAGATATATGATTTTGAATCAAAAACTCAGATGCTCCCTCTCAAGCCTTCTATCTCTTTGGAATTAGCATATAAAATGCATTAGAATTATGCCCTGCAAAGGAAACTTAGATTTGAACCTCAAGTGACATGTGCTGCTGAGAATCTGGGTTGGCAAAATCAGATGTAGTGGGGCAGGTGTTTAGAACAGAGGCTTGAGATCCAAGTATCATTCATGAAATTGTATTTGATTTCCATCTTTATAAACTCCTAAGGCAATTAACTTACAAAAAGAAAAATATGCATCTTGGCTTACAGTTTTTAGAGTGTTTAGTTTAGTCACATTGTTTCAGTTCTCTTATCAAATGGCTCAAGAAAGGGAGTATATGTGGAAGAATAAGCCTTATCATGCCAAAGAAATGACCAAAAGAATCCAAGGTCCTACAGTGCCCTTTGAAAGCTCACTTGTAATAACTTAACAATATAATTCTTGTTCCCACATCTTAAAAAGACCCATTATCTTCCAAACTTTTGTGGACATTCAACATCTAAACTACAGCAGAATCCCATCTGACCTTCCTAAATCAAGATCGTGAAGGTAATATGATTCATAGTCAATAACATCAACCCAGAGTCCTCCTAATATTTTTATGTTCAGCTTAGTTACAATCAGGCATGTTAAGTTTTCCCACTAGAAAACCTAAGACATGTGGCTTAGAGATACAAGGAAGGCAGTTCAGAAACATTTGTGTAGTGGTTAATCTCAATGATCAGTTTAATGAGATCTAGAATCAACTGGGATCCAGACATCTCAACATATCTGTGAAAAATTATATTGATAGTTAACCGAAAAGATCCATCAACTGTGGGTTGAAACATTCCTTAGCAATGCACGCATTCATTACTCTTTGCTTCTTGAATGTAGTCACTTTGTGACCAGGGCTGCCTAAAGTTCCTATAGCTGTGGATTTGCCACCATGATGTATGATGGATGCCCTTGAACTGTGAGCCAAAAGTTGATTTTGTCATAGTAACATGAAAAGAGTGATCATGAATAACCAAGGAGATCCAAATCCTGGGCCTAGGTTTAGGGACATATATCATAGGAGTGACTAGCTAACAGAATGAGGTAACATATCAGTTATAGAGAATGCAGAATACTTGATAGGTTGGTCTAACAGAAAAAAAGAGGAGCTTAGCTCCTTTATTTCTGGGTTAGAGTTAGGGTTTTCATCAGAACTGAGGCATGAAATTAAAGACAGAGACGAAGCACTAAGTGTATCATGTAAACACACAAAAGAGCAGTTGATCCTCATGTGACCTAAGGTAGTCAAGCAAGTTCTCAATTTCTCCATTCATTATGGTGTCAAAAATATCACTAACCATTGCCACAAGCTAGAAAACAATGATCATACACATGATTCCCTTCTTAAAATAGAAAAGAAAGCCAGAGAAGTCATATTTTATAAATAATACAAATAAAAACACATTGCAAGTAAAAAATAATTTTAGTAAATGCAGATGAACAAAATGGGATGCCCACTCAGTTCTATATCAGTCAGCTGGAAGTCTGAATGAAATCTGTATGTCATAGATGGCTAAAAATTTATTTCTCAGATGCAAATTAATACTATACCATCTAGGAAGAATGGTGAAATATACCTGTAAATCCAGCACTTAGAGGAAAGTCTGAAACAGCAGGACAGACTTAAGTTTGAGGGTGCATGGTGATGTCCAAGTCAGCCTGGACTTTAGAATGAGACTGTTTCAGAAAACAAAATACAACAAACCAAAACTATCCAGCAGTAACATCATATAGGAGCCGAAAAGGAGAAATAAGAAGTGTCAAGATGATAAGATTACGTTTTGCATTTAAGTGATTATGCATTTATGTAAATGCAAAGTTACTGGGAAAATGAAATAGAACTCCTATAAAATGACCAGGTGCTGCTTAAAATATTAATTTATCTTTTTAAATGATCCACATATCTTTTTTGAACCTTATTTAACACTTAAACTTAGGATACGAGGTGACTATAGCATTGTACTCATTTTAGAGACAAAAAGATTGAGCCACAGCAAGGGTCAGGTAATTGTCTTAAGGTAAGGGATTGCAAGCAGCATATGTGCACAGTAGATTGGCTCCAGAGTTTGTATTAAAGTCTTATGTCATATTGCTTCTCAGGAAAAAAAGTAATGTTATTGAAGAGCAGAATCTCAGAAACATGAATTCAAAATTGAATCACTAACATACATAATCAATTTAAGATTACAGCTTTCATTTGAGGCAGAGACAATTTGCTTTCTCGTGTCTCAGCAAGAACCACTGTACCAAGAACTATAAAGATAAGTGCATGTACTCTGTCAATCGTCAGTGTGAGCTTGCAAAATGCAGAAGTTGGTGGTAAACATTTTAATTCATTCCGTATTGAATACTTGCTTCCATGCCCAGTGTTTGCTGTAATATGCTTGTATAATTTTCTATTACAAATAAATAGATCTAATACTGTATTTTCTATTTGTGTAGGGAGAAAAACCAAAATGGCAAATAGATATTAAGGCTGAATGAGTCAACAAAGACAAGGCAAACACTCAAGAGGCTGAGAGTTCTAAAAATTAATTTTAGAGTGTATGTAGCTGATTTAATGATTCCCCCACCCCCGATCTCTATGGATGACCAACCCATTGACCAGGGTATTTTTCAACTTATCACATCTTTAAGTCTAACAGCTATTACATCACTTCCCTTCAGTTTCTTCCTTTCATTACTGCCTGCTGGATACTGACCCACATCAGGAACTGTAAGCTCCAGGATCCTGAGTTCTCCCTATACCTTTATCTCCTTCTGCATCTTCATCTCCCTTATTCCTACTCTCACGTCTCTTTAGTTTATAGATATTTCTCCTACCAATTGCTTCCATGCTGTGTGACTACTTAGCCTATATAGTACTATACAGAGTCTGTCATGTACACTCTTGTCTCTTCATCAGACACAACTCTCTGGACCCAGGGAAAGCTCAATCCTAAAAACAGTCTCTTCTATGACAGTGTGGTCAACTCTTCCCCGTGAAGTCAAATCACTTGCCTCAGAGGTCTGGTTTTGCTCAAGATACTTGCTTTTGCCATTCAACTAGATTGCACACTCCAAATAATTGTTTTTCTAACTCTGAGGCTATACTATTCCGATATTCTCAATGAATTTGAGTTTTTATTCTCTGTCATTGCCAGCAGATGCCTCATAATCCAATGGGACTCACAGCCCTCAGCATAGTACCCTCTGACCCAATGATGAACTTCTATCATTTGGTACATCACAATTTCTTCCTTCAAATTGACTCATGTTCTATCCAAGGTGAGAATTTTCCACATTGACTAATTCATCTATATTCTGAGAACATTCCCTTGCTCTTCAGCCTCTGGGTTACTGCAATCTCACCTTTACCTAAAGGTCCTCTTGAGTGCCCTAGGCAACCAATTTTAACATTGCTTCATTTTAATTTCTTTCTGTCCAGAGTCTTGGAAATTTTTATTTATACCACCTGTCTTCAATCCCAGATCAATCACTCACCCTCTATTATGTAGCCATGATTTCTATTCAGTGTGCCCTCACATCCTCAGCCAACCTCACAATGCAGACTTCTGTGCTAAATCATGCATCCTGAACAAGAACCAAAGTAAGTTCTCTATGCCACACTCACTCACACACACACACACATACACACACACACACACCACTATTAATTCAGACACAAAACCCCAAACCGAGCTTTTCATTTTTTGAAAGCATGTCTTCTAACCTCAGACAGACTAAATGAATGGTCCATCTGGTTAAATAAAAAAAATTCTATTTAACACACTAGCAATTTTATGATTTATAAAACACCTGATAAAAATACAATTGCATTTTAAATGCCTGGACTGAAATCCATCTACTCTAAGAAGGTTAACAGGAACATAAAAAGACCCAACTGCCTCGAGCCATCTGCCTCACTAGGAAGGACACATCACACGGGTTTCAGAAAAAATACTGCGCAGAGTCACTATAAGGTATTACAGGGTAACAAATATAAAATTGCAGAAAGCAAACCAGGAATAATGGAGATTTCTTTGAGAAAGACTATGTAAATGAAGAAAAGCAGGAAAGCAATTGAAGCCAATCTCTAATATCATTAAGATATAATTAGGTAAAAGCCCCTGGGAAAAGATATGCTTAAAATAATACAAAGATACAAAGTACCTTATGCCTATGATATTTTATTCTCAGACTTATTCTTGGAAAGAAAATAAGTCATGTAATTTCCTACTTGCATATTTTTGTTTAATTAAAAAGCAACTCAAAATTGATGGAATTTTAATTTTAAAGACCATTTTTGTAACTGCCAGTTTTAAAGACAAACAGAAAACTGGATATAAGATAAATCAGCAATAGCTGTCCAGCAAAGTGTCCTCAGTATTACCAGAATTTCATCAAGGACAACATTATTTCTAGTCCCAGCTTTGTCATTTTCTCCAACTCCCAACAGCTCCAGAATTGTCCTGACAAGAAAACAAATGCAGACTGCATTTTTCAGAAACATATTTAAAATGGTGTCTTTTGGCCAAACCTGTCTTTGCTGGGTCAAGGTTCCGTATACATTTCACTTTGAGAAATGGAGTTAGAACTTTAATCAGTGTCCACTGGAAGCATACCACCTGCCAAGAACCCATAGCAGGGCAGCCGGACAAGAAGAGTGACAGAGAGGACAGAATTGGGATCGGGAACTAGATTAAAATATAAATTTTCTCAAGCACTCAGATGCAACCACTGCCAGACCACAAATGTTATGTGTAAACCAAAAGCTTTGTTCTCTCCAGTCACTCCTTACAGGGTGAAAATATTCAGAACTGTGGTGAACTACAGGATCCTCGAAACATTGTGAGTAGTCCAAACATCCTGTGTTCCACAAACCTTGAGTCAAACTCATCCTCATCAGGAGCAGGTGTCCATACCCACTAATTTGTGGACCAGGAGCAGAGTCCAGATTGGGAAGAAATAAAATGCTTCCATTGGTCAGAAGCAAAAAATCCAGGGAGAGCAAATGATGAAAAAAGGTATTTCATCAAAGAGAGACCTACCTAGGAATTTAGCTTTCTGCAGTTTGGTACTTGCAGGCTTGAAGATAGCAGCTCAAGCTGCTATCAAGTATCTTGGCAAAAGATAGTACTTTTGCCAAAGTACTGTTCAACAGTAATATTATTTCCACTTAACTGATACAAGTGGGACACAGAAAGGTAACATAAATTCATTAAGATCTCATTTCCATCTTAAGACTTCTAAGGAGGGCTTACTGTGATCCTGGAACTATGAACATAGCATTATCCTAACTAATTCCTTCAAGAAGCGCAGGGCTAGTAGTCTACTGACACACTGAATTTCACAGTGGAAATTAGAGTGCAGAGAAAGAAAAACAATTAATAAGGTCATTATAGATAAATGGCTAAGGAGATTCAGGATCTCCTTCAAATTCACATGCATCACCATGGAAACCATCACTACAGACAATAGACATGCCAATAAGACACATTCCATTCCATGCCACATATAAACACACACACACACACACACACACACACAACTTTTGCACCATATGTACATTGTATCTAAATGCACCTATACACACATGTAACCACACAAATTACACACAAATGTGGCACACAGTCATAACATCACACACACACACACACACACACACACACACACACACACACACACACACCTCTATTGGCGTAAATTCTTGAGTTAATAACTGAGGAACAAGTTCTCTAATTTGATGAAGGATCATGATTCTAAAGCCAAAATAATTGGAGAAAATGCCTCAGCAAAAACAACAGGCCTGGATTCACAGCTGAGCCACGTGGCATTCACCTAGGTTTGAGAAAAATATCTAAATCCGGGTCTTATAGATGGCCAATCAATTAGGTAGGAGGATGGGGTCCTGGACCCCAGTATTATTCAGCCATACCAGATAACTGAGATGTAGGGTCATTTAGTGTTTGCAGTGCTTTCCTCTGCCATTCCAGGGTGCTTGAACACAAGCAACACACAATAACCCATAGTGTGGAGAAGGCAAGAGCCTCTGTCTAGTCCCTCAAGCCCCTCCCCACCCCCTGCAGCCCTTCACCAACAGGGCAGGCGCACCAAGCAACACTTGAGGGCAGCCTTTCAGTTCAGCTGAAACCACAAAGCTGACAATACTGAGCCAAAGCAGAGCGCCATGGCTCCAGCAGGTCCCACGGCAACCTGGAAGCAACTTCTTGACTGTGTTATCTTGGTAAAAGATAATGGATGCTTGATAGTTACAAATCCAGACTAGGAGAGAGTAAAGCAAGAACCCGACAGAGTGTAGACTCAGCTTCCTTTTGTTCATAGGGCACCTTATAACATCTCCTCCTCCTCCTCCTCCTCCTCCTCCTCCTCCTCCTCCTCCTCCTCCTCCTCCTCCTCTTCTTCTTCTTCTTCTTCTTCTTCTTCTTCTTCTTCTTCTTCTCCTGCCTTTGCCCTACAGGCCTCACTAGACTCCAACACTTACTCTTATTGCCATAGAACCTTTGTCACTCTTCTCCCTTCTTCCTGAAATATGCTCATCCTATGTTGCAGAAAATATTGCAACAATGCTATAGCACCATGTATGGGATTCTTTCTAATTCTAATTTCTAATTCCTCAGGCATAAGCTCAAAACCTACTGCAGCAAGCCTTCTTCCTGTCCCTAGTGATGTGCTGGAGTTGCCCTGCTTGGTTTTCATTACTGGTTGTGGCCATTGTTATTACAACTTGAAATTGTCATACTAGAAAACACACAGTGAAAACTGCCCTCATACTCACGTCTTCTCATCTACATTAGTTCCACAGGAACAGCAACTCTGTTCATGTTCATATTTATCTCCTTAGCAACAGCACCTAACTTTCAGTCAGAGCTTGATAAATATCTGACTAAATGATAAGTCAAATGTGTGATCAATGGGCAGGCCTATTCATTTGGGTTGCAGGAAATCTGAAATAGGAGCTCCAGGCCCCTATGATATTTTGTTAAGGGGATTGCCTAATGCCAAGGTTAAGTCTCACCTTCCCTTACTTACTGTTCAGGCTACCAGCACCACAGTCAAATTCAACACATGCCAGGCAATGCCTGTGTTTTTAATTACTATGTGGCTACAGTAGGTGGGTGCCCTTCATAAGTACAATCAAAGACACTATGTAAAACTAGAACAAAAACCATGTTTTTTTCCCTGGTGCTTTTCCTGTGGACTGTGGCATATAGAAGAGAGAAAGATGGTGGCGTAGCTACCTTGGGACAGCTGACCAAATGCAGCAAGCATCTATTGTGCGTCGTGAAATTCAAGTTCTAAGACTATAGCATAGCCCTAAGTGCTGCAATACAAGGAAATGTGGTCTCATGCGTATCTAGCATATGGATCCTTGAGTGTGTGCATGCACGGGAAGTGCGAGGTCAGCCTGGCTGTCATTCCTCGGGTACTGTCCACCTTGTTTTCTGAACCAGGACCTCTGCTGGCCTCATAGCTCACCAACTAAACTAGGATGGTGGTCCAGCAAGACCCAGGGGACTGGCTTGTCTCTGTCTTACCAGGACTGTGGCAGAAAGGATGTGACACCATGTTTTGCTTTTATCCATAGATTTGGGGGACAAAATTCAGGTCTTCATCCTTGTAAGCACTTTACTAACTGAGCCATCTTTACAGGTGCATAGGTACAATTGTTTTAGAAAGGGAAATCAGTACGTTAACTCAGAAGTTGATAGGTCTTCTATTTTGGGAATGTCTCTTTGGAAATAAAACAACTCAAAGGAAAATCAAACTGGTCCCCAACCCAATTTACTGACTCCATACAGATGAAACCACATGATAACACACAGAGAGATGTTCCCTGTAATTAACTGTTAGTGGGTGGAAGTTGACTAATAGTCTATAGAGAGAAGCTGAGCTACACTGTCTACTAGCTGAGCCACACTGTCCATTAGCTGCCCTAGGAACGGTTGAGGGGAGGTTCATAAACCAGTTGATCCTTTCCTTCGATGAATCTATAACCCAAAGATACATATAACATCTGCCAAATCCTTCCTCCTCTCAAACACTAATTTCTATTCTTCTACATGAAATTCCACTCTCTCTTCCCACCCCTGTCTACCCAAGTTCATCTGGGGAGCTCAGGAAGCTCTTTAAACCGAGATGCCCCTTTGTCCATATGTACAACTCCAACCAATTACTTCCTGTAGCCTTGCACCAGTTTCCTTTCTATAGCTGTCATAAAAAGATCTGACTAAAAGCAACTTATAGGGAGGGGTAAATTTATTTAGCTTATACTTTCAGGTCACAGTCCAGCACTGAGGAAAGTCAGGGCAAGATCTGAAATATGATCATGATACAGAAATTATGGAAGAACTCTGCCGTCCTATTTGTAGGGTTATGGTTTGTTAGCTTTTCTATACAGCTCAGGGACACTTGCACGGGGGATGGTGCCAACCACAGTGGCCTGGCCCTTCTGTTTCAATTAAAAGTCAAAACCAATCCCAGTCAGACATGCCTATAGGATAATCTGATTGGGCAATCCCTCAGTTGAAACTCCCTTCTCAAATAGCTCAAGGCTGTGTTGGGATAACAATTAAAGCTAACTACAATACACTGATTCTACAACTGGTTTTCATATTTGGCCAAAGCTGTCCTGATTTTGCGTGTGTATGTCTATTTACAATAATCTTTCCATTGTCTTTCTGGCAAAGATAGGGTCAACTTCTGCATGTCCTGAGAGTCATCTACACTCAAGACTCTTGTCAAATTGTATCAAGAATGTTAACATGAGCATCCTTCTCAGAGGAGGCACAAGAAGGATAAATGCTTGCCAGTGGGGCCATAGCTTGAAGATAGCTTTTTGTACAGCTTAATTCTCCTATAGGTTATGACTGCTAATTCCAAACTAATCCAAAGAAATCCCTTTTCTAAAACATTGGGGGAAACTGAAGAATATCTGAACACACAGGCATTTGCTACGAAATATAAAGGCCTTGGGAAAGCCCCAGCTTGTATCTTACAGCCAGAGGTAAGACAGTCATAAATGACCCCTGCACCATCATCCTTAGATGAGAATCTCCTTCAGTACACTGCAAGGAGAATTTAGTCATAAAATACACCACAAAAACTGATTTAAAGAGTGCCACCTACTAATCCCCCACAGAGAGACTCAAAATAATCCGTACTAAACACCAGGAAAACCTTTAGTAAATCTAACTGCTGTCACCTCAGCATCTCCCACATCCAACAAGGGCTGTTACAACTTCACAAAAATATGCATGTTCATATGGAGTGCTGTTTCAGTTACTGCATTCAGTGCTGTGTTGTTTCTAGAAGCCCATGGCACCACCTGCCTCACTACCATGAAGGTGGGAAGACGTACTTCTGGATACTTGGAGTGAGTCATGTTTTGCTGCTCTTGCTGTTCCCTAATCTTTAGCACTGATGTACACCCATTTTATTTTAAAATTCTTTTTTTATTAGATATTTTCTTTATATACATTTCAAATGTTATCCCCTTTCCTGGTTTCCCCGCCGAAAACTCCCTAACCCATTCCCCCTCCCCCTGCTCACCGACCTACCCACTTCCTGTCCTACCCACTTCCCTGTCCTAGCATTCCCCTATACTGGGGCATCGAGCCTTCTCAGGACCAAGGGGCCTCTCCTCCCTTTGATGTCCAACAAGGCCATCCTCTGCATCGAGCCTTCTCAGGACCAAGGGGCCTCTCCTCCCTTTGATGTCCAACAAGGCCATCCTCTGCTACATATGCAGCTGGAGCCATGGGTTCCTCCATGTGTACTCTTTGGTTGGTAGTTTAGTCCCTGGGAGTTCTGGGGATACTGATTGGTTCATATTGTTGTTCCTACTGTGGGGCTGTAAACCCCTTCAGCTCCTTGGGTTCTTTCTCTAGTTCCTCCATTGGAGACCCTGTGCTCAGTTCAGTGGTTGTCTAAGAGCGTGCCCCTCTGCATTTTTCAGGCATTCTTGCATCCATTCCTTTCTCTCTGGATCCTGAGCTTTGTCCCCTTGCAGGTTCCCTGCTGGCTGGCTTTCAGTTCAAGAGGAGAAGGTGAGAAAAGCAATGGTGCCTCTTTCACTGGCAGCAGCTTTAGAACAGCTCTGACCCACTGTCACAGCATACAGCCCCAGCTCACTGTCTTCTGTGTGCATTGGAAGCCCCCTTTTTCCTCCTTCAGATCTGAGTGATGATGGTTTCCTGACTCTGATTTTCTTGATTCATCCTTTTAACTCTGAAAAGTAGGCTCACCACAGATCCATCTGGAGATAAGTTCTTTCCATTCTAACTTTGGTTGATGGAGCAGAGAAGGAAACCATTAATTATTAGTGTCTTCTGGGTTTCAGGAATTATACAAGATAATTGCATTCACGTGTCATATAATTTGATTTTTGTGACAACCTTTGATGATCAGTATTCTTATCCTCATGAATGAAGCTAAGAAGCTCAACATAGATTCTCTTAGCTTATATTGCCCAAGAGAAACAGATACAAAACCAGAGGACATTCTGTCTGTGACTGGATTTCTACTTTCTGTAAACCCCTTTCTAAGACCCTGAACTAAATCTTTTTGACCGAGTAGAGAAGAGACAGAAAAGGACTAGAGACAAAATAGAGTCAGCCCCCCAACTGTGGTAAATAAAATTCACCCCCCCCCAGAAATTCAAATAGAATCATGAGGCTGTGCACTGATGGGGCTCCTGATACTGTCATTGCTCCAAGGAATGTACTACCTAAGACAAGGTCCTCCACTAAGGGAGGATTCTTTTCCTAGATTTATATTGATCAACACAACTAATACATGTGACCCAAACCCAGCTTTCCATTGTATCTTTCTACAGTTGGATAAATAATAGTTAAACATCATTAGTCTTTGCATTCTCCATGGCTTAGATAGCTAAGGCTCTGTCTCCTAAACCCCAAACAAGAGTGTTATCACCCCACTTCTGCATCTGACTTGATTAAAGATTGCACAGCCATGCCTTACATCCCCATTGTTTAGACATTCTCTTTCCATACCAGTCCTATTTCAAATGACCACACTCAAAGTTATCATTTGCTGATCCATTCACATCAGACACCTGACTGCTTTCCATGGCTACAAGTTGGGGTTCTATAATTGATTGTCTGAATTTGCAGCCAACTCATTCACTTATTAGTTGGACAAGTAGTTCAACCTTTCTAAGACTCATTTCTTCCATTTTAAAAATGGAGGCAATAATAATGTCTACCGATATAAAATACTGTTCGGTGCTCAGCACATAAAATGATAATAGTGATATTAATAAACATATATAGCCACATAACACTTGCTATATGCCTGGCACTGTTCCAAGTGCTTTATAGGTCCTAGCTCCATTATTTAACAGTCCTTTATGGTAGATATTATTATTATTCTTTAACTTTTGTGGCGGAGGAAACTGAACCTCAGAGAGGGTGAAGGGATTTACCTGAAGGCATATGTCAATATTCAGGAAGGCAGGCTTTTAGAGATGGAGAGAGAGAACAAAGCTATAGTGTATGCTAAACAAACCTCCTTATTTCTGAGTTCAGAACTTCCTCTCTTGCCCACTCACAGTGTGTTCTTCTGCTGGAATGATCATTCCCACTTAGCATTCTGCTCAGACCAATTCTTCAGTGACTTTCTCTGAGCCTCTAAAGAAAATTTAGTTCTTGTAGTATAGATCGCAGCTCTCCACCTGCTGTGACTACATCATTCCCCATCATGCTCTGTGGTCAGTCAGTATAAAAGCAGCAGATACTGGGTCACCAAGACTCATGCCTCCTGTTCTGTCCCCACTCACTCATCCCATCAGGATGAGGTCCTAGTGACAAGAGTAGGAAAGAAAACCTTACATCAGAGTTGGGAGACTTATGTTGTTGCATAAACCAGTATTCTCAAAATCTCCCTCCATTATTGACATATTTGAAAAATAGTGACCTAGAACCTTACTGTATTGGTTTGTAACAGGTTACTGATGCAGTTATAGCCTTGACCATGAAAAGAAAGATGCAAGAATGTGAGCCTGTGTACACATTTCATGGTCTCATGTCACTTGAATCAGTTAAAGCATAATTTCCCACAGAAACGAATAAGCAAGAAAGCTCTTGGTTTCTACCAAATCTCCACATGGCAAGCACTTGCCCCAGCTTTTCTCTTCATCACTCCATGCACTGCAGCCCATCATGGCAACGACTCACGCTTCCCTGCAATCACAGGCACTGCTGCACACTTGCTGATCCTTTGAGCACAGTTCACATTCCTTAACCTCACGCATTCTCTAGGCAGCATCTGTATTTTGTGTCCCATGGTCACTCTGTTCTTCACTTATTTTAAGGTGTTTTTGTCTTTTTCTTCCTTTCAAACTCAACTTCATACTTCTTTCCCATTTTCTTGAGTTTATTCTATATCATCCTTTTTTCACACTTTCTGTTACCTGAGACCCCCACCCATGGTTTACCTTCTTGTTCCCTGCCTGTGCTCCAGTCGTGACACAGGTCACTTATACATAATCAAAACAATGTGTCTTTTATTATTTCCAGATTCTCACTATATTAAGGAGTAGATGGATATTTCATTTCATTGTGTCTTTGTGACATAAGCCTATATAAAGTCAGGAGTCTCTTTGGAAAGAAAAGTAACATGATTGTCAGTCTGAGATTTGCTGGTCTTTTAACATTGCTAAAGAAGAATGGTTTTCCAACTTCCTAATGCTATGACCTTTAAATACAGTTCCATATATTTTGGTGATCCCCAATCATGAAATTATTTCATTGCTATTTCATAACTATAATTTTGATTATGAGTTAATTTTGTTATGAGTCCTTCTGTAAATATCTGATAATATCTGATATGCAGGATATCTGATATGCAAAGCACAGGCTGAGAACCACTACTGTAAGACCCCTCTACAACAGAGTCATAAAAGCCAAAGGCCCTGGGTAAAGCTTGCATGAATTCAAATTAGTTATGAATGAGACATAATTAGTCCACATTCACTTGACCCCAGAGAGTCTTATTCTTTGAGTTGTGATGATTTGTTACACACACACACACACACACACACACACAATTGCAGTGAAAATAGCCTCTTCTTTGATTTCAGAAAGAATGAAACAAATAAGAAATAAAAGCACCCATATAATATATACTTCCATTTGTTAGATACAGCTACTTTTAAAGAGGAGAGCCATATATCCCAACTGTATAACCCTAACATTCTGAACACCCTTTCTGAAAGCCTTTGGTCTTTTCATGAGCATTAGACTCCACATCTTGCCATCTCTTCATACCATCTCTTTGGTCTCTCTTCCCACTGCCTCTCTTTACTACTCCACCTATAAGTTCTTATTTCTTTTTTTAATTATTATTTTTTATTAGATATATTCTTTATTTACATTTCAAATGTTGTAAACTTTCCTGGTCCCACCCCCCAAAATCCCATAAGCCGTCTCTCCTCCCCCAGTTCCCCAATCAACCCTCTCCCGCTTCCCTGTCCTGGTATTCCCCTACACTGTAGCATTGAGCCTTTCCAGGACCAAAGGCCTCTCCTCCCATTGATGTCCAACAAGGCCTTCCTCTGCTGCCTATGCATCTGAAGCCATGGGTAACTTCATGTGTACTCTTTGGTTGATGGTTTTGCCCCTGGGAGTTACAAAACACAGACACTATTATTGATGCCCACGAGTGCTTGCTGACCAGAGCCAGATATAGCCATCACCTGGGAAGCTCTGCTAGTGCGTGACAAATATAGAGGGGGACACTCTCAGCCAGCCATTGAACTGAGCACAGGGTCCCCAGTAGAGGAGCTAGAGAAAGGACCCAAAGAGCTAAAGGGATTTGTAGCACCACAGGAGGAACAACAATATAAGCCACCCAGTACTCTCAGAGCTCCCAGAGACAAAACCGTCAACCAAAGTTCTTATTTCTGTGGTAGAATACCTACCTACCTTTTCCATTCTTTTAGGTCTATCCACCTTCTTATTATGGTATTAATTTTTAAAGACACACTTCTATTAGTAATTCTCTTGCCAGTTATTCAAATAATGAAAGCTTTATCGCAAAGTTCAACCAAAACCATCATTTTTGGTTCAGTAAGTGAGGACACAGTAACTTTTCAGCTTTCTCTTGTTGAAGAGGCAAGTTACAGAAGAAACTGGCAAAGATATCAAAAAAGGCCAAGATCTAGAAGCCCACACAGTACAGTCATTCCTTGGATCTTAATCCAGGACATGTTGTCCCTTATACCCCTTTTAGGCTATTATTAGAACACTGCATATATTTCAACCTCAATTCAATTGTTTATACTTTAGGCCTCAGGGGAGCTCCAGGAAGCTCCCAGCTTCGCAGTAGCAGCTTTGCTTCTGGTCTGGGTTCCTTCATTTTCCATAAAGCCTCCATATCTTTGAGATTTATTCTCAACAACATGAGTGAGTAACTTGAGTCTTAGGGCTTAAGATACTGAAGGGTATTTCTCTCTCATTCGAAACAATTGGGAAGGAAGATCTTTCTGGTATGGTCTGCTGACCCTTTGTGTCTATAAAGCCAGCTTAGTGGGTAAATACAACCTTATAATAATCACATCCAACCTATTTGCTGAGCCTTTGTCATTATATCCTATTGTTGATGAGGTGGAGAGAAAGGGCGAAATGAGCTAAGCCTCCAGAGCCACACCACAGAATTGTAGCCACAAGGTAATGTAGTTATAATGATCAGGTGGCTGCAGAACTAGAAATCTGCTCTAGATCAGAGCCATCCACCTCGGGAACCATCTAGAAGTTGCCCTGTGCAAAAAGCCCGCAGGGAAAGCAGTGAAGTGGCATCATGCTTGAAGCCAGGAAAACGGAAAGCACTCACTCTTGTTTCATATTAATTGGATTCTAGAAAAGCCACTGAGACGAATTTATTTTGAAGACCCCGAGTCATATAATTTGGGACTTGGGTAGAGATTTGAGAAATATCTATCGACCATCCCAGTCTCTACACAACAGAGAACACACCTATAGGGGTGGGAATGGGTGTTGGGTGAGCCAAAGCCCTAGTATGTTATGGATAGTTCAGTGCCACTCGACTCATTTTTCTTGAAAGGGATAATGGCTTCCATGAACAGAAGATCTGACAAGAATTAGATATCCTTGCTGGAAAAACTCAGAAGGAATGGAAAATGGAGACCAAAGTGGTATTTGTTACACAAATCAGTATGCTACAACACAGTTGACTGTTGAGCCATGTTGTAGGAAAGATAGAGAAATAAAAAGGAAAAAGAAGAGCCCATCAAATGGCAACATCATCATTCTCTGATTGCTACATGCTTGAAGTCTGCCCTCTGCTCGAAGCTACTGCTCTTGCCTTAATCACCTCCCTTATCATTCTCCTTGGATTTATAAGCCTCGAGCACTATCAACCATTTATCTTCACAGATCCCTTATTTAAAATTCACAGAAGCATGATTTATCTCTACTACATCTTTGTGCAATAGGGAGGGACTGGCTTTTATTTTCTGGGGCTCAGAGAGGTTAAGTGGCTCCTCCAAGGTTATACAGTGAGACTGAAGGATAAAATAGCAACACAAAATAACAATCCGTAGCAGATGAAAAGTGTTCCCCCACAAAACTCTGAAGCTCACAGTATAAAGAAGAATCATACAATGGTGAAGGGAAGATGCTTGCATCGAACTATATCCTGAAGGGACAATTAACTGAATATCAAGAAATTGAAGTTTTCTACTGAGATCTTTCTTTATGGTTTATTTCTTTAGAGCTTGGAGATCTCAAATTTGATTTTCAAGATCAGTTACTTTAGTAAAGCAAGTTTTTTTTCCTCTGCAAATATCTTGAATACAATTCATGCATATTCGGTAAAGGATGAAATAAAATTGAGCCTCCAGTTTCTCAAATGATAAAATTGACTGCTTTTTATCTGTGGAAATGAAATCTTGCAAAGAAGTTCATTTTTCTGTTCTCTTGGGATATAGGTAGACTCTTTCATGAGGTCTATAAAATAGTCACCCATGTATTATCTCCAGCCTTAACAATGGGGAGAATTTTCACATATCACCCTGTGTGATGAGCCAGCTTTAAATTCCACTCTAGCCATTATGGACCCATGTGAAATCTACAGCAAGTTCACATCTCTGAGTCTTATATTCACATTCATAAAACAAAAGAAATATAGTTAGCTGGCCACTAATCTTCTTGTAGAGTTACAATCTATAATACAATGCTTACATTACTAGATGAGAAGAATTTCAGTGAAGAATTAGCAATACATGCAATATTTGAATGGCAAAAATCTTCATTTTCTTTATATCTAATGACCTACACAGGAGGTAAGCTGAGTTCATTTTACCAAATAGGAGTTATATGAGGTGAGACTACTTACTCGCTTAGGGTAGATTAGGTGCAGACTGTCAACACTGTGACTGACATCTGATCCAAACTATTAACAGTCAAGAGAGAGGACTCACTGAAAAAATAGCTAAATGTTTTGTGATTGGAATAATGACAAAAGTAATATGTATATATGTTTGCATATTTGTGCTATATATATGTGTGTGCATATGTATGTATATATTTATGTATTATGTATTATATATGTATTTCTGTATGCTCATGCACACACATGCCAGGGTCCAGAGGAGAACATGTGGTGTTCCTTTATAACTTTCTGCCTTATCCCTTAAGAGAGGCTGTTTCACTGAACCTGGAACTTGCTGGGTTTTGGCTAGGCTGGCTACCCAGAAAAATCCCAAGGACCTTTCAGTATCTGCCCACCCAAAAAAATATGGAGTTCCAAGCATAAGTCACCACACAGAGCTTTTATATGGGTGCTGTAGCTATAAACTCACTCCCCGTGCCTTTACACCAAGTGTTGTTACCCACTGAATCATCTTCCTCATCTCCCACTGAGGAACTGTAACTGCTATTAAGTTCCATTGTGTTTACCTATGACCTCAGTGAATTCTCACATCTGTTTTTCTACCTCATCACTCAGAGATGATACATTTTATTTATGAATTTCTTGGGTCTTAGGTAGACCAAACTCAGGTTTTGAGAGGTAAGGGTTCTTTTTGTTATAGAGAGTCTGATAGTTGTTGATTTGTTATTTGTTTTGTCTATTAGTGTATCCCTATTTTCTGCTATTTTTCCCCTATTTTCATCAGGGTACTCAAACACAAAACCCCATGCATGTACTCTGGGTAATATTAAGTCCAGCCCAGATTCCTATGGTCCAGTTTCTCAGAGATTATTTTCTCTGTCTCTCAGATGTCAAGGGGTAAATGCAACCATAGGTACTCATGTTGAGAATAAATTAAGTTCCCTGGTTTTCACGACAGAAGTCAAAAAAAGAAAGATCAACATAAAGCAAAACATACAAGTCCTTAGTGACATCACTATGCTGTGGGGGTCAAGCCAAGCCTCCAAACTAGGCTCTGTGTGACATACAACAAGCTGCATTAGTGCAAGTAACTAAGCAGAATCAAGAATTGTCTGGAGTGGTTCCTACTGCTAGGTTATTGAATCCAAAAGCTCCTACCTAAGACTACTCCAAGAGAAATATGCCAACCACACCTTCAACAGTAGCTATCACCTCTTCCTAATTCAAATCCACAGCACTCTTGGTAACATGCTGTTTCAAGATATTTTCCAAATTTGCTCATCACTTATCAATAAAGCACACCTACTCAGCAAGATTTCAAGCTTCATATGTAGAAATCTCAAGCCCAGTATGCCTGTCAAAGCCTTCAGATCTCATTTGATTTTAAGAATTTTACCATCAATGTAGGGGGCAGACATTATTTTCAAGAAGAAACTTTTACAGCAGACTCTGTACCTGAAACAACGTTTTGGTTAAAACAAGCTGACTATTTGGTTTACACATCATGCTGATATGTCTCTGGGTAACAGATAATCTGCCTTTGGTTTCCCTCTGGCAGAGGATGTATAATCTCTTTATAAACACCAGGCTATCACCATGGAATTGACCATGAGGTCATAAATACATCATTAGGAGCACCACTGTGTCTCCTAGGCAGGTAATGACAGTAACTTCACATTGCAAACCTTCCTGTGACTTAGGAAGCATTAACTTGGTAATCCACTGGTGCCTAGAGGAGGAAAACAGCTTATCCCAGTTTTAAAGATCTGGATACTGAGAGAGAAATTATGCTATTTTCCTAAAAGTGCCAAAGGAGTAGGGATTAACATCATTCATGCAGAGCTTGCAACTCCAGATGTGTTGCTGCATGATCCTACCATCATTCCTAACACCTCAGAAGGCCAGACACCTTTGCAAATAATACTGAAATATTTCAACACTTCCTCCAGGGGAAACTCTGACATTTCTATTTGTTTGGGGCAAACCTGGTCTTCATGGTTCTAAAACCAGAGAACATGCTGGAAAAAATACACTGGGTAAAGAGATGATGGCACTAGAAATATAGCTTTCCAGATAGGCCTTTCTCTCTGGTTCTATCCCCTGATGTTGCTCTGCAACCTAGAAGGAAAGGCATCTGTGTTACTTTACAGCCAACCAGACATGATGATTGGGTTAAACACCTTTACTTCTCTTCTCCCATGTAGGCTTTCAGTTTTCATCTGAAAAGTGAGTTCGAAGAAGTTCAAATATCTTTCACTTGACCTGGCTGTCTGATTCAAGTTTCTCTCCAATTCTTTCTAATCTTCTAATGGACAAAGCCTCCAAACTGTACCTTCTGTCCAACTTTCCATCAAAATCTCTCTTCTAAAATCCTGTTATTGGAAGCAATGACACCTTTGCTCTTTGGGATACTGCCAACAGCTCTTCGTGCCAAACCCAATGGAATTTTTATGGCTTTGCCTCCTGAGCCTCCACACTATCCATAGCAACACTGCCAACCACCAATCCTTGTGTATTTCTGTATAATTTCTTGATTTTATTGCCATTTTCTCTATTGTTTTGAGCTGCTTCCTGATCCTGTCATGGGTGTCTCATCCCTATAGCTTGCTCTTCTTTATTCATAAATCTGAATTGAGGTGACTCAGTCCTATCTCTCTGTTAAATGTCTAGCTCTCACACTTAGTTCAGTTCAGCATTTCTACCCACACAGACTCTTAAAAGGGTCAGGACTTCCTCACTCTGCTCATTAATTCCCAGGTCTATGCCTAGGACCAATCAGATGGAGAAAAGTCTAAAGCACTAATTGGGAAATGTAATTTGCAGGTTCAATTATTATATCCAAGGAGAAGTCTAGCCAGTTTGTATCTTCTCTATACTGGTGAAAGATGAACTTTTACCCTCTAAAGGAAAGTTGATTGAATCACGTGGACTTCAAGAAATCATCTCTACTTAAAGTTATAATTAAATTAAAAGTATGTTCAGTAACTTTGGTATAGTAACTGAACACAAACCCAAATGATAGTGGTATTAGTAATGTCCTTTCTGAGAGTCACAAGGGACACTTCAACCTTGGAATTAGCTTTGTGCTTTGAGACCACCCAGTGATTCTAGGTGCTGTGTATTTGTCACCCAGATCCTTATGGGAAGAATCATTGCCTATGGAAGCTTAATCAATCCAGAAACACTTTATAGGTCCTGCCTTACTCTCAATACTCCTGGACGTGTGTGTGTGTGTGTGTGTGTGTGTGTGTGTGTGTGTGTGTGTGTGTGTATGAAAATCACCACAGTTGTTGACAGTAGTGACTGCTATGGAGCTATGTCACTTGCATCCAAAGGGATGAAATTGGAGCTTCGCTGTGTTAAGCAGATTGAGCCAGATACACAAAAGGAAACATCACATACTCTTGCAGAGGTAGGAAAGGGCAACAGGATAGAAGGGGGCACTATTTGGAAAGATGAAAGTAGGGCAGCAAGATAGAGGCAAATGAGACAAAAGGCTAAAGGGAAAGAGGATGAATATAGTCAAAATTCATAATATATTTGAATCATATGTCATTTCATGAAAATACAGTAATAAAAAAGAAATGTAAAGTTCCAAAATGACACCTAACTACACTCTCAGAAAGCAAAAGTCAGTGCTCAACTATCTTATCCAAACCCATGTAACTCTGATAACATTTCTAGGATTAGGGTTGGAGTGATGTCTCAGTGACTAGGAGCACTTGCTGTGCAAGAATTAGGAACTGAGTTCAGATGTCAGCATCCAATATGGCTACATGTACATCTATAAGTCTAGCATTGTTGGGTGACTCACTTGCTGCTAGCCTGGCTCCAGGATGGTTAGAGCATCTCAAATGAATAAATGGAGAGTGAAAGAACAGGATACCAAAGAGCCTACTCTTCCCTCCATGAGTATACACATCTACAGACACATGCATGTAAACAATATGTACACTTCTCTCTCTGTATCTGTCTATCTCTGTCTCTTACCACATACACACACAGAGAGAGACAGACAGAGAGACAGGCAGGCAGGCAGGCAGGCAGGCAGGCAGGCAGGCAGGCAGGCAGACAGACAGACAGACAGACAGACAGACAGACAGACAGACAGACAAGATATAAGGTACTTAAGGATAAAAAAGAGGATTCCATTATTTATTAAGAAACTGCTATGCTGTAATATTTTGAAGTGCCAATACAAGTGCCATGTGCCACGGTGCCATTTCAGATTGTATACTGAGAACTCACAGAACTTCCAAACTGTCCATAAAATAGACAAGTCTGTTGCCCACATCCTTGCCTTGCTAATATAAATGGGTTCAAACCAGTTAAAGTGACTTGCTGCAGGTAACACAGCTGTGAAACAAAGACACAGAGTCTGGTCTTTCTGAAGCCAAGCCATGGATTCAGCTCTACTTGACACAGCCTACGATGCCCTCTGGATATTTGCATCATGCCAGAAAATTATACACTCCTCTGACGCAGTTCTTTACAATTTAAAACCCACTGAACAAATCAGTCCCAAAATGTGCAAACACTATTGCACCAAAGGAGACAGAATTAACTTTGTTTCTTCCTACCACTCAAAAAACCCACAAAGAGGCTGATTACCTGGTCCCTATTCTCCCTGAAATCAAGGCACTCTCTGCATTTAATAGAGAAGAATAGGGGTGATCCTGTATTTTCTTTTCTTTGTAAAGTGGAAATGTGATTCCATGTTCAATAGTATTAGAATCAAATGTTGTGATTTTAATAGGAGTATATAGATTGACATATTGTACACATACCTATGTTAGGCATTAGGTCTAGTCAATCTTAAAATCACCCTATGATGTAAACATTAATTCTATGCATAGTATGCATAAAGCAATCACACTTTGAGTGAATGCAACAATATTATACAAGCTCAGTGAGCTACTAAGCCTGAGTCTGCTAGTGCCAATATTCTGCTCATGCCTGTGATTTGAACTTTGCATCTCAAAATATGTTCTATGTAACAGCATATTATTGCTAGCAAACTCCTCTCTTCAAGGGTATGGGAGGTGGGGCTAAAATGTTGCTTCTACTGAGACCAACTTCATAGGAAGTCTGAAGCAAGTACAAAGATAATAGATGCCTTTACAGAGGGTCTCAAAAGGAAGTGGGGGATCCTGCCTCTCTGACCATCATATCCTTAGTACAATGAAGGATCTGGTATATAGTTGACACTCAATGAATATGGATTGACTGTTGACTACATGATTACCAGAATTGTCAAAATTAGGGATTTTAAAGCAAAGAAGCTGAAGATGCACAGATGGATTTCAAGGGTGCTCCATCTTTTTAAGGATTCTCTTTCCTGCAAAAGATTAAAGGCCAGACTATTTAAGAGGGCATACCTAAATCGCTCTTGAGCCTTTCTTCCTGTTTAGGCTCCACTCCACCCTGGACTGAGGTCTAAACTCACAGTTTCACCACCCAAACAACAAAATCTCATTTAACAGTGCCAAAGATGCCTTCCTAGCCCTCCTGGCTGAGGAGTTGTCTTCTCTCTGATCTTGATCCCTCATGACCGACATAGACTTCACCAACTATGGATGTGCTCACCTATATTAAAAAATGATAGAAATAAATGACAATGCATTTTATCCAAAGCAATGTCAATCTGAGTCTAGAAGGCAGCAGATGTTCCAATAGTGACTATTTCTTCCATAGTTTCCATTGCTTCCCAACCTTTCTCCACATAGGCCAGTCTTTTCAGCTGGCACCAGAATCACCACATCATCAGCAAGTACAGATCCAATCTGACCCTGTTGGGCAGCAAATAAAGAAACAGCAAGGATGATGCTAACATGTGCTTGCCCACAAACATCAATTCTCAGCAGGACAGCATTCCTGCTAGCCTGAATCTCCAACAGTTCATCACAGACACCATACTCTCAAGCTACAAAGGAGGGCCCTTTATCACTTGTGTGACAAGTGCCTGCCATTATTATGGCCTGAGCCAATATGCACAAGTTCCATGGGCTATTAAGGAGAACAAACACTGCCAAAAAATGAGCATTGTCACAATGATGGGCTTGGGTTCCTATCAGATGCCTGTTTATAAGCTATACATATAAGACAAAAAGGACTTTAAAATAAAGTTGTATAAATCAAACAAAATTTAATGCTAAAAATGATGATGGATGTATGTTTAAGCCAAAACAAAAGACAAAAGAACAAGAATTTCTCATTAGCACCATTACCATGAATGACATGATGAAAACCGTATTTTTAAAGATGTGAGTTTCCTGAAACTTGAAAGTTTTGAAATATATACTCTAGTATAAGCTACTATTCTAATCTACACCTAATCTAAATTCTAATATTTATAATCTAACCTATATACTATAATCTAATATTCTCCAACAGATGATGGAACTGAAGCCTGAAGGGTGAAACTATACATTTGATGTTATGGAGAGTATTAATCTAGATCACAATAGGTCTTGTGCACAATGCCAAATCCTTTCTTCTCTGCCCCATTAGTGTTGCAAACATCCAGCATTCACCATGCCCAGTGTCCCAGATCTGCTTCTGGGATATATCCTTGCCAAAAAACAGCTTAGGAAAGAAAGGGTTTATCAGGCAAACAATTCCAGGTTATGGTCTATTTTTGTGGGGAAGTCCAGGCAGGAATGTAGAACATCACAGCTACAGACAAGAAGAGAGAGAGAATAAACACATGAGTCTTTGATTGCTTAGTGCTTTTGTCCAGTTAGCTTTTTCTTCAACAGTTTTCTGCCCATGGAAAGTTGCTACATACAATAGGATCTTCCAATATCAATTAACAATTGAGATAAAAATATTCCCTCAAGCATATGCTTACAGACCAGCCTGATCTAGGTAAAGCCTCATTAAGATTTGATTCTAGGTTGCGTTGAGTTCCCAATTAATGTTAACTAGCACAACTGGTAACCCTAATTATTTGCTTAATATATTTATGGAAATGTAGGTTTTACATGAATGTGGAGGTTTGAGTGAAAATGGCCCCATAGGCTCACAAGGAGTGGCACTACTAGGAGGCATGGTTGTGTTGGAGTAGATGTGGCCTTGGTTGAAGAAGTGTGTCAATAGAGGTGGACTTTGAGGTTTCAGAAGCTCAAGCCAGGCCCAACATCACTTTTTTCCTGCTGCCTAAGGATCTGGATATAGAAGTCTAAGCTAATTCTCCAGCACCATGTCTGCCTGCATGTTACCTTGCTTCCTCCATGATAATAATGGACTAAACCTTTGAACTGTAAGCCAGCCCTCATTAAATAGATCTCTTCAAAGCAACATAAACTGTAAGACAATGAATAAGCCAAAAATATATATATATATATTGAAGTTTACTTCTGATTTACTTCTACATTATATGCATATGTTATTAATACATTGTGTTACTGATATTTCCTTCTGTTAGAGACAATGTTCAGAAGTGAATAAATGGGTAGATACCAAATTATATAAACACACCCTAGTTGCACATGGGAAGATTCCAACATAAAGCTTCCTGGCTCCTCACCTCTGATACCAGCCAGAGCTGGGTCTCAGATGCTCAGTGTTATCTCCCTGGTCTGTCCACCTGGATTTCAAGACAACAAGCTGATACCATTTGATGATCTTACTGTTCTCTCCTAATCCCATATGAATAAACCCCCAGTCCTGTCAGCCTAAGACCTGTTGCTGAGTACCTATTAAGAGCCTGCAGAGATCCCTTCTGTGAATTTCATACACAACAGCCTTGACATCCTTTTTACCTACAAAAACAAAACCAATTGATTGCAAAGCCCCACAGGAAACACTCCCACCCCAACCACCAAAAATGAAACACTCAATTTGCAAGATCCTGCAGGTAGCTGGGGATCAGTCTCCTAATGTATTTGTCCTCTAGGTTAACAAGCTAGGGCTCTAGCCCTCTTTTCTTTTCTGAATTATTTATCAACAGCAAAGAAAATAGAAAATGACAGAAGCAAAAATAAAAGGGGTAGGGAATAACAGGGCTCTTTTAGCTGCCTGGTTGCTTAGAGATTTTCTGGCCTGGACTCTGGACCTGCCACAGTTGGCCTGTAGAATTAAATGTGAAGGTCTTGTTATCAGTAATGGGACTTTGGCAATGGATTTCCTACATGCTGGGTGTGAAATACCCCTTCCTGAACTGCACTCCTCTTCTAAGAGGGATATTGTCTGGTAATGGCTAGGGCCACAGAAGCCTTGCTTTCCATTTAGAAGAAAAATACAGTAGCGCCCCATTTACCCAGTGGCTGGCTTCTGTCATCTACAAGCCCTGGGAGGACAGAACTGACCCAGAATCTGTCACTCTCCCAGGCCTTGCATTGCACATGATGTAGTCCAGCAGAGAGAACCAGAGAAGTTGGCAGGCTAAAGAGGGCCCAATTGCAGTTCAAGAATTTAACAAGTTCCCATATTTAATCCTAAGTCTCTGATGAGATGACTATTTGAAGGCCTATTCTATAACCTGGAAAAATTAAATTAAAAGGCAGATACTAGAAATTACCTGGGATATTCTGTCTTGCAGATCCTTTCTCTTGGTGTGAATGTGCATTGCATATGTGTGCAGGTGCACATGTATGAACAGGCACATCTGTGTAAGATTGCAAGTGTGCAGCTGCATGCATGTGCAGGTACAGTTGTGTAGGTGCACATGTGGGCAGGTGAATATATATTTAGGTGTATCTTCATGCAGATGCATGTATGTGCAGGTGCACATATGTGTGTATATCTATGTAAATTCTTTTCTGTATTTATCCCATTGTAAAACCCTAGTAATTGAGTTATTTTCTATTTTACAATAGTACTTTCTGATCAGTTTCCCAAAACATTTGGGAAATTATTATTTCCTGTTTTATGGGGGATGGCATCAAGGTTCACAAAGGTGAAAGGACTAGACTGAGACAGACCAGTATCAGATATGAGGTGAAAGGACTAGCCTGAGACAGACCAGTATCAGATATGAGGACACTAAATCCTGCCACATATGAAATTTCCACAGCGGAGCATATGGTGTTCAAAATCAACAGTGTAGCATACAGTATGTGATTTCTACAGTACAGCACACAGTGTGTGATTTCCACACAGGACACACCACATACCATTCAGCAGTGGGTTCTGCTCTTTCACTTCTACTGTGCATCATCCATGAGATTTTTCCAGGCCATTCCACGTAAAACGGCAACTCTGTACATTTCTGCAACTGAGCTCCCTCCTTCAGCATATGCTTCTGCAGAGTGCATGTCGCCTTCTAGAACATCTTCCCACACAGTATGTTCAGTGTCTCATGGCTTCCCAACCGCAGCACTATTCACAGTTATATTTTACCTCCTTCATTCACTGGCATATCCCTGACATCCATACTTACACCTGACAGAACATTCTCAAAAGATATTTAATACATGAACAAACAAAGACACGAATTAGGAAGACGCACTCTGAGTTGAAAAAGAAGCTGATGACCAACATGAGATCGAGACACAAGGAGAGTGATGCCAAGTATGATTTCTAGACATTTAGGAAGCAATCTTTCCCTGGAGGTAGTTTTATTCTAGTTTTTACAGTGCTAAAATCCACACGACAGAATTTAACATTGTCAACCATTTTCTTCTGTACCATTCGGTGGCATAGTGCTTATTTATGTTGTCTACCAGCGCACAGCCATTCATGGCCCTTTTACTTCCGGCTTCTAGTAATTTGTTTGCCCTGACTGCTTCCCACAACTAGAATCACAGTTCTTGTCTGTCAGTAGCTGGATAGCTTACTCTACTCAGTATGCCCTAGAGTTTCATCCTTGCTGTAGAGTGCTTCAAAACTCCCTCCCTTTCAAGGGAAACAGACTTGCTATATCTGTGCTGTGTTTTGCTTGTCTGTTCCTCTTCTGGTGATCCCCTGGATTATCTGCATGCTACATCTCTCTCAAATGCTGCTGTGGTCAATACTGGCACAAAAGTATATCATCTAAACACCATTTTTGATTGTTTAGGGCACATCCAGTACATAACTGCCATATCAGATAATTCTGTTTTTGTTTTTTATTTTTAATTTTTGGGAGACCGTCTATGAATTCTTAACACATGCATACAAAGGTAAACACACTCACTCATAGGTACACACACAGGTTACACAGTATTTGGGCATTTACTGTGTTACCCTTCTTTAAAATGTATCTAAATAAACACCACTAGGGAAGCTGTCATTCCTTCTACCAATCACCCACAGGTTAATCAGATGTATTTCCTGCATTGGTATGCCTTGGCTTTGTCTGTGGCTCACTCTTCATCTAAATGCTGTGGAAGTAAGGGCTGTCATAAGAGAGGGGGAAACAAAGCTTGTGGATGTCCCCATGGAACCAAAGAAAGATGGAGAGGTGATTGGATATCAGTCCTTCTCTGGTGTGGGAAAAGAGGAGGTGACAATATTTTCAACCATAAATACTTCTACGCTTCTTACAGGAACTTGGTCAATTTAGGAAAAGCTTATGAAATAAGTAAAACTTAAAAGGTATTACCTGACAGAATGTGATTTTTTTTCCACTGTGTAGAGAATCATGAATTGTTTAAAACCTACTAGGAAAGAAATACTCAGAGCATTAAAGGCATCTTCACTGGTTCAGTTATGGATGGTTTTCATTTTCTTGCTCTTTCTAGTTTCTTCATGTTGCTATAGTATTTATACACTGCTGCCGTGATCAAGAAAAGCCCTTTCATGACTTTGCTGATTTCTGCTTTCTGTACACACTGTCTGTGTGCTCTAAGTAAGTCCCTCTAAGGACATTTCCCCAAAACCCAATCCTCAGCCTGCTGTCCGACTTCCACCAAGCTCATGGGCTTTCATCCATCTTTTGAAATCACTTTGCCCCCTGGCTCCCTTCAAGGACTAACTAGATGCTACCCAGTGAAGCCCGTAGATACAAAACTTGCTCAGAGTACAAGGGACTTCCCTTCTAAGGAACAGATAAATTTTTAAACAGAACATTTTTCAATGTTGTCTCCACAACAACCTACAAACTCAGGCTTATGGAAGACAAGACTTCCCTTTAAACACAGGAATGTATTCAGCAGAGTTCCAAAAGGTCATCATCAAGCCCACTTCCCACTGGTCCTCTTCTTAACCTGTAATCCTGAAGCAGCGCACTCACTGCAGGCTTGTGTTCTCACTGATTCTGGAAATAAACAGATGTTCTGAAAATGATGCTAAGTATTTCAAGAGCCCTATGAAGATGAGAGGGGAATGTGGGAAGCAGTCCCAGGGCTTCAGTTGAACACTTAATATGAGTGACTCTTGCACTGTCTCCATCATGTTCAAGCCTTACAATCTAACTTCTCTTAGGGTGAAGCATGCATTCTAGGCCGAGACCCAGCCACTATCTCAAGCTCATAGGTTTGACACTTCATCCTAAGGATGGTTGCTGCCCACTAAGCAGATGAATTTTGTCCCATTAGCATTGTCAGAGCTCCAGGGGCTCTTCTTCCAAGCATTTTGCAAATAGTCTCTGCCTCATTCCCTGCAAGGTTCTTGAAGGAAGGGGAGTCTGATTTCCTGGAGTCAGTTCAGGCTGATGCTGAGGTATGGGCAGGAATCTAGGCCTGTTTCCTTCAGTTCCTCACTTCTCTTTTTAAGTCTCTCTCTCTCTCTCTCTCTCTCTCTCTCTCTCTCTCTCTCTCTCTCTCTCTCTCTCTCTCTCTCTCTCTCTCTTTCTCTGTGTGTGTGTGTGTGTAGGTAGGTGGGTAGGTAACCATGGAAGCCAGAAGGGTATTGGATACCCTGGAGTTGGAGATACCAGTACAGTGAGCTTCTATAGTGGGTGCTGGAAGCTGACCTCAAATCCTCTGGAAGAGGAAAATATAACAACTTAGCCATCTTTCCAGCCTACATGGTCTTTCTGTTTCTATGTAAGTTATCTCTAGAACCCATCATAGATTAACAAACACAAATGGACCTAGCTTTAAAGTACCTGACCCATTATTTCTCACTGCCCTTACCTAAACGCCTACCTAATATCAAACCCTAACAGGTCACACACCTTGTGGAAGGGTAGAAAGCACACAATCTCCCCCTCTGAGTAATTAATTCCTTTTTCCTCCTGGTATCCGTGTTCTCTGGCATTTATCGCCCATGTCTCACAATTTAGCAGTCAGTTATATGCCCTATAAAGTTATTCTCCTTAAATGTAAATTTTATGTCTCCCAAAGAGACCATAACCTCCTGGAGGTCAGGAACCAAATCTTACAGAATCACAGAATTAGAAAGGTAATAGTTTGTAAAATTCTCCTTTTTAGAATCTCTTTTCAGAAGAAATCTAATTTATAATCCCAACCCCTCTTACTGAATCTTTAATCTGCCAAAGTCCAACAAACAAAAGAAAACTATATATTGCCTTGGTGCAATTCATCTGGTGCATTATTGGCAAGAGCTACATGAGGCCATTTCCTGACTCTGTTCTAAAGGCCATTTTACTGAGGAAACCCTTGATATTTTGTACCTCTACTCAGTATCTTTGTCTTAACTTGGATGCAGAAAAACCTGGGAAAACCCTCTGGTTCAGGAAACTGCCAAAAGAGCTTGTATCATAAAAAGTGGTAAGATACGATATCAGGTGCTAGGTACCAAAGGACAAAGGCATCATCTATAGAGAGTTGGACATTTGCTATATGCTGAAATTCATTCCATAGATGAAGCCTCAGGGATGCAATAAGATCATCAGTGCCCTTATACAAGGCATCCAGGAAGGTTCCTCACCCCTTGCAACATGTGAAGATCAAGCGATGAACATGTCCTTACTAGGCATAAAATCTGCAGTTGCTTTGATTTAGAATTTTCAGTCTGAATGGCGAGACATCCGTTTGTGTTGTTGACAAGCCACTGACTTACTGAATGGACTAAGAGAGAGAGAGCTGTGACTTCAAATGCACATACAGAGACACATGCCAGCCACCAAATTCTACTGGAATTCAATAAAACATATCAAAGCCTTTTAATCGCAATAGCTTAGAGCCATAAACCATGGAAGAAATTAACACTATGGAATTAAAACACTAACTGAAAAAAAATCAGATAATATTTGAGAGACTTTGAAGAGGAAATATTCGATGTCAGCTTTATCAGATTTTTGTTTTCTAATACTTTAATCTCATGTTTTCTGATAGTAAAATACAGGTATACTGATATCCGTGTTCATGAAATTTTTTAAATACGTGAATACAGAGAAACTGTCCAGTTACTTTGTTATTCTATATACTTACATTAGAGACATCTCAATCTGTGCTTGTATTCATATACATGCATGCTTGAGTATATATAATCATAACTAAAAAACAATAATATGCCTGTCTTAAACCTTACCACCCTACATAGTGTGAATTTTCTATTGACAATTAACTGTCCTTTAAATGTTACATATTATATATTGCATTTCATTATTTGTATATAATATACACTAACCAAATCTCCATTGCTGTATACTAACACTATTTCTAGTCTTTCTATTTCCTTATAAACAATGAAATGAATGGCCACAATGAAAATCTTATGTAATAATTGTGACAGATCAGCTTTTAGAGAAGAGTTGCTATAAATAAGTTGCTTCTGATACACTCATCAAATGACCTGCAAGAAAATTTGCAGCAATTTATATTCCCAAGACAATGTATGAAAATGCCTATTATTTGACATACATGTGAATATATGATATTTATCTCTATGTCCATCTACATAGATAGTCCCATAGCATTTCGAGGAAATAGCTCTTTTCATTATTCCTAACCTTGAAAAATGTATTCAGAGTTTAAGTATTCTCTAATATATGTTGTCAGTTGCCCTAAAAATTAATGGATCTCCACACATATATACTTACACACACATGCACACATGAACACCCAAAGAAACCTACATGCACATTCACATGCACTCTCACTCATAAGCATGCTACCCACATACAAATACTCTCCTTTTTTGACAACGTAGCATACACTGTTGTTGGGAAGCTAGGCAAATATACAGAAGAAACCATTTCCTGCCCTAGGATCCAAGAAGATAAATCTTCATTCAAGGCCACTCTCTTCGCCTCTTCAAGATACATTTTACGAAGCAATATACCAAACTACTTTTTTGTCAGTAGGGCACTGAAGTAAATCTACTAGGGTGACACTTCAGATAAAGATATCCTGAGTCCCAAAAAGGGACAGGAAGGAAGGAATGGTCTTTCCTTTGTGAGTTTGGGATGTGGTTGAGTTCAGCTCTAACACTTGGAAAAGTTTTGTTAACTTTGAGACTATAAGAACTTGATTAGGTTTCAAAGTATCACAATAGAAAAATAGAATAAAAATCTGGAAGAATTTTATAGTGAAGAGGAAATGGAGGGGTTGAATTAACAGAGAAGCTATGTCTCTAGCTTGTGAGTCATGTGAGAATGAGCTTGCCTCACAAGACAGCTAACTCACTGGCTGTAGTTTTGGTTTGGTTGTATATATATTTTTTTATTTATTTGTTAAAATCACCTGGACTAATCCTCTCTCTGTCTCTGTCTCTATCTCTCTGTCTCTATCTCTCTGTCTCTGTTTCTCTCTCTCTCTCTCTCTCTCTCTCTCTCTCTCTCTCTCTCTCTCTCTCTCACACACACACACACACACACACACACACATGTTCACACATCATATCTCACAATCTTTTCTCTGTATCTTATGTCAGAATATAACCTTAAGAACATAAGACTTCTCTCTTTCTTCTCTCCTCTCCTCTCTCTCCTCTCTCTCTCTCTCTCTCTCTCTCTCTCTCTCTCTCTCTCTCTCTCTCTCTCTCTCTCTCTCTCTCTTTGCCATAGATAGAAAGACAGATAATGAAAACACACAACACACACACAAACACACACACACACACACACACGCTATATCTTTTGGATAGAAATAAAGAATACAAGACAGAAATCCAGGTTGTTAGAGAAACAGCTACTCATGACCCAGATGCAGATGTGGTGGGACTGTAACCCTGCCTGTACAGTTCTTAAGTGCTGGAGTACTCTTAATCAAACCCCTTTATGTGAAACTTAATTGTCATTCTGAAAGAACAGCTACAGAAATATTCACAAGCCTTTATGATGAATTTGGGTCAAGGGCAGCATAGTACTTAATAGGTTTGTGTACAAATGCCCCAGGGGTGAGCTCCATCATTTGTCCTGGTTGCTCTACAGTGGCCCACATGATTCACCTCCTTCATAACACAGACAGGGTGAAAAGGAACACCACTTAAAGCAACAAAGAAGTCCAACAGTCCTTCAGAATGACTTCCATCATAAAAGTTCAAGCTAAACACTCTCTGGTGGCCTCTCCGACATGCATTTTCCAGACTGAATTAATCTCAGCATGATATTAACATTGAATTTTCCAGTATTACATATGGAAAACTAAAATAAGCTAAGTTCCTATGCTTGGCAATAATTTCCTCACTCATACAATCTCTCTTAAGAGAGACTTAATATTCTTTTCTCCTTTTTTGACATTGACTTTGTTCACTTGTAATAAATGGACTTTTCTAGTCCAAAGAGGCGTAATTAATGCAGTGTTGTATAATTTTTAAATTCCCCTGGAATGGTTCTGAGACCTGAATTCCCTGGGCATGGTGGGCAGTCTGCATTTCTTTTGGGTCATGTCAGCTCTATAGAATTTCAAGTAGCCAATCCACAGAGTGTTCAATATGATACACACAACACAAAGTCTCTATGCAGATACCCAGCTTGTTCTACATGACACAGTTGGACCTCTCCCACTTTCCAGGACATCACATGACCCTTTTTTTCCCATGCCCCATCCATTACAAAGTGCAACCTTGACCATAAGGCCTTCTTTTTTTTTTTAAATGCATATGTGGTTTTAATACTAACAAAACCATGTGAAACATTCCAAATCACTTCCCCTTTCCCGTTTCCTCCCTCCCCGAAAGTCCCATAAGCCCCCTTCCCTCCCTCTTTTCTCCATTCAACCCCCTCTCGTTACTCTGCCCTGGCGTTCCCCTACATCCAGTCTTTCCAGGACCAGGGGTCTCTCCTTCCATCTTTTTAGAAATCTATTGATATGCGGATTGTGTCTAGGGTATTCCGAGATTCTGGGTCAATATCCCCTTATCAGTGACTGCATACCATGTGTGTTCTTTTGTGATTGGGTTACCTCACTAAGGATGATATTTTCAAATTCTGACCATTTGCCTAGGAATTTCGTGAATTCATTGTTTTTAATTGCAGAGTAGTATTCCATTGTGTAGATATACCACATCTTCTGAATCCATTCCTCCGTTGAGGGACATCTGGGTTCTTTCCAGCTTCTGGCTATTATAAATAAGGCTGCTATGAACATAGTGGAGCATGTGTCCTTATTGCATGCAGGTAAAGTCTCTGGGTATATGCCCAGGAGTGGTATAGCCGGATCCTCCGGGAGTGTCATGCCCAGTTTTCTGAGGAACCGCCAGACTGCTTTCCAGAGTGGTTGTACCAGCTTGCAATTCCACCAGCAGTGGAGGAGTGTTCCTCTTTCTCCACATCCTTGCCAACAACTGCTGTCTCCTGTGTTTTTGATCTTAGCCATCCTGACTGGTGTGAGATGGAATCTCAGGGTTGTTTTGATTTGCATTTCCCTAATGACTAAGGATGATGAACATCTCTTTAGGTGCTTCTCAGCCATTAGATATTCTTCAGGTGAGAACTCTTTGTGGAGCTCTGTACCCCATTTTTAATAGGGTTACTTGCCTCTCTGGAGTTTAACTTCTTGAGTTCTTTGTATATCTTGGATATTAGCCCTCTGTCGGATGTAAGGTTGGTAAAGATCATTTCCCAGTTAGTTGGTTGCCTCTTTGTCTTTTTGACAGTGTCTTTTGCCTTGCAAAAACTTTGTAATTTAATGAGGTCCCATTTGTCTATTCTTGATCTTAGAGCATAAGCTATTGGAGTTCTGTTCAGGAAATTCTCCCCTGTGCCCATATGTTCAAGGTTCTTCCCTAGTTTCCCTTCTATTAGTTTCAGTGTGTCTGGTTTTATGTGGAGATCTTTGATCCACTTAGAATTGAGCTTAGTGCAAGGAGATAAGGATGGGCCTTCTTTTAAACTCTGAATTTCTCCTTTTACTGCCTATCCAACTCCATGTCTACCGCCACCATTTTAAGATTTTTTTAAAAAAATTACAATATAGAAGATAATTATCTGTTCTTCTTACTTTTTCTCTCCCAACATGCTGACTTCCTCTGTTCTCTGCTGAAGCATCAACCCCCAACCTTGACTGTACATATGGATGTTTCAACAAAAGTATAAAGGTTCATTCCCAATCTTAACTCCAAAGAAGTCAAAGTCTCAAAGGAGAGAGTAACTAACTCTCTTTTTAAAATGTTTCCGGTGTATCTGAGATAAAGATTAGCAATCTCTGTCCTAACCAGTTATAATTTTGGAATGCTAATATAGTACAGTCACATTCCTGCTTTGGTGGGGTAGGCAGACCATAGGGTCCCCTTATCTCTTTAAATACAGGAAAGAAAAAGAGAGGCAAATATCAAACCAAAAAATCAAAACAAAAGGCAAATATCTCTTTAAAGTAGTAAAACCTTCAAGTTAGATATTTAGATATCCAAAGATGCACGTCTTGTTGTGACTTTTCTTATTCAATATACTGACAAGTGATTTCACTTATCTTTAATAAACATATTCTATACTCTTAGTTGGCATAGGAATTTTGGTTTTAAGGATTTCTTAATTCTTTTAAACTTTCACCCATACTTGCAATACATTTTTCTTATTTCCAATCCCCCTTCTACTTCTCCCAAATCCCTCCCCTTCACTTCATGTCCTCTTATTATTTTTATAACCTATTGAGTCTAATTAGTGATAAGGTTTTCTAGACAAATGCTTAGACTCATTGCATTACCGCAATTGTATCAACTCTTCTAAAACCCACAAACAAGTAATTGCTCCAGGAACATGCCCTCCCCCCACAACGCTGACAGACAGTCTAAAATACAAACAGCAAGCATTCTGAAGCAAGCACACATCATGTACCCAAAAGACAAGGATACTTGACAACACCATCCCATCAACTTGAGGAATGTTCTGTCAACTTCACATGGCATGCAATATTAAATGGGGAAATGCCAACAACCTGACATTTGGAAATGATGTGTATATCATCTGCCTTATGCTAAAAATGTATTCCAGAAAACAATCCTAAAATCCCTACCAGCTAACTGTTCCTCAAAGGTCTTTAAGGACTTATCTGACCTCTCTCTTCATTGTAAGGTGCTTAATTCAAGCCGTTAAGTTAACAGACTTTTATGTCTAATTCTTTAAGTTTTATCTGAGTATTTCAAACATGTGTTTCCTTCAAGGTTTCTTCCACACCAATATTAAGAAAATGAAAATCTCTTTAGTGATGTAATAGGAATCACATGATATATTTGTTATCTTACTTTTTCTCTTTATATCATACCTTCATGGGAAGTTTTTGGCATAAAAATGAATGCTTACCCATTACTACTAAGCACCTGTCCTATTGTCACCTACTTTTGGGTAAATCAGGAGAATCTCATTAAACCTGCCTGCATCTCTAATGAGAACATCTTAGCAAACAGCCAGCCATAGCATGAGGAATTTAGCTGGGGTTAAATGAAAGTCAGAAGTCAATAAATCAAGCCTGTCGAGCATTTCAAAAATTAAAACAGTATTCAGAAGTCTCTCCTCACACACGAAATGATATAGTGGTTCCTGTCCTTTCACAATTCATAAAGGAGCCACGAAAGAACCTCAAGAGAAAACAGACAATGCTCCAGACTGACACAACTTTCAAGGCAAACACTTTCAAGACTACCTCCACCCTGCACATAGTCAAAAGTCAAATGTGTTAGAGTTTATGCTTAAAATACCCCAGTGAAAATTATTCAGGAAACTGATGTGTAATACATAGTTGTATAAGACAGCCTTGACTCTCTAAGGGAAATTACTGAGTTACACTTTCAAGTTTTAGATCACTTTTCTCACTGTGAACCTCTGGGAGTGATGTTGCCCTATAGACAGGGAGGTAGGGAGGTAGGGAGGTAGGGAGGTAGGGAGGTAGGGAGGTAGGGAGGTAGGGAGGTAAGAAAGTAGGGAGGTAGATAGTGGTGTGTGTGGGGGGGAAGGAGACATGGATAGCTCAGGCTGGCCTCAAACTCACTAAACTCACTATAACTCAAGGATGACCTTGACCTTTAATCTTCCACCTCCTGAGTGCTGGGATCAGAAATGGGGGCCACTACACTTGGATTTATACAGTGCTTGTGATAGAGTCCTGGGTTTTATACCTGTCAGGGAAGCATTTTACTAACAGAGACCAAGGTCTATTTTTCCCCCAGATATTTATTTATTCATTCATTTATTTATTTATTTATTTAATTTATAATAAATACATTTTTTACACTCCATATTTTATTCCCCCAACCCCCCATCCACCCTCTGACTGTTCCACATTCTATACCTTCTCTCCACTCCCCTTTCTCCATGTGGTTCCCACACTCTACCCCCTACCCCTGATCTCTAAACTCCCTGGGGTCTCCAGTCTCTTGAGGGTTAAGCGCATCATCTCTGAATGAACACAAACCCAGCAGTCCTCTACTGTATGTGTGTTGGGAGCCTCATATCAACTGGCATATGCTGCCTGTTTGGTGGTCCAGTGTTTGAGAGATCTCAGGGGACCCAATTAAATGAGACTGCTGGTCCTTCTACAGGATTGCCTTTCTCTTCAGTTTCTTTTAGCCTTCCCTAATTCAACCACAGGGGTCAGCAGCTTCTGTCCATTGATTGGGTGCAAATATCTGCATCTGACTCTTTCAGCTGCTTGTTGGGTCTTCTGGAGTGCCGTAATGCTCGGTCCCTTTTTATGAGCACTCCATAGCCTCAGTAATAGTGTCAGGACTTGGGACCTCCCTTCCCCCCCAGATTTTAGCAAGAAAAAATAATAAAATAAAAACAAATGGATTCTTCTTACATATCTGTTTCCTACTGGAGTTTTCTTTCCCAGAACCAGGACTTCTAGCATAAGGCATTTGAGACAGGTAGTGCAGGGCCCTTATATTATGTATTTTAAGGAGTAAAGACCACAGAGTATTTAACATCTGGTAATTATCTACTCCCATCTACCCACAGAAGATTGGTTGGTTTGGCAAATGGACTATTTCTGTTGGTAAGTAAATAGCTTCTTCAATATAAAGCTGGTCCCTCATTAGCCATGAATTCTGTGGACAGACTCACTAATGATTGGTTACATGAAATTTTTCAGTGTGTCCACTGAGGTCTCCATTTGATCTTAACCAAAAGCCTAATAAATGATGGCTGATGAGTTCTACATGGAATACATGGAAAAGTATGAGAAGCAGCTATGACTTTGACACACTAGAAAGCCAACAGGAAAAGCAACAGTAGATAACTGATCCAGAATGGAGACAGAGTTATTTTTGGAAACAAGGAATATCAATACAAAAATGTTATACAAAACTCTTAGGATAACAACAGATGCTTTTTAGCCTGGCAATTTCTCCAGTAAATTGGCACCTAGAAATGATAAATATGATACACATGCACACACACCCACACACACATATATACCCATATATTGGCAAAAACTATCACATATCGTTTTTGTTTCATCACCAACTTATGACTTAAGAGAAGAAATCTTCATCAATAAATAAGTGAATGTCAAATATTAGGTGGAGATAGGTTCCATCTTGAACAATAAACATCATATTTAGCCTTTTTCAAAGTAGATGCCCTAGTTCCAGGAACTCAGTTTAACATTTTTGCCAGAGTCCCTGAATTAAACTAGAAACAAAATGAGAACCATAGGGTACCTTTTGGCTCTCCCTTCCCATCTCAATTGCCAATTTAAAATTCTAAGCTAATGCATTCACCATATGTGAACATGTTCCAGTTAATTCCAGTAGCTTCGTCTGGCTTGCAAAAATAAGAATAAGTAGTACTCTTTCTTGAAAACTATGAACCCTTTTCCTATGACTGTTTGCTGATACCTCTCTCATAATACATAATGCAATGAGCTTAACCTGGAAAATTTGCTTTTGTTTTGCAATTCTGAGGCCTGAACACTAGGCCTCACATGCAAGGTAAGCTCTCCACTATTGAGTGCATCTTCTACCTTAGTTATTTTTTGAGACTCTCTTCTGTATTACATCATCAACTGATGCAGCAAAATGATCAATAGAGACCTTCTGGTGTTAAGAAAAACTATGTTGAGAATCGAGTATCAGTTTATAGTGTTCATCAGCACAGGTACCCAATATGTCTAATTCTCCACCAGAAGACACCACAGGGTTGCATTTCCTCCAATCTTTGTGGCCAGAAATTCCAGATACAGCTTAACAATGAGCTGGGTTTACCTCCTAGTGGATATTTCATAGCTGCAGGGGGACCCTATGTTCTCTTTTCCCCAGTTTTCATCACAGTGACCATGCCATTAGCTTGGACCCCAAAGCAATGCTAAGCTGAGCTCTCTTGTTCATCATTGGTAGATGAACAGGAGTGAGAGATGAAGCTGTGAAATTTCTCATGCCTAAGCTTATTTTTAACAGCACAGTATCTTTTCCTGGCTAAGTGTCACATTAACTACTGTGGTGCTTGGTAAGAAAATGACACCCATAGGCTTACAGAGAGTGGCACTATTAGTATGTATGGCCATGTAGGAATGGCATTGTTAAAGGAAGTTTATCTCCCTTCATTTCCTTCTGCCTACCAATCTGGATATAGAACCCTCAACTCCTTCTCCAGCACCATGCCTGCCTGCACGCCACTAGGCTTTCTGCCATGACAATAATGGACTAAACCTCTGAAACTATAAGCCAGCCCCATATGAATGCTGTCCTTTCTGAGAGTTGCTGTGGTCATGGTGTCTCTTCACAGCAATAGAAACCCTAACTAAGACAACTACCTTCATATAAACTATACAAACTAATTTTTATAACTTGTAAGTTGTGAGAAAGATTTTACATCTAAGGATTTCTTAACTGGAAAGGTCATTCATGGTTCATTACTTTAATGCATTCATTTACTCTACAACTATTCACTGAGCATTGTCTGCATCAGGCAATTGTTGTAGGTCATCAAGACAGTGTAAAAAACAAAAGGAAAAAATCATATATATATATATATATATATATATATATATATATATATATACTCACTCTACATGATCATCTTATCCTCATGGGATTGAATTCAGATGTCATGACAGGGTAAATGCATATGTTATTTAGTTATTTACATTACTCAGTGGAAGCCTCATTTTTATGCTGAGAATTCAACAGGGCAGAACTCCCTGTATAAACCTAAGATGAAGAGATTTCCAGGCGCTTCCAAGAGGGAGTGACAGCCCATGCAGAAACAAGCTTATTGGAAGGAGAAGATTCAGTGAAGGTCAGCATACTGTAGTAGTGGGAGGAAAATGCTGTACGAAAAAGTTAGAGGCAGAAAGGACAAAACCACCAGGATTCTCCATTGGAATATAAAGACAGGATTGGATTTTCTGTGTACTGAGATATACTAAAGAATTTTGAGCACATTTTGTATACTTTCAGCTCGTAGAAATATGTTCTAAGGGCCTGGAGAGATGACCTGGTGGAAAAGAGTGCTTACTGCTCTCCCAGAGGACCAGAGCTTGCTTCCCAGCACTCATATCACAAACACCTGTAACTCCAGCTCCCTGGTGTAGGGAAGAAAGGTCCAGTGCTCATTCTGCCCACTGAACACACACACACACACACACACACACACACACACACAGAGGGCAGGAAAGAGAGAGAGAGAGGCAGAGACAGAGAGACAGAAAGAGAGACACAGAGAGAGAAATAAAAATAAATCTTTTTTAAAATGTGCTCTGGCTGCTATATGAAGAATGGATTATAGCAGAGTAGGAGATTGAGACAATTCTGCCTGGATGGAATGGCTGTGTGTGGAAGTGAACAGGTTCAGGACAGGGGCAGTGTGGGAAGATTGAGTCACACAAAACTAGAAGTACAGACACAATCAACCACAGCTCCGAGGGAGGAAAAAGAATCAGGCACAGTCTTCAAATGCTTACCTCTAAAAACTGGGCACATTATACCATTATTGACAGCTTTTTGAAAAATGCAGAAATGGGAGGAAATTAAGAGATCTGTCCTACGCATGTTAGGTAGGACCTGATTTCTTGTAGACTTGAACAACAGATGAAATGTATATTTCAGAAACTCGGGAGAAAAATAGGTGTTGAGGGCAGAAACCAAAAGATGCTGCATTTGATATGATCTTATAGTCATAAGGTTTATGAAGCTGTATGTATGCATACATACACACAGAGACACATAATACACACACACACACACACACACACACACATACACAGAAGTACAATACAACTACAAATTAGGTACATGACACGTCAGTGCCTTTCATACAGAGACAGGGACTCAAATCCATGGAGCTGCAGGCTAGTGTTTTAGCACAGAGAGAAGAGATGAGAAACTGACAATAAGTAAACTTTAACCAAGAAATCCTGACTGGATTCCAAATGCCCAGTCTCTGACCACTAAATGCACTTACCACCCCTGCCAATCTAATGCTTATCTTTTCCGACATTTTCTTATATGCAAAAAATATTCATTTCATCATGATGGCAAGAGAACAGTGTGACACTTTCTATTTTTAGAACTCTCATCTCTTGGTCCCTCAGTGTTACCACAGGCAACTGGGGCTTCAATTTCAACTCATATAACCTGTTTGTATATGTTCTCACACCCAGTCAGAATTACTGACTGTGGAAATCAGTTATGCAGATAAAATTGCTTTCTTTTCTCAAAAGTTGATATTGAAGCAAGGCAGGCAAAGAATGCTAGGGTGAATTGCAGGACTCTGTGCATGAGAGGTGATGATGCAGAGATGGTACAGAGCAAGGATGACTTAGCACAGCAGCCATGAACCTTATTGCTCACCTGTACAAGAGAAGTCATCCACACGGATGTATCCTGGGATGCAGTCACAGCGATATAACCCCGGCAGGTTGACGCACACTGTGTTGGCATGACAATAGTGCATCTTAGCTGCACACTCATCAATATCTAAAAGAGAGGAAAGAGAAGTATGGTTAGTGGAGCAATCGGGTCAGAGTAGAATTGCCCTGTAACGAAGTTGTGAAAGGCGAATGACCACTGGAGTCAGCAGTAAAAGCAAGGTGCATTACATTCACACACTTAGGTGCAAAACCAATTGATGCACTAAACCCATTTTGAGCTGAAAGTATTCTAGAAAGATGCATGGGGCGGTGCCAGAGTTGAGAACCCAAGAAGGGTAAAGATGAAACTAATTGTTAAGGGAGAAACTCTATTTAAATGTCCCAACTCAAGGAGCTCTGTATCTACCACACTGAGGCCTATTAATATGCATTGGGCATCCATGGGACATGATGCAGCTTTCATCAGCGAGATCAAGGAATCCAGTCCCTCTCTGCTTATGTGTCTGACTGAGACATGCTTTAATCCATCTGTTACCAAATGATGCTGCAGCCATGTCCTCCGCACTGTACCCTAGATGGAAGATAGCAACTGTTTAGGGATGCAAAATCAGCATGTTGGTGCTTTGACCTGGAGATGTGTACCAGGTGATGGGTTCATTCAACAGAACATAGCATTCTCTTTGGGATGGAGGTCAGAGTGACACCTGCTTTCTATAAGTAATTCTGAATGAAGATTAAAATACCTTACCACTGTAAACAGTGGGTTCAAACATTTCTAGAAGTTATGCTTTCAAATTTTGATTTATGTTCATTGTGTTCAAAGCACTATTACGTAATTATTGGTGGGGTTGTTAAATATAAGACAGAAAATGTGAAATCTAGTGCAGGGTCTGATAGTCACTAACAGAGACTTCATTTGATACTCTGAACCTTTAGGCCCTCAGCAGCTTGTACTGAGGCAAGTTCTGAACCAAATGCTTTGTACCTCCTAAGAATCAACTAGATTAAGTCGAATGTAACTCCATTATCAAAGTGTATACACATCACTCTATTTTAAAGTCTAGAAAATGAGGTTCAGAGAAGTTAAATTATCTGTCAGAGTCACCCCACTTAACATGCTACACATGGGATTTGAATTCCTAAGTCTCTTATTAGCTACAACGTCAGCTGAAAGGCCCTTGAAGTTGAAAATAGTCAAATCTAATTTATTCAATAATTACTGACATCCAAATATTTTAATTTATAGAAAAGAGGAAAAATGGCTATAGCAAGTCACTAGAAAACTCATTTATCTGTTTTCTTTTGTTTTAAGAAACGTAGTTTGATTTATTTCCCAATAAAGCACAGTGGAATAAAATTAGACTCGTTTCAGTCCTAAAGAGCTGTCAACCTATAAATAAGAGTTATTATTTGGTAATTGAGGTCTTAGGAGGAGACCCACAGTTAACAAGACTCTAGTAACCTTGGTATGAGAAAAAACCACCAAAATTTAATGCAAGAACTCAAGCAGCCAACAACGTCCTCTGTGCCAGTCTGTGTCTCAGGGGGTGTTCCAGGGAACCTCACTTGCTGCAGAAATCCTGATAGAGGACCAGAGCCATGGTGCACCATACTTCTTTTGTGCATTCACAGGCAACTAAGAGTCCGAGATAGAGAGCCAGATACACTGTTTTAAAAGTGTCCTAGTTTAAGTTGCTATTGCTGTGAAGAAACATTATAGCCAAAGCAACTTAGGGAAGAAAGGGTTTATTTGGCTTACACTTCCATATCACCATACATCACCACAGGAAGTCAGGACAGGAACTCAAACAAGGCAGGAACCTTAAGGTGGGAGTTGATATAGATGCTATGGAGGGGTGCTGCTTACTGGCTTGCTCCCCATGGCTTGCTTAGCCTCATTTCTTATAGAATCTATGAGCATCAACCAAGGGACGGCACCACCTACAATGGGCTGGGCCCTCCTCCAAGAACCACTAATTAAGAAAATCCCCTGTAGCTGGGATCTTATGGAGGCATTGTCTCAGTTGAGGTTCCCTCTTCTCTCTCAGATGACTAAAGCTTGTATCAAGTTGGCAAAGAACAAGCTAGCACAGAAAGCAGCTTGCAGTTATTGTTCATTGCAAGCCTTTAGTACAACCATAGAATGGTCGTGGATAAGCTGCTGAAAGTGAAAGGCTGTAAGCATAAGAGAAGCCAGGTGAAAAAAAAGAAAGGTTGTGGTGGTAGCACTGTTCATACATTTTTTCTTATTTTTGGACACAGCAGGATCACACATCCACATCTTCATCTCATTTAAGCATAACTATATGACTGCACATGAAGTCTGAGTGTAAGAGCATCCATCTGGGTAGACACATAGAGTAAGCCAGCATCTGCCTCTACATCTGCATCAGAGCCAGCATCCACCCCTACATTTATTTGCTTGTTGATGACTTAGAAACCACAGAAACATACTCAGGGGTCAAGAAGAGACCCCTAAGTTACAAGCAGGTCATCAAACAGACATTATTAACATGTTGCATGATACAGAAATATGTCCTCACTGAGATACATCCTTGAATTTCTCCAATCAGGACAAAGAGTTACCTCAAAGAAGGAGACTGAAAGTGGATCTTAAAAGAAAGTTATGAATTTATTAGGTAAGGAATGGGAATGGGTATTCTGAGTATAAACTGTAGAAGAAGCCTTTTAAGTCTCTGTGGACTTAGGAGAGAGAGAATCATTGAACTGTTGCTTTTCAGAACCCTAATTAATCAGTTGTGGTGGTGTCTGATGGCAGTATATACCAAAGAGGCGAAGGAAGGAAGGTCATGGGTTTGAAGCCAGTCTGAGTTACATCTTTGGGAGCTGGTCATAATGGTTCAAAGGTTAAGAAAACTTAATAATTCTTTCTTAGAGGGCCAGAATTCAGTGTTCGGCACACAAATGTGGTGGCTTGTAACCACTGTAACTACAGTTTCAATGGATCCTACAGCCTCCTCTGACCTCCACAGGCAGCTTCACTCATGGATAGATGCTCCCTCCCCCAACACACACACACACACACACACACACACACACACACACACCCACCACTTTCTAAAGCATTTAAATAGTTAAAAAGAAAACATTAATTAGCCTTTACTGAGCCTGACAGTAGAATAATGAGCAAATTGCCACTTTGGACCTCACAGCCTAAAAAACCTTGAATAATCATTTTACCAAAGATCAGAAACTTTCTCCCCAGGTATTTTACACACTCTGAGAGGGACAGAGAGGAGGGTCACAGAGCGTTTCTCTGTGCAGAAAGAAGTCTGTGGAGGCGCCGATTCCTCTGACACTAGAAGCAGAAGTGAAACAGAGGAGAGAAATGCTGCACCACATGGCAGAGGCTGTCCCAGGAGACTGTTACACGAAGCTCTGCCTGTTGAAAACGGGGCCGGGGAGAAAGAAAAGCTCAGGCAAGTTCCCACCAGACCTCTCGGTCCACATCAAGGAGCTCGGACTTTAATCAGGGCAGTGACACGATCCAATTTCTGTTTTTAAAATATCACTCCAGCTGTAGGAGAGAGAATTGATTGGAGCAGGCCAAGTTGAGGCTAAATCACATTGGTATTTTGCTCACAGCGCCACTGACGTCCTTTTCGCTCTGCTGGGATGCCCAACCGTTCCTCAAGATGAGAAACTAGTCAGGACCTGCCTCTAAGGTGATTCAATCTTCACCCATGGCCACAGCTGACAACTAGGCTGCGGCCGCAGTGAGTGCTTGCCTGCCATGGATGCCTGTCAACTGTTTCCAAGGGGGACTCATGGCTCAGTTCCCTCAGGCCATAGCATGATGGCTGGGAGGCTACAACCTCTTCCGGATTCGAAGGAGTCATTTGGTATATGGCATGCTTACTTTGGTTCAAATAAACCAATCCATCTCTTTACTTCATAGGCATCTAAGGCCTTGAACAAAAAATATATTTTCAAAACAACAAAGAAAAGGGTAGTTACGAAACCCAAGACAGGATTTCTCACAGAGTTTTAACCAAACTCTTGCTCTCTATAAGTCATGCAAGACTCACAGCCTAGAATATCAGCTGCTCTGTTGAAATGTCTTATAGTCAGCTTTGGTTTCAGTTCATGCCTGTTACGTTGGCTCTTGCTTGTCTAAAAATTCCATGGCATCGCACTAAAATAAAGATGAAAAAAATGCTCTAGAAAAATCAAACTGCCACAATATCATCTTGGTTGTTCAGCTTTCATTCAGCTACCACATATAAGAGACACACTGTGCTATAGGCATAGGAGAGGTAGAAGACAATGAAATGAGGTCACCCTTCATTGGTCCCTGAAAGACAGAGGCGGGGGGTAACAATTTCTATAGTGTTAGGTTAGGGGTAGGGGTGGAACAGTAAAGCATTGCCAAGATAAAGATTATCTCTCTCCATCCTCAGGGAAAGGCATAAGAGTGTACAGTTTCAATAGGACTCAGGAGGGCTTCAGAAAGAAAATCTGATTAAAATGAGAATCAAACAGAATTAGCATCTTCAAAGAGCTGGGAGACCCAGAGAAAACAACCTCCAGAAATAGCTGACATTTTTAAAACTTTCCCCCGACATAACTGAGATTATTTTAAAGTGAGCCTAGGACTAACACTGCATTTTTTTTTCATAGAGAAAAGGGCTATAAAAGGTGACATATAATTAGAAAACAGAAGAAAACAAAAATGGTAAGATGCTAGTCAAAAGAATGCGTCACCATGCAGGGAGAGCACGCCTGGCCCCCAAACAGCACAGGAAGACTTCTTACATGGGTGAGACCTGCTGCTGGGGCTTGTCAGGGAGGGAAGGGTTCTGGCTGAAGGAAACACTCTGGAGCAGTGATCTCTCTCAAAAGAATGTTCTCCCCAAAGCCAGGGAGCAAGACAAGGCCGAGTCTGAGTGGCAACCTGGAGCGGTTTTGAACACCCAAATGTAGGCTCCAGATAAAAGGCTGAGTCTGCCCTATGAAGATGCCAAGTGGAACCATAGTTAACCTGACACCTGCTGAGATTCAAGGGGACAGTGAGGTGGGCTACACTCCTGTTGAGACCAGGACCGGTATCATAGCTGATGAATGACAATATCTGCTGTTTGTGCACAGAAGACACCATGCTCAGCACCCCACGTGCAGCATCTCAACACTGGCTTTCTGATTTGACCACTCTAGCAAGTAGGGACCATAGGTCATAATAAGTAAACTGAGGCTCAGAGATTATTACAGCACTTATCCAAAGCACAAAATCACTTGGCATTAAAACCTGGATTTGGAGACAAGTAATTCAACTCAAAAGGCTCTTTCTACTGGCAGTTCTAATACTTACTTAAATTTCAATCCAATGACTTCATGTGTGGCTGCTGTGCCTGTGACATGTACAGGAACAGACTGATCTCCAAATCTATATCCACTTCCCATGCCACCAATGACATCTGTTCAGGTATCACTCTCTCTACTGAAACAGCAGGACCACCCCAGACATCAGTTATTTTTGGTTTGTCTAAACCAAATCCTCACATTTTTGTACTTTAGGCTCCAGATTGCAAGGCTCCCAAATGGGAGGTACATCCTGTTGCCACCTTGAACCTGTTTATTTCTATAGCTTCTGCTTCAGTTACTTGCAACCATCTAAGCCTCCAGTGAATTGGAAATTAGCAGAATGCCTGGGTATTTATATGGTTAGTCACTGTTGTTAAAGAAACATCTGAAACCTTGCTGCAGTGTATTTTGGCTCTGGTAGAATGGAGTTCAGATTGTGATTCATTCATATAAATTGCTTGTCGTCTTTGAAATATTAGAGTTCATCTTCTCGTGGTCTTTTGAGGTAATGAAAACACATGATTTATGTCCCTAGGACAGTGAAGTGGTTTGTTTTCATTTTTTAAATGTATACTTATAGACTTTCAAATGAAACTTGATGTGGCAGAATGGTTCTTCACACATCACCAGCCTCCATCTACAGGACTTCGGAGTAAGAGTAAACCCCAACCAACCCATATCGGGATCACTGTCATTAAGTTAGAGCACAAATGAAAATTAGCTTGTGTTGCATGGTCTAGGCAGCACACAGAGGAGGCTGCAAAGATTCTTCTTAATAACATATGACCTATCCAGACTCATTATGCAAGGCTTTCCTAGGCAAGAAAAAAATAACCAAGAGAAAGCAGGATCCAGAGATGGGGGGAGGGTTCAGGCAAAGGAAGGAACAAAGGAAGAAAGACCATGCCTCAGCTGTTTTGAATCATGTTCTGACCAAGAACTGTTGGCATCTTCTCTCACTCTTTCTAAATCCTCCAGGGACTGACTTCAGTATCACATGTAGAATCTCTGCAATTTTAGAAAGAGTCCACATGACATCAAGAAACACATATATCCACATATATATTCTAAGCAATGAATCAGGTACATGGGCTTGCTGGCCAAAAGTTATATTCTGTTCTTCCTTTGTTAAAATGTCTTCAATGCTGAGAATTGAAACAGAACTTTCCATTTACATCACACAGGATATTTTCTTAAATTTCAGTTTCTGCATTTGTGGCATGTATTAGAGCTCTGAGCCAGTTTGGCACAGCCCTTGGCTTTTGTTAATTACTTGTGGCTCAGAACAAGCCACATTTCCTGAGATTGTAGATCTTGTCAATGTGACGGAATTGGACCCAATACCTTTGAAAGACCCACAGGCTCTAAGGCTCTTGACCCTTTCAGATATTTCTATCAATTCATCTCAAGGTCTCACCTTTGGAGCAGCTCCTGGGCCACCTTCTCTATTCCCAGAAGCATATAGACATCCTATGTGTCTTTTCAAGACAACAAACCTGAAATTGACCATTTAGATGACCAGAACCCTCACTGTGGTCTCCTATAAACTGCACTGGCATCTCCCCTGTTAAGACAAGATAACCTATATTCACACAATAGCAGTTCCAGACAGGCTCGCTGCGTACTCTTAAGATAACCTGCAGGGCAATGTTACCAGCCTGACCTCCCGACTATGCAGCAGTTGTGATGATGAGAACACAGCAGTGGCAGCCAGCTGGTTGGTATTTTCGAACCAGCTATACTTTCATTTCCTTATGGGCAGTATTTATATTTTTTTAAAGTATAAGTGTATGCAGTCTCTAAAATGAAACTATAAAAATCCAGCAAGAGCTTAGAATACGGCAGCTATGTGGCAGGCGAACCACCAGTGAGATGAAGACTGCCTGTTGGTGTCAGTCATCCAAACTAATAGGATTCCCACCAAGAACGTGTCCTGGTATGAACTAAGGCTTTAGATGATTATGATCCATCAACAGTATGCTCCCCGACTGCAGCTAATGTACCATCTGGTGAAGATGCTCATATGTGTGGAGATGTGGGTGCCATGCCTGTGCTTTCAGTTGTACTGTAAGTCTAAAACGAATTTAAAAAACATAGTTTAGGCTTAGTTTTTAAAATCTAGGGAGGACGACAAAACATGGACTGTTTTATGCTTTCTCATATAAGAAGATAGAACGAAGCCTTGGACTTGACCATTGGCACCACTGAAAGACAGAGTAAGAGAGAGAGAGAGGCGGGGGTGGGGGGAGGAAGGTGGCAGTACCCTGTCACAGACTTGATACTTCTCATCAGTCTGCTGGAAGCATGTTCAAAGGTCAAGGTTTTCTTATTCCAAAATTGGCACTTTGTACCATGTTCGTTCCATTTATCTGTAATTATAGTTTCTCCCTAAATCAAGGGGAAAACAATCCAATGCTTATAGAATTTAGGACTATAAAAGCCAAGGAGAAGTGTGTATATGTGTGTTTATGTGTATTTGTGTTTTTGTGTTTGTATGTATGTGTTTATGTCTGTGTTAGTGCATATGCATGCATGTGTTTGTATGTTAGTGTATATATATGTATATGAGAGCATTACATGTGCATGTATATTTCTGCATTTTTTGTGTTTGTTTTTGCATATGTGTTTATAAATTTATGTGTATAGTGGTTGGTGTGTACGTACCCTTATAGGGGGGGATGGCGGGTGGCTGTGGGGGGGGGCGATGTGCAGGCAAAATGTGTCCTTCTTACAAAGAGAAATGCCTTCTTGATGATGAACAGAGATGATAAGAAAGCTCCAGCCCAACCTGTCCTAAGAGAGCACAGGAGGGTCAGTCATATGAGGCCCCTTAATCCTTAGGCCCACCTTTAGAGAATGTGTATGAAGGAATTCATTCAGCACTCACAGCTCTACATGGTACAGGCTAGGACCACTTTCACTTAAACCATTAAGAACTAAAGGCACTACATATTGTGAAATGCCGCATAGATCGGAGCAGGTCCGGATGTCAGGATGTGGACATGGGATACACAACTCTGAACTGGATGCAGCGGTCCCTCCTGAAAGATGGGCCAGAGCTTTCATCTTCCAGCATGACACACAGGTTCCAGCATTTTATATCTTCAACCACTGGTTCTGCTGTTCCTTGGGATATTTCCAGAGAACCCAAATGTATCTGCCAATGCACTTCAACTCACAGATGCCTGTGCCTCAAGATGGGGAAAGACAGGAAGAAAAAGGGGAAGGGGATGAGAAAAACTAGTAATAAAAATAGGGAGGGGGAAGAAGAGGGAAAGAAAACGATTTTTATAAAGCTCATTGCTATGGAGGGAATTGTGTCTCCCCCCCCACACACACACACAAGTGCACATGTTGAAATTCTATCCATGCCCCCAACATGATGATGTCTAGAGATGAAGGAAATTAGGGCTAGATGTAAGCAAAAGAATAGGGCTTGGCAGGGTGTGCTAACATTCTTTGGAAGAGATGCTGGAGACTTGACCTTCTTCCCCTTCTAGGTAAGGCTGAGCTGTCCAACGGCCAATAACTCAGAACAAGACCTCTCTCCAGAGCCCTGCTGTGCTAGGACCCAGGTCTCAGACTTCCACATCCCAGAAAAGCAACAAAGCTTCCTGAGATTTCACACTACGCAGTCATCAGTCCTCTGTTGTGGCATCATAGCTGCTTTCCACCATAACCCTTTCTATTTCTCTGTTGCTTAGGGAAATGGGTTTTTGAGTCAAATTCTCCCATATGTGTCAAACAAACATGTTGCCAGCCAGAACAAATATCTTCAGATTTAAACCCCAAGAGACATTTTGGTCTTCCCATGATTGACAAATACATCCTGTTATTCTGTTTAAGATGGCTGGTTTGATATTTTTAAAGTATTTTCCATATTTAAATATATCAGATAACTGAAAAGTCAAGATAACATGTTTAATTTTTGTCCCGCTGGGCTCAATTTCAGAATCAAACACTGCCATAAAGTAACATTTTCATTTTTTGTCTTTGGGAATCACAGTTCACCAGTTCCCACCTAATGGTGGCAAAGCATCATGAAAGCACAGCTCATGACATTCAGCCCATCCTGGCACTTCTGACCTTTAAGAAAGTCTATAAACTGATATTAGCTGTCTGTGAGGAGAAAGAGAGACACACACCTGGGGTGAAGAGTGATTACTCCAGTCTTGGTCTCCAGCTACACAACAGCCTATCTGAACCTATGTGTGTCTAAGGTCCACTGCAGATGATGATAACAACCAACAAGACCAAGATCTCAAAAATAATAATAATAAAGTGCAAGTTCACGATATGTAAGCCAGAGCAGCTATCACAGAAAACCCTGGACACACAAAAGTAACAGTAATCTTTTTGTCTTTGATACAGTGGGAAAGGAAATGCAAGAGTGGTTGAAGGTCTGCCAGATTGCAAGTTTCTGCATGTCGGTGTGATGTGACTTGGGTCTTCAGAAGTCATGCTCATCCAAGAGGGAAGAAAGGACAGGATGCTGGGTTATGTGGGTGCCATTTGAGGCCTCTTGGTGAAAGAATAGGCTCAATGCATAAAGGGGTCTTTGAACATCACATTGTGCTAAGCATAGACAGAGCACTTTAAGGGCTCAAAAGGTGAATCAGATGGAAAGAGACAATGGAGGATGTGAACCTATATCACCTAGCTTTTTCTAAGCCTCTGTGAACCGCCTTAGTGTTTCTGTTCTAATAATATTCACCTGTGCTAGTTTATTAAACAGCCTTTTCTCTGCAAGCATGTAATCGAATTGTTCATTCATCTTTTTCATTCAGCAACCAGAAGAAAATGCCCAAACTTTAGCCTTTTAAAAAATAAGTACTGTAGGCCTGGAGAAATGGCTGAGTAGATAGGACTACTTCTTGCTCTTGCAGAGGACATAGGCTTTGTTCCTGGTACCCATATTGGGCTCACAACTGTCTTTAACTTGAGCTCCAGAGATCAGATACACTCTTCTGGTCTCTTGTTCTATGAGCACACAGCATAAATACACTCAAAGATACATATAACATAAAGAAAGATAAATGAATAAAAACTAAAAATAAATAAGTTTGTGCTAAAAGTCTAACTCTGACTCACAATGGCATCAAATTAGCAAGTAACCAAACACGTGGCTCCAAAATTTATTCCCGTGGACCAAAGATGAAAGACACAACCTGGGTTCAGGGAAGCCACTCCCTCTTACCTACCAAGTGTATGCTGCAACACCATCAGCTACAGTTTCCTCCTGTATTCTCCCATGGAGGAGTTGCTCTAGATAAAACAAGTATCTTAACTGAAGTCAATATTACTCCTAATTTCAAATTCTTATACATCTAACAGAATCACAATAGAAAAAGCAGAAATTGTTAAAGCTGATCCTCAAAAACCATTAGGTCCAGATTCCCAGTTATTGCCAAGCAAATAAAAAAAATAGAGTAGAGAAGAAAAAGAAGAGAATTTGAATATAACCAAATTTCTTCTGAAAAAAAAATCCAAAAAAAACCAAAACAAAACAGAATAAAGCAAAACAAAACAGGAAATGGAAGAAAAAAATCTTGCATCTAAAGTAACAATAGCAAACATTTATGTAGAGTTTTGTAAACAGCATGGCTTCCTGGTGTCCTCAGGTATGCCTGTGGGTGGATTCTGTTTAACCTCTCAAGTCTACAAAGGAAGAGTGAAAGTAGGAGAAGAAAGAATAAGAGGCCTGACTAAGGTCACATAGCAGGGAAGGAGTGAGGAGAGATAACCCTGTTCCTACCCTCCAGCACCCTGGCCTACAGCCCTGTCCCACCTCCAGCACCCAGGCCTACAGTCCTGCTCCTACGCTCCACACTCTGGTCTATTCACTCAGACCTTGTTTAATCTGCTTGCTTCCTGTTGTTATTTCTGGTTTCATCCCCCAGGGACTACTGAATTTTAGGAGAAGAGGGATCCCATAGGTGGGGAGATACTAGGACATAGGTAATACCAGAGGCTGGAAGACAGCAAGGTCTTAGTAACCCCAAAGACTAGAGGGTCCCAGGTACTGGGAGATGCTGGGAAATGGAGGGCTCCTGGGGCTGGGGTATTACAGAGCATGGAGGACTACAGTGGGAGCTCAGGGACTGGAAGTGGGGGGACTGAGTAGCTAGGGCTTCTCTGGTTCAGAGTTTCTGTTCAGGGTACTGAAAGGTTTAGAAACAGAAAGTGGTGATAGTTGTTACAGTTATAACTGCTAAACTATTCACTTAAGATGGCTAAATTGAGCTAAGTATAGGGGCAAACGACTGTAATTCTAGAACTCAACAGACTAAGGAAGGAGGACTCTTGTGAACCTGAAGGCAATCTGCCTCATATAGTCAGTATCAGGCCAGTTGAAACTACATAATAAAACCCCATCTAGTAAATATGCAAAAGTGGTTAATTTTATCAGTTTTTCCTTCTTAAATATCTAAATTGAATAGTATAAGAATTTTATCTCAATATACTGTTTCAACATGAGAAGGCAGTAGACACAGCTGCACTTCATCTATATGTGTGTGTGTGTGTGTGTGTGTGTGTGTGTGTGAGAGAGAGAGAGAGAGAGAGAGTGTGTGTGTGTGTGTGTGTGTGTGTGTGTGTGTGTGTGTGTGTGTGTGTTAAAAGACTGTGGTGGATGTCAGCCTACATTCCTGCCAAATTTCCCCTTATTGTTGCTGTAATAACACCTCTTGGTGTTTTTGAAACTGGACTTGCCCATCTGAGGGATTGGTTTGCCACTAATGCATGGTCTTGGACATCAACAATAATTCTCAAGCATTTTGAAGCTTCTCTCATCTTTGATTCAGGGGCCATTGTGGAGAGACTATTAGGATTCTCCTCTTGGTCAGACTTGGAGATCTAAGCAAAAAGATACTATCCACTCAAGGTTGGGTGCTCCTCCAAAATGTCACCTTCTCTTTCATAGAGCCAGTCACCCCACCTTTCACAAGACTCTTTCTGCCTTACCCCACAACTCCCTGCCCAAGACTGCCATTGTGGAGGTTAACAATAGCATATACTGTGTGTACTCATGTGCCTGTAAAATGTGTGTGTGTGTGTGTATGTGTGTGTGTGTGTGTGTGTGTGTGTGTGTGTGTGTGAAGGAGAGAGAGAGACAGAGAGAGAGAGAGAGAGAGAGAGACAGAGACAGAGACAGAGACAGAGAGACAGAGAGACAGAGAGAGAAAGAAAGGAGGGGGGCTTCTTTTAATGTCTTTGCCCTAAATATGAAAAAATTAAAGCTCTAACGAAAACAAAAGGCTTCACAATTTAAGGCTTTTGAAGCTTATTTTGGAATGTGAAAATAAAAGAAGATCCTTGAACAAATAGTCTGATAACAAAGATAATTGTCATCCCACCTAGGATAAATGGAACAATTTAGGCAAAAAAGAAATCTCAGATGCCATGATGCCATATACCAGCATTTCTCCGAGGCTGAAATGATGTTAGAATCTAGATGTATTCTGTGACCTAGTACAGAGATCTGATAGTGGCTATTGAATTTTAGAAGATAACCCCTAAATATAATAAGGGACAGGAAGGAGGGAGGAAAGGAGAGTAAGAGGGAGGGAGTGAGGGGTAAAAATAGTCAGAATGGAGAGATACATATTTTCAAATGCTATTGTCAGACCTGGGGGAAAAGGCTAGATGCATAAAATGGTGTCAGAGTCCGGGGTGCCCCCTCCTCCTCAGGCTTGTAGCCAAGGAGGCCTGCTTTAGTGTTAGGAATTTTGGATAGAACAACCAGGCCCATCTTATAAGTGCCATTAGAACTCTCACTGGTCTTCCCATGCCTTGCTTTGTGTCAGGAGCCCAGGCTAGGGTGACATAGAGGTTTGCACCATAGGCTCCCCTTCCTCTCAGGAGCACAGCTGGCCAGGAATGAAGCTAGGCAACAGTAGCGCTGAAGAGTGTCAGGCATGGTCATGCCTTCTATGAGACTTGACAAGAAAAAGGTAGAGAGAGGACATAGGCAGGGTGAAGGCACTTGGAAGGAAATATACCAAGAAAAATCAGAAGGGCAGGGGGCACTTGTACAGGGCCTACTTGATAAGAACTGACAGGAAAGGTGGAGGAAGATAAGTCATGTAAAGGAAGGAAACCCCCCAGAGGAAGGATCATTATTTAAACAGCCACAGTATGAACTAGACCCATTTGTGAGCGTAGGTTTGTTGGTTAAGAGGCACATCAAGAATATGAATATGGGCAGGCCTTAAATGTCATGTGAAGACCTGGACTCTACCGTGAGGATTACTGCAATGTGCATTTGACATGAAGATGGGCCAATTTCTTCCTCCATTTTTTTTATACCTAGTAATACTTTAGCACAGCATTCAATAACAAATACCCCTCAAGTCCTTCTATAGCCTCCCCTTTCTGTCTTTCATTTAAATTTATTTTTCCTAAAATTTCAAGTCATTGTCAAAAGATATTTGAGCATAGGCATGCACTTTGGAAAAAGGTTGATTAAATTATTTGAACTGATAAACATGAATGAGATTTGTGCATTTGTCGAGAGGAACAATTTCTGGCTTTTTCACTGTTATATGTTTGTAAAGGAACACATGAACTAATCTAGAATTATTAATACATTTTGAGCTAAGGAACCACTGATGATTTTAAAGTCATCGACCTGCAAGCAAGGCTGAGTCTGACCATTAGGAGACCATCAGTAGGTGTGACAAGGGTATGCATAGATAAGGAGAGACATCCACCTGCAATGAGTTTGCACACAGAACGAAAACATGCAAGAGCCTGGAGCTGGAAGAGTCCGCTCGAAGATCAGTCTGCTGAAGTTTGTGATTTTTAAGGATCACATTCAAGGAATAGAAGGTCAAGAGCTCAGGAAGTAGAAGGAGTGTGAAGATGGCCATAAGTCAAAGGGTAAAGATGTTGAGGCTGAACTGCTACCCGCAATAATAGCAAGGATTTTTGTGAAGATGAAATCCAAGCCATGAGGTATCAAAGGCCTCAGCGAACAAGGGAGGAGGCCAAGAGATTTGTCAATGATGACAACTAGATAGGGTCTCAGGTGTGGTAAGCAGATGGCTGAGAGTTCTGAGGAGGAAGTTTTTTCCTGAGGGGGATAAAAATACTTGACATAAGGCAAAGCTGACTTTGAAAAAGCTGAACTGACTCTGGGCTCCAGGAACATCAAGTGTTAAGAGAAAAATAGTCCCTACGAATGACTGTGTCCACAAAGGAATTCAAGAGACAGGACATTCTGTGAAACATTTGATAAGGTTGGGTTCTTTTAGTCAACAATACAACAGGGGCTGAGGAGATGGCTCACTGGGTCAAGTGCCTGCTCTGAAAGTATGAGGATCTGAGTTCAGATCCTGAGCGTATACATAAAAGCCAGGCAGAGTGATGATACACATCTCTAACTCCAGTGCTGGTAGAAGGCAGAGACCAGTGGATCTTTATAGCTTGCTGGCCAGGTAGTGTACCTAAAATGGTTCCAATTTCAGGGAGAGATCTTGTCTCAATAACTACAGTCATAGAGGGCAACCAAGCACTGAACTACAGCTTCTGCATTCACATGCATAGGCAAGCATGCCTACACACACATGTGCACACATACCTACACACACATGCATATAACAAAGAACACAACAGTCATGTCATTTCTGGAAGACAGCATTCCCTAACACTTCATCCCTCTCTCCAGCTATTTTATTCTTTCTGACTCTCCTCACACTAAGGCTCCCTGAGCCTTGGATGGGGGTGATACAGATACCATTATATGTCTGAGCACTTGACAGTCATTCCTTCTCAGAACTCACATCAGTTAGGAGCCACTTCAAAAACTGACACCCATATGGGCATAGTGGCACATGCCTTTGATCCCAGCGCTGAGGAGGCAGAGGCAGGTGCAACTCCTAGTTTGAAGCCAGCCTCGTCTACAAAGTGACTTCCAAGACAGCCTGAGCTACTACATAGTGAGACCTTGTCTCCAAAAACAAAAACAAACAAGCAAAACTGCAGCTTGTCTGACAAAAGCTGAGCCACATTCATCTTTGGAACATGCAGTAATGTGTCTTCCTTTCCCTGATCCCGCTCTAACTGTCCTTCCCCCATTTCTCCCCTCACACATGCATACAGACAAAGTGCTACCTTGTAGAAATACTCTCACTGGGTACTTTTGAGAATCAGTTTTCCAAATGTATACAGGCCCCACAGAGAGGCTTTAATATTTCCTTCTCTCTAGAAGACAGATACCAGTGAGAACTCTGGAAAGCAGGCTTTACTTTCTGTGTTCCTGACACTTTCTAGGCTTACTGTGTGAACCAGCTTGCTTATCTTTCATGGCAGTCCCCGTGCTGCTACTGATACTGTCCCAGAGGGAAAAACAAAGAGACACAGTTCAGGAACATACTAAGGTGGCATCATCAACATGAGCCAGGTATACAGCCACTCTCATCAACTGAGCCATCTTCCCAGGGGTCCTTAATCCCCACTTTTCCCTTCTGCTCCTGCAAAACTCTGACCCCACCTAATGTTCCAACCTAGCCCAAATTATTACATAGTATTACTATACTATGGTATCTTAATATCAGACCTAAGACAAAGCAGTCTTAAGTGACAAGGCAGTCACTAAAGTGACTAAGTAAATATGTATTAAAATAAAAGCAAGTCGTGTGAATCTTAGAACAGTCTGGAATATTCTGTGCCATTTCTTGGGGAATTTCTTCTGCCTGAGATGCCCCTCTCAATTATCTTTTATCTTGCTATCCTGCAGATACTTCCTTATGACTCCCCCATGTCCATCCCCCTAGATTTCCACTGGGTCCACCAAACATAGCCCAACTGAGGTCCTATCTGATAGAAGAAGCGCCATATCTCCCCAAGTTCTAGGAAGTTAACATCTGTAAAGTCATGTCACATTGTCACTGCTAGGCACATGTGTACTATCCCACTGCCCTGCTCTTTGAATATGAGGCTATTTTACTTTTCTTTGTTCATAATACCAGTTCATATACAGGACCTATGTGCTATATTATATTACACAAAAACAGTGACTTTGATAATTGAATGGATGAATAGTAGTATAGTAATGGATAAAACCTGTGAATTGATATTGCATCTAATAAATATCAGAGCTGGAATGTCAGTCAAGTAAGAATGGGCCCTATAATATCTACTCTACTGACTGGTCACTTAGTAAAATATCTCACTTTAAAAAAATTACATTTTCTAAAATTAAAATGACCCTCTAGAACGTCACTTGTTCCTTTCCACACCCAAGTGCCTTGGGTTTTAGCATTGGAAACCATGTTTATTCATTAAGCCCTTTTCATATAATTGAATTCTTTAGACTGGGGTTGAATCAAGTAAACTGCTCAGCTAGGTGAAACTTCCTCTAGGTATACTTCATCGTGCTAAGAAAAGAGTCTGCAGTCTTTTATCTGAGCTGCTCAAGTCACAGGGTAAGGCCCAGGGAAATGGCTCAACAGGTAAGAGCATTTATCCCTAAGCTACACTCTGAGTCCAATCCCTGGGACTCAGGAGGTGGAAGGAAAGAACCAATAAAACAACTACCCCAAGTTATCCTCTGATGTACACACACACACACACACACACACACACACACACACACACACCATGGAATGTGCATACATAAATACAAATACACATACACCATGGAATGTGTATATACATACAACTAAATAAATATAAACAGAATAAAAATAGCCAGATAAAACCTGAATATATGTATGTCATAGCAATGGAAGTCTTCAGCATTTTTATCAATAATGGGATATTTAGCCATAATGGTTCCCCCTAATGTTGTCTGAGGGAATCAATCTGTGGTATAGAAAATAACTGTAGTATATTGAACACCTGATATAAGGTAGCAAATATGAGTCTGCTAGCTATAAGTCACAGGGTGCTGAAAGACATTTTTCATTCTACAAAAAGGGAAACAAATGAGGCTTGGAGAGCTAAGATCAGATCACTCACAAAGGGCAGATAGAAGACTGAAATCTACTTCTGTGTTATCTGAGGTCTCACCTTTTAAATAGATGAGATGCTACTCAGAGCAGATAAAGACTCGTCACAAACCAACAGTGTGCTTTCCTGAGAGAGAGCAGAGACACCTTTTATCTAAGTCAAATTCAGGCATTTCTCAAGGAGCCAAGGTTTGGTTTCACTCTGAAATCCCACTGATACAAAGGATCCCCCACTAAAATAAACATTCATAAATGTGTTGGAGGTGAAGGTAAAAATGGATGCACTTCCTTTCAAAGTAAACATATCAAGAAAAACAAAGTTTGAAGCTGGTCTCTCAGTCCTGTAGCTGTTCCTACTGCTCTTTCTTGTGATTCTAAATCCTCTTCATAAACCCAAGGTCACAACTCAAAAGTAACAGGCCTAAGCCCAAATCATTCTGACCTCAAGTTCACTGCCATGTAACAGAAATACGTTGCTACTAGCAACGTGAAACTTATCATCAATAGAGCCAAAATACCACCATAAGACCTGGGGGAAAATAATCAGCCTTCAACAAGCAAACATCTTTCCCATTACTGTTGATTGCTGCCATGAGAATATTATGCTTAGCTTCCTAGAGAGAGACGTTAACCACAGTTTAGTAACTAACACATCACCAGCCACAAACACTGTCATTGAATACAGGGAAGATAAACTAGCCTTTATAAACCTGGCTGAGGACAATGATTCTGAGCCACTTAACATCCATTCTTCAGTCATTTCTTTTCTATGTGAGCTCTTTTCATTTTTTTTGTCACCCTACATCCTGAACTCCCCCTCCCCCTGCTCACTAACCCACCCACTCCTGCTTCCCTGTCCTGGTATTCCCCTATACTGGGGCATCAAACCTTCTCAGGACCATGGGACTCTCCTCCCTTTGATGTCCAACAAGGCCATCCTCTACTATATATGTAGCTGGAGCCATGGGTCCCTCCAGGTGTACTCTTAGGTTGGTAGTTTAGTCCCTGGGAGCTCTGTGGCACTGGTTGGTTCATATTGTTGTTCCTCCTATGGGGCTGCAAGCTCCTTCAGCTCCTTGGGTCCTTTCTCTAGCTTCTCCTTTGGGGACCCTGTGCTCAGTCCAATGGTTGACTGAGAGCATCCACCTCTGTAGCTGTCAGGTATTGGCAGGACCTCTCAGAAGAGAGCTATATCAGGCCCCAATCAACAAGCGCTTGTTAGCACCCACAATAGTGTCTGGGTTTGGTGACTGCTTATGGGATGGATCCACAGGTAGGGCAGTCTCTGGATTTTCAATAGCACCAGCAGTGGAGGAGTGTTCCTCTTTTTCCACATCCTCGCCAGCACTTGCTGTCACCTGAGTCTTTGATCTTAGCCATTCTGACTGGTATAAGGTGGAATCTCAGGGTTGTTTTGATTTGCATTTCCCTGATGACTAAGGATGTTGAACATTACTTAGGTGCTTCTCAGCCATTTGATATTCCTCAGTTGAGAATTCTTTGGTCATTTGCACCAGGGAGCCAGGCAGCTCCACAGCCTTCTGTGCATGGCCTGCCAGGAGAGAGTGACTGCCCAGCAGTAATTCCACTTCTGAGTGCAGAAGTGAGATCTCCACCTTCTCTCCACTATCTCTCTGGAGGGGAACAGCTAGGAGCACACAGGGCATATGATCAGTGGAGCAGCTGGGACAGGAGCCTTCAAGGCGCATTTACACCAGGGAGCCAGGCAGCACCACAGTCTTCTGTGCACAGACCCTGCCAGAACAGACTTGGTCTCCTAGGAGTACAGACACAGGATTACAGGTCCAGAGGAGGGACAAACTCCAGCCAGAGACAGCAAGACCAACTAACACTAGAGATAACCAGATGGCAAAAGGCAAGCACAAGAACCCTACCAACAAAAACCAAGGCTATTTAGCAACATCAGAACCCAGTTCTCCCACCACAGCAAGTCCCAGATACCCCAACTCACCAGAAAAGCAAGACCTGGGTTTAAAATCGCATCTCATGATACTGATAACTTCAAGAAGGACATAAATAACTCCCCTAAAGAAATACAGGAGAACATGGGTCAACAGGTAGAAACACTTAAAGAGGAAAAACAAAAATCCCTTAAAGAATTATAGAAAAACACAAACAAACAAGTGAAGGAAATGAACAAAATCATCCAGGATCAACAAATGGAAGTAGAAACAATGAAGAAATCACAAAGGGAGACAACTATAGGGATAGAAAACCTTGGAAAGATATCAGGAGTCATACGTGCAAGTAACAACAAAATACATGAGAAAGAAGAAAGAATCTCAGGTGCTGAAGATACCATAGAAAACATTGACTCAACAGTCAAAGAAAATGCAAAATGCCATAAGCTTGTAACCTGAAACATCCAGGAAATCCATGACACAATGAGAAGACCAAACCTAAGGATTATACATATAGAAGAGAGGAAAGATTTACAACTTAAAGGGCTGGAAATATCTTCAACAAAATTATAGAAGAAAACTTCCCTATCCTAAAGAAAGAGATGCCCATGAACATACAAGAAGCCTACAGAACTCCAAACAGACTGGACCAGAACAGAAAGTCCTCCTGTCACATAATAATCAAAACACCAAATGCACTAAACAAAGAAAGAATATTAAAAGCAGTAAGGGAATCTATGAAGAAGAACTCTCAATTCTGAACATCTCTGCTCCAAATGCAAAGGCACCCACATTCGTAAAAGAAACTTTACAAAACCTCAAAGCACACACTGTACCTCACACAATAATAGTGGGTGACTTCAACACCCTGCTCTCTGAAATGGATCGTTCAGGAAAGCAGAAACTAAACAGGGACACAGTGAATCTAATTGAAGCCTTGGACCAAATGGAACTAACAGATATATATAGAACATTTCATCCTAAAACAAAAGAATACACCTTCTTCTCAGCACCTCATGGTTCCTTCCCCAAAATCGATCATATAATTGGTCACAAAACAGACCTCAACAGATAAGAGAAGATTGAAATAATCCCATGCCTCCTATCAGATCACTATGACTTAAGGATGGTCTTCAATAGCAACAAAACAACAGAAAACCCACATACACATGGAAGGTGAACAATGCTCTACTCAATGATCAAGGAAGAAAAAAGGAAAGAAATTAAAGACTTTTTAAAATTTAATGAAAATGAAGGCACAACATACCCAAACTTATGGGACACAATGAAAGCAGTGCTAAGAGGAAAACTCATAGCTCTGAGTGCCTCCAAAAAGAAACGGGAGAGAGCATACACTATCAGCCTAACAGCACACCTGAAGGCTCTAGAACAGAAAGAAGCTAATACACCCAAGAGTAGTAGATGGCAGGAAATCATCAAACTCAGGATTGAAATCAACCAAGCAGAAACAGAAAGAACTACACAAAGAATCAACAAAACCAGGAGCTGGTTCTTTGAGAAAATCAACAAGATAGATATACCCTTAGCCAGACAAACCAGAAGGCACAGAGATAGTATCCAAATTAACAAAATTAGAAATGAAAAGGGAGATACAACAACAAAAACTGAGGAAATTAAAAAACTCATCAGATCCTACTACAAAAGCCTATACTCAACACAACTGGAAAGTCTGGATGAAATAGACAACTTTTTAGAAAGATAACAAATACCAAAGTTAAATCAGGATCAGATAGACCATTTAAACAGTCCTATAACCCCTAAAGAAATAGAAGCAGTCAATGAAAGTCTCCCAACCAAAAAAAGGCACAGGAGAAGATGGTTTTAGTGCATAATTCTATTAGACCTTCAAAGAAGACATAACACCAATACTCTTCAAACTATTCCACAAAATACAAATAAAAGGAACACTACCCAACTCATTCTATGAAACCACAATTACACTGACACAAAACCACACAAAGATCCAATAAAGAAAGAAAACTTCAGAACAATTTCCCTTATTGATATTGATGCAAAAATAATCAACACAATTCTTGCCAACCGAATCCAAGTACACATCAATATGATCATTCACCAAGATCAAGTAGGCTTCATCCCAGGGTTGCAGGTATGGTTCAATATACAGAAATCCATCAATGTAATCCACTATGTAAACAAACTCAAAGAAAAAAATACATGGTCGTTTCATTAGATGCTGAAAAATCATTTGACAAAATTCAGCATCCTTTCATGTTAAAAGTCTTGGAAAGAACAGGAATTCAAGGCCCATATCTAAACATAGTAAAAGCAATATACAGCAAACCAGTAGCCAACATCAAACTAAATGGAGAGAAACTTGAAGCAATCCCACTGAAATCAGGGACTAGACAAGGCTGTCCTTTCTCTCCATTTCTATTCCATGTAGTACTTGAAGTTCTGGCTAGAACAATTAGACAACAAAAGGAGGTCAAAGGGATACAAATTGGAAAGGAAGAAGTCAAACTATTACTATTTGCAGATGATATGATATACTCAAGTGACCCTAAAAACTCCACCAGAGAACTCCTACCACTGATAAACAACTTTAGCAAACTGGCCAGATATAAAATTAACTCAAACAAATCAGTAGCCTTCCTATACTCAAGGGACAAACAGGCTGAGAAAGAAATTAGGGAAATGACACCCTTCATAATAGTCACAAACAATGTAAAGTATCTAGGTGTAACTCTAACCAAACAAGTGAAAGATCTTTATGACAAGAATTTCAAGTCCCTGAAGAAAGAAATCGAAGAAGACCTCAAAAGATGGAAAGATCTTCCATTCTTGTGGATTGGTAAGATTAACATAGTAAAAATTGTCTTCTTTCCAACAGCAATCCATAGATTCAATGCAATCCCCATCAAAATTCCAGCTCAATTCTTCATAGAGTTAGAAAGAACAATTCTCAAATTCATCTGGAATAACAAAAAACCCAGGATAGCCAAACTATTCTCAAAAATAAAAGAACTACTTGGGGAATCAGCATGCCAGACCTCAAACTGTACTACAGAGCAATTGTGATGAAAACTGCATGGTATTGGTACAATGACAGGCAGGTAGATCAATGGAATAGAATTGAAGACCCAAAAATGAACCCACATACCTACATTCACTTGATCTTTGACAAAGGAGCTAAAACCATCTAGTGGAAAAAAGATAGCCTTTTCAACAAATGGTGCTGGTTCAACTGGGGGTTAGCATGCAGAAGAATGAAAATTGATCCATTCTTATTTCCTTGTACAAAGCTCAAGTCCAAGTGGATAAAGGACCTCCACATAAAACCAGATACACTGAAACTAATAGAAAAGAAAGTGGGGAAGAGCCTTGAGCACATGGGCACGGGAAAATTTCCTAAACAGAACACCAATAGCTTATGCTCTAAGATCAAGAATTTACAAATGGGATCTCATAAAATTACAAAGCTTCTGTAAGGCAAAGGACACTGTTAATAGGACAAAACAACAACCAACAAACTTTGAAAAGATCTTTACCAACCCTTTATCCAATTAAAGGCTAATATCCAATATATACAAAAATCTCAAGATGAAAGTGATCTCTAATTGAGTGACAGTGATGAATTAGAGAAAGACTTAACAGAATAGGATACGCCCAACTCCCATGAGAAGGGAGAAGAAAGGGAAGCTTCTTGAGGGGCAAAGCAGAGATGGAAAAAGAGAGAGTCAGTTTTACTGAGAGAGTTTTACAGAGATGGGTTGAAGAAAGAACAAGCTACACACAGGTAATGCCAGAAGGAGCCAGAGAATGAGAAGGAGCCAAAAGATTAAAACAGATCGCTTTAGTTAATTTGAGCAATTTAGTTTCGGCAATTCAGTCAGAGGACACAAAAGAAGCCATTTTGAATCAGTCAGCTTGGTGAGGACTTGAAGGCAGAACAGCTGAATTGAGCCAGTTAGTCAGATATTAGAACTAGAAAGGGTGAGTGTATTCAGCATTAAATCTTAGAGGCTGAAAATATTCTAGGCTAAGATAAGCTTCCAGGACTCAGCCTAGGTTAGCAGACTGAGTCAGTAAACCCCAGAGACAACAATTACTACAGGAGAATAAAAGTTAATATAACTTTTCAAGAAGGTGGCCAACTACAGAAGGGACAGGATTTTACTTCTACCATGAGATAGAACTCTCTCTTTGAAGTCTCTCCAGCTACCTGCTCTACTGCAGCCCCAGGGAAGCAACACAGTCCAACAGACTAGAAGGCCCTGTTTCCATATCACCATCTTAAAATCCTGGGCAATTAGAGACCCACCCACCCCCACCTCGATCTTCCATCCCTCTATGTAAACACTTTGGTACTTTGAAGCCTACAGAAATAAAAAATGATGCCAAGTGAATTTTCATACCACAACTCAGTGAGTAAACTTGCTTTATTTGGGGGGAGGAGGCAACGTAGGGTTGGAAGGGTTTGTGACAGTTTCCCTGGGTAGCCCTGGCTTTCCTGGAACTCACTCTGTAGACTAGGCTGACCTCAAACTCAGAGATCCACCTGTCTGCCTCCCAAATGCTACGATTAAAGTTGTTTGCCACCATGTCTACCATGCCCGGCTTAAACCAGCTTTCTTAATTTTGTTCCAGACCCAGCTTTATTTACCACATGTATATAATTAGCAATATAGATATACACACTTACTATGGGTCGTTTTCATTGGTATAACATTTTTATCTATAAGAAGCCACTGAATAGGGATGAAAGAGGAGAACCAAGTCCACACCTACTTACTTTTACTTCTACCTGAATCTAATTGATAAATGCATTTAATGCTGTTCCAACTTTATAGGAATTTCAAGAGATTAGCACTTGGTTATTTTTAGAGATACCTTTAATTTACCTTGGCGATGAGAAGGAAAACTGAGCCACACTAATGCAATTAAGCTGATTTCCATTTGACTACTACATATTTCAGGCCGGTAATCCATTATCCTTAACTTTGCTATTGGCCCAGGATGAACAGGGTAGCATTAAATCTCCAAATGAATAATCCTTGCCTTCTCACTGCTCTATTCTGAACAATTAAGTTAAATCAGCAAGAATCCTGGCATTTCCATCTACTTCCTATCCCTCATCCCTGGAGGAGTGGGAGTAGAAGGCTTACTTTGTTCTTTTTAATCTCTAATACTCTTACACTGGCCATGTCCTATCTCTGTGCTGTGATATTGACTAGCCTCTTTTTAGATTCACATAGATGTTATCTTCAAATGATAAATTGTAGCAGGCTACTCATATAATTGATCTCGAGTTCCCCGTGCCCCCAACAACCTTTAGCTGTGGCATTTTGAAGGACTCAGTATTTCTTTGAAAAATCACAGGCTGATGAAATTCTGATGGGGGGGATGTCTCACTCTACTTTAAAAAAAATGTCTCAAATCTCCCAAGAAGTGTGAACATTGACCTCTATCACCATCCTGAAGATATACTTTAAAAAAATTAGACATGAGATATGAATAGCAGTTGGGTAAGAAACTCATGTTCTTGCTTTACAGCTAGAAAAAAAAAATTGTATTTACTTGACCTCCACATGCAGCAAGAGATGGTGTGAGCTGAGGGGAAAATGACTAGTTGCTATCAGTACAAATCTGTAGAATTTGTCTGACTTATTGCAGCTTACCCGGGAAGATACCAGATGTGGTTGGGGAAAGGACATCTGTGGACTTTTGGGTCAAATTCAGATTTCAGCCTGGATTTACCTGCTAGAACATATTGCTTTAAGCAAATAATTTCTCTGAGCCTCAGTTTCCTTATGTGTTACCATTCTGAGTAACTGCCAAATTAATTAGAAAAAAAATAGCATTACACAGACCCAGAGAGATAGTATTTTGATATTAGATTGACTATCTAGAATGTTATTTACCTTAGACTATTGTTATATATCTATTGAAAGCACAGATTCTAGGTCACCTCCCTCAGGGTATAGCCATGATCATTGGGAAACTTCCAACATCAAGCATATAGAATCTATAACAGTATGCTTTATTGGAGCTACAAAATATTCAGTGCATAGAAGAAGGAGGGAGAAGAAGAGGGAGAGAGAGAAAAAGAGAGAGGTCTCACGGAAGCAAGCCGTCATTACAGAAGCCCATTGCAAATTATGCATTTGAAACCAGAGATCAGAGGTCAAATTGTAGTACTTGCAGCTATAGCAGAGATTAGCACACTTTGTAAAAGATCAGAGGGTAGACTGGCAGACAGCTCAGTTAGAAAGTGTCTGCCTTGTCACCAAGAAGACTTAGGTTGGACCCCAAGAATCCACATTTATAAAAAGCCAGAGGTGAGGGTACAGACTTGTAATTGCAGAGCTGGAGAGGTAGTGACAGGTGGGTTCCAGGGATCAGGTGGCCAGCCATCCCAGCCTGCTTGGTAATTTTCAGACCAGTGAGAGACCATTACTTAAAACAAAAATGTGGAAGGCACCTGAGATTGTCCTTTGGTCTCCACATGCTCATGTCCATATGTGAACTTGCATAGAGATGAACTCACATGCACATAGGCATGCATACATACATGCACTCACTCAAAATTGAATCAGATAATTCATAGTTTTTGTGAAGCATGTTTCTATCACAGTTATAGAACTCTAACACTGTAGCATGAAAATGGGCACAACAATACACAAAGGTGGAGAGCTGGGTTCTAATAAATCGTTATTTGCAAACCAGATGTAGCAAAACCACCATACTTTGCTGACCCTTGCAGTGATGGGAGGCAATGTACCCAGATAGGCATCTGATAGTCTTCCTCACTGTGCTGTGTTCCAGTTAACTGTGGTATTTAAAGTGCCTTCACGTACAAACAAGTTCACAGAACATCAAGTTTGAAACATTCATAAATACTATTATGGCAAGACAGAGAAGTTCTTGGCCTTCAAAAAATTATTCTCTACCCACACACAGTGATAACATTTGTCAGTATGGTAATGAAAATATAGAGACTAAATAGATCTTTCCATGAATCTCAGCAATCTGCTACAATTTATAACACAAGTACCAAGTGAAATATTCTCATTCTTATTTTCTTCCATATCATACAGGCACTAAATCCCTTAGGCATCTCCTAACCTAACTAAAGCAAAAAGGTTTTTTTTCCCCCAGAATACAAACTTAATTTTCTCTTTCTACTTTGTTCCTTACTGGAAGCTTAATAAAAATGTTAATTCTAATTGTTTTGCTCTTGGCCATGATATTTATAAAAGAGCATTTTCATCCTATTACCCTCAAAAACAGAGTCAACTTTAGTCTTTAGTTATAAACAATCGCAGGGCTGGAGAGGGCTCATTTGGCAACATGCTTGCTGTGTAATCACGCAACCAGGAGTTTGGATCCCCAGAACCTGAGTAAAGGTCAGGTTGATATGGCAGTAAACCTGAGTCCAGTATTCATGAGATGGTAAGACGGGGTAAAAAGCAAACTACCTAAAGTTTACCTGAGTAAACTACCTAAACTAGCCCAATCTGTATTCCCTGTGTCACATGAAAAGCCCTACCTTAGCATTGAAGGTAAAGGGTAGATGTCAATTTCTGCCTCTACCCACATACACAGTAAGGTGCACATGCACAGACACATGCACAAATAAATCAAAAAGTCCAGCCTTGGCTATAGAGTGAGACCCTGGACATGTCAGTATTTTTATCACAACCACCACCACCACCATCATCACCACCACCACCACCACCATCATCATCATCCAGACAAAAAAATTGAAATCAGAAAGCAACACAGCACTGAAGGATCAGCAGCACACGTAACTAATTCATTTTTTTTCCTCCTCTACGCAAGACCTTATCTCTCCACCTTTAGATGAGAGCTTTCCACCTGAGAACCATACTAAATTTGCTCTGAAGTTAGATGCAATATTGGGATAGAGAACAATAAAGGGTTCATGACTTGTTCTGAAAGTGAATGAAAGCTCCTAGGAATTGGTGATGATGGGATGAGAATTCCCCATATGAACCTGGGATGCAGAATAAACATCCAATGACAGCAGCAATAGGTGAGGACTGCCCACTGTGAGGGAAAATGCAAGTCTCTAACTGCATCTTTCAGTTGCTGTAAGCATGACTTGAGAAACCTTTCAGTTCCACCTCCTCCTCACTGAGAGATACTGTCCAGGCAGATGAAAACAGTAGTTTGTCAGGGGCCATCTAGGAAAGGCTAAAACTAACAGGTATAACTGACAAAAAAAAAGCTTTTCTGGAGATGGCCCATCATTTTGCATGACTGTGATGGGTAAACTCTAAATTGTAGGGCCTTCAAAGACCTCCTCTCAGGATTAATTCTTGTTGTTATGCCTTTCCTGTCATTATTACGTAGTCTAATGATTCCTAAGCATTAGCCTATCTTATTGGGAAGATTTTCTGCAGATCAACAATGAAATACTCTCATGTAGTAATGCTGTGTAGACAAATTGATGATTTCATAATTCCTGATAATGATTTCATAGAATTCCTAAATTTATACAAGTAATTTCCAGCTCTCTGAAAAAGCTGCAAATAGGGTTCTTTAAAACTTCATGTGTCACAGACTAATTGGACTAGGATAAGAAACCAAACTTGGAACAGATTTACGATCAGGGGGAAAAAAATCCTTCTAGGATAAAGTAAAAGACCACTATCTGATAACTAAAGGTCATAAACTGGGAATGGACAATTTATAGTAGCTTCAAGGACAAAAATAAAATATTGACTGACTTATATATACAAAACCTCAAAACTAATGATACACAAGGCAGATAATTTGCCTCTTGACAAAACTGTGCTAACATATGACATAAATATTATTATTTTAAACTTTTAATGAACTTATAGAGCCAGTAACAGATTATGAATGTTTAGTCAGATACTAGTCTTAATGGAAATACATGTAAACATTTCTACCGTGACTGCTTATCAATTTATGACTTAAATTAGTGTCTTTAAATTGCTTTGAACTTTTGGAATGTAAAGATTCTTGGAAAACCATGAGATCACTTATCCTCAGAAAATATAAGAACCAAGAATAATGACAATGAGACACAGAGCTTTTTTTTTCTTACTTGCAACAATAAAAAGGAAGAGTTTCTTTCTTTCTCAGAGCAATAGAAGTTGGAGTTTCTTTTTCATCCAGAGTGAATGAGTTTTTTCTGCACTGGTGCTTACTCATTGGAACTTGCTCATGGGAGCTTTTGCTACATCCACCAAACATATTTATACATATGTGAGTATAGATATGTGTTTGTAAGTATGGGAGAACACTTGTGTAGTTGATAAGACAGGTGATCATGACTGACGTGTGTGTGTGTGTGCGTGCGTGTGTGCATATTACCTGTGTAAATGATTTTAATTCCTTTCCTTTCTTTTCTCTCTGGTTCACAAATGTTAATGAGTTCCAAGCCTCTTGCCTGGCCAGAGAGAGGTCCTTAAGTGAGAGAGAAAAGAAACCAGCACTTATTTGCACAAAATACTAAGAGTTAGAGAGGAAAAAATCAGTGCTTATTAAAGTATGAAATAGTAACAGAGAGTTACAGAGAAAAAAGCCAGTGCTTATTAAAGTACAAACTAGTAAGAGAAAGGAAACCAGTGCTTACTAAAACATAAATACTAAGAGAAAGGAATCCAGTGCTTGTTAAAGCACAAATAATAAAATTATAAGACCAGAGATCATTGGTCTTTAGCCTTCATCTAATGCTGTGTCCCACCCAGTACCGATTAATCCTAAAGGTTGGGGTAGGCCCCCAGTACCAGTTCTTCTAGGATATAGAAAAGAAATTCCATATGCTAAAACAGCCTGGGTGTCCAAATAGACAGTAAAAGTGTTTAAAGTCAGAAAACCTGATGGTTTACCAAGAGACTGCAGAAATGATGCCAAATACTTAAGCTTTTCACCTCTTTGACTATTAGACTTTTATCTTTAAATATGACAGTTAATATTGATTGTCAACTTAGCAAGATGTAGAATCATCTAGATCAGGTTATGTCTGTAAAAAAATTTATCCAGATTAGGTTAGTTGAGGTGAGAAGACCCTCTCTAACTTATGAATGGAACAAAAGGGAAATGGTGAGCTGAATACTATCTCGCCTCTCATCTATTTATATATATATGTATATGTATATATATGTACATATATATATACATTCTACAATCTATACATTATCTATCTATTTATCTATCTATCTATCTACCTACCTACCTATCTATCTATCTCTGTCTCTCTGTCTCCAAAAATTAAATGTGACCTTAATCTCATGTTCCTGCTCCCATTTACTTCGATACCATAATAGAGCATACCCTAGAATTAAGAACCAAAATGCACCTTTCCTTCCTCAAGTTGCTTTATCTAGATATTCTGTCTCAGCAACAACACATGTAACTAATACTCCAATAAGACCTGAAAATCCATATGGAAAGAATCTTATTTAGCTCAAATTATAGAAAGTTAAGCTCTGTGGTTTGGTTTTCTTTTCTGGACTACTTATGTACTATGGAAATAGTGACAAGCAACCTCCCAGTCCAAAGATTCAAAGTTTAAGATCAGGTATTAGGACTCAACAATAGGTAGTTATTTTAGTTTCACTTCTGTTTCTGTAATAAAATACTCTGACCAAAAGCAAGTCACTGGAGCAGACGTTCATCTAAGCTAAGAATTCTAGGTCACAGCCCTTTGCTACAGGGAAGGCCAAGGCACCATCAACATCTATAAATCTGTGCATGTCCTTCCTTTATGCTCTCACAACTATACTGCAGTGTAGGAAGTTGCATATGAAAACACACACACACACACACACACACACACACACTACATTGCGAATGTGTGCCCAGGCAATGGAGCCACAAGAAAATACAGAAGTTCCTCTGTTTACAAACAAGTGCTTCTTGAAAAGCAATGAAAATAATCGGGGTATCTGTACCTCAGCTATCCACAGAGCTGGCTCAGAAAAACACCACGTTAACTAGGAACAGAGAAGTCCTTGCTAAGGACCTGACTCTGGTTCTTGACCTATTCAACATGGAGCTAATTTTATTCAAGAATAAGGCACTAATCAGCACAGCAGCTATCAGCTACAGGAACATTTTATGTTTATAACATATTCATTATCTTGTTTTACTTCCCAACAATCATACTCAATAGGTATTATTAGAAGTCATGCCATTTTCAGAGACAAAAACTGTTGGCTGAATGTCACTTCTGTTTATTACACTAACAATACAACCAGAAGTGCTAGAACACATAGCTGAGAGATGAATCATTACCCCTATTCTAACTTTGGCCCCTGTATAGTCAGGACCCCAGAGTTCAGGTGAAGGTCATGACATAATCCCATTCACTACCAGCTGAATCATGTACAAAGAAAAGAAAGAGAAAAATGAATATGAAGAACACAGCACTTTTTGTTCAAGATGCTTTAATGTCATCTGCCTGAAATTTTCCATAGCAATACAAATCTACAAAGGCTCCAGTGTGAAAGCTCATTGCGGCACTCCGGGACAGTCACTGGGGTTATGCAAACACATCCGGCACTATTGTAGCATTCTATGTCATTTTTAGATTGGTAAGCTCTTTGTATATTTTTGTAGATTAAATGAAATTTCAGAGTAGAATCATAAAAATGGTAATAATGTTTACTTTGTATAACATTTTTAACACAGTGCACTGCCATCATGTTGCTGGGGAGGTAATTATAAGACAATGTAATATGTGCTAATTTATACTACACACTGAGACAGTGAGGTATAATAATAGGATTCAAATCTCAAGTTGCCTGAGAGATAAATAATATAAATATTGTCAGAACATTCCTGCTTCTCTCGAGGTATGTGTTCACAGCATAATGTCCACAGTCTAAACTGGAAGTCCTAGAAGAGGTGCCTGATCTCTTTAGGACAGGCCCTGAGTCCCATAGCCAATCACAGTTACTGGCAAAGGATGTTCTGAGGGATACATCACACACTGCTGACACTGATACTGCAAGGAAAAAACAGCAGCTTTAACTCTACCAAAGGCTAGGGAGCAACACACATTGATGTATTATCAATGGGCTTATTGCTTTCTCTTCACTTTCCATGAGAGCTGGACAAATGCCCCTCCCATTGTTTGACACGCCTAATTTGGTGATCTCCATACCAGGGTCTCTAGTTAATCAGCCTAGTGTTTGTTCTCTTCATTATCATTTTCCAAACCACCAAAGGCCACTGAAGAGTCTGTTCGCTCCTTAGACTTCTCAGGCACTCTGCTACTAAAAGCCAAACTGTAAGAAAAACAGTTGCATACAGTAAGACTAAGTTACCAGCATTGTGTTATTTGATTTTGTACCTTAAATTGTGTTTTGAAATGGAGTCTCAACTAACTGACCTCCAATTAGCTATGTAACTGAGGATGACCTTGAATTTTTGATCACCCCTCTCCCCCAATTACAAGAGTTTTACATCATGCTTCGTTTATGGTGTTGGGGATCAAACCTAGGGCTTTGAACACAGCAGACAGGGCTTTGAACCAACTAAATTGCACCATTGGCCTTTAAATATTATTAAATAGAGCTTTTTTTAGACAGGTGAAATATTTCAGTAAAAAGAGAGCAAGAGAACAAAGATACTGACAAGAAAGCGTGGTGTTGCTTAGGGAGAATTACCCAGTTCATTGCTGAGATCTTAGCACACATAAGGTGAACAGCAGTAACAAAGAAGCAGGAAATGTGTCAGATATGTCAGATAGCATCACAGAGTGTCTGAAGGCAAAACTCAGATCTGGCTTTTGTTGGGCAGGCAGTGGGAAGACATTGACATTTAAACCATGAGCATGATGGATCTGAACTGAAGCAAAAATGATTCTACGGGCCTCAAGAGGGTGGTTTGGCAAGAATGAATGAAAAGTGCTTGTTTTTATGCATACCTTGATCAGGAAATTGCAAAGAATGAGTAGTCTCCTGCATCTTTGATTACTATGATTAACTGATGAGAGACTAGTGAGTTCTCTGCAGTCAGTTGCAGAAAAAGGATGTAAATATGTTATTTCCCTAGAATTACCTTGGTACTTTTCTAAATTAAACTGTACTTTTAGAGAAATAAAACAAAAAGCCACACTGAGTCCATCTCAAGGGTATCTCAGAATAGTGTATATAAAATCCCATTCACCTGAGTAGAGCCCTGAGGAAATCTGGATGAAGCCCCAATGAGTCTGTCCTAATTCCACTACCTATAGCAAGGCTCCCTTTCATGTTGAGTGCCAGAAAAACAAATGATCACCATTGTAAGGAAGTCAACTGTAATTTTCAAGGTCCCCAGAGGCAATACAGATGAAGTATTAAAGCTGCAAGAGTTCAACTTGCTATGAGGAAAATGGTACATTCTGTCGAAAACATGGCCTCGTGTTTGACCAGGTGTGGGATCTAATGAGAAATACCTTGGGCTTAGATTGGAACTCCCCCAGTTTCTGCCTGTGTGACCTTGAGTAAATTACTGAACCTCTCTAAAGGTGACAATAGAATCTAGGCTATAAGATGATTTAAAAAATAAGTGCAACAATATGATCAGCTACCACAGTGACTAAAGGATATAAATTTTCTTTTCTTTTCTTTTCTTTTCTTTTCTTTTTTTGAAAAGATCATCCAGACTGCTAGGTGCTAGATATAAGGTAGACTGAACAGGGACAGAGATGTAGAAGACAGGACAGAAGATATTTCACTGTTCATAAAAGAGAACACAGAAGATTGAAATGGGAAAAGGAGATGAATTTGCAACACATTTTCTGAGAAAGCCAGACACACTTTGTTTGATGGCACAAAGACTAACTGCCACCTTTCCAGGGCTAAAGCTGAATGGAGAATTGCATCATACACTAAGTTTCTGGCATTCTTTGTTATTATATTATATTATATTATATGCATAATGTATATATAATATACAATAACACAACTTTGTTTTTTTTTCAACACGTGAAATGGTTTCTTGGGGCAAAATCAAATAACTTTGATTTAATATAAGCACATTAACCTTAAATAGTCTCCTTACATTAGAAATACTCCATCTAATGGAACATAAAGGCCCACACACATGCCCTGTAAACATAAAATGCGAAGCTCACACCAGTCTTTGAAGTGTCCTTTTTGGCTTAGTGACAGCATCTTAGGCTGACATCATCTGATAAATCAGAAAGTTCTCACATATAATCTCTGGGACTGGCAAGAAGCCAGCTCCCTTATAACTCTGAACATACGAATTTAGAAGAACTTAAGATTGCACCCTCCGAGAAGAGATAAATCCTTGAACTCAACTTTTAAAGCGCAATTGATGGCTATTTGTGTTTCTAAAAACAGCAAAATGTTTTCTACAGTTACATTCGAACTGGATGCCAATTGGGGAAATATTGTTGCTGAAAGTACAAGGTTCCTTTCCCAGTGGCAGTGATGCAGGGCTCAAGAACAGACTGTGTGCCTAAAGACTGAAAGAACCTGATGTAATTGACCGAAACAAGAATAGAGAAAAAAATTGATGGTCTCACAGTGTGCAAAAAAACTGGTAGCAAATAATAAGAATGCAGGCTATATTTATTCCACAAAAGCAGCAAAGAGTGACAAGAAACACACAGAAGGAAGCATGTTTACAGTGGAAAGTGAAGCTTAAGACACATCTTATTATGTATGACTTGAGAGGGTAATTGGGCACTTGGACCAAAATGCAGTTTACAGAAAAGATAGAAGCCAGAGAGATTAATTTTAGAACACTTTTCAATTAGGGAAGGAGTACAAAGAAATGAGGCAAGATCTGAAGCCTGGAGAGCTGCTTTTGTTGTTTGGATGGAAGAGGACCATACAGAGTTACAAAAGAAAGGGAGATGTGAGAAGTGGGAAGACAATATGTTACCACAGATGCACAAAGAAGGGCGATCCCAAGGGAGGGTATGTGATGAGCAGAGGTGAGCTGCTACTGAGAGAGACTATGGTCATGATAGGACCTGTCCCCTGTAAGTCAGTGGAAAGGCTGCCAATGACATGGTGGCTGATTAGAGTAGATATGACCAGAGCATTGGAAGCCCCTGCAAAATTCATTCTCAGCTAATTGCATGAGAAGGTATTTGGGTGGAGTAGGGCTCGTGAGGAGACATGGACAATGAAGGAATCCTATGTGGGATAAAAAAAAAATGATAGGATCTTGATGGAGATAATCCAGAGGGATGGTGAAATAGATAATGGGAGACAACCAAAGGTCACTGAAAAATCATTGGAGAATAGAATAATAATCACAGGTAAGGGCTTGCCTCTAATGATACAAAAGTCAGTTGCTACAACAGGAAAAGGGAGCTGTTGGGAACTGAGATGGGTGTTTTGGGGGTGGGTAAGGTGAGGAAAGAGTTTTCTTCTGAAGACCTATTTTGCTCAGAGACAAAGCAAGATCTTAAGACTGGAGGTGAGAATAAGATCAGGAAGAGACTAAGAGTTCGATGGAGTGGGTGAGGCTGAACCAAGGTTACCAGTGAATGCTCACAGGATTGGAGTTTCTATGTGGGTTTCAATGTGATCATTGATATAGCTGCCCTTCAGTCTACCTGACAGCCTGGCTCTCTCTGATAGGATCATTTACTCAGGGACAAATGTATACAGGGTAGATAATTGAGTTTATCAAAGATTGGGAGGTTCAAACATGGAGGAAAAGAGCCAGGATAATACAAAAGTTATAATGATGGGCCACGTGATTTATATGTACCAAAAACCAGAGGAAAGTTAAGAGAAGACATAAAACCAGAAAAAGAAAAGATGGAATCAATGAATTATATAGCGATAAAGTATTTTTCTCATGAGGATTGGTGATCTAGGAAAAGGAAATAATAAAATTTCGAGCTTAAATAATATGTATAGGGTTACAAACAATGTTTTCATTTGTGACAATGAACGGGTTGGCCATTACCAAATAAATCATTGTAATATGAATCTGTCAACCATGAGAAAGAGTGTTTGGTCAGCTCTGGGCAATGGGAGATCACAAGTTGACCATTTATAGGACCTATTGAAATATAGGCATTCTGAGTGGGTTCAACCCAGCAGGTGTAGAATGGGGATGATAACAGCAACTTGCTTGAAGAGACAAAGCTTTGTGGCTGAGTGAAAACAAACAATAGTGGTCCAGAAGGTAGGAAGGAGGCTACAAACTCAAAGAATGGGTCTCAACAGTGACGGAGATTTTCAATAAAGAATAACAATACTTCTACATGATTTTCAATGAAGAATGACAATGTTCCTAAATTGAAAATGAAGATCAAGGAGTTGTCTGATCCTCTGGGGTTTGAAATCCACTGTGGAATGGAGTGAGGCACACAGTTTTTACCTGGACAAGGCTGAAGACAGAGCAGGTTCTGTACAGAACACCCAGCTCTCTCAAGCCAAGGCTATGTTAAGGGCCCATGCCGTTACAGGCAGCTTTATATACTGATTAAGAGCATACACTCTGGTCTTCTGCCAAACTGACTGTCATTTAGTTATTAAGTGTGTGGAGGCTAGGTCTTCATTACTGCAATAATAACAGTAACAAAAATACTAAACTCTCTGGGGAAAGTCAACAAAGCAAAAAGAGACATAGAAAAATGGCTAGGTGATTCATATGGCATAAGAGGATTTAATTTCTTCATACATAAAATGTTTAATAGATTCTTGGCCTTTCAGGTAAGATTAAGTGGAAAGGGTTCATGTAAATCAATAGAGGAATAGTGACAAACCTAAATAGAAATATGAGAATAAATGAGAAATACATTTCATGGAAAATGAAACTGAATTGGTTGTTAGACATTTGAAAACATACTCAAATAAGAACATGTGAAAGCAAGGGGACACTATTTTATCTCCACATGTGCTTGTCCATTGTGCTGTACACATATGTGTATAATATCACCAGACTGGCACAGACTGACTAATGCATAAGTACTTTGCTGTTAATGGCACAAGAAAGGATATATACAGTATTATGGCATTATTATACAGTGATAATACATTGTTGTATAGCTATACCATTGTTATAGAATATTTTCTTTGTAAGGATTTTTCCTATAGAAAATCATGTGCATGAGCCATGTTCACAAATATATAAGTACAAGAACATTCAATGGAATATTCTTATAGAATCAAATCCAGAAAACCACTCTGAGATTCACACAACAATGTTAGTCTGGGTTAAAGAATAGTCAAGCCACAGAGAGGAAGGCAAGCTTAGATCTGTAATAGGACAAGAGCTTTACATGCATGCTCCCACAGATGTACATCCAACACACAAAGAACATAAGAACTTAGTAACATCCTATACTTCTAGGCATGTATATATATATATATATATACACATATATATATATAATTTAATAACTAATCATATCAAAGTACTCAAAGTCTCAAGAAAGAGGAGAAGGGCTAAGAAGAACCACTAGGGTTAAGGATAGAAAGGGGCAGGTTTCATTCCAACCAGAAATTCCACAGAAAAATTGAGTTTGTAAAGTGTGTACAATGTGCTGTAATTTCTTTTTCTTAATATAAAGCCATTGGCATTTCATCTTCTCTTGTTTAAATTTCATATAGGAACTTGCTAAGTTGCTCTGAATGGCCTCTGACTCACAACCATCCTATCTCAGTTTTCTGAGTAACTAGGTTTAGAGAATGTTCCTCCATTCCTAGGTGTTAACCAAACTCTTAGAAAACACTTCCTATTTGCTGCTATAATTATAAAAATAAATGTTTTCTACTACTTCCCTCATGATAACTATGGCCTTGTTAGATTATAGTAATAACTTAAAGAAAATGTGCCTGGGATCAGTCATTCCCTCTGTATTCACCCTCCAAAGGTGCACCAACCACACTATTACCAAACTATTGTTTTCCATTCTACTTGGCACTCAACCATTAGCAACTGTTAACTGTTCCCTCAAAATTTCTTTATCTGTTTTCAATATCCTCCCGATGCTCTAACCACCTTCCAGAATAACCAAATACATGAAGGTGTGGATTCCTTTAAGTACTGTTGAAGTTATGCCCCACTCTATTGTTACAGAGCGCTATGTTTATTCTGGAATATTCTAAATTACTCATTAGTTATGCTTTATTTCTTTTTAAACTACTAATGTATGGGGCTGGGGAGATGGCTCAATAATGAGAGTGTTTGATCAGCAAGCATGAGAATCTGAGTTTAGATCTCAAGAAAAAGAACAGGCGTGGCTGGATGTTCTTATAACCACAGCACTAGAGGATCAAGGTAGGTACATTGTGAGAGATAGCTAGCCAAGCAGTGTAGAAGAAAAGGTAAGCTTAAGATTCAGTGAAAGACCCTGTATTAAGACAATAAGGTAGACAGTTATAGAAGACATCAAATATCTGGCAGCCTGGCCTGTATAAGTAAGCAGAGGTGTGTGTGTGTGTGTGTGTGTGTGTGTGTGTGTGTGTGTGTGTGTGTGTGTGTGTCTGTGTCTGGTGTCTATGTGTCTGTGTGTCCTACATATGAGTGAGCAGAGGTATGTGTGTGTGTGTCCTATATATGAGTGAGCAGAAGTAAGTGTGTGTCCTATATACGAGTGAGCAGAGATGTGTGTGTGTCCTACATATGAGTGAGCAGAAGTGTGAGTGTGTGTTCTACATATGAGTGAGCAGAGGTGTGTGTGTGTGTGTGTCTGTGTATCTGTGTGTGTCTGTGTGTTATCTTATGTACAAGTAAGCAGAGGGGTGTGTATGTGTGTTCTATGTATGAGTGAGCAGAAGTGTGTGTGTGTGTGTGTGTGTGTGTGTGTGTGTGTGTGTTAGTAGCTATTTATATAGCCAATCATAATACACATTTCTAAGGTTTCTCACTCCCCTGAAATCTCTGTCATTCGTCAGGGCTCTATTGTACCAGATGTAAAAAAGCAGAGTCTGAATAATTTCAGATTCAGGGGTTTCACTGATGTTTTCTGCTACTGCTTTCAGTAACATTCCAGGCACAGTTGAAAGGCAGAAATATTTTCTGTAATGTAGATCATTAAGACACAGTTATAAACTTGTCCTTATGAATTGCTTAATACCTAAGTTATTTATCTTTTGTTTTATTTGTTATGATCTGTAAATGTTCGGTTAAAGTCTGCAGCTGGAATTATGTTTCCACTGATCTTCTTGCTTGTGTATAACTTTCCTTTGGTTTTGCACTTTAGTGGTAAACCTGGATTTGTATCTTTGATGTCTTCATTATAGATTTTACATTTTACCAACCTCAAGTGACTATTATCATTTCTTTTAATGCATTTTGCCTATGATTTTCTATTTAATAGATGTTAGTAGTACATTCTCAGCAGTGTCTCTGTTCAGATTTGCTTGCTATATCCTTAATTATTGCTGTCATGGTTTGTTTATTTGTTTGTTTTACACCCTGATGTGCTTGCATATTAAAATTAGAAATACAGGACTATATCTTACAAAAGGAAGCTTGGTGATTAAAGTTTAATTTCTAGCAGATAATCAATCACTATTATCTCATATTTGCCTTCCCATGTTCTAAACTACCTTGCTGAATTTTTATCAGCTAATTTTTAAGAAGATTGTGGGCCAAGCGTGGTACTAATTGCCTGTGATCTGAGCACTCATAAAGCTAAGGATAAAGAATCAGCAGTTCAAGAACAACCTAGCTATATAGGTAGTTTGAAGCTAGGCTAGACTACATTAAAATCTGTACAAAAACACTTAAAAAGTACAGTAGTGATTTGTTTTCTCTGCTATGATGAGTTGAAAGGCTAAGCTTCAATTCTATCAGTACTTACCTATAAGATATTCAAAACCAGAATCCACCTACTTTCCCTAGTTGCACAGATCATATAGTGTGTGTGTGTGTGTGTGTGTGTGTGTGTGTGTGTGTGTGTGTGTAACAATAGATAGATACATGACAGATGGATACATGGCAAATATACAGTAGATGGATGATGGATAGAATGGATAGATAGATGGGATAGAGGGATAGATAGATAGATAGATAGATAGATAGATAGATAGATAGATAGATAGATAGATAGATAGATTAAAACCATATGGAAACCTACCACTATAGAAGATTCCCAAAATATATAAATGTATGAAAAGTGTTTAAATGGAGTCAACATATAATGGAGGAGAGAATGCTTCAACTAGATGCCTCATCTCATGATACAAAGTAAAGCTTCCACTGCCAGGAATGGATTAAACTTTGTTGAATTATTGAACAAAGGGGTTCCAACAGATGCCCCCAAATGTCATAGACTACTGTCAAGGCTGCTTGTTGCTCTCAAGACCTGATGGTGAAGCCCTATTGCTGAAGATAACACTTAATTATGTCATTAACATGAAGAAATTGAGCTAATGCCCAATAAAAACCTTCACCCCTACTGACTAGTGTTCATGATCATGGACGATAGTTGTATGTTATCAGAGAAGGAATGTGATCATCAGTATCACTCAGCTATAAATATAGATACATAGGTGATAGATAGACAAGTAGATAGATAGATAGATAGATAGATAGATAGATAGATAGATAGATAGATAGATAGATAGATAGATGATGGACAAGAGTTCGGTACATAGATAGAACACAGAGAGATAAAATAGAGAGAAATGATTGTGATGAGGGATTTATTGGATTACTGATGATAACAGACAGATGACAGCTAGACATTGAGTCATATTGACAGTGTGAAATCGGAAACACAATGTGTTTCATGCTTCCCCGGTCTCACTTTGCCATGTGAGGTTCAGTGTGACTTCACTGCACCATCCTACCTCCATTTTCTATGGAACATTTCTTTTTCATATATGCTGCTTTCACCTCTTATTTACATAAAATAGTGATTTCAGTTTCACTCTGAGAGTACCAGCTTTATTATTCAATTCTGTGCATGTGGTTTTTCTTTAAAATAATGATCTTACTCCTGGGCTCTTTAAGTCACCTGATTATATTCAAAGAGCCTCTTTCCTGACTGGGTTTCAATTTTCAGATTTAGAAGATCATCAGACATAAGGGACAATTTAAATATGCCTTCTTTTAAATCCACATAATCTTCTCCATCCAACAACAGTATAACTTTTCTTTTAGCCATTAATACCTTGATTTTTAGAGGAAATTGTGATATCTGCCCGGTATTTGTTTCTACATGGTTATATTTTATTTTCATTTATATTTTCTCCTCTATGGAATTTTGTTGAATTTTAAAATGTTTGCCTTTGGAGAAAAGACCCACAGGATTTATTTCATTATAAGACTACGAAGGTTATCTGGAGTCTCTGATCTACAGATAAGTATATGTTTCCACTTTATAAATCTTTATCATAATATTTCCTATTTTGTGTCATTCTCAACATTCACTGGAGAAGTGAGCAAAGAAAGATCATGGGTCATGGATGACTTCTTCCACTACTGATTCTCATGGGTTCTGTTCTTTCCTTTTTCTCGGTTTATTCGAGGCCCATATCTAAACATAATAAAAGCAATTTACAGCAAACCTTTAGCCAACATCAAACTAAATGGAAAGAAACTTGAAGCAATCCCACTGAAATTTGGGACTAGACAAGGCTGCCCTCTCTCTCCATATCTTTTCAATATAGTACTTGAAGTTCTGGCTAGAGCAATTAGACAACAAAAGGAGGTGAAAGGGATACAAACCGGAAAGGAAGACGTCAAACTATCACTATTTGCAGATGATATGAGAGTATACTTAAGTGACCCAAAGAACTCCACCAGAGAACTCCTACAGCTGATAAACAAATTCAGCAAAGTGACCGAATATAAAATCAACTCAAGCAAATCAGTAGCCTTCCTATACTCAAAGGATAAGCAGGCTGAGAAAAAAATTAGGGAAATGACATTCTTCATGATAGCCACAAACAATATAAAGTATCTTGGTGTGACTCTAACCAAACAAGTGAAAGATCTGTATGACAAGAACTTCAAGTCTCTGAAGAAGGAAATTGAAGAAGATCTCAGAAGATGGAAAAATCTTCCATGCTCATGGATTGGCAGGATTAATATAGTAAAAATCCCGGACCTCAAGCTGTACTATAGAGCAATAGTGTTAAAAGCTGCATGGTATTGGTACAGTGACAGGCATGTAGATCAATGGAACAGAATTGAAGACCCAGAAATGAACCCACACTTCTATGGTCACTTGATCTTTGACAAAGGAGCTAAAACCATCCAGTGAAAGAAAGATAGCCTTTTCAACAAATGATGCTGGTTCAACTGGAGGTCTGCATGCAGAAGAATGCAAATCAATACATTCTTATCTCTTGTACTAAGCTCAACTCCAAATGGATCAAGGACCTCCACATAAAACCAGACACACTGAAACTAATAGAAAAGAAACTAGGGAAGAACCTTGAAAATATGGGCACAGGGGAAATTTTCCTGAACAGAATACCAATAGCTTATGCTCTAAGATCAAGAATTGACAAATGGGACCTCATAAAATTACAAACTTTCTGTAAAGCAAAGGACAATGTCAAAAGGACAAAACGGCCGCCAACAAATTGGAAAAAATCTTTACCAACCCTACATCCAACAGAGGGCTAATATCCAATATATAAAAAGAACTCAAGAAGTTAGACTCCAGAGAGCCAAATAACCCTATTTTAAAAAAATGGGGTACAGAGCTAAACGAATTTTCACCTGAAGAATATCGAATGGCTGAGAAGCATCTAAAGAAATGTTCAACATCATTAGTCATTAGGGAAATGCAAATAAAAACAACCCTGAGATTTCACCTCACACCAGTCAGAATGGCTAAGGTCAAAAACTCAGGAGACAGAAGGTGTTGGTGAGGATGTGGAGAAAGAGGAACACTCCTCCACTGCTGGTGGGATTGCAAGCTGGTACAATCACTCTGGAAATCAGTCTGGCGGTTCCTCAGAAAACTGGGCATGACACTCCAGGAGGACCCTGTTAAACTACTCCTGGGCATATATATACCCAGAGGCCTCCCCTGCATGCAATAAAGACACATTTTCCACTATGTTCATAGCAGCCTTATTTATAATAGCCAGAAGCTGGAAAGAACCTAGATGTCCCTCAACGGAGGAATGGATACAGAAGATGTGGTATATTTACACAATGGAATACTACTCTGCAATTCAAAACAATGAATTCATGAAATTCTTAGGCAAATGGTCAGAACTGGAAAATATCCTTAGTGAGGTAACCCAATCACAAAAAATACACATGGTATGCAGTCACTGATAAGAGGATATTAACCCAGAAGCTTGGAATACCCAAGACACAATTCACATATCAATTGATTTCCAAGAAGAAGGAAGGAGAGACCCCTGGTCCTGGAAAGACTGGATGTAGCAGTGTAGGGGAATGCCAGGACAGAGAAGCAGGAGGGGGTTGACTGGGGAACAGGGGGAGGGAAGAGGGCTTATGGGACTTTCGGGGAGGGGGGAACCGGGAAAGGGGAAATCATTGGGAATGTAAATAAAAAATATAGAAAATAAATAAATAAATAAATAAAAATAGGAAGGCAGATAGATTCACATGAAGGAAACTTAACCCAGCTTCTATGAAAAGTCATCACATTAGATTTGCCAGGGTATTCTCTTACTTTTCCTTCCTGATCTCTGAGCCTATAAATTGCCTTTTGTGCTAGTAAACTGAGAAAAACTAGAGTCCTTGTATGAAATCCATCTAGCAATATAAACGTCCTAATTCCTCACACACATACTGCTTCTGGCCCATGATCCCAACAAACCTTTGACTAAAATTCACCATAGGTGAAATCAATACAAGTCATGTGTTCAGAAACTCTTGGATATAATATGGGTCCTAGTCAGTTTTAATTGTCAGCTTACCTCACCCTAGAGTAAACACAGAGGAAAGACACCATTAAGAAATTGCCTATAACGTATCATCCTTTGGGCATGTGAGTGGAGAGACTGTTAACTGATGTAGGAGGGTCCAGCCCATTGTGGGCAGACCATTCCCTAGGCAGGTGGTCCTTGACTATTTAAGAACACTGGCTGAACATGAACCTGTGAGTGAGCCAGTGAACACTGTTTCTCCATTTCTATTTCATGTTCTTATTTGAATTCCTGCCCAGACCTCCTCCAATGCTGAGCTATGACCTATAAGTTTAAACCAAATAAACCCTTTCCTCCTCTAAGTTGCTTTTGGTCAGAATGTATTATCACAGCAACAGAGAAGTCGTTAGAACACTATGCCTGCTGTGGCACTTGTGGAGGTTGGTCGTGTTGGATTTGGTACAAATTCTCATCATTTTATGTTCTATGGAATCCCTCTGATTCCTGGATGGAAGGAAACCCCACATGAGGAAGAATTAAGAAAAACCTCAGGTGTAACTCTTCTGATACAGCCTATCAAATCACACAGACATAATACAAGACCTAAACGAATGAGCTAGCTCTTGCAAAATTAATCATTAAATCTCCAATGTCTAGTCTCAGGATATATTTCTACTAGGAAAGTAGGATAGTCAACTATCACTCTTCCATGACATATTCTCACCTTAGCTGTACATCAGAATTATATAGAAAGAGTTAAAAAAAAAATCCCTCACAGGTGAACTTTGTTATGTGTGCATCACAGCTCCAGGGCCTCTGTTTCCTACAGCACAATTTCTGTATCAGTGCCCAGTACCACCTAAGAGTCTTGTTAACAGTCACACTATGATTCCATAATTCTGAGAAGGTCTTTGAATTCTGCATTTCTAAACAGGGTCATAGTTGGTGCCATCTTTACAGATTTTAGGCCCACATGTCAGGAAGCAAGGTCCGTCCTGTCCTAGAAATGCAATTTAACAACGACTCATTCCTTGACTAAAAATCTTAAGGCCTCTTCTTTCTCTATCTCGTTCTAATTTTTTTCTGTGATCTTCCAAATATTTTTTATTAAAAAGAACAAACATAAAAAACTTCAAACTACTTCATATGCAAAAAGAATTTAAGTACATTTCTGATTCTCAAAAACATTTTTTTGTTTGTTTCGAATAAGAGAAACTTCTTTAATGTCACTTCCACTGTCTTTGTACACTTGTCAAGAAAAGATGAGAAATACTTATTTATAGTACTAGAATTAATTGGTTGAACCTAGATCTTCAAAAATATTTTTCAGAAATACATCCCTAAAAGAGAAAGAAATAAAAATAACTGTAATTTACTGTTTTCACTGAATCCCTCTACTTTTCCATATTTTTTGAAAAGCAAAACAAACAAACAAGCCCATTGCTTCCCTATGAATCCTTCACTGTATGTATATATGAGATAATCTTTGCTTCTGTGATTCTGCCTTGTCTTCATTTCTTCACTTCTCAGCAAGTACCCCTTGACCACTTTGCTGTGATGCCACATAGGGCTTTAAGCATCAAGAGCTTGCCCTATGCATTATCTATTTTTCTCACTGTTCTGACTAACTACCTACTACAAGCTAGTTATGGAAGAAAGGTTTATTCTGGATAATAGTTTGAAAATACCATCCATCATGGTAGCAAGAGCTTGGGGTAGCTGGTCACATAGTGTCCATGGTTAAGAAGAGAGAGATGAAGGATAGAGTTTATTTTTCTGTCTCCTTTTGATTCAGTATAGGACCCCAGTCCATGACATGATACTGCCTACATTCAGGATGGAAATATCCTGTGCTGTTCATACCTTTAGGGACACACACACATAGAGGCACACTCCTATACACATACAAAGGCAAGCACACACACATACATACACACACTCATAATACATATTACCAAAGGAACAGCTACTAAAATAAAACTACTTTTAAATGCTATAGAAATGAAAGAATTAAGAGAGAACCCTGGTCCTGGAAAGACTGGATGTAGGGGAATGCCAGGACAGAGAAGAGAGAGGGGGTTGAATGGGGAAAAGAGGGAGGGAAGGGGACTTATGGGACTTTCAGGAAGGGAGGAAACGGGAAAGGGGAAATGATTTTGAATGTAAATAAAAAAACTTGGAAAATAAAATAAAATTTAAAAAAAGAGACATTTATATTAAAAGTCAGGCACACATGAGCAGGGGGAGGGGGAGGGGATAGGGGGTTTTCAGAGGAGAAACGAGGAATGGGGATAACATTTGAAATGTAAATAAAGAAAATAATAAAAAAAATTAAAAAATAATAAAATGCATTTTAATTAATTATACCTCTAGACACAGATGACCCATTGGAGAGAGTTTCTATTGACATGGGAGTATTCGTGAAATTTGCCAGCCTTTTGCCTTTGAAACTATCCCTTTTGATAATGTTGTGTTATCCAGCGCAGTTGTTTAAATAGTGCCTAATAAAATATCACTGTGAATGAGAAAAAAAAAAAAAAGCCAGGCACACACTGCCAGCTCTGTCTACTTAAATAAAAAGCACACCACATTCTAATGAACATAGACTACAGCCATAGTACTGGCATGTACACATGTGGATAATAGCACATATTCTGGAAAACCATCAGAAGAGAGAAGCCTTTGCTGATACAACAAAATTAAGGTCCGCAATTCCTTGCCAGGGCTGCCTAAGGCAGCCACATCTCCTTACAGCTTTGAAGCTTATGCTATTTGCCCTTTGCAGAGGGAAGAATTTCCTCTTTCCCCATGTCTCTGGCTGAACAATACTTCTCCTCCTGCATAAATCTTTGCAGAGCTTTACAACTTAACCACGCATCTTTAGTCTGTCATTTTTTTATTTCTCCCATCCCTTTAAAGAATTGTTACTCAGCTATATTCCTTGTAGGAAATGCCAGGAACTTTCAGGTCAAAGAATGCTCTTACACAAAGAACTATTGATGTTTAAAATGAAAATACAATTCAAGTCAGGGTTCTGCAGCTGAGGAGAAAAAAATAACAACTTACTCGGGAATTATAAATAAAAATCCCGATATCACCCTGGACAGGACTAGAATAGGGAGAAAACTGTACTCTGTGTCAGCCATAGATTTCTGCTTCTCGTGATTTCAAGCCACTCAGCTTTGCTATTCCAGCCCCCGGCACTTGTGTCTAATAATCGCCTTGTTTATTGACTTGATTGTTGTGTACCATTTGGCTATTAGCAGCACTAGGCCTCTAAGCACTTACCTGCCAAAACAAGAGCTCCTAAATACTTCCACCACAAAGCTGAACAAACCAATGGATCAAACCTTCATAAAAGTGTCTTTGTTGCTAATTTAAATTCATTATCTTCAGCATATATTGCCAATGGGACCATCAAGAGAAGATAGTGGCTTTCCGGGTTCCCACATTTCTCCTGGACTTCTGCCATCAACTTTGCAGCACGATAAAAAGCCTGGTCATTGTGAGACAAACCCAGCTATTGGAGATAAAAGCAACCTCCCAGAGGCATCAAAGACATTGCCTGTGAGAAGGCTAAATAGATTCATTAAAAAAAAAAAATTCTCATTCTTCAAGAGACAAATCAAAATGTTTTCTTGGGTGATCACTTCATTAAGTCACCTACTGCACAAAGGGTCTCAAAGACTTCACCATCCTCCCCCACTCCCCGTTAGAGTCAAGCTTTGATCTGATCTCAGATGTCTGTGCCAAGTAGCCACCTGCTGCTTCCCCTAGTAACACCTGACAGTCTGCAAATGGAAGCGCCAAGCTAAGAGCTGGAAAGGCTGGAAGTGAGGTCAGCCTCAATGTTTGGCCTTATGAAAAGAGTTGGCCAGAGACCTGACAGAAGCTATAGAAATTGTATGAAAAGGACTGTGAGAGACAAAAGGCTGATTAAAAAAAAAGTCACTTAAAAAGTATCCAGTCTTTTTCCTGGTTCCCATATAGTCTTTGATATTTTTTTTTAATTTTGGCAGATGCTCTACATCGATGCTAATTGTATGACCACTGTTATTATTAACATCATCTCTACCATTCATGAAATGATTAGTACATGCCCAAACCTGCTGCCGAATGTGTAATGTACGTTACCTACTCATTATTAAGCAACTCCTATCACCTGCTGCGGGAATTGGAAGAACATTCATGTTCACACCAGACATTGTCCTTCCTCCAAAGACAGCACACACTAAGATTAATCAATTTATTTCCTTGCTGTTCATAATGTATCATTTCTATTATTAAAATGATATAACTGAAGCTCAAAATTTGTCCAAGATTACACAGTGGATAGGAGAGATATCAAAAATGTAATCCTGACCCCACAGATATGAACCTAATCTTACAGCTGCTCCGCCGTTCTGAGGTTCTGAGGTGGCATGGGCAGTCATTTGGGAGGGATAAAAAGCAAAGTTTAGGTCTCTGAATATCTGCTGCCTTTAGAATAGAAGATTTGTTGGTTTTCAAGCACTTGGGTTAAGGAGGCTCCCAGCTGTCAGAATAAAAGCAACACCCTATCAAGAGCCCTGATGTTTGATATCTGCTCAAAGGCACTGTTCATCTGTGTCCTCCCACTCAGACATTCCTTTAAAGACATATTCATCTCAGTTCTTGAACAATGATTCCTCAGATTTACTTCAGATGCTAATTGTAGTGTCATGGGGATCTTTGTATCTTGTCGTGACAACTGCAATATATATATATATACTCAGAAAGCTCTGCGCTGAGTTGTATAGGCTCAGCCCACACCAGGCTTTATACTAGACAAGAAATAGCAGAATAGGATATTACAAAAGAAACATGGAAGGAACATCTTCAAATAAGCACATCCTGTGCTTTTTTGCAAAGTATGGAAGGTTCATCATTATTTGTTTCCAGTGTTAGAACCCTCATGGTTCCCTTGAAGCAGATAAAGCCACATCAGTCTCATTAGCCCGCTTTCTAGTTCTTTTCAACTCTAATGTCAACTCTTGAGAAACTGAACTTAATCATGAGGGCAAAAGATGAAGAATTCTAGTTTAAAGTTCATCTAGTATCCTCAAACACCAAATCGTCCACTTTCACAACTTTCTTTTGCCTTTTGGTGGCAAATGTCACATATCCATCCAAGGGTGATCTTGAACTCATGATTCACCTGCCTCTACTTCCTAAATATGTGTCACCAGCCCTGGCACTTTCCTTTATCTTATCTGGGTCTCGTGAAAATTATCTATGTCTATTAAATGGGCAAGTCTCAAAGGAGAAAGGCTGCTGGATGGATGTCAGTATACCTAGCTTCCTTGGAATCTTCATCTCACTGAATTCAGTATGATGCTCTTTACCAGAATCCTCAACAGCATATATGTAGCATCAGGCTACTTTAATAAAAAAGCATAAGTCTCCCAAGAAGTAGCTTGTGTGAGGTGTGAATGAACTTGCTTGTCATTTAAGACTGGGAAGCTATTTGTCCATTTGGTTTAAATGACTACAAGTCCTTCACAACACCACCACTCTCCAAGAGTGACTATGTTCCTAAAAGATGAAAAAAAAAAATGGACAAAGAGGCAAATACCTACAGAACACCTACTGTGTGGCTGACATTATACCTAGTTACTCCACTACACAATGGAATACTACTCTGCAATTAAAAACAATGAATTCACGAAATTCCTAGGCAAATGGTCAGAACTTGAAAATATCATCCTTAGTGAGGTAACCCAATCACAAAAGAACACACATGGTATGCAGTCACTGATAAGGGGATATTAACCCAGAATCTCGGAATACCCTAGACACAATCCGCATATCAATAGATTTCTAAGAAGATGGAAGGAGAGACCCCTGGTCCTGGAAAGACTGGATGTAGGGGAACGCCAGGACAGAGAAACGAGAGGGGGTTGAATGGAGAAAAGAGGGAGGGAAGGGGGCTTATGGGACTTTCGGGGAGGGAGGAAACGGGAAAGGGGAAATGATTTGGAATGTAAATAAAATAAAATAAAATAAATAAAAAAAAAATCACAGCAACCTGCGTGAAGCTCAGTACACTAACATGACTTTCCCAGAGTCACTTAGACTGAATATAGAGAAACTGAGCCGACATCTAAACCTGTTGCCAAAGTCCATATGTTTCCAATATTCTCTTCTTAATATTTTTAACCAGTGATTTCCAAGCTACAATACCAAAAATACCTGAATAATAATTCACACCAAAAAAAATAATTTGAATCTTTAAAAATAAACACATGTCTAAATAATAAACATATGTCATATGAACTGGTAGACTTAACTGAATAGCATGAGGTCAACTTCATGACCCTCCCTTGCAGAACAACACAATCAACCTGGAAGCCAGCCAATGAGGATTGCCATAAGACTCCTTCATGAAGGGTTTCAAGAGGGGTGGATACTAATCCTTGGTGCCCTCGAAGTGATGGAAGGTGTAGTGGCTATTCCTGGTTGTCAACTTGACTATATCTGGAATGAACTACAACCCAGAATTGGAAGGCTCACCTATGATCCTAATCTGAAGGCTGAGAGATACAAGTTTCTGACCTGGATCTTGGCATGGAGATCTTGAGGCATAATGGCTATGAATCTCAGAAGATTAAGACCAGGGAAATCTCTGAGTTCAAGGTCATCTGGGATTAAAAGCGTGCTGGCATGCACCTTTAATCTGGGCCACACCCTCCACTGGAGATTTACATAAGGACATTGGAAGAAGGAAGACTCACTCATTCTTCTTTGCCCGCTTGCCTTGTGGGACTGAACAACTGCTAGATCCTTGGACTTCCATCCACAGTTGCTGTTGACCATTGTTGGGGAGTTGGACTACAGACTGTAAGTCATCAACAAATTCCCTAACTATATGGAGATTACCTATACATTCTGTGATTCTAGAGAACCCTGACTAATACAGAAGGTATAGTGCATAACAGTGTTCAGTGTAGAATGCCACTCTACAGACTCAGGGAAGGAGCACACCTGTTTCCTACTTCTAAGCACTTCTGTTCATGGTGAGTGAAGATATCAAGCCACTGTTTTCAACTTTGGATTCTTAGAGCCAAGTGAAGCATCTCTACAAGTAATTGTTCTGACTGAAGGCAGTACCTGCCTATATTCTGTGGGGTCCCATTCAGTCCTCTGAACTCTGAAGGAATGTGTATACATTTAGACACAATATAGTCCTCATCTCATGGACTTACTTCAAGGAGACTAGTCCCTAAGGGCCCATTTACCTAATAATCATTAAGTACTGTTAGAGGTCCTAAGGAATGGCTTTGAGAGAAAATTATTGTATTGAAATAGCAGACACACTCAGTGAACAGAACAAGAAATACTCATTCCCATCACTTGTTGTCGCATGGATCAACGTGTGGAGGCACATCAACCTTGAATCACGTTGGGGGAAGGCAGTGCCTAACTATTGGGCTTTCGGAGAATGTGGGGCTAAGCAACAGATTCTGGAGTCCATGATTGTTTTTCTTTTTTTTCTTTTATTTTCTATATTCTTTATTTACATTTCCAATGATTTCCCCTTTCCCAGTTCCCCCCTCCCTGAAAGTCCCATAAGCCCTCTTCCCTCCCCCTGTTCCCCAGTCAACCCCCTCCTGCTTCTCTGTCCTGGCATTCCCCTACACTGCTACATCCAGTCTTTCCAGGACCCGGGGCCTCTCCATCCTTCTTCTTGGAAATCAATTGATATGTGAATTGTGTCTTGGGTATTCCAAGCTTCTGGGTTAATATCCACTTATCAATTACTGCCTACCATGTGTGTTCTTTTGTGATTGGGTTACCTCACTAAGGATGAAAACTGGGCATGACACTCCCGGAAGACCCTGTTATACCACTCCTGGGCATATACCCAGAGGCCTCCCCGGCATGCAATAAGGACACATGTTCCACTATGTTCATAGAAGCCTTATTTATTATTTCCAGAAGCTGGAAAGAACCCAGATGTCCCTCAACGGAGGAATGGATGCAGAAGATGTGGTATATTTACACAATGGAATACTACTCTGCAATTAAAAACGATGAATTCATGAAATTCTTAGGCAAATGGTCAGAACTGGAAAATAGCATCCTTAGTGAGGTTGATCTCACTCTTACAATCCTCATGCCTCAGTCTGGAAAGTGAGGAAGTGACAGGTGTGCTCCACTGGAACAAGCTCCTACTTCTCCCTTTCCATCACTGAGGTACTGGGTATACTCTGGGCATCTCCACTAATTGTTCCTAATTTATCCTTTACAGGTGTGTTAATGGTTCAGTTTGCATGTGTGTTTGTGTCATTGTGTGCCTATGAAAAATGTAAATATTAAAGAGCAAAGAAACAAGAATGAGAATCAACCCTCTAAGAGGATTTATATCCAATTTATATGTGGATTCTAGTCCAGTCAGTGGATTTTGATCTTTACAAAATTATCCACTCATTCTCATGAAAAAAGAAAACATAGGCTCAGCTTAGAGAGTACTACCTGAAATCAGATTATACTCCTTATTAACTTGATAGGATGGGCAAATTAGTGAAGTCCCAATGTTTATACCTGAAGTGGAAGGGGTATTTCATAGGGACTAAACTAGGTGACATGAATAAAGTGTAAAACAGCAGACACATGGAAGGAAAGACCTTCAGAAGTGACAATCAGCACCTGAGTTCTCTAAGGATGCTTTTCTGCCTTTCCTGAACAAAGGTCTGCATTCTTCCAGGTTAATGGTTCAGAATTGACCCAAAGTCTACCGGACAACAGAATATGCATTCCTTCCTCAAAGTCTTAATAGAAACAAGTAGCAAACCTTTCAGAGAAAACAGCAATAGGCACTCTGGGCTGGAGAGATGGCTCAGTCAGAACACTGATTGCTGCCCCGGAGATCCTGAGTTCAATTCCCAACAACCACATGGTGGCTCACAACCATCTGTAATGGGATCCAATGACCTCTTCTAGTTTGTGTCTAAAGAGAGGGACAGTATACTTACATACATAAAATAAATAGATAAATCTTTATAGATAGATAGATAGATAGATAGATAGATAGATAGATAGATAGATAGATAGATAGATAGATAGATCGATAGATAAATAGAAAGAAAGAAAAATAGAAAACAGTCACTCAATAGAACCTAAACAAAACAATGATTCTGATCAAGGAGGGGGAACCTGCCTGTTTGCAAAACTCCTTCATCACATTTCCCCTTTGTCCAAAACACTCTAGGAGCTAGTCCTCTGAGCACTGTAGACTGTCGTCAGCCTAGTAGATGGAAGGTCTCAGCAGAACCAGTCTTACTTCATTAGAGTCAGAACTGAGGATTTTAGCTGGAATGCTACTTTAAAGTGCAAGACTTTCACAAACTATAGTGATGTCAACTGTACCAAGCAGTCATGGGCTGAGACACCTACCAGACTTAGCATTCTATCCCGTAGTCTCCCCTGCTCATTAGCTTTCTTTGTACTCCTTAAGGATTCCTGTGTTCGACTGCTACAACTTCACCAGAAACTCCCTTTTTCCAGATTTGAGGGCAAACCAAAGACACCAAACATTAAAAGGAATTTAATGGCATGCACTCACTAAGCCAATTTCCTTAGAGCATGCAGAGTGAAGGGCAGAGTGACTGTGCTGTACTTAGGGACTGCTGGGTGCTGTGCATCTCCTTTCTCCCACAGGAGCTGCAGTCAAGGACAAGAGGGAAGGTATTCTTGTCCTCGGTGTTTTCTACAAACAAGAAGTGAGGACCCAGGACACTAACCCTGCCTCATGGTTCTCAGGGAACACATACTGTGTGAAGGATGGTAACTTTCATTTCACAGATCAGTAAACCGATGAACAGAGAGACATGGAAATTAACTTGTTCAAAGCAGCCAGAGGGAAGAAAATCTGCAGATTGAAAAGTCTGAAACTACAGCTCATCTGTCGTCATGGCTTCATTTTTTCATGGTATATTAACAACAAACCAAAAAGTACAGCAGAGGGCTTCAGGCTGCCAACCTCGCTAATGCCCTAAGAAAAGAATGTAGAACACTGTGCGTTTACTCTTCCTTGTATGTTTGTTTGAAATCGGATCTCCTATGGCCAAGGATGGCCCTAAATTTACTAAGCATCTGAGCGTTCCAAGCATACACCATTAGGACCATTGGAAGTGAACCATTCTTTATAAATGGTTGACCCACAAAGCAAAATGTGCAAGGATCAGACAACAATGAATGCAAGCAAAACTCTGGTCTCTAATGTTTTCTACACAACCATGAAAGTGGTGCGCCAAGAACAGAGACCCAAGTTCTATGAGGAGACTGGCAGCTGGCATCAAGGTAAAAATGGCACAGGCGTTGTCATTTGTCTTCAGATATCCATTTGACAAAGCCTTTTGTCTCATTACTGACAAGGACTCCACAGCAATACACACCAGAGAACAATCGCAAGTGATGAGCTATGTTCATTTTACACAGCGAAACTAGGAATCCCACTCAAGGAAAAGCTGAAAATGAAATAAATAACAATACTCAAAGCTATAAATGAATCAGGGCCACACAGGGAAGGTGCAGACGCATTCCCTTTGTCTTAGTCAGGGTTTCTATTCCTGCAGAAAACATCATGACTAAGAAGCAAGTTGTGGAGGAAAGGTTTATTCAGCTTACACTTCCACATGGTTTGTTCATCACCAAAGGAAGCTAGGACTGGAACTCAAGCCGGTCAGGAGCTGATGAAGAGGCCATGAAAGATGTTACTTCCTAGCATGCTTCCCCTGGCTTGCTCAGCTTGTTTTCTTATAGGACCCATGACTACCAGTACAGGAATAGCACCACCCACCATGGGCTCTCCCACCCCTTGATTACTAATTGAAAAAAAAAAAAAAAGCCTTACAGCTGTATCTCCTGGAGGCATTTCCTCAAGGGAAGCTCCTTTCTCTGTGATAACTCAAGCTTGTGTCAAATTAACACACAAAATCAGCCAATACACCCTTAAAAAGGAACAAGAGTTTATAAATGGGCTTTGCAAGCACATTTTGAACAATAAAAGAAATACTTGATCTTTGAAGATTGCTAGTTTGAATTTTTTTAACTGGTGCCTCCTCTTTCTCAAGAAACATGCAAATTATCTGAACCTTTAATCATAAAAGCACTTACGTGAATGAGGAAAAGACATTTCTTCCCAGATTCACTGTGAAACTGTTATCCCTGCTTTACCACTGTAAGTAAATTCAGGGGTAAATGAACAACATCCCATTAAAATTATTTACCCCATATTGTAATGTGTCGCCCTCTATCTATAACACAACTAGAACTCTTTGGGTTCAATACATGCAATCAATAAGAAGTTACCAGGAAAATAAAAGAAGAATCCATTATTAAGAGTGGTAAAGACAAAAATCAATATTCTGTATCTGTTTTTCAAGTCTCTCAATAATTCTCCCAACATCCTTACTACATCAGAGTGGAAAATACTTTCACAGTGACATGAACAGCCTAACTTCCCAATAGTAAACTGAACCAAGAAGCCAGACCCTCAAATTCTGTTATAAACAACTCTAAGATCCATTTGAGCGGTGCCCTTTGAAATGTAATAGTAGACGTTTTATAATGATGACTGGTAGATACTTTTTTCATGTGGATTTTCTTAAACTCTTGCTTTTGTAAATCCAGCGAAATCAAGAAGTTTCCAAAAGTTCCCTTCCATAAAGCAGGTTCCTAAATAACCCCCTGGGATTCTTGTTGTTTAATCCATTAGGCTTATGAGCCAATAAACTTTGTAGAATCCCATAAAAATCTTCAAGACCTGTAAAGAAACATATGTGCTCAAAAAATAAAAACCATAAAATAAAGTCAATATTGTTACATAGCGATTTGTCTAAAAATGTGCCACTGTATCAATTTTATAAATGACTGAATTCATTATATCAATTTTGCTAATTGCTAAATCCTGCTTCAAAACTTCAAAAAGAAAGCCAGAGCAGTATTAATATCCATTGATTTGTCTACAAAATTTGTTCCCAAAGCATGAAATTCTGTGTTACTAAAATCACAAATTGCCAAAAGTCTCTTTCCATCTGAATATAATTTGTAGGTTAGATTTTTCTTACTTGTCTTATGAGTGCAAGATAACTCACAAATCAAGGTCATTTTTCAATTAAATTGCTAAGAGGGACCAAATGATTGCATAGGGAAAATTATGGAATTCCTTTAAAATGTTTTACAGCAAAAATTTCATTTAATAAGGGACATTGAAATCTCTTCTCTGCTTAATATAGGGTGGTATGTAATGCCTACAAGATGTTTACACACTATGGCCCTGCCTCTCTACACCCATTCCCCCCTCCCATAATTCCTCTACAAATAGGCTCAAATGAGTTTTGTAAATGATACTACTCTATTCAGACTCTTGAGAGCTTCCACAACACTCAGTATAACAATGCATTCTGTTCCCACCATCCTCTTGGATCACTGGACTTCTCATGCTAACTTCTGAAGAAGTTGGGTTGTCTCTATCTTCAAAATGTATCAAAAATCCAATAATGTCTCATCACTGCGACTCCTATTCCTGGCTCTAAGCTGCCATCATCTTGTGCCAGGATAAGGGAAACTGCCCAAAAGCAGTTTGTGCTGCATTTGTTGTGCTGTCTATAGTCATCTCACAGGAGACAAAGTGAGACTCTCAGATAGGAAATTGGGTCCTCTGCTCAGAATTCTTCAGATGGAAGAGCTCACCAGAGTAAAAGCCACAGCCACTATGACCTGGCCTCTTCCACCTCTGCTTCTCTTCTGCTATTATTCCATCATCTCATGCCTCTCTTCGAGTGGCTTTCTGCCTGTTCTCTGACTATGCCATGAACATCTCTGATTTTAGGCCTTCTTACTGGCCCGGAACTTTAGTGCTCAAGATTGTTGATGCTCTAACTCTATTATCTCATTCAAGACTTTGTTCATCACTTCTCTATGACAAGACCTACTTTGTCCATTGTGTCTAACCCACCCATCACTGCCATCCTGAGCCCATCAGCAGTGCCAAGTCCCAATCTACTTCTGCTGCCTCACATAGTACCACCTGCTGGTCATCTGTACTGATGATGATTAATATTGTTGTTATTTTGCTTTTTTTAATCTTCAACAAATGGTTCTAGGACAAGTAGATTGTCACATGTAGAAAAATGAAACTAGATCTTTCACAGTGCACAAAACTCAACTTCAAATGAATCAAAGACCTCAACATAAGACGTGATATCCTGAATCTTTTAGATGACAAAATAGGAAATACAGTTGAACTTACAGGCATAGGAAATATCTTTCTAAACAGGACCCTGGTAGCACAGATGTTAAGACCAACGACTGATAGACAGAATCTCATGAAGCTAAAACTGACAGAGAGATAGTGTCTAGAATATACAAAGAAATGAGAAACTAAACACCAAGAAACAAAATTTGAAATGTGTGCATGGAACTAAATAGAGAGTTCTCAAAATAAAAGATACAAATAACTGAGAAATATTTTATAAATGCTCAACCTCATTAGCTGTCATGGAAATGTATTATCAAAACAACTTTGAGATTTCATCTTGATCTAGTCAAAATGTTTAAGATCAAAACTACAAATGGCAAAACATTTGCCACGGATGTGAGAAAAGATAAACACTTATTCACTGTGATGGCGATGCAAACTTGTACAGTCACCCTTCAGAGTGGAGGTTCCTCAAAAAGTTAGAATTGGAACTATTCCTCTGCTGGGAACATTTCCAAAGGACTCTATATTTTGCTATAGAGATAATTCCTCATCTATGTCCATTGTTGTTCTATTCACAATAGCCAGGAAATGGAAATAGCCTAGGTGTCGACCAACTGATGAGCAGATAAAGAAAATGTGGTATATATAGGCAATAAAATATTATTCAGCTACAAAAATAGAATTATAAAATTTGCAAGTAAATAGATGGAGCTAGAAATAATCCTTAGAAGTTAGATAACCCAGACTCCATTAAACAAACATTGTATATTCTCTCTCATACATGAGTGCTAGCTTTGACTCTTTAGATGTGTATAGTTTGTTTTCAATACTCAAAGAGGCAAGGGAAGTAGTAAGGGACCATAAAGATGAACTTCAAGAGACAGGGGATAAAACTGAGATTATATAAAGAGGAAGGAAGAAACAAATGAAACAGAAAGGGTTAAATAAGGTGGAGGATGGGAAACAGTATGGGGGGATGATTAACACTAAAGACATTTAAAACATCATTCTGAAACTTACTATGGTAGAACTTCCTAAAATATATGCATATTCATATAAAAAATTTTATATGAAGTTATCCTACAACTAAGGGGAAAAATGCCTTTCCCAAAACCACTATTATCAAATAAAAATCCTATGCCAGCTATGGGTTACTTTTCTTCCAGTTATTGGTCAATGGGTTCAATAGGCCTTCCTAAACATACAGGCTATTGCCATTATTCTTGGTTACCCTCCTGAACTTGATGGTAAGACTCTACTGCTAAAAACACCACATAATTGTCATATAACATGGAAAAATCAAGCTGCTACCAATCTGGAGGATCTATCCCTACTGGCTATCTTCCATATAGCTAAAAGGTGCTATTGTAGCAGGGAAGAAATATCAGCAACAGTCTTATACAGCTATGAAAGAATCATGTAAGCTACAATGTGCCCTAGTCTATTAAGATATGTCACTCATACAATGGTTGCACATATGTTATAGGAACAACCACTACTTTCTGATTGGATATATAGGTTGTTCCACGAAATGGAATTCATGTCTGGTCCTATTAATGGAGCCAAAAACCTGTGGCCAACTAGGTCATTGGACTTAAGAGAAAACCTAAGACTATCAGTCTGCTAAATAGACATGGCAATAAATTGCTGCCAAGTTACTGTCTTTGTACCCACAAATTAGTATATCTTTCAAGTCTCATTAGAGAAGCTTCTGTTTGCAATAGGTAATAATTGAAAGGCCTACAACTGGTCAATATGTAGAGAGAAGGAGACTGTGGAGGACTCAATTCTAAATGGGACATTTCTATCACATTTCCTCTCCCCAAGACTCAGAGTTCATGGAAGAGGCTTCCCCAAGGTTGTAGGAGCCACAGGTAAAGGATACCTGCAGGAAAACACATTTTCTAGGACATGGCAGGGCCATTTCACACATGAATTCACAAAGGCTGTGACTGATGCACAAGATCTGCAAAAGATCAAGCTATCCAAAAGCCCAGCATAGCTAGGGGAGAGGCTCATGAAGTCCCACCCATAGCTGAGGATGTATTGGCAATTGATGGCTGCTGAAGGAGGGACAGTACATTTTCTTCAGGATGTGGGTCTTGAAAGGTTACTTGAAAGGTTATGTTGCAGTAGATGACCCCACACCCATGCACCACAGGCAGCCCTAAGTGGACTCAGTGGGTTTCAAAGTATATATGAAGTTTGGAAGGAAAAGCAGAAGACAGAGTAGGCATTAGAGGGGAAGGGAATGAAGGTGGATTGAACCAAATTGCATTATATGTATGTATAAACCTTTCAAACAAAAATTAAAGTAAAAAATTGGATTAGGCATACTTATCTCTTCAAACTTTTACTATTTATATTAAAGACTTTAAATATCATTTAATCTAGACTTTTGAAGTATGCAGTCCAACATCACAATCTATAGTCACCCAAGTATGCAATGCTACCCCAGAGCTCCTTGCTGCCATTCAACCACCACTCAGTGCCTGCTGCTCAATCTTTCCCTGCTCTCCATCCCCCACCTTCTGGTAATCACCATTCTATTCTCGGCTTCATTGAAATCAATGTTTTTAAGGTCTCATGTACCATGGAGATCATGGAACACTTGTCTCTCTTTGCCTGGCTTATTTCATTTCACAGACGATCTCCCCTCCCATTCAGGTTGCCACAAAGACCAAATCTTCATTTTCTTTTCATGAGTTATGATTTCCAGAAGCAAGCCACAGGGCATAAACTGAGGCATGTTTGTCTTGTTTACTTCTACATGCTGAGATTTAAATCTAGACTTTGTGCACATGGTAGGAAAGTTAACAAATCACCCAGCAGCTCTGGGTCTTTACAAAGTTCTAGATTTCAGGAAGTGAATGCTCTATTATTCATTAAAAAGCAGAAAGGGAAGGGGAGACCTGAAACACAACCACTTTCCTTGGAGATAACAGTGGAGCTGGTCCTGGGCTGTTCATAGGTTGCCCTTCCTTGGTTTTGCTCTTCTATATGCTAGTTCATTATTTAGCACATAATGGGATTCTGAAATCAATAGTATAACATTTTACTAGGTGTCAGCATTATAATGAGAGCATGGTTGAAATGTTATGTAAAAACAATACAGAGGCAGAGACCATCACCAGTAGAGATGCTGAAATAGCTAAACTAAATAGTCATAGGCAGCTAAATCATGCGACCCATTAGTTAATACTAATAACTGAAACTTTTAAGTGCTTCTAATGCCTAAGCTCTGAACACAAGTAATATAATTTAATTTAACCCTCACAATAATCCCATGAATACTGCCATTCTCATTACATAGAAAAGGAATATGAGAGGGAGTTAATTAAGCATCCCTCTCCAACATGCCCAGAGCTAATCAGTAGCAGAGTTAAGACTCAAACTGCAAATCCTCAGCTTTGCTAAGTAAGGATGGAGCTATGGAAAGACAAAATGACCTTCACAGTAGAGAGTGACACCAAGGTCTTATTTACCTAATTAATGTGCTTAATCCCATGTGGTTCATTAGCTTAGAGCATGTTTCATTATGGCTATGGAGCTGGCCCAGCAGGTGTGTTCTTGAGCGTGTCATGAGAAGGACTGCTTTTTGAAAATTTAAAAATAGAGTTCTCCACCTCTGACCCAGAGACAGCCTTCTCCTCTTGCTTCCAGTAGCAGCAATGATAGATGCACAGGAGTAAAGCAAAGCAAACCTATGGCTTTATCCTTATGTGCTTCTGCTGGGACACACAGGGGAGAGAAGAGATGACAGTTCTGGAGATTATGGGAAGCCAGATGCATAATGGAATCACCACACCCAAAAAAGTTCTTAATTTCTTCAAGTTGGTAAAATACCAATTTTTCTTTAGGTTGGTAAGATAAATCTTTGTACCATAGTAATTAAGAATATCTAATGGAAGGCTCTTTGATTCATCAGGACAAAAACTCAGAATAGCTCAAAAGTTTCATGGAGGTAAAGGAAAGTGTCTCCATTGTTGTTCATAAAGTGCCCTGGGAAATCTCAGGATTCTTTTCAGCAAGTGTGGCAAATACTCACAGACTAATAACTTGTTTCTATAGATAAGAATTTGAATTAATCTAGGTGTGTGTGAGGGGAAATATAGAAACTTACGGGAATGGACAGAGTGAATTGGACGCAGGGCTATAATGCGAGCTCCAGGTAGAGTACTGTCGGAGCAGTGGTAGTGGAAAGCTTTGCTCTACCATGCACCAGGCATGATTAGCACCGAACCCTGGTGGATAAGCAAGTTTATCACTCAGCAGCTCAGCACAGCAGTATGTACTTACAGTGCAAAGACCAGTGACAGTCCTCAGCTGGAGGACTCCAAGTAGGGTGACTACTGCACACCAAAGGTGGCTCTGGGCTGCTGTTCAGTGGCTTTCATTTTCACTACGTAATGATGTCATGAATCTCATTCTGGAACCTGACACAGATGGAAACAAATGACCTAAGGGTGACAGAGTGGGACGAAAGGAATTAGGTCTCACACACTGTTGGAAAACTTCTACACAAGGCCACGCACTCTCATCCAAGACAGATGACACATTTCTATAACATGTTCTGGTGCCCTCAATCCCTGTCTGTACAAATAACCCCAGATATAACTCATTTTATTAAATTTCTTATTAAACAAACAGGGAAAAAAAAGTACATAGCTCTTGGTGAACCTGAGAGACCACCTAGCCTTCTCCTACAAGGAAATATCGTCTCCATCAGAGCTGTGACAACAATGTAGTAGTATTGTATTATTTATTGTATTATAAAATAGTATTATTTTGTGTGTTTCTGTGTGTGCATAGTCAGTATAATGCATTCATATAAATGTGCAGGTGCACACACCCACGTCACATGCAAGAGCAGAACGTCAGTATCTTCCTCTGCTGTCTGCACTTTATTACCTTAAGACAGGTCTCTCACTGACATAGAAGCTCACCATTTCAGCTTATAGTGAACTTACAACTAGCAGAGAGCTCTGGAGATCAGCCTGTCACTGTTTCCCAGATCTGGAGTTAGAGGAAGAGGTGGCCACACCCAGCTTTTCATATGAGTTTTTGGAATGCAAACTGAAGTCCTCCTGCCTGCAGAGCAAGCACTCTAATCCACTAGTCCACTTCCCCAGCCCAAGAATTGTAGTTTTAAACGTAACACTGTAGAAAATAGTCAGTGACAGATGAATGGGTATTCTGTGTATTAGGGATGATGACACTGGGTATTAAATAAATCTTACTATTGAAAACTTATAACAAAGTGACTACCACTCAGTGTGTATCATGGTACAAGCGGGGTAGATGCTAACACTACAACTTCACTTCCAAACCAAATCTCAGCACACAGTACAGACGGGGAAAAGGGACATGGAGTGTGCCTGCTAATAAAACCAAAAGAAAACAACAATTTAATTTAAACAAGCTAATCCAAACATCTACTTCCCTTAAAGCTTGGAAAATGTCATTTCATTAAATCATGATGTTTTCATTTCCAAAGATGACTGTCAGCACAAAACTATTTTATTTTAATGAAAGAAATGAACCACACAGAAAAAACAACATAATTTTAGATTAAGTAACTTGAATATTTCTCTGTTCTTTTGTTTAAAAGAAAAATATAATGAACTTATAAAACCTCTATCCTTAAATCAGGGGGCAATGACACCAATTTGATTCACGTGGAATGTTTTGGGGGCCAGCACACATCCATACAACATTCCTTTTGTTGCTGAGTCGTCGTATATACAGTACAGGAGCTATGCACATCTCTGACTATTAACATCTATTTGGGGAAGAGGTCATTGTCTTGAACACAAATGTATTGCCTTTACTGCACCATTTTCAGTAGTTCCTATTTTCAGCTCAAGATTGACTTTAGTTTGTTCAAACATGGTAAACAATAGACACAACAGGCTTTAGTCACCCAACTTTCTGCAACAGAGAAAAGTACAAAAAAAAGAAAATCAAAGGAATTTCTTTAAACCATATAAGAGCCTATGAAAATAATTCAAGTATCTACTTTTCTGGAATAAAATCAATTTATGGTCATTATTTTTAAAGTAAAGTAATATGGAGCCAGGAAGATGGCTCAGCAGGTAGAAGTGCTTGCTGTCAAACCTGATCTCCTGAACTGAATCCCAGGACACATGATGGAATGAGAAAACTGACCCTTCTGATCTCTGTACGTTCACTATGGTACACACACACACACACACACACACACACACACACACACACACAAACTCTCCTCCTGTCATGGTGATAATAATTTTAGTAATTCTCAAAATCTCCACTGTTCCTTCATGAGAGAGGAAAAGTAAAATCACATTTGCAAAGTGGCTACTTGGAAATGTTTCAAAATGCAAGACTAAGTGACCTCTAATGTTGAATCACAGACACATTCCTGAGCCAATCTTCTGTTTGCCTTTGGAACAAGGTGCAGAATTCTTAGCTCCTCTAGCGCCATGCCTGCCTGGATGCTACCTGGATACTGCAATCCTTCAGGCCATGATGATAACATGCTGAACCTCAGAACCAGTATGACAGTCCCAATTAAATGCTGTCCCAATTAAACCCTTATAAGGGTTGCACTGTCCATGATAAAACCAAATTTATACAATATCTTTACACAAACCCAGCCCTACAAAGGGTAAGAGGTGGAAACTGCCAATACAAGGAGAGAAACTACACCCTGGAAAAAATGAGATAGTAACCTTCTTTCATCAAACCCAAAAGTAGATAACCACACAAACATAAAGATAGCATCAAGAATAGCAGGTAGCAATAATCACTATTCCTTCATCTCTCTTAATATCAATGGTCTCAATTCCCCAATAAAAAGACATAGACTAACAGACTGGATACATAAACAGGACCCAGCATTTTGCTGCATGCAGGAAATGCACCTCAGTGTCAAAGACAAACACTACCTCAGAGTAAAAGACTGGAAAACAATTTTACAAGCAAATGGTCCCAGGAAATGAGCCAGAGTAGCCATCCTAATATCAGATAAAATTGACTTTCAACCTAAAGTCATCAAAACAGACACAGAAGGACACTACATACTGATCAAAGGAAAAATCCACCAAGAAGAACTCTCAATTCTGAATATCTGTGCTCCAAATGCAAGGGCACCCTCATTCGTAAAAGAAACTTTACTAAAGTTCAAAGCACACATCGCACCTCACACAATAATAGTGGGTGACTTCAACACCCCACTCTCTGAAATGGATTGTTCAGGAAAGCAGAAACTAAACAGGGACACAGTGAATCTAATTGAAGCCATGGACCAAATGGAACTAACAGATATATATAGAGAACATTTCATCCTAAAGCAAAAGAATATACCTTCTTCTCAGCACCTCATGGTACCTTCTCCAAAATCGACCACATAATTGGTCACAAAACAGACCTCAACAGATATAAGAAGATCAAACTAATCCCACGCCTCCTATCAGATCACCATGGAATAAGGGTGGTCTTCAACAGCAACAAAAACAACAGAAAGTCCACATACACATGGAAGCTGAAAAATGCTCTACTCAATGATAACTTGGTCAAGGAAGAAATAAAGAAAGAAATCAAAGACTTTTTAAAATTTAATGAAAATGAAGGCACAACATACCCTAATTTATGGGACACAATGAAAGCAGTGCTAAGAAAAAAATTCATAGCCCTGAGTGCCTCCAAAAAGAAATGGGAGACAGCATACACTAGCAGCTTAATGGCATACCTGAAAGCCCTGGAACAGAAAGAAGCAAACACACCCAAGAGGAATAGAAGGCAGGAAATCATCAAACTCACGGCTGAAATCAATCAAGTAGAAACAAATAAAACCATACAAAGAATCAACAAAACTAGGAGTTGGTTCTTTGAGAAAATCAACAAGATAGATAAGCCCTTAGCCAGACTAGCCAGAGGGCACAGAGACAGTATCCAAATTAACAAAATCAGAAGCAAAAAGGGAGAGATAACAACAGAAACTGAGGAAATTCAAAAAATCATCAGATCTTACTACAAAAGCCTGTATTCAACACAACTAGAAAATCTGGAGGAAATGTACAATTTCCTAGACAGATACCAAATACCAAAATAAAATCAGGATCAAATAGACCATCCAAACCGTCCTATAACCCCTGAAGAAATAGAAGTGGTCATTGGAAGTCTTCCAACCAAAAAAAGCACAGGTCCAGACGGTTTTAGTGCAGAATTCTATCAGACCTACAAAGAAGACCTAACACTAATACTCTTCAAACTATTCCACAAAATAGAAACGGAAGAAACACTACCCAACTCATTCTATGAAGTCACAATTACGCGAATACCAAAAGCACACAAAGATCAGACAAAGAAAGAGAATCTCAGGTCAATCTCTCTTATGAATATCGATGCAAAAATACTCAATAAAATTCTTGCCAACCGAATCCAAGAGCACATCAAAACGATCATTCACCAAGATCAAGTAGGCTTCATCCCAAGGATGCAGAGATGGTTCAATATAAGGAAATCCATCAATGTAATCCACTATATAAACAATCTCAAAGAAAAAAACCACATGGTCATCTCATTAGATGCAGAGAAAGCATTTGACAAAATTCAGCATTCTTTCATGTTAAAGGTCTTGGAAAGATCAGGAATTCGAGGCCCATATCTAAACATTGTAAAAGCAATTTACAGCAAACCGGTAACCAATATCAATCTAAATGGAGAGAAACTTGAAACAATCCCCCTAAAATCAGGGACTAGACAAGGCTGCCCTCTCTCTTCATATCTTTTCAATATAGTACTTGAAGTTCTAGCTAGAGCAATTAGACAACAAAAAGAGGTCAAAGGGATACAAATTGGAAAGGAAGAAGTCAAACTATCACTATTTGCAGACGATATGATAGTATACTTAAGTGACCAAAGAACTCCACCAAAGAACTCCTACAGCTGATAAACAACTTCAGCAAAGTGGCCGGATATAAAATCAACTCAAGCAAGTCAGTAGCCTTCCTATACTCAAAGGATAAGCAGGCTGAGAAAGAAATAAGAGAAATGATACCCTTCACGATAGCCACATACAATATAAAGTATCTTGGTGTGACTCTAACCAAACAAGTGAAAGATCTCTATGACAAGAACTTCAAGTCTCTGAAGAAAGAAATTGAAGACCTCAGAAGATGGAAAAATCTGCCTTGCTCATGGATTGGCAGGATTAATATAGTAAAAATGACCATCTTGCCGAAAGCGATATACAGAATCAATGCAATCCCCATCAAAATCCCAACACAATTCTTCATAGAGTTAGAAAGAGCAATCCAAAAATTCATCTGGAATAACAGAAAACCCAGGATAGTTAAAACTATTCTCAAGAGTAAAAGAACCTCTGGGGGAATCAATATCCCGGACCTCAAGCTGTACTACAGAGCAATAGTGTTAAAAACTGCATGGTATTGGTACGGTAACAGGCATGTAGATCAATGGAATAGAATTGAAGACCCAGAAATGAATCCATACTCCTTGATCTTTGAAAAAGGAGATAAAACCATCCAGTGGAAAAAAGATAGCCTTTTCAACAAATGGTGCTGGTTCAACTGGAGGTCAACATGCAGAAGAATGCAAATCGATACATTCTTATCTCCTTACCCTAAGCTCAACTCCAAGTGAATCAAGGACCTCCACATAAAACCAGACACACTGAAACTAATAGAAAGGAAACTAGGGAAGAACCTTGAACATATGGGCACAGGGGAGAATTTCCTGAACAGAACTCCAATAGCTTATGCTCTAAGATCAAGAATTGACAAATGGGACCTCATTCAATTACAAAGTTTCTGTAAGGCAAAGGACACTGTCAAAAGGACAAAGTGGCAACCAACAAACTGGGAAATGATCTTTACCAATCCTACATCCGACAGAGGGCTAATATCCAATATATAAAAAGAACTCAAGAAGTTAGACTCCAGAAAGCCAAGTAACCCTATTAAAAATGGGGTACAGAGTAAAACAAAGAGTTCTCACCTGAAGAATATTGAATGGCTGAGAAGCACCTAAAGAGATGTTCAACATCCTTAGTCATTAGGGAAATGCAAATCAAAACAACCCTGAGATTCCATCTCAAACCAGTCAGAATGGCTAAGATCAAAAACACAGGAGACAGCAGGTGTTGGGGAGGATTGGAGAAAGAGGAACACTCCTCCACTGCTGGTGGGATTGCAAGCTGGTACAACCACTCTGGAAAGCAGTCTGGCGGTTCCTCAGAAAACTGGGCATGACACTCCCGGAGGATCCGGCTATACCACTCCTGGGCATATACCCAGAGGCTTCCCCTGCATGCAATAAGGACACATGCTCCACTATGTTCATAGCAGCCTTATTAATAATCGCCAGAAGCTGGAAAGAACCCAGATGTCCCTCAATGGAGGAATGGATTCAGAAGATGTGGTATATCTACACAATGGAATACTACTCTGCAATTCAAAACAATGAATTCACGAAATTCCTAGTCAAATGGTCAGAACTTGAAAATATCATCCTTAGTGAGGTAACCCAATCACAAAAGAACACACATGGTATGCAGTCACTGATAAGGGGATATTGACCCAGAATCTCGGAATACCCAAGACACAATTCACATATCAATAGGTTTCCAAGAAGATGGAAGGAGAGACCCCTGGTCCTGGAAAGACTGGATGTAGGGGAATGCCAGGACAGAGAAGCGAGAGGTGGTTGAATGGGGAACAGAGGGAGGGAATGAGGCTTATGGGACTTTCAGGGAGGGAGGAACTGGGAAGGGGAAATCATTTGGAATGTAAATAAAAAAACTTAGAAAATAAATAAATAAATAAATAAATAAATAAAAAGTTGCACTTGTCATCGTGTCTCTTCACAGCAATGGAAACCATAAGACAGAAATCCTGCTGGAAAATCATTCTCATCTACTTTCTAAGATTCAAATGTGAGGGTGTCCACATCCCTGACTGTAACACTTTCTTAATCTTGACTTATTCAATACATTGAATAAAAGCACCTAATTGTCTTAATTTGCATCTATTTGAATAGCAGAGAAATTTATTTCTTTTGGACCATTTATTTTCTCTTCTTTTATGAAATGTCTTCCTATATGGGTTTTATGCCTCATTTAAAGAATTTACATATTTATCTGTTTTGTATTGATTTGATGAAATTCTTACTATATTGAGGAAACACTGAGCCCCCTATTTTTCTAGATCATTATATATGCAATGATTTCCTTTTAAAACTTTCAAACTTTGAAATTCATGACCCTCTTCTTTATCTTTCTGAATGTCTTCACTTTTTCAGCTTTTTAGAACCCCAATTTAAACAAATGTATGAATATATGTGTATCGGGGGTTGGGAATTTTGCCTCTGATGCCAAAAGGTGTTGGATCCCCTAGATCTGTAGTTACCGGTGGCTATATGTCTCCTGACATGAGTGCTGGGAACTGGACTTGGGTCCTCTGTAAGGACAGTAAACATGATGACAGAAATGGAAGTTATGTGTGGGCATAAGCCTTAGGATTGTAGAGCAAGGGCTTATCATTATCAGCAAATAACCATTCTCCCTTTGAGAGATAGCTCTTGGCCTGTAATTGAGCCATGGTGGAAACTGAATATTTGACAATGGGCCACCAAGTTACTATACAACTTGAGCTGCTTATCATGGATTGAGTATTATCATACCCACCAAGCCATAAAGTAGGACATGCACAGCAGAAATCCACATCATGGAAGTGGTATATAAATGAACAGGCAGGAGCCAGTCCTGAAGACACAAGAAAGTCACACAAAATTTCCCAAATGACTATGGTTTCTGCACCTGTTACAATGTCATCTGCTCCCAAGCATGCACCTATGGCCTTATGGGGTGTTTCTTATTATCAGTTTACTGAGGAAGAAAAGACCTTCCTGGTTTGCTGACAGTTCAGCATGTTATGCAGACACCACCCAGAAGTGGACAGCTACAACCCTTTTCTGTGACAGCCCTGAAAAGAGTCCAGTGAAGAGATATCTTCACAGTGGGCAGAACTTTGGGCAGTACACAGGGTTATACATTTTATTTTGAAAGAGAAATGGACAAATGTGTGATTGTTCACTGATTCATGAGCTGAATGGTTAGAGACCTGAAAAGAGCATAATTGGAAAAATTGATGAGAAAGGCATCTGAGAACGAAATATGTAGATAGATCTCTAAAAATGAGCAAAGGGTCTAACAATACGTGAGTCCCATGGAAATGCTCATCAAGAGGTGATTTCAGCTGAGAAAGGATCAAGAACAGAATGATCCATTCTGCCAGCAGTCAGCCTCGTTCCCTGGCCGTCTCTGTCATTGCCTAATAGGCCCATGAAAAAATAGCCATGGTGCCAGAGATGGTGGTACACTCAATAACATAGACTTCCACTCACCACAGATGACCTGGTTACAGGTCATGATATTCTAGGCAGTATTGCTTCTAACCAAGAAACTCACTTCACATCCAGAAAAGTGCAACAGTGGACTCATGCTCAAGGAACATTTCAAATTCTCTACTATCTTGAAGCAACTGGCTGACATAGCCGTAGAATGGGCTTTAGAAGACATAGTTGCAGTGTTAATTAGGTGGCAGTAACCTAGAGGGTTTGGGGCAGGGATCTCCAGAAGGCAATATATGTTTTGATTCAGTGTCTAATATATAGTAGAGTTTCTCCCATAGCTAGTATTCACAGGTTCAGTAGTCAAGAGGTAGAAAGCGGAATGGTTTTACTCACTATGACCCCTAGCAATCACTAGTAAAATATTTTGCTTCCTGTTCCCATGATGTTAAGTTCTGCTGGCTTATGAATGTTAGTTCCAAAAATTTGGAACCACTCCTACCAGGAGACACAATAATCATTCCATAGAACTAGAAGCCCAGACTTCTCCCTGACTGCTTTGAGCTTTTGATTCCCTTAAGTCAACAGACGAAGACAATAAAACTGTGGTAGGCATAGCGATTGATCCAGATTATCAAGGGGGAAATTAGATTTGGTCTCCACAATGGAGGTAAGAAAAATTATGTCTGGAATGCAAGAGATCCTTTATGGTAACGTTCCTTAAACTGTGGGTTACAACCTCTTTGGGGAGGGGTCACATATCAGATATCCTGCATGTCAGATATTTATATTATGATTTATAACAGAAGGAAAATTACAGATATGAAGTAGCACTAAAAGTAATGTTATGTTTTGGGGTCACTAAAACATGAAGAACTGTATTAAAGGGTCACAGCATTAAGAAAGATAAGAACAATTGCTTTAGGGCATCTCTTGGTGTTACTACGTCCTGTGATTAGAGGCAATGGGAAACTACAGCAACCCAATCCAGGTAGGATGACAGAAGACCCAAGCCCTTTAGGGATTAAGAGATAGGTCACTACTTTAGGAGAAAAACCAAGACCTGCTGAGGTACTTGCTGAAGGTGGAGAAAATACAGAATGGGGAGTAGAGGATTATAGTAATACTAGGTAAGACCAAGTGACCAGCTGCAAAAATGAGGATTATAATTGACATAAGTGTCTCTGTCATTTCTAAGAATGCATTTGTACATATATACACATCTAGTAATCAAATATTTGTGTTTTCTTTCCTCTGTGTCATCATCACGCAATGTAACATCAATCAACATACTAATTGTTATATTTAAGTTATGAGACACGAAAAGAATGTCCCTCCAGGGAAACTGTCACCTATTCAAAAATATATAACACATTTGCAGTTGTATGTGGTATAGTTATATCATGCCAGGTGCTTAAACCTAGTTATTGTTTTCATTTGGAACTTAAGCATGACATAAGGATATATGATTGTGTGCCAAGTTGACAAGGGGTAGAGTTGAAATGGGTCTTCTTGGCAGTCAATTTGATTACATATGGAATTAGCTGAACCCAAAACACTGGACATATTTTTCTTGATCAGAAGACCTACCCTAAATCTTGGCCACTCCATCTGGTGGCAGCCTGCATAAGAGGACACAATAAAGCTGGAGTAGATGGTAAGCATATTTTGATGCATATTTCTACCCTCTACTCCCAGTGAGATCTCAGGCTAGAACTCAACACTGTTGAGCTCCAGCTCTGAATCTGTGATCTCTGAGACTCTTATGGTTGGAACATTCGCTGGATCTATGAATTGGCAGATACGGAAGATTTCACTAGTTGTGCACTCATGCCTTAGAGGGACATTTACTTCCAACTTTAATAAAAAAAAAAAGAAATAGAATTTAATGGAGAGGGAGCTTGCCAATGCAATTGATTTACTAGAGGAACAAGCTATCTGCTCAGCATGAAGCTTTAGTCTGTATAAAATGAATGCTGACTTAAAAGGACACAGAAATCTCAGATTGTTACGCTTCCAGAAGCTTATACAACCTACCTTCCTGTTCACTCAGTGACTCCAAGACAAAACGAAGGTCTCCAACAAGTCACATAAGTGGTTACATGACAATTGAATAGGGACCCAGGCTTCCGCATTTTGAAGGAATGTTTCTCTATAGCATGCACTTCTTTGGCTTTGTGCCTAAGCTACAAAAAGGTTGTCAAATTCTTTGAAATTAACAAGTGAGGAGTTATGTGTGAATATCACATCTTATCAGCATGCCAATGAGTGTCATTTTGTCCATTGGGGAAAATGAGGTAAGCAACAAAGTGGCTCTGCCCTTGGGAGCAAGGGTCATGGAATAAATAGTACTCTTCATTCCAAAGTAAGGCTCTAGCCCTGGCTGTCTCTGTGATCAGGGTAAATTGCTAGGCCCATCTCATTCAGGTCTTCCATCCTCAAAATGGAAGTCATAAAGTACCTACCTCATAAACATGTTGTGAAGATTAAATGCATTAATCTATATTTAGTACTTGGCCCAAAGCCTAGACTACTCAGTAACTGTTAGCAGTTAGTGATACATTGACTTGAATATTACAATATTCCAATGTACATAAAGCAGAAATCAATACACCCCTGAGCCTTCCTTTCTCAACCTCACTATTAGCAACATCAAAATGAATCATTCAAATAACTGGAAAGTATTTTGCAAGAAAGATTTTCACTGAGCTTCGCGGAGAAGCTCTCTACATTGCTGAGCTGAAGAAGGAGAAAAAGAACTTGTGCTCAGGCACACTCCCTTCCAAAGGCATCCCTAGCCCATCATAGTCATGTGGACAAGGCTTATGGTTAAGCCTTCCTCAGGATTTCCTCCATGGCATGAGATTAGTAAAAATTAAAGACACAAGCCAACAACTTTCCTAAACAGAACTTACAGTCCATTAGAAAAAAATAGTTCAAACTACATATAGTAGCAAACTGTAGTCATAAATAATAGAGCAATAGATATATAGAGACTGTCAATCCTTATTAAGTGACATGGGCATTAACTTAAGAATAGACATATCACCATCCTCTAAATGTTCATAAAAATACTTTACCACTCATTTATTTTATTTTCTGTGTATGAATGTTTTGCCTGCCTGTTTGTATGTCCATCAAATGTGTATAGTGTTTGTGGAGGCCAGAAGAGGGTGTTGGATCCCTTGGAATTGGCGTTTTGGATGACTGTAAGTCACCAAGCAGGTGTGGGGAACTGAACTCAAGTTCTCTGCAAGGGCAGTATTTGTAATCACTAATCCATCTTTCCAGCTGTGGTGATTAAAATATGGTTGGCCCATGGGCATTATTAGGAGTGTGGCCTTGTTGGAGTAGGTATGACCTGGTTGGAGGAAGTGCGTCACTGTGGGGTTGGGCTTTGAGGTTCTATGCTCAAACTATTCCCAGCGTGATAAGAAGTCTCCTCCTGGTTGCCTTCAGATCAAGATGTAGACCTCTCAGCTTCTCCAGCACCATATCTGCCTGCATGCTGCCATGCTTCCCACCATGATAATAATGGATTATAGCTCTGAAACTGTAAACTAGCCCCAATTAAATGTTTTTTTTTTCTTTATAAGAGTTGCCTTGGTCATGGTATCTCAACAATTGAAACCCTAACTAAGATACCAGCCCTAAAATTTATTCAGAAATAGTATATAATTCCAATAAAATATGACTTGAAACATTTATAGAACTGTTTGAAACATCCCCTGAAAAATGAGAGCAACTGAAATAATTTTGAAATGAAAAGGAAGGGAAGGGAAGTAAGAGAATAGAGGAAAATTCAAGCTGAGAACCTACACGGCCTCATAGTAAAAACACAAACCAAAGCTGAAAAAATTAAAATTCTGACCTTGGTACTCATAATTTGGATCATAATGAAAAATGACATTTTAAATTAGCAATAAAGCTAGGATTATTTAAAGAAGAGTTCTAGTATATTTTATCAACTATCTGAGGAAACCAAAACCAAAACAAAGCAATAATGCCAGGCTCTCCTATAGCACCCCAAGGCAAGCTAATACTCAAATGAACAATTAATTGTTTAAAATTAAACTGCAAAATAATAAAGAAACTGAAATGGTTCACTGGGGAGGAATATTTTTCTCATAATGCACAATCAGAAGCATCATTTTTTTCCCTATCTCTGTAATCTTGGACAGTGAACCTGAAGTCTTTCACAGGCTGGACAATCAAGTCTGTCCTCATGTGACATTCCCAGAATGGGGATGAATATCTGAAAGGTTTAATTTCAATTAAAAAAATAAAAACTTCTATCAGACCAGAAATATCATAAGAAAAATAAAAGGCAAGTTATAAACTTGGCAGATAATTAAACACATATTAAGCCATAAAAACTTAAAGGTTAAGTAAGTCAGGCATTGTATAATCCCTGCTGTTGGGAGATGGGGCAGGAGGATCAGAGAAGTTCAAGGCCAGCCTTGGGTACATATTTAAAACCAGCCAGAGCTACATGAGATGAGAGCTCCATTTCAAAAGAAACAACAAAACATATAAAATAAGTTAGACTGTGTAAAAAGTTCAAAATGTGCACAGTATAATCTGAAATTGCACACTGTCTAGGAATCTGCAATTCACAAAACAAATGCATATGTTAGGGATGAGCAAGGAAAATGCTTATGGAGTTGGTAAGCAGAAAATGTCAACCAGAGAAGTGAGGCTGCCACTCCTTTATCTGTTAAGCGAGCAAGGACTCAAATTCTACAGCGCTGGGATGTTCTTCTCTGTAGGGTCCAAAGTCCATGGAGTTAAAATTTCAAAAGAAGGGGCTGAGAAGAAGTTGGGATTTACAGTGAAAGCTTAATTAGAACCCCACAATGGTTTGATTGAGGGTTCTTAACCATTCTATATACTCTAGGGAAAACAAAGCACTGAACATTAGAGAAGGGTAGAACATAGGCAGTAACTATTGAGATGTCACTAAAAGCATCATTTTAGATATCTAATATTGAAAACTATGTTAAATGAGAAAGTCCTGTGATGACTAATATTGACTGGCAACAGGATTGAGAATCACACAGGAGACAAGAGTGTCTGTCAGGAGAAACTCCCATCCTAAAACCAGAAGCATGTTACCCATGGAATTCCAGAAGGCAGACAATCTGCATGGCACCACATGGAGGTCTCCAAAACAGGCAAACTGACCTGTCTCTCACCAAGCAGGTCATCCCATAAAGCAATTTCTGGGCCTGGTGAAGCCAGGTCCTACCTCTCCTTATGCTCCATTACAAAACCTGATTCTCAGTCACTGTGTGATATATTCCCCTGCTCCACACAATGATTTCGGGGTGCCAACCTCTCATACCAATGAAGTCCAGTCTCACCATTTTGAGGACAAACTGAATCTACTCTCATTTTTCTCCACTGACATGATTCTTACATCTGTGAGGCAGTTTTTACATTGAGCTGACTGAGGAGGAAGACCTACCCTATGAGTAGCTTCATCCCATGGTCTGGAGTTCTAGAGTGAATACAAAGGAGAAAAATGAACTGAATACCAGAATTCATCTCTCTCTGCTTCCTGAGGATGAAAAATGACCTGCTGCATAAGGTCCAGCTGTCGTGCCTTCTCCACCATGGTGGACTCTCCTCCAACTATAGCTAATACACACCCTCCATACCTTAAGTGGCTTTTATCAGCTATTTCATGACTGCTTCATGAGAATACTAACACAAGTGTATTGCCAGATAGTTAAGGACAATGCAACCTTGACTTTCTAAAACAGAGAATCTTTCTATTGGTGAAAGTGAGAAAAATAAAGGGGAGATGGAGAGAAGTATCCTTATCAAAATGCTAGCTGTACTGTATCTCTCCACATGATGGAATTGTGGATGGCTTTGTTCTTTCCATTCATTCCAACTTTTCTACAATGAAAAGGTAATGCCACTGAGATGAGGAAGAATAATTACGAATTGAAAGTTTTATAGGAAGAGTCATCCTGCAGAAAGAGTCTCTTGTACAATGTATGGAAGCATCAGCTATCAATGAAATGCTGTTAGCCTATTAGCTGAGGCAGGAAATAGAAGGTGAGGTATCCAACAGTCAGAGAATTCTGGGATGGAAAGATTGTCCCTGAACTCTGAGGAGACAGACATGAAACTGAGGAGAGGAAACCAAACATGTGGCACTCATATGATAGAATAAACAGGTTAATTGTATTATGATCTAATTGGGGAATTGAGAAAAAGTATATGGCCTAAGCATTTATTCATGAAATAATTAAGTCTCAGAGTCGGTATTTCAGGAACTGGGTATAGGAGGAAAAGCCCTCAGTTAGCAAACTGAGAGAAAAGTATCAAGTTCTGTGTCACTACTACTACTCTCTTGTTTAAACTTCATGTAAACTGGAATTGATTTAGCCCATGAATTTGGCTTATCAGAGACACACATTTGTTCCAGTAAGGAGACCAATGATAAATAAAGACATATGCACCACGAAAAGCAATTGTGTCAAACAATTACATTTGAGGAAAAGCTTCCCTGGGCCTAACCATGTCTCTAATTCCCTGTTTTGAGCTAATAGGGATTGTGGAAGAAGATGCAAAATATCGACAGCAAATACTGAGAGGGAAACTGGTGGCTATTGCCTCCTAGATGTGTGGGTCTCAGGAGTGCTTTCCTAGTATACAGACAGTGGGGCTATGGTACTCAGTGTACCCTCCAAGCTATGTGGGAAAGACTCCTGCAAGAAAGCTTGCCATGGTTAAGAGGTAACTTCAGGTCCAAATGAATCAGACAAATGCATACCAGGTAGGCATGACTGATCAATAGTCTTCCTTTTATGAGTTGGGATACAACCCCTTCCAAATGCAGGCAGTCTCCATGGTATTAGTCTAGTACCAAACACAGAATGCATTTCCCTTCATGCGACCTCTGTCTCTGCCACAGCATCAAGGAGTCAACTACCACCTTGGTCTACAATGCCCCACCTGTCTGAATCAGCTCACATTTCTAATTTCACCTCCTACCTCCACCTTCCATCTCGGAAGTTCACTTAGCCACCCTAAACTCACGACTGTGAGTGAAAAGAGAAACGCTGAGACTGCCTGGTGGACTTTTCACATGATAATCCTATAAAGCAGATCACTATACTACAGTTTGATCTACTGACTTTGTTTCATTCATATCTAGAGTGGATAGCCTCTAAATGATCCCTCAAAGACTATAAAATAAATGTAAACCAGTCCTCTCCCTGATCCATACTGCAGAATCCAATATATAATCTTCTTTTTCTTATTTCATTGCACTGCTGGAAGCTACCAAAACTTAATAAAGATTGATTGATTAATTCACTAAAATTAATACATTCACATAGCTGGCTATAGAGCCAAAATACATTCAGGATGTGACCACTTTGGCATTGTGGTCTAGCCACCCTCTCTTCTAAGGTTTTTTTCCACAGAAGACTCAGTCTTTTGTGCCTCTAACCTTGCTCCAATGTGCCTCTTTAAATATGATGCTTTGGTTCAGGGCCTGATCCAGTCTCAGTTTCACCCAAAGCAAGGCAAGAGATGCTGGAGTGATGGCCAAGGTCATGGAGATCCTGCCCATCTTGGCTTTTCACATCCTCTCCCACTGTTCCCCTTCTCCTCCTATGCCAATCACAGAGGAAGGCAGACATTAAAGGAGAAAGCTTTTTAAAAACTCATTTGAGGGACTGGAGGTCTGGCTTAACTGAAGAGCACTTAGTACTCTTCCACAGGACCTGAGTTTAGTTCCCAGCCACTTATATCAGGTGGCTCACAAAGGTCTGTAATTCTAGTTCCAGGTCGTCTGAAGCCTCCCCAGGTACTTGCCAGCATGTGGCGCATATAAGCACAAGCAGACACTCACATATACATATTCTTTTAAAAAAATCATTGGAGGTAGGCATTATGACATGCATCTTTATTCCCAGCTACCTGGAAGCAAAGACAGGAGGATCACAGTAAGTTCAATGCCCAGCCTGCAACCTGGTCTACATGGAGAGTTCCAGGTCATTCAAGGCTACATAATAGGACACTGATTTTAAAAAGTAATTTATTCCACAAAGAGGCACTCCTAACCTAATCAGACCTTGAAGTCAATTCAGGTCTTCAGTCTGTATATTTATGCATCACAGAAGACTTGGAGATAATTGTTCTTGTTTAAGCAAAACAAGAACACTTAATCGTGCATTCAATTGTGCTGGTCAGAGCAGAGCCTGCACTATCTAACATGCATATGACCCTTTATTAAATCAGCTGTCTTTCTTCAACCAAAAATAGACTGTCTTAAGAATTATGTTTATGTACTTTTTGAGTTTTAAACAATCACTGTTCAGATTGTCACATCTAAGAATTTGATTAAAATTATTAGTTTACAGATGTAAGAATAAAGGAAACTTTAAAAGAAAAGTAAGAAAACAGGTAGGTCTGTCTTTTGATTTTTCCACCTACTCCTAATACTGCATATATATATATATAGTCATCATTTCATGTGATGAGAGGTGGTGGGTGGCCAAATTAATAATACTGCTGAGGAAGGGAGACAATTATATCTTGTTTACTTTGTTCATCAGTTTCTGCATGCATTTAAGATGCAGCCTAGCCATCCTCAGTGACTGACATCTACATCTGTGTTTGTTTGTGGCTTCACTTGTCAAGCTAAAGTTTCATTAGCATTTCTTCTCAGTTCAACTTCAAAAGCACTGAATGCAGGCCTGCAAGAGGGAGCTGCCTTGAATTACAGAGCTATTTAAAAAAAAAAATGGAGCCGATCTGCGGGAACACAAAGCTCAGATCCTGGTTCAAGACAGATTTGTATGTACTGAAAACTACTGGACTCTGAGGGAAATGTTAAGAGGAACTTGTGAGCAATGCTAGTCTTCAAATGCTTCCCTCTTCCCCCAGTATTAGCAGGCAAAGGCTTGGAAACTCTGTATGTATACCATGCCCTAAAATTGGAATGTTAAATGGGATTCTTTTTATTATAGGATACTACAGAACCTAGGAGATATCTCCCTATTCCTGTTATCAATATCTCAGTATCTGAGAGATTTGCTTTACTTTTCCACTTATGTATGAGGGGTGGTACACATGCATGCCCATGGAGTCCAGAAGAGGTCATTGGGTCCCCGACAGTTGTAGTTAAAAATGGTTATGAACCTCCCAATATGGTTCCTGGGGACAAAATGGAGATCAAGGTTTCTAGAAGAGTACCAAGCATTCTTAAACATTGAGCCATCTGCCATGCCCCAAGATACCAGCATTTTAAGACTAATATGGCCATGTATAACTGGGCAAGGCTAAGCAAGGCTTTGCAATGAGGACATGTCATTACAAATCATTATATTAGGTGAAATAAGTCATATTCAGGAAGACAAATATGTTTGATCTCATATGCAGAATCTAGATTAAAATGGAAGAGAACATGAAAGTAGATGACAACACAATGGCGAAGATGAGGACACAATAGATGGGTCATGAGAGGGAGGACAGGGGAGAGGGCAGTGATATAATCAGAGAAGGGTTTACACATATGAAAATGTCATGAAGAAACCCACTCTCCTGGACAGTTAGTATATACCACTCTAAAAAAGTTTTAAAATGAAAAGTTCATTTGTCCAGCAATCTACTCAATAATTCCTTACTCACCAATGTATTCAATGATCCACTCATTCAGTAACACACTCAGTAATCCACAACCCAAGCCTGACCGCAGTGATAACTTGATAGGAAAAAAGGTAGAAGCATCCCACTGAGCAAGAACCATGGTATATGAAAAAGATTTCCCATGTTGGTGTGGCTGCCCTCAGGTCAGTGGGTGGCTCTGTGTAGAAAGGCTCCCAGAGCTCTGAGTGTCTCTGGTTTGTCTCGATCAGAGAAGTTTGAAATCCTGTAAAACATGGCACATGGCTGTAGACACAGTTACTTGGGAGACTGAGATAGGAGCATAGTCTGAGTCTTGGGATCCCCAGCCTGGCCCACTCAGTATGTGCCAAACTCTTCTTTAACAGGGATCTCTGGGGAAGTAATGTTTTGCACAGAATATATAGTTTTCTGTTGTATCAATTATTTGCTTACTATCATTAATATTACATTACTATCTGAAAAAGACTCCCCACCCTCCCTCCCTGACCTTCTTTCTCCCATTAAATAACCCCTTCCTCATTTGCTTTCAATCACATGTGTTATGTTCTGTTTTGTTTTGACAAAGTGTTCAAAGAATAATGTTTCTCATGCTTGAGTTCAGAGACCCTAAAAGTTTCAGGGTGTATTATCATGGATCCTCTAGTCCTTAGTAATAATATTATATTTATATTCTTTTAAAAATCTGGGAAGCGAATTTAAGCTTTTTATGTGTGTAGAATTAATGACTATGAACAGTGGATTTTGCCATTAGGTGACAGGTGAGTAACTGTGCAGTTGTATTATATGGTCACAGAACTGGTTGATTTGGTTTTATTATTGTTTGAATCACTGGATCCTGATAAGAATAAAAAAAAAAAAACAAGATGTAAGAAACAAAGGGATGACATGGTTGACAGTTCTATAGTGGTGGAAAAAGAAAAAATACCTAGACTTTGTACAGTAATTTTCCTTGAGGCATGATAAACTCAATGACATTGGGCTTCAGTAACCAGGACACAGTTATACAGAAGGTGCTGGTTTAAATTAACCAAAATAGAGAGAATTAACCAGAGACAAAGAATCCTGCTAATTTTATAATCAGCTACCAGGATAAGAACTGTAGCCTTGACTTTAAATTCCATATCTTAGCAATACTGATCATCTGAAGAAAGAATCTCTAAGTCACCACAGGTTGGTTTCTTTTTCCTCTAGAAGCTAGTCTGTACCTTGCTGAGACTTGAAAAGCACCATCTTTAAGAATCAATTAAAATGCCATTAATGCTGGTGAGTGTGTTCAGTAATAAAGACAGATACAAAGTAAATATACAAAAATCAATACCATCCTTAAACACCAGCAATAAAAAGGCACAGAATATAATGGGAAAAAAGATAATTACCATATTAGCAGCACAACAAAAGATAACCAGAAATAACATTAACTAGAAACACCCAGGAGAGCATATGTTGTACAGGGAGGGATTATAAAACTATCTAGAAACTTGAGAACTCTTAAAGAAATGTAAAGACATTTACGATAAAGCTAAATAATGACCAACGGGCTATTATTCTGAAATTTAATTACACATTTAATTCAACTTCAATTAAATCTCACGTAGGATTATTACTGGAATGTGACCATGATGGTCTAGAGGAGAGCAATGAACTGCTGAGAACAGTCAAGAAAATTTAGCAAAAGATGAGAAATAGAGGAAGAAGAGTAGTTTTCATCAGGGATATGGCCCCTGATAGGTTGCTGTGGCGCCCATCAATGGCCTTACATCCATGTGGGCAATAATAACTGGACCAAGGGTGTATAAAAGGAAGACATAAAGTTGGCAGGGAGGTATAATTGGAGGAAGCCTGGGAGGAGTTGGAGCAGGTAGCAGGTTTGGTTATAATCAAAAATACATTGTCTATATGCATTAAATTCTCAAAAGAATATAGACGTTTTTAAAGATGTATTTTTAATTGTCAGTGGGAGATAGAGTACTGGCTGTTTTTCCAAAGAACCTAGGTTTAGTTCCCAGCACCCACTTGATAGATTGCAACTGTCTGCAACTCCAGTCCCAAAGCATCTGATGATGTTTTCTTGACTCTGTGGGCACCAGGTATTCATGTGATACACAAAATGCATGCAGGCTAAACACCAATATACATAAAAGTAAGTAAAAATCAAGACTAAACATATTATAAAAAGTAGATTCAATTAAGTAGGCTAAATAATATCTTTCTAGCAGAAAATTTAGAGACTTTTGTAGGCAGTATGAGGACAAGGGGTGAAAGAGAAATACACACCTCTGCCAAGTACATGAGCATGTACACATGGAGCATGGTGCCCATGAAGCAATGCCCATACCCACCTGCAGTACACCCAGAACATAGTCTGGGAAAGGCACAGGACATTACACCTCTGAACTCTTGGGTTCTTTACTTTCTCTTCCACAATGCAGTTTCTTCAATCCACATTAACCATTAGTACCATGATTCTAACCCTCACCATGGAGAAGTATTCTCATTTCCAGCTGACACCACACCACTGTCTTCTGATGCTATGGTTGGTTTTCAGTGTTCAGCATCTGCCATAGTCCTTCAACCTCAGGGGGCTACTGGTCCATTCATCTGCTGTATGTGTTCTTAATCAGCCTTCCTGTCTTTTCTTCCCTTTATCTTCCCTATCTCATTGTCCTTCTAACCCCAACTGCATTGGCCATCTGTTCCTGTTCTTGTATAAGTAAAGCTCTATACTGTGTGAAATTTAACTGTCCATCCTTAATGGCCTTCACTCAAACAACTCAAAGTTTCAGGAGCTTTGTCAATCGGCTTTAGAGGATTAAGTGAACTATGCTATACACTCCATTTGGCTTATCGTGCTCATCTCTGGGAAGACTACTCACACCTCCCTCCTCTAACCACCAGAACCCTATGTACAGTCCCCTGTTCCCACCTGCTGGCCACTTCACACCCTGCTGAGAAAACAAACCGCCTGTTGTAGATCTTTTGTGTTTCCCCCACCAGATCAGCACAGCACTGGTACTCAACTTGTACTTTGGATGGATTCAGTGGGTGAGAGATGAAGGAGAAGACATGGATTTGGATGGGGTATTAGGATTCACAAGGAGTTGGCATAGCAAAGGGTGGGTATGAATTAATTGGACCTATTTATGAAATTACCAAAGAATCAATAAAAAAATTAAAAAGCAAAGTCCATTCTCCAATGAATCACTACTCTCTTTACTTGTAGAAGCCAAGCCAGTTGTGCCCTCAAAGACCACTTCTCTCTTCCTACATTGTTAATTGTTGAATTTTTCTTATCTATATATGTACACACACTGATATCTCTCACTAAAAGTTATGTAAACACATTTCAACTTGTCTTTTCTTCTAACTACTGTTACTATGTATTTTTCTTCTGCCATTCAAAACTCCTCAAGTGACTTCCCCACGTTTTATTTCATTTCTTTTACTCTTGCCCTGTACCTTTGGGGAAAACTCATCACAATCACCAACAATGGTCCTCTTTCCCATTCAAAGACACATATCTCATGTTTCATTAAACCCTCCTCCTTCAACCCCTTCTAAGGATTCTGCTTCCCCTGTTGAAGACAACTTCTAGTTCACTGCGCACAATCTACATGCTCTCTTTGTTGGCCTTTTCTTCTCCACCAAAGCTCTAAACCTAATCATTCCTTGGGATTTGATTTGAGTCAATACCATTTTCTTAATGATTGCAACAATTTTTGCAATTTTAAATACTGTGCCTATGTTGATAATGGTCAAATCTTTATAACCTGTATAGACTAGTCACTTGTACTCTTAAATTCCAAGATCCTACTGGTCACCTCCACTTGAATTCTCTCAGAACCTCATAGAATGTGACCTTATATACTTCTCTCAAAACAATGCCATTAGGCACAGTTATGAAACCAGACACGTAGGATTAATCCCTGGCTCGTTTTTTTCTTTAAACCCTCCTATTCAGTTGATCAGAAGCAATATCCACTGAATTGTAGTTCTCAGACGGAGCAGCCTTTCACCAGTTTCACTGTTATAGTTCTCTATCAGCTATCTTTGTCTATCCTTCAGAATATCTATCATCTCTCATCTAACATCTATCTACCTACCTATTTATCATCTACCTACCTATCTCCTTCCTATCTATCAATTATCTATCATCTATCTAACTGCTAACCTACCTTTTAATCATCCATTTATCTACTTACCTATTTTTCATCTATCTATCTCTATCTATCTACCTATCTATCTATCTATCTATCTATCTATCTATCTATCTATCTATCTATCTATCTATCTATCTATCTATCTGTCTATCTATTTATCTATCTATCTATCATCTTTGGAGCTTCAGCTCCCCTACCTTCCCCCAAAACCACTTTTCACAAAGCCCTAAGTGAAACCTGTAAAAACACAGGCCACCAGTCACACCTCTGTCTAGATTCTTTCAGTATTAAATCTTTAAAACACATCAACATCAGCTCCAGGCTCTTCATGATGCACACCTTGTCTTTCTCTTTTACTTCATGGTGGCCTCTTCGTACTATTTCTCTAAGGCAAATGGCATTCTCTAGAACACAGTGTGCTTTCTCCAACTTGAATTTATTCCTAAAATGTATTCAGATCTGTATCCATTTTATTTCCTGGTTTTATCACATAATATCCACCTGCCACACCAGAATACAACCTTCATGAGTTTTCCTACTGTTGATTATATATATATATATATATATATATATATATATATATATATATATGCATTTCACTAAAATGAAACAGCACAGAGCAGATTCCATTCCACACAGCCACTGCCAAAATGATAAATACTGTAAGATTCGGCTTCCAACAGTGTTGGAACCCTGGTTTAGAATACAAGAATATCTCTCTGACCTCCCATTCACCCATCCTCAGTTGTTTTGGGGCTTTGTCACCTGCAAGCCCCCAGGCCAGGATGGAAAAGGACTGACTGTCTCTAGGTAGGAATGAGAAGTTAGGCCATGCAGTAAGAAGGCTGCTGTCTCCAGAGTGAGATTCATGTCCAGGTTCTTGGTGCTGAGACAACCACTGACCTCTACTTACAGCATAGGTTGTAGTCAGTATGAACTAATACACTTATTGACTCTGCAGGGATTGCTTAGCTATGATTCAAGTTCTAAGATTCCATTTCCTGCTCCCTCCCAGTCCGCAGGTTCTCCACAAGGGCCTGGCTCACAAGCAATTCAACGTGGTCCAATTCCTGAAAACAGAACTGTGACATCAGGAATATATGGTCCTTGTCAGGGTCAGAGTTCAACTTCTTTTGACAATGGTCTTAACACTGTCCATTCCATCTTGGATAATTCTGATAAATCCTTTATAGTTAAATACCACTATATGTGTTTGTCTCCAGTTTACAGTACACTGTACCCAGAGAGTTTATACTCTAGCAAACAAATGAGAAAAGAGGTAGACTTGTTTGATCATGATGGATTTAGGCCAAATGAAAACAAAGTGGGGTTTCCAGCATGCTTTTCAAAAATGATTCCCCAGTGGTTCAAATATAGCAAAAGAAGCAAATGAGGCATCATACCTCAAAGCAGGGCTGCCTGCCAGCTCCTAAAACCTGCACCAAAGCATACAGGCTTCACACACATTGCCAGTACTGATTTAATTCCAGAGAAACACTATCTTTGGGACTGTTAAATCAATGTAGTTAATTTAAATCTATTGGCTTACCGATTTGTTTATCCTTATAGTAAATCACTTTCATAATTCTATACGATCTATATTTATACCTGAGTTTATGGTTGTACATATGTAAGATCTGTTAGGATAAAGATAATTAAGTCAGGGCCTGTATTTACTTGTCTTTTTGTTTCCATTTAAAAGTTTGCAAATATTGGTATCCAGGGAGATGGTTCCATCAGCAGAGCAATTGTTGCACTTGCCAAGGACCCAAGTTCAGATGTTAAGTATCCATGTAAAAAGCCAGGCATGACAACAAATGCCTGTACTTCCAGCAGTGAGGAGACAGAGATATGAGGATCTCTGGGTTCACTGACCACCCAGCCTTACTGAACCAGTGAGTACCAGGCTCATTGAGAAACCTTACCTAAAACAAAAACAAAAACAGGGGTGTGTGTGTGAAGAGACAGGGGAAGATATTAGACATTGCCATAGACATTGCCCTATGGCCTCCACACCCCACACAAACAAACATAAATGCATACATATATCATATATACATCAAAAAGAAAATTTGTGAATACTGCCTAATATAGAAAGACAGACTTTAGAATCAGATCGATCGAGCACACAGCTCAGCTCTGCAAGCATCAGGAGTGTGGGCTTGTGAACCCATGTATACATTTTCTTTAACATAGCTTCTCCCGGGTGGTAGAGGGCATTGTGAAAGGTGACAAGGTAAATGTCACTAACCCTTTAGCCTCGAGTTGATCATCTCAGACATATACTAGATATAAGCTTGCTTTCTTTTCAGTTCACGGTCTTGTACACGTGTAAAATTCAGTCCTACTGAGTATTCAACATGGTCAATGTTGGTAATGAAGCTGATTAGGTTGAGAAGAAAGTACCTATAAAACACACAGGGTGTCTGGGATGGTGTTCCCAAAGATGATGGACTGAACAGGGAAATCTCTTCTAAATGGGAACAGCATCATCATATAGGCAGGAGGCCTGGGCAGAGAAAATGGGAAAGCCAGAGATGGAGCCAGTGCCCACCCACCCCCTATCTCTGCTTCCTACCTACAGTGAGGTTTATGGAGAGGTGAGATGTCTCCTTAGCCACATGCATGTGCCAACATTAGTTTCTACCCAAATGCTCATGTTTAACCAATCATGGACTGAGGCCTTTGAGACCAGTAGCAAAAAGAGATCCTTCTTCCTTTTAAAATGTTCCACTGGCTGTTTCATAGCCATAGCAAAAACCAGCAAATGCAACCCACAGTATTATACGTATTCAAGCTCTTTGGACTTGTACTACCCTTAGAAATGTTGTGTTCACTGAAAACCACCGAGCCAGGGATGGCCACTGAAACATAACTAGCCCAATCCTGTTGTTGTGGAAATTCAGCTTTAAATCCATCCTTCTGTGGAGATTAGGGCCATGGTCAGTGGAATATCTCAGAGACTATTTTACCACATCTCCTTTACTAGTGTTACTGTTCTCTGTCCAAGGTATGATCAAAAGATTCTATCTTTAAATTTCCCCAGTGAAGTCTTACGACATAGCTTCCCGTCAGCTGTGAGAGAGAACCAATTTCATAAATAATGTACAGAAGGTATTTGGGAAGGAGAAAAGTGAGTAAGTGGAGGTCCATGGTGAGCCGTAACAGCTTTAAAGCAAGACTGCCAGGCTTCTATTTTCTCACCTCACCCTCTCTCCTCTCCATCTCTGTCTCTCTCTCTCTCTTCTTCCTCCCTCTCTTTCTTCCCACTCCTTCTTTCCTCTTTCTCTTTCTCCCCCTCTTTCCCAGTGCCCTTTCCTCTCTCTCCCTCCTCCTCATAATCGCACTCTTTTAGAATCTTTAAATCAATTGCCAACTCATGCTACGAAGAGAATGCGTAATAGCTTTATAAATTATAGTACATCAGAGTACAATTATTTTTTCTAATGACCCAAGATATAAGCAATAATTAAGCTATGCTCCATGAAAATACAGGTGCGCCTGAATGCCCAGCGACACTGAGAGAGCTGCTTTCTCCCATATTTTTATCCAAGATTGCAACAGAGGCCAAAGAAGTTAAAAAGTTAACACTACTGATAGAGAAATTCTCCACCCAGGCTCTATAGAAATCCGTATAGAGATTCTTATCTCTGTAAATTGTCGGTCCCCCAGTAAACCACGGACTTTGATCAGTCCATGTTGTATTAATCCATGTTTCTCTTGTCACTCCATTTCTTTCCCCAGCTCTCGTTCCAGGGAACCCAGTAACCCGTTCAAATGTAACCACGGGCGGTTATACAGCACCACCACTTCTGGGTATGCCCCTGAAGGATTGTAAATCAGCATACCACAGAGAAGTCTGGTTACATAGCCATATTCATTACTACACTATTCACAATACCCAACAGAGTGAGCATGGGTGCCTGCCAACAAACGACTGGATAAAGAAAACCTGTTACACAAGCAATGATAGTTTTATTTTATTTTGATGATAGAGGGTGTGTGCACGTGTGCATGGCTGGCCACAGACCCAGAAGAGGAAGCTAGATGTGCTGGAACTGAAATGGACAAGGGTTCTTAGTCATCAAATCTGCTCTCTAATCCCAATCATCTGATTTTTGTATCAGCATAAATGTTAAATAGGAGCCATCAAGATGTCCCAGTTGGCAAAATCCCTTGCAGCCAATCACATGGCATTGATCTCTATGATACACATGGTGGAAAGAGAAGATTGACTCCCACAGTTTATCCTCTGACCTCCAAGTGTATGCTATGGCTTGCTCATGTGTGTATACACACATGGAAGGAGTGAGATGATAGAATTTCGACAAAATACTGGTATTCCTTGAGGTTCCACAACAGAGCTGAGCTCTCACCAAAGGAAGACTTTATTTATAGAACCAACACCCCTTGCCCCAAAAAGGTGAGAGGCTATGGATTTGACCACTAGGGGGTGCCAGGTTTAAGTTGACCCAACCACCCTCCAGGATGCACTCTCATAATACAAAAGGCCCTTCTCTGTGGCTCAGGTATGATGGGTACAGAGGACAACCACACTATAGTATTGTATGATTTTATTGACAATGAAGACTAAGTCTGGAGACAATGACAATATTAACAGATTTCATCAGAAATCACAGCATACATCATCCTGTGGATTGTGAATTTCTTCCATTTAGAAAATCACTGAGCAGAGGTTTGGTTTTTGTTTTGTTTTGGTTTGTTTGTTTGTTTGTTTGCTTGCTTGCTTGGTTAGTTGGTTGGTTTTGTTTTTCCTTTAGTGGTCTCATAGAAAATGTCTCTGAAGGTCAAGTGTACAATGTGCCTTAGAAGAAGATGCAGGGTTTCCCAGGAATTTCTCTTCTTTATGAACATAGTAATCTCTGGTCACCTCTAACCTCCAGTTTTACCTCAGCTCCTTCTCACTTCCTTCATCTTTCGAACCTCCTTTGTCCTCGGGCCCTGGGTAATTGAATGTGGTGAGTCGGTGTGCTTTTTGTTAGAACCCACAAATCAAGGAGCTGACACCAGAAACAAGTCAGCACACGGCTTCCTTCAAAGAAATATCTTTTCACAAAAACAGTGCAAATACAAAGCCACTTGCATTACACACTTAGTGACACAGTTGATTTAAATTCTAGAGAAACCTGCATTTCTTATTGTAATCTAGAGCCATCCTTCGAAGTCTGACATTTGTGCATTTCTCACTCTCCAGGATTTAGTTCCATGTGCCCATCCATATGTGATGAATGCGTTGTGAAAAAGTACTTAGCCCTCAAGGAACAGAGAGAAGTGAGGGACAAACACCAGTCATTAGGAAGTGATGTCTGAAGTGAAGGTGGGAATGTCCCCAGAAAAAAGATCTGGCATGAGAAGCCTCAGACAGGAAACAGTCAATAAGAAGGAACCACTTTGAATGCATGAGAGGTATCAGGGTGGGGCTGTCTACATAGTTAATCCAGACAGCCTAACCTTAGTCCAGGGCAGAGTGCCAAGGAAGATGTGGTATGATTAAGATCAGCTACAAGAAAGAGGGAAAGCCTCATTGTAGCATGTAGAGATGGGACAGAGCACACAGCCACAGGTGAGAGCTAGCTATCTTCACAGACCTCCCAGAAGGTGATGCAAAACTAATTCAGAGTCAGTCACCGGCAAGGTTCGGCTCTTGGATTGAATGGGGCTAAGTCAGCAGATGAACTCCTAAGGGCCTGAATTATTATAGGCTAGGATAAAGAAAAGCTAATATGTGGCCTCACTATCTCCTACTACACACCATCCACATACAGAATACCAGAAGCATTATCATCTCACAGAAGAGATTCCTCTTAACCAAACTGTGATCAATGTGTAACAATACAGAGGATGCTACTGAAATCCCTCCAAGATCACGTCAACTTTAGCTTTTCCCTTACTGTCCTCTAGAGGCTTAAGAAATAGTGAGAGCCTGTGGTTACATCATCCTTTGCAATCATGGATGGACACAGGACACAAGTCATTCAAATGATACAGGAGAGGTTTTCTCTGTGCACATATCAAGAAAGTCATTTTCACTTCTGATTAAACAGAAAATATTGCTGTAGCTTTTCCTCCCCTCCTGGTTTGATGACTTGGCTATAGTCCCAAAAACCCACGTTGCAAACTGGAGACAAGCTTGAACATTAAAGCAAGCATGGTCTATATGGGGAAAGAAAAATGAAACTACATAGATATTTGACAGCATCGCTGAACCAATATCCAACATCTTATGGTATGAGGAGCAAAGAAGGCAACAGATACTGTAACAGAAGACTTATATATTCACTTAGATCATCCTCCTAATGATTACAGAATTCAATACCTGCAGCATCAGAGTATTCCTAAAATGAAATGTACTGGCTCAAAAGCAGACATGGTCATCTGGGCTCAAATCTTGGCTGTATTACTAGTTATGTGAACTTAAATAAGTTTCTCAAAGTCTTTGTGTTTGTGTCACCACTGACAATAGGGGTTATAGTAGAACCTAGACGGGAGCCAGCTGTTATTGAAAGAGAATATGGTTAAATTACTTGATGTAACTGAACAAACAAATCTTTCAGAAACCCATCACTCTGCACAATGAATCTACACCAGAAATTGTTTTGATGACCTAATAAACATATATGGAACTGTATCTAAAATAAAGTGACTGGCCAGTTGAGGCTAGGACTTACAATGATGCATGGAAGAAAGTCAAGAGAGTCAAAAAATGGCCTACTGCTACTGACCCTTCTTACCCCACATGTGGGCTCCTGGACTGTCTTTCTAGTACATTCTACCTCTGGCCTTCCTGTTTTATATTACATGATTAATTGTCCCGTTTTATATTACATGATTAAATGTTGGAATCCTATGTGTATTCACACACACATTTTAAAATAGAGAAGAATAAAAATATATATTGACTAGTTATCACCAACACACTCATCAAACCAGGATTACCTTTCAAAAAGCAAATAAACCATTGAAGGCACTTACAACCTACAGCCTCACAGGCAGAATCTCATTATGATCTTCCAGCATTCTTGTACAGACGCAGGAAGGTAATTTGACCTTCACAGCATGGACTTGTGGCTCCCACATCAATAATCCTGTGTGCCCTGATGTAGCCGGGAAAATAGGATACTCGCAGGTTGCTTGTTTATAGTTAGAGCTTAACATACCCGGTTTATGAGGAAAGTAGTGTTCAGTTGCCAATACAAAGCACCTTGTCTCATCTATTTTATTCATGGGCTTAATGATCCATGAAAGGGGCTTATTTACATTCCCGTTCTGTTATTTGACTGCTAACAAACCCCTCTCTCCATGCCCAGCAAGAATGTATTCCAATGCCTGTCTACTACCAAGAAATTATTCAGTCAGCAAGAACTGGCGACATTTCCATTTCCAGCAAAAGGACTGATTAAGGTAACTGCCAATGATCACTCAGTCAAATTGGGTACAACAGAATAAGCCCTCCTCTGATGGCTACCTGAGCCTGCAAGAAGAGAGAGGAAACTTGATGGAAAAGCAGAGAGGCGGGGCTGAAAGCCAGAGATAAGCATGGTCATCATTTGAAATGAATACCCTGGAGCTATTTAACAGGTGTAAGTAACTGTTGGCAAATGGGATAAATGGCCCAGATTTTTCCAAAATGGGAAAAACAAAGTCCTTATATAAAGTTAATACATTTATGGAACTGTGCATACATTAGGGAAACTGTGTTTTCATATTCCATCTGCACACCAGAAAGGACAGGAAGATAAGGGAAGATATCTTTATCGTATACATACATATATACATACATACATACACACACATACATATATACATGCATAGTATATATAGAAAGAGAAAGAGATGATATATACGTATCTATAAGATAACTTGAGTTTACATATCCATAAGCCTGCACTGACATTTTCAGAATAATTTGTATAGTGTGGGATAATAGATTGGCCATTCTCGAGAGCACAAAGAAGTGTAAATAAACGTTCTGTAAAACTAGCTGTCCAGTAAGTTGGCCACCAGACATACATGACTAAATTTACATTTCAATTAATGAATATTAGATGAAGTAAAAAAAAAATCTTAACCTCCTGACAGTAGCCAAGTTTTATTATTGCATCTCAACATTGAAAATGCGTTAGTTTTCAGAAACACATCTCTCACCTGGGCCTTCCCAAGGCCCACTCCCCAGCTGCTGATGAAAGTTAGCTCATACCCAAAGTATAAACAAGGTCACAAGTCACCACAAGTGAGAAGAAATAAGATCTGCACAATGGCAATGCCAGCTGATATCTAACATGGATGGGGAACTTCCCAAGGCCCCACACGTAGATAAAGAACTATAGTCAATTAATGTCTGAAGAGAAAAGAATTAATCTTCCCCAGGGATGAATCCCCCATTAGTTTAGCCTAACCTAATTCCAAGCAGTCAGTCCCAAACACACACACACTTATGAACAACTAAATAGACTCAGCAGGCAGCTCATTCTCACTCCTCCCTCTCTCTCTCCTCCCCTCCCCTCCCTCTCCTCCTTCTCCTTTCTCCTCCCTCTGTCTCTTTCTTTCTCTCTCCTTCCCCCAATCTGAGTGTGTGTGTGTGTGTGTGTGTGTGTGTGAGAGAGAGAGAGAGAGAGAGAGAGAGAGAGAGAGAGAGAGAGAGGCAGTCCATGGATTTGAGAAGTTTAGACATTATGTAAATGTAGGATTCATGTATGAAATTCTCCAAGAAACATTTTTTAAAAGGCAACCAATAAAAAAGGATTTGGGTTTTGAAACAGTAACAAGCAGGAGAAACTAGTATGGACAGATTCAACTGCCCAAATACTTCTACCAATCAGATACCAGCATATAATGCCTGTAAGCTACTGAAAGAGGACTGGTTGCTCTTCCCATAATGGAGCTCCTATTTAGCATGTGGGTTTTAGCACTTAGGAGAGCCTGGGTTCAACCTGAGGGACTCCCAAGAGTCTTCATAACAAAAATTGTCAATTTAGAATTAAATAGTATCATAAATGAATATTCTGGGGTGAGAATAAAGTAGTAATTTACAGCAGAAGGGGGAACTTACTGGCTGGGCGGCAGGAACCAGACAAGGAGGGGAAAGTACTGAAAAACAATGTGTTTACAAGAAAAGTGAGTCAAGACTACAAGCTTTCAAAGCCCTCCCCCATGTGATGAACTTCCTCCAGCAAGGCTGCACCTCTTAAAAGTCCCAAATGGCATCTATAACTGGGAACTGAGGGTTTAAATATATGACCATAAGGAGACCATTGCTCATTCAAACCACTACATACAAAGACCATTGATACTAGGCACAATCAGCACAAAATGGAACCAGACTATCAACAAATAAATGGGCATAGAAAGAGGGAAGGAGGGAGGGAGGGAGGGAGGGAGAGAGAGAGAGAGAGACAGAGACAGAGACAGAGAGACAGAGACAGAGAGACAGAGACAGAGACAGACAGAGACAGAGACAGAGACAGACAGACAGACAGAGACAAACAGAGAGAGACAGACAGACAGAGAGAGGGAAAGGAAAGGAAAGGAAAGGAAAGGAAAGGAAAGGAAAGGAAAAGGAGAGAGAGAGAGAGAGAGAGAGAGAGAGAGAGAGAGAGAGAGAGAGAGAGAGAGAGAGAAACTGTGGACTGTGGAGGCTGGAGAATTCACTCAGTGGTTAAGATCACTAGATGCTCTTCCAGAGGAGCTATATTCAGTTCACAGCACCTACATGGCAACTTGCAATCTTCTTTAACTCTAGATCCAGGGGACTCCATACCCTCTTCTGATCTCCATGGCACCAAGCATGCACATGGTACACTGATATATATACAGATAAAAAAAATCTCATAGGTAGAAAAAACTAAAGAAAATGTAGTACCAAAACACAGTCAAATTTGATTGGGCTATAGAGGAGAATGAAATCATGGCATCTGCAAGAATACATGTGGAGCTAGAGACTATTATGCTAAGAAAACAAACTTCTCAGAATGATAGATATCACATTCATTTTGTAATGAATCTAGAGGTGTGTGTGTGTGTGTGTGTGTGTGTGTGTGTTTATAGAGCATATAATGGAAAGAGTACTATGAGAAAGGAGGAAGAAATCTAGAGGGAGAGAGGGAATAGAGCAGAGGGTACTTGAAAGCACAGGGGGGAACTGAGTAGGGGGAGGAAAGGAACCAGACAAAGAGAAGAAACAAAAAATGGTGGTAGGGAAGATGGATGAAAAAATATAAAGTAGAATATCCTTATATGAAAAAGCTATAACAGAACCCAGTGTTTTTTATATGTTAACTTTAAAAATATAAATAAAAAAAATCCCATTTTATTCAACTGTACCTGTCGATATATCTACTAAGAGGGATGATGGACAAGAGGCATAATTAAAGCCTAGAAAGAAATACACCAAACATTGCTACTTGTCAAACCCATGGCTGAGTTGAAATGACTGAGTTTTACTTTCATTCTCTAAACAAACAAATATTGCTATTATTATCAGAACAAACTAAAATGAGTGCCAGGTCCAGCATGGACCTCAGCAAACTAGCAACTAGTTTCAAGAGCTCCTGTTCTTACAAGGCCACCAGAAGGTTTAAACTCTACCTACGAGGCCAAGTAAGTAAAATATAAATATGCTCAAAGAAAATTACATCAAAAGAAAACCAACAAAATTTGACAAGGTGATCCACACCTGTAATCTTAGTACCTGGGAAGTGGGAAAGGGGGCATAAGGGGCTCCCATCTAGCTTAGGATATACAGTGAATTGGAGACTAACCTGAATTCCACAAGACCTTGTCTAAAAATAAATAGATAAATAAATAAATAAATATAAAAATAAGAGTTTCTGAAATGAATTGCATGAGTGCACACTATAGTCATTAACACTGAGCCACCATCAAAAGAATAGAATGGCCTCAGATACATAACCTCCCTCTCTGTATAGATTTTTTTCCTTCTCATAGTACCCTTTCCATTTTATGCCCTATAAACACACACACACATACACATACACACACACACACACACACACACACACGCACAGAGCTAGGACAGAACTCCAATCCCCCTGAGTTTCTGCTCAAAGGAGGCAAAGGAGGCAGTCCAGCCCTGACATTTCATCTATTAACAATCTCTGTTCAAACAAAAGGTCAAATGCTTCCTGGAACAGTGCAGACCACCCAACCGCAGAGATACATCCCATCCTTCCTGGCTATCCACAACTCCCTGACCCAAGCCACCAGAGCAGTGACAGCTTTCCCACACCAGAAGCCCTTTCACCAAGACTCTTCTGCTGACCCCTAAAGAAACATCTAATGGGATTTTAAAGTTCAATTCACAAGCTAACATCTAGCACACAGGGTACCACTTTCACAGTACATGTGCACCTGTCATCTAATATATCCTGTTGAGCCCCATTACTTCATTTACTTAGGAACTGGCACTCTTTCAAGTACCTATTCAGCAGGTCATTCAAAAAAAAAAAAGTCTTGCTGACCTTGTGAAAATTTCCAAGATCTTCAATCTTATTTTCAGTTTTAATGTACCTGCCATCAAAATAAAAGTGCTTAATGGTTTCTCCATTTCTTTTCTATTAGAGAAATGGATGAATGGAGAGGCGAAGATGGAGCTACTATAGAAGGTGATTCTTGCTCTAATTTGAAGCAAATATCCTTTTGTTCTTTTTATCTAACCCATCCCAGCCATCTTCTTGAGCTTCCCTTTGAGAGCATGAGCCTGAATCCAGATCACTTCAGGAAAAACAACAACAATAAACAACAACAACAACAACAAGTTTGGACTTCGAAAAGTCAAGGTAACACTAGTGAACTCATCATACCTTAATGAACCCACAGGGATTCGGAGCTCAATAAGGTTTATGGGTGCTTTTGAGTATCCACAGGGATAGCGAAGGTGGAGGAAGGGGAGAGGGAGGGGGAAGAAGAAAAGGGGAAAAGAAGGGAGGTCAGGATAGGAGGGCAGAGGTGATGAAGAGGGGGAGGGGAAGGTAATAGCTTTCTTGGTAATTAATATTGTTGATGGCAGACATGGTGATAAAGCCTGTGAGATGGAGTTTGTACATGTCATAAACCTGGGACACACAAACCAAGCTTCTTAAACAAATGTCAAGTTAACTGAAAAAATATACATCAAATAGAGACAGTGCAGACTTTGTGAAGCTTAAATTCACTCAGTTTGTGTGTTTCAATGATTCTTAACTTTCCCAGCAGTAGAGGACAAAACCCTGGCCTTCCTCTCCAGTGAAGGATGATGAGAGCTAAGAAAACAAGTCAGTCCGTCTTGATCATCTAGACATGGTGCTTACAGGAAGCCAGGACTTTGGCTATAAGTTTTGTTTGTTTTTTTTTATTTCCAGCACAGGTAGAAAATCTGTGCACTTCTGTACTTGGGATCAGAAATGTTGAAGCCCACACTTACAAATCAGATCAGAGAATGAGGAAGGAGCATGAACTGGTGTGGGTGACTCCGATTTATCTAGTAACAGGGCATTAGGCAGAGGTGGGGGGGGTCTATTTCCATTAAGCCCAACTACCCATTGAGAGAGGGAGTGTAAAACCAAAGTATGTAAACATCTCTGGGAATCTCTTAAATAAAAAATAAAACCTTGAGAGCATTTTAGATGGAGAGAAATAAAAATGATTCAGTTCGTGTTATTTTAAAATAGCTCATTGAAGACACAATTTCTCAAGAAATATTGCAACCAGGATTAAATGTAATATTATGTACATTGGCCAAAAGATCAATAAGGCAAGAGTGTAAATGTGAATAAATTCAAGTTAAAGAAGAAAGGAACAGAGAGGCTGTGGAACGGTGCATATGGAGACACAGGATAGACAAGAGTAGGGAGGGTTGATGGCCAGAACAGAACTAGATAGGTGCAGTTTCTCAGATTCCTGAGGAAGTACATGGTTAAGCAAGTGCCTTGTGAATCCCAGGTATTTCCTTCATCAGTGTGTTCTACCTACATTTAGTGTCCTTTGAAATGACAATATTAATTGCATCTTTTTTATGGAGTCATCTATCTAAAGACCACATGTTTGCCAAATGTTTTATAGCTCTGAATTGACCAGATTTCTCTGGCCCAAATGCATTCTGCCTCAGGAAGAAATGACTCTCTAAGCACAAAGGCTAGAAATGATTGAAAGGAGTATTCTCAACCCCGGGGACATACTAGAATCATAGCAGAGGGTTTGAAAACACAATACAGATGGTTACAATAGGCATCCTAAACTGCATCTTGTACAACATCAAAAGAAAGCAGGAACTTGGGGAGGTTAGGAATTGGAAGCTGTGAGAAAATTCTCTTTAAGAGTCTCTCTCAGCTGTCTAGTTCGAAGAATTCCTCATCTTGAGAGGTACTGAGGTGCTGTGATTCTGGGAAAGGCAGAGCATAGGGGTGCACACTCCTATTGACAGCCCCAAGAAGAGAAGCAAGTAGATTCCAATGCCAGTTTCCAAAGGGTGATGTTAGGGAGACTTCCTGTAACCATGTAGCTCTTCCTTCTGCCAACTTGGATATTTGCTTCTCTGTAACTGCCTGCAGTTACATTGAACAGGTTACCTGGAAGGGAAGCTGGGGATGTATGGGAAGGCAGCAAGAACGAGATCAAGACAACAGTTGCTGATCAAGGTCCCAAGGTTTAATGGAGGACTCAGAATTTAAAGTTTCAGGCAAGACCCCTCCCCAAAATTCCAAGGTCTGTTCAGGAGAACTGGTCTGACTGCTCAGTGGGCGTTGACTCCAGTGCTCAGGCAGCTGGGTGGGTCACCTGCTTAATTCAGGAATTTGTAGATCTGGAGGAACAATGAACTTCACCTTGGTCTGAGTGCTCCACCCTAGGTGTGTGTGTGGGGGGGGGGGGCGGGGATTATGGCTAACACAGTTCTGGAATTCCCACTCAAGGGCTGGGAGGGGAAAGCATACTTCTCTACCTCACTAATAGTTTGCAGCTACTGGCAGAAGTGAAGATGTGTTTACTTAGTAGTCACTAAGGCATCACAGGATACAATAGTGATGGTTCTTTGCTTGGTGGGAGCTTGCAAACTAGGTAGGAAATCAGAAGTACATGAGGAAACAACCAATGCCTGCTTTCTCAGGGTAAGTGGGGGAAACACTCTTCTGAGATTTACAAAAAAGGATGTCTTGTAAGCCTGACAACAGTTCTGATTTGCAGGTTTGATTTGATTATCACCTTTGAAAGCTAAACGAGGGGCTGGAGAAGTGGCTTAGCAGTTAAGAACACTTGCTGCTCTTGCAGAGGACCTAAGTTCTCAGCACCCACATCAGGTGGTTGCAATAATGTATAATTCCTATTCTAAGGTATCTGGCATCCCCTTCTGGCCACTGCAGGCAGTGTATACATGCGACATGTCATATGGCATACATACACGTTTTTGAAAAAGAACTACATTTTTTCTCCCAAATCCTTAAAACAAATGGTGATCCTAAGCCTTCCTCTAGCCTATTGCTTTCATTCTCACTGGGAAAGAAATATATTACCCTCAAGTTGCTCCATTTTTCCAAAGAATGCCTAATTATCCTTAAAAGGACACTGGAAAAGGCATGTTATAGTCTACCAGGAGGAATTGGACCAAGAGAAAATTTTATGTTTGGGGTGGGGGAAGGGGGAAAGGGGCTGGCAGGGGTACAGGCATCTGTACTGAAAACAAATTTCAGAAAAATACAATTATTTACAGCATGTGTTTTTGAGATTTAGAAAGACTCATGTCTATTATTAGCTGTGTAACCTTGGACAAGACACTTAATCTCTGTAAGTTCAGGTTTCTCATCTGTAAAACATATGCAATAGGATATATATGCAGTAGGTGAGCCTTTGACAATGTGATAGTAAATACAAAATCCTTGGCACGATGTTTTATGCCAAGTGATGCCAGCACTTGTCTATTCAACAGAGATTTAACAAGTACACAGAATATATGGGGTACTGGTATAAGGTAGAGACAATCAACACAAATGGTAATAGCCCCTGCCTTCCTATAGGTGACTGTCTACTGTTAAATCAATTTGATTATGAATTGTAAATTCAGATAGTGATGGTTGCAATGGAGGTTATAAGAGCAAAGAAGGGAAGCCGGGGAGGTGGAAGGATGTGTAACTTTGGATAGAGCCATCAGAAAGACTGCATGGATAGGTGACATGTGAATAAACATTGAAGACAAGAGGCAATGAGCCATAGAGGAGAGAAAGTCATTGCCAAGGCCCAGAGGGAGAGGCTACCCAGCATATTTGCAGATCAGCAAGGAGGCCAGTGTGTTAAGGCTAGGTACAAGGAAGTTAGGAGGAGATGCGTTCAGAGGAAGGCCAGAGCTGGCTGGGAAGGATCTTCATAGGTTCATTCCACAGAGTGACCTGGGCATGGCATGCTTTTATATTGTCATGCAGTTTTATCAACATGGAAGTACAGACACTGGAGGGTGGAGAGGCAGGTGCAGGAACAGGAAAATTAAGAAGTCGTTTCACAGTATAGGAGCTGGTCAGACCAATTCCAGATAATTTTGAAGGCTGAGATCAGAGGATGTGCTGATGAATTAAATTATAACATGAGGAAATAGAATCAGAAATAACTGCAGGTTTTCAGCCTAGGTAACGGGGATGATTGCTTTTAATTGTGGAAAAACTGAAGGAAAAGTAGGTTGGAGGATATAGGAGTAGTTTGAACTCCATTTGGGACATGATCTGCTTTGCATTTCCTTAAAATATTAAATGTAGAAACAAACTAACCAGTAAAATGCATAAATCAAAGGTGCCAAGGTCAGGTCTAGACTTCTAAATGTGGACATAATCTAATCATAGATACTACTTAATACCAGAACACACTATGAGGTCATTAAGAGAACTCTAAGCAGAAATAGAAGTCCATGAAGAGAGTTCTGGGACTCTTCAAACTTTACACATCAGGGAAATGAACAGGATACAGAAAAGGAGAGTGAGAAGAACTGGCCAAGGAAGACATACATAGGAGTGAAAAATGGAAAGATGAGATAGAAGGAAGGGAATAGCAAGAGAGCAAAGGAGGCAAACACATGATTGTGATGATATAGGTGGACAGATAAATGATAGATTAGTGTATATATAAGTATAGATCATAGATAAATAGAAAGTGATCCATGTGCAAAGGATAAATTCAAAATGATAAAGAATGATATAAAGATGATATACAGACAAAGGTAAGGATATACATGATAGATAGATAGATAGATAGATAGATAGATAGATAGATAGATAGATGATAGATAGATAGATAGATAGATAGATAGATAGATAGATAGATAGATAGATGATAGATAGATAGATAGATAGATAGATAGATAGATGATAGATAGATAGATAGATAGATAGATAGATAGATAGATAGATAGATGATAGATAGATAGATAGATAGATAGATAGATAGATAGATAGATAGATGCATACATATATACATACATGGGATAATGAAAGATACATTGATGATAGATGATGATTGGGAAATAGATGATAGATTTAAACTTCCTAAGGATTAAATTCATTCATGCATGCATATATCTATACACCTACTATCAGTCTGATTTAATCCCAGACTCTTTTTCTTCCCAGCTCTGTGACAATGGGCATTTATGCTAACTTGCTGAGTCTATGTTGTCTTAATTATGAAATGAGAAGAATAATACCAACTTTATAAGCTGTAATAATAAAATGAGGCATTTTTATACAGAGCACAGGAGGGCTTGTTACAGTGAAAGTTCAATAAAGAACAGCAATGATCCTTTAATCATCATTCATCAAGTTCAGTTTAAAAACCTATAATGGACATTCAGATTCAGACAGCTAAGGGAGAGTCACATGTATACAGGTGTGCTCAGGTATGTAGGCATGTATAGATATCACAGGACAACATTGGGAGATTTTTCCCCCCCAATCACCACTATAGGTCACGACGGAGTCATTAGTGAAAGTCACAGCATCACATATAATCCTTTATTCTCCATACATGAAATATTAAGTACCTTGGTTTTCAACCGGGGTCATTTTTTTCCAAACAAGGGTAATTTTGCCTCCTAGGAAATATGACAATGTTGGAAGACATTTTTGATTGTCACCACTGTGGTAGGAGATGTGGTAGGAAAGCCCAAGGGGAGAGAAAGCTTGCTACTAGGACTAGGAGTTCATTTCACATCTCATGGCATTATTTGGGGTCAGCCCAAACACATATTCCCTAGTGATTCAAGGCAAATGGTTCATTCTTTTGATAGCATGATTGCTATCAACAAGTTTGCAAATGAACCTATCACCACTCTGAGAGTTGCATCTCACATCTCCCAGGCAACTAACTATGCACAGGAACAAGGGAAAATGTAGCATATCCATAATGTAATCTGTGCTCATTCATGGAGTAGCAACTCAGGTTCCATCTGCACAGGTGCTCCTCTGAAGGCATGAGATTACAATTAGCAATAATAACACCTTCATCTGATGTGTCTTCCCCAGGATGTGCTGTGACTTTAAAAATAAGTTGAGCTCTGTTCCCGCGGACTACGCTGGAGAGACGGGTACCCAGGCTCTCCCCCCGATATAACATCACTTGGGACACGGCCTGTTGGGGCTTCCGTCTGTGCCCGAGGGCGGGTTGGCGCTGTGGTCGTCTGGGCGCCAGATCGGCGGGCCATCGTGACCACAGGGTGAGCGGCGCCACGGAGACTGCCCTCCGCCATCTTTGCTCCAGTGACCAGGTAGTTGGGACCGCCAGTCTCAGAGACAGACAGGCATAATATCGCTTCGGTTTCAGGCAGCTTGTGTGTAACCTGCTCCCAGGTGCTGGGCTGATCTGCAGTAACCAGCGCGCCAGTTCCGCGGTGGGACCTTCTGCCTGGTGGAGGGACCCCGCGCAGGGAGGGAGCCTGCCAGCTTCCCTTCCGCGACCTCTGTTCCCGCGGACTGCGCTGGAGAGACCGGTACCCAGGCTCTCCCCCCAATATAACATCACTTGGGACACGGCCTGTTGGGGCTTCCTTCTGTGCCCGAGGGCGGGTTGGCGCTGTGGTCGTCTGGGTGCCAGATCGGCGGGCCATCGTGACCACAGGGTGAGCAGCGCCACGGAGAGTGCCCTCCGCCATCTTTGCTCCAGTGACCAGGTAGTTGGGACCGCCAGGCTCAGAGACAGACAGGCATAATATCGCTTCGGGTTCAGGCAGCTTGTGTGTAACCTGCTCCCAGGTGCTGGGCTGATCTGCAGTGACCAGTGCGCCAGATCTACTGTGGGACTTCTGCCTGGCAGAGGGACGCCCCCTCCCCCCCCCAGGAGAGATCACACACCCCTGCACAGGGCAGGAGCCTGCCAGCCTCCCTTTGGCGACCTCTGCTCCAGGAATCCACTAGGCTGAGCCTTTAGATGTGCAAGGCCTCCCCAATATAAGATCACTTGGGGCAAAGCACATTAGGGCTCCAAAGTCACTCAGGAGCAGGCAGGCCCCAGAAATCGGTGCCAGGGGAATCCTGGTAATCCAGGGGGGGCAGAAATAGCTTTGCAGGCTCACAGGAGGTCCAACCAACAGCCAGTGGCAGCAGGACCAACTAAAACCAGAGGTATCCAGATGGCAAAAGGCAAACGTAGGAATGTTACTAACAGTAATCAAAGTAATGTGGGACCATCCGAACCCAACTCTCCAACAGCAGCAAGTCCTGGATACCCCACCACACCCGAAAGACAAGATCTGGATTTAAAATCACTTCTCATGATGCTATTAGAGGATCACAAGAAGGACACAAATAAATCTCATAAAGAGTTACAGGAGACCATGAATCAACGGTTAGAAGCCCTTACAAAGGAAACACAAAAATCGCTTAGAGAAATGCGGGAGAACATGGATCAAAAGATGGAGGCGCACAAGGAGACAACACAAAAATCGCTTAACGAGATGAATCAACGGGTAGATGCACTCACAAAGGAATCACAAAATTTGCATAAAGAAATGCAGAAGAATATGGGTCAACAGACGGATGCCCATAAGGAGGCAACACAAAAATTGCTTAAAGAAATGAATCAACGGTTAGATGCCCTTACAAAGGAAACACGAGAACTGCTTAAAGAAATGCAGGAGACGATGGATCAACAGATGGAATCCCATGAGGAGGAAACACAAAAATCGCTCAGAGAAATGCAGGAGAACGTGGGTCATCAGGAAGAAATCCTGAAAGAGGTAATGCAAAAATACCTTAAAGAAATACAGGAAAATACAAACAAACAAGTGAAGGATCTCAGCAAATCCATCCAGGAACTAAAAAAGGAAGTAGAAACAACTAAGAAATCACAAAGGGAGACAACTTTGGAGATAGAAAACCTTGGGAAGAAATCAGGAGTCATAGATGCAAACATCAACAATAGAATACAAGAGATGGAAGAAAGAATCTCAGGTGCTGAAGATTCCATAGAAAGCATCGACTCAACAGTCAAAGAAAATGCAAAATGCAAAAAACGCGTAACCCAAAACATCCAGGAAATCCAGGACACAATGAGAAGACCAAACCTAAGGATTATAGGTATAGATGAGAGTGAAGATTTGCAACTTAAAGGGCCAGTAAACATCTTCAACAAAATTATGGAGGAAAACTTCCCTAACTTAAAGAGAGAGATGCCGATGAACATACAAGAAGCCTACAGAACTCCAAACAGACTGGACCAGAACAGAAATACCTCCCGTCACATAATAATCAAAACACCGAATGTTCTAAACAAAGAAAGAATACTAAATGCAGTAAGAGAAAAGGGCCAAGTAACATACAAAGGAAGACCTATCCGAATCACATCAGACTTCTCACCAGAGACTATGAAAGCCAGAAGATCCTGGGCAGATCTCATGCAGACACTAAGACAGCACAAATGCCAGCCTAGACTACTATACCCAGCAAAACTCTCAATCACCATAGATGGAGAGACCAAGATATTCCATGATAAAACCAAATTTTCACAATATCTTTCCACAAATCCAGCCCTGCAACGGATAATAGGTGGAAACCTCCAATACAGGGAGAGAAACAACACCCTGGAAAAAATGAGATAATAACCTTCTTGAATCAAACCCAAAAGTAGATAACCACTCAAACATAAAGATAGCGTCAAGAATGGCAGATGGCAATAATCACTATGCCTTAATCTCTCTTAATATCAATGGTCTCAATTCCCCAATTAAAAGACATAGACTAGCAGACTGGATACGTAAACAGGACCCAGCATTTTGCTGCATGCAGGAAACGCACCTCAGTGTCAAAGACAAACACTACCTCAGAGTAAAAGGCTGGAAAACAATTTTACAAGCAAATGGCCCCAAGAAACGAGGTGGAGTAGCCATCCTAATATCGGATAAAATTGATTTTCAACCCAAAGTCATCAAAAAAGACACAGAAGGACACTACATACTGATCAAGGGAAAAATCCACCATCAAGAACTCTCAATCCTGAATATCTATGCTCCAAATGCAAGGGCACCCTCATTCGTAAAAGAAACTTTACTAAAACTCAAAGCACACATCGCACCGCACACAATAATAGTGGGTGACTTCAACACCCCGCTCTCTGAAATGAATCGTTCAGGAAAGCAGAAACTAAACAGGGACACAGTGAATCTAATTGAAGCCTTGGACCAAATGGAACTAACTGATATATATAGAACATTTCATCCTAGAGCTAAAGAATACACCTTTTTCTCAGCTCCTCATGGTACCTTCTCCAAAATTGACCATATAATTGGTCACAAATCAGACCTCAACAGATACAAGAAGATAGAAATAATCCCATGCCTCCTATCAGATCACTATGGAATAAGGGTGGTCTTCAATGGCAACAAAAACAAAAGAAAACCCACGTACACATGGAGGCTGAACAATGCTCTACTCAATGATAACTTGGTCAAGGTGGAAATAAAGAAAGAAATCAAAGACTTTTTGAAAGTTAATGAAAATGAAGGCACAACATACCCTAACTTATGGGACACAATGAAAGCAGTGCTAAGAGGAAAATTCATAGCCCTGAGTGCCGCCAAAAAGAAACGGGAGACAGCATACACTAACAGCTTAATGGCACACCTGAAAGCCCTGGAACAAAAAGAAGCAAATACACCAAAGAGGAGTAGAAGGCAGGAAATCATCAAACTCAGGGCTGAAATCAATCAAGTAGAAACAAATAAAACCATACAAAGAATCAACAAAACGAGGAGTTGGTTCTTTGAGAAAATCAACAAGATAGATAAGCCCTTAGCCAGACTAACCAGAGGGCACAGAGATAGTATCCAAATTAATAAAATCAGAAACGAAAAGGGAGAGATAACAACAGAAACTGAGGAAATTCAAAAAATCATCAGATCCTACTACAAAAACCTGTATTCAACACAACTAGAAAATCTTGAGGAAATGGACAATTTCCTTGACAGATACCAAGTACCAAAATTAAATCAGGATCAAATAGACCATCTAAACCGTCCTATAACCCCTGAAGAAATAGAAGTTGTCATTGGAAGTCTTCCAACCAAAAAAAGCACAGGTCCAGATGGTTTTAGTGCAGAATTCTATCAGACCTTCAAAGAAGACCTAACACCAATACTCTTCAAACTGTTCCACAAAATAGAAACAGAAGGAACACTACCCAACTCGTTCTATGAAGCCACAATTACACTAATACCAAAAGCACACAAAGATCCGACAAAGAAAGAGAATCTCAGGCCAATCTCTCTTATGAATATCGATGCAAAAATACTCAATAAAATTCTTGCCAACCGAATCCAAGAACACATCAAAACGATCATTCACCACGATCAAGTAGGCTTCATCCCAGGGATGCAGGGATGGTTCAATATAAGGAAATCCATCAATGTAATCCACTACATAAACAATCTCAAAGAAAAAAACCACATGGTCATCTCATTAGATGCTGAGAAAGCATTTGACAAAATTCAGCATCCTTTCATGCTAAAGGTCTTGGAAAGATCAGGAATTCAAGGCCCATATCTAAACATAGTAAAAGCAATTTACAGCAAACCAGTAGCCAGCATCAATCTAAACGGAGAGAAACTTGAAGCAATCCCACTAAAATCAGGGACTAGACAAGGCTGCCCTCTCTCTCCATATCTTTTCAATATAGTACTTGAAGTTCTAGCTAGAGCAATTAGACAAGAAAAAGAGGTCAAAGGGATACAAATTGGAAAGGAAGAAGTCAAACTATCACTATTTGCAGACGATATGATAGTATACATAAGCGACCCAAAGAACTCCACCAGAGAACTCCTACAGCTGATAAACGACTTCAGCAAAGTGGCCGGATATAAAATCAACTCAAGCAAGTCAGAAGCCTTCCTATACTCAAAGGATAAGCAGGCTGAGAAAGAAGTAAGAGAAATAATACCCTTTACGATAGCCACAAACCATATTAAGTATCTTGGCGTGACGCTAACCAAACAAGTGAAAGATCTGTATGACAAGAACTTCAAGTCTCTGAAGAAAGAAATTGAAGAAGACCTCGGAAGATGGAAAAATCTGCCATGCTCATGGATTGGCAGGATTAATATAGTAAAAATGAGCATCTTACCAAAAGTAATACACAGATTCAATGCAATCCCCATCAAAATCCCAACTCAATTCTTCATAGAGTTAGAAAGAGCAATTCAAAAATTCATCTGGAATAACAGAAAACCCAGAATAGCTAAAACTATTCTCAAGAGTAAAAGAACCTCTGGGGGAATCAGTATCCCGGACCTCAAGCTGTACTACAGAGCAATAGTGTTAAAAACTGCATGGTATTGGTACAGTAACAGACATGTAGATCAATGGAACAGAATTGAAGACCCAGAAATGAATCCACACTCCTATGGTCACTTGATCTTTGACAAAGGAGCTAAAACCATCCAGTGGAAAAAAGATAGCCTTTTCAACAAATGGTGCTGGCTCAGCTGGAGGTCAACATGCAGAAGAATGCAAATTGACCCATCCTTATCTCCTTGCACTAAGCTCAATTCTAAGTGGATCAAAGATCTCCACATAAAACCAGACACACTGAAACTAATAGAAGGGAAACTAGGGAAGAACCTTGAACATATGGGCACAGGGGAGAATTTCCTGAACAGAACTCCAATAGCTTATACTCTAAGATCAAGAATAGACAAATGGGACCTCATTAAATTACAAAGTTTTTGCAAGGCAAAAGACACCGTCAAAAGGACAAAGCGGCAACCAACTAACTGGGAAATGATCTTTACCAACCTTACATCCGACAGAGGGCTAATATCCAAGATATACAAAGAACTCAAGAAGTTAAACTCCAGAGAGGCAAGTAACCCTATTAAAAAATGGGGTACAGAGCTCCACAAAGAGTTCTCACCTGAAGAATATCTAATGGCTGAGAAGCACCTAAAGAGATGTTCATCATCCTTAGTCATTAGGGAAATGCAAATCAAAACAACCCTGAGATTCCATCTCACACCAGTCAGGATGGCTAAGATCAAAAACACAGGAGACAGCAGTTGTTGGCGAGGATGTGGAGAAAGAGGAACACTCCTCCACTGCTGGTGGAATTGCAGGCTGGTACAACCACTCTGGAAAGCAGTCTGGCGGCTCCTCAGAAAACTGGGCATGACACTTCCGGAGGATCCGGCTATACCACTCCTGGGCATATACCCAGAGACTTTACCTGCATGCAATAAGGACACATGCTCCACTATATTCATAGCAGCCTTATTTATAATAGCCAGAAGCTGGAAAGAACCCAGATGTCCCTCAACGGAGGAATGGATTCAGAAGATGTGGTATATTTACACAATGGAATACTACTCTGCAATTAAAAACAATGAATTCACGAAATTCCTAGGCAAATGGTCAGAACTTGAAAATATCATCCTTAGTGAGGTAACCCAATCACAAAAGATCACACATGGTATGAAGTCACTGATAAGGGGATATTGACCCAGAATCTCAGAATACCCTAGACACAATCAGCATATCAATAGATTTCTAAAAAGATGGAAGGAGAGACCCCTGGTCCTGGAAAGACTGGATGTAGGGGAACGCCAGGACAGAGTAATGAGAGGGGGTTGAACGGAGAAAAGAGGGAGGGAAGGGGGCTTATGGGACTTTCGGGGAGGGAGGAAACGGGAAAGGGGAAGTGATTTGGAATGTAAATTAAAAAATAAAATAAAATTAAATTTAAAAAAAAAAATAAGTTGAATTTTAAACCTAAATAAAAGAACTACTTGGGGCACTAAAGTTGTCTGAGAGAAAAAATGAACAATTACCCATAAGTCTATAAGGCATAATGAATTGATCAGACTCTCAAATATCATACTCTTAGATGAACATGAAAGACATGTGCAAGTTTAAGACGCTCTCCTCACATGTATCCCCAGCTCCTACACCAGCCCTACCAAGCTAAGCTAATATTCCATGTTGAGTTGAGTGTGTTCAACCAGGTTTAAGATCTGCTATAACAGGAGGTATGCAAACCCACACCTACCTCTGCCCCATGGCAATAACTCATTAAGATGCAGTTACAAATGAGCCCTAACTCTTGACTTGTTGGGGGCGACAGGCCAACTGCCGGCTACATAGACAGGCCGCCTCTCCCATCGAGTGAAACTCCTGACCTTCCTGATGGAACATCAAGACCAAGATAAAAATCTGACCTTCGCAGGAAAAACCGCAGAATGTCCCAGGCACCCGGTCCAGGGCTTGGCCCATAGCTCACTTCCCCCTAGCTCTCCCTCCCAACTTCCTCATTCAGGGCTTGGCCCATAGGTTACTTCCCCATAGTTCCCCCTCCCAACTTCCTCATACCTACTGCTTAAAACGTGCTGCCTGTGTGACAATAAACGAGGCCTTGACAAATGTAATCTTGCTTGGTCTCGTTCTTCTCTCCCCCGCCATGACCCTCAGGTAGCACCTCTTCGCGACCCTGAATAACTAGACCTGCTGGACGGGTCATTGACTCGCTATAGAAACATCTGTACTTTGGATGGCCTTTTGAAGTTCGTCTACAAATTTTGTTGTTGCTGTTTGTTAGAACTATGTTTCTTTCTACCCTCTCAGACAGCCAATCCTTTCCAGGATGGGTTTCTGAGTGCTCATCACAAGAGTGAATCAGTTCCAGCCGCTCCATAGTTAACTACTGTCTGGTGTAACATCCAGCTTATTCACAATGTGAGCTACAAAAACTGATAGTTTTCCTGAGCTTCCTGCAGGGGTATCCCTTCTAAGGAGGCAGAGGCCATGAAAGGAGTATATTCCAAGCCATCTCCACATGGGGATATCTTTTCTGCATGAATCTATTTGCCAAGGCAGGAAAAGTAGAGAGAGGCAAGGAGGAGTAGATCCCTTCAGGTATTGTAGATCAGAGGGATGAAGTCAAAGAAGGATGAGCAAGGAGGACGAAATAGTTTAGATAGGGAGAAGGTTCAAGAGGTAAACCAGGCCACTTTGATCTAGACAATGAGGGGTTTCTGCTTTCAAAAGCTCTCCTGGCATCTGCTGGCCACCTCTTAAAATCTACCCGCCAAAAAGTAAAAAGTAATAAAAACAACAGCAACGACAAAGCTTTCTTTCTTGGTGCTTTAGAGAACTAGCCATCCCAGACTGCAGCCACTGTAGCTATTGATTCACCAGATGATACAGGGATTCAATAGGTCTCATGCCTCTGAGCTGATCTGGGTATGTGTGGTTTGCACACCTCTGCCTTTTATTTGGCATGATATGAAAGCTTGGTCAATTGAGTTGAAATGGTGGAGAACCACATAGTAATGTCATATTGTAGTCTAGGTTTGATATGTAGTATATAAACTAATTGTTAACCTCTGTTAAGCACTTATGAAGTGGGAGGAAACATCTTAGGAACTAATTCACTGGCACATCATCTTGTTCTTTCAACATTTACTCATCTACAACTGTAGAAGATAGATGCTAGGATCTCCAATTTGTACCGGTATTAGCTAAAGCTCAAATATTCATCTGCAATCAAGTGGTATATAAATGGCAGAGCAAGATTCAAAACAGGCATTACGCCCATGAAGTCCAAATTCTTAACCTGCAGGATCTGTTAATACAAGAGACACCCTGTAGAAAGAAATAACATGAAGAGAATGGTTTAAGGGCTAGAGAAAGTGAATGTGGTAAGAAACTACTGGGCTCAGTAAACCTGAAACCTGGAGTAATGCCTGCAAAGACAGATCCTGGAAGAACCAAGAACCAGTCACAGGCCTGCTATTCAGGAAAGTTATCACACATCCCAAGTTTCCATGTCTCACAGAAGCAGGTCTTGATCAGCCTGGAGGTCTCACTGCTTCTCACCCATTTCACTGGTTGATTGAAACTAGGTTCTTTGTGATGAGCTTGCTTTGCTTATGGTGGAGTATTTACAGAATTCCTGTTCTATATTGACCAGATGCCTGATGCAGCCCTCTTCTCTCCTGAGCTTGTGACAGCCCAAAACACCTCCAGATACATCTCCTCCCTGGCAATATCTCCTCTCATCAGAAAAGAAAGGATAATCACAAAGTATCCTCTTTTCTGCTCTTGCTCTACTCTGCCTCAACTGGTAAACAACATAACCCTTGTTGTTTGTTACCTTTCAAGGAATATTCTTTTATTCTTATTCCACTGCATCTTCCAGGCTAGGAGGCAGTTTTGAAGTATGGCCACACCTACTCAGTGCCTGGGAGTCTATATTCCCTGTGCACCCTATATTCTGATGATCATCCCTAGCTTATCTAGAGGGAAAGAAATGCTGTTTTTGAACCACTGCCTTATAACTAAAGAGCCTTAGCCAGATTAACATACTCTGGGAGCTCAGAAGAGCAATTACAATCACTTGCATTTCAAAGGGCATGTACATGAGGCTAAGAAAGGTTAAGCCATTTGTCCAGTCTCAGAGGTAGCTCCTGTTAGAATGAGGGCTCTAACCTAGACCTTCACTTTAGACTCCCTCATAGTTCTCTACCACCCTCAGGGAAATAAAGCCTCCAAAAAGACCAATTAAAAGCAAAAAGAAAAGCAAAGACTTCCAGACTACTTTCCAATGCTTAAATCATCTCGAAGAGAGTGGAGGTGTCCTAACATTAGAAGCACTTAAAATGAAGTAGGACACAGAGCAGATTGGGAGGCAGCCTCTGCACATGAAAAATGAGTAAGGACCACGGCGCATCCATCTCTCACTGAGCCATTTGGTAAATAATAGATCTGAGCATTCCTGTGGTAAACTCACTCGATAAAATATTTCCACATGCAGCTTGAGAGTCACAAAAAATATCCATCTCTGGCCCCAGCCAGGGGAAAGACAGTGCCTTCCACATTGCTCTTATCTCTGCATCAGCACCCAGGATGTCTTTCGCTCCTGGGTAGACATGATATAATGTATCTGCCACACTGAGCCAGCCCAAGCCAACAACAGGGCTGACAGAGAGGAAATCTGTATTCCCCAGTCACATGTTCTTATAATCAGAAGGACCAGGTCAGAAGGATCAGAAGACATCTAATCACACTGTGGCCACAGCAGTGGCAGCCATTTGTCCCCTATTGCTGCAGTTTAATAGGTCTGTCTCATGACTGTCTGCGATGGCCCTGTGTGTCCACGACTTGGACAGAGCAAAGTAACAGAATCTATCATTTAAGCTTTTCATCCTAGTGGCCAAGTGTCTTCTTTTTGGGAACCATGAAGGCTATGTGAGGTTTTTGGACATTTATTATTAAAACCTATTCTATCCTAATTGCAAAGCTATAAACATCAATAGTTGTAAGAAAAAGGCCTTGATCCAAATATCTTATAGACATAAGAAAAATGCAAGACGGCAAGTCTGTCATTTGAAGACTTTAATTCAATACCTAAGTCCAACTGTAACAAGAACAAGAGCTAAGTATGGCCTGAGAGCTAAGTAAGTGCCTGAGATATCTGAAGGGGTGGCATTTAAACAAGGTATTACATGGCTGAAAGAGAGGGCTGGGAGATGGCCATGTGCAAGCATGACGACCTGATTTTAATCCCTAGCACCCACATACAAAGACCAAGTATGAGGGCACACATTTGTAACCCCAGGGTAGGGAAGCCATTCTCAAAAGCTCACAGGGAAGCTAGTGGCCATGATAGCAGATCAGCAACAGAGTCCAAATGCAAACCAAGAAGCACAAAGTCTAGGTGACCTTCCCAAGAATATATAGGAATTGGGAGGAGAGAAATTTAAAGGTCAGAGGTTACCCAATTAACCAGTCTGCTCATGTGTAAAGTAAGAGGAAAGAAGAGATCAATAGTAACTGATGGGGCTGGGATGATGGCTGAGCTGTTAAGAGCACTGGCTGCTGGTCCAAAGGACTAGGGTTGGATTCTCAGGAACTATATGGCAGCTCACAATCGGTAACTCCAATCTGGAGGGATCTGATGATTTCTCCTTCCTGGCTTCCATGGGTACCAGGCAAGTATGTATTATTGCACATACATATATTTAGACAAAGCACTCATACACTGAAAGTAAATAAATGAATAAATCTTGAAGACATTTTAGGATTAAATGGCAAATTCCCATTTAGATAACAACCTTTCGGTGCAGAAATATATAGATTGTTCGGAACCTGATTTGCACAAAAAAGCCACGTGAAGCAAGGAAAAAAAAAAAGAGGACAAATGCTTAAAGGCTATAACCTTCACTTTAATGGGACTCTAGAAAGGCTACTGCCTTCACTTTAATGGAACTCTAGAAAGGCTACAGTGTTCACTGTGATGGGTCTAGTGTTTAGACTTTGAAATTGTCCAGTATAGTGTGACTCCAAATGGTGTAGAGGTAGTGTCTCAATGAGCTATCAAAAGCTCCCCAGAGGTTCTCTGAGAGGGATACAGTGTGGTATAGGTCCCTAGTCTGGAGAGAGGGTTGTCTTGTTAGCTCCAGGATAAAACAGATTTCCAATATAAAATATACTACTGCCACTACTGGTAATGAGCAGATCAGACAGCATTCCTTCCTTTTAGATGGCACTACTTCCGATCCCACAGCCCTTAACTTATCTTCTATCCATAGTCAGATTCTCAAAAACATGTGTTTTAAGTCTGAGGAAAGACTGCAACGATGTTTCATAAGTGAAGGCCGCAATTTTGCTCAGAGAAACCAATCCAATATTCTGTGTACATGTTTGTTCATTTCTTCATTCTTCACAGGACACTGTCATAGTAGGCTGAGGTTACAGAAAGGACTAAGTTGTTTTTGTAAACTAGAGACCCAGAATATTCACATTTTCTATTCTGAGCACCGGATTTTCGCCTTTACAAATATTTATTTGGGTCTTGGTGTGATTGTTCTTCTCTCCCACTACAGGGTAAAACCAACATAAATAATTAAACAATTTGTAAATGAAGGAGTAAGGCTGTCTCCAGCAAAGCATGTTCTTTCCTTTTTTTGTTTCAAGGCAGGGTCTGATGTAGTCGAGGTTGGCTCCCAACACACTATATGGTCAAGGATGACCCCTGATCTTCCTACCTCTACCTCCCAAGTGCTGAGACAACAGGTTTGCCACACTGCTTCCAGGCAAACCTGTTGACACTCGTCTAAAGCCCTTGTGTATAAACTGTGAAAACTGGGAGTCTACAACAAGAAATACCAGCATTGCCTGGGAGCCTCCAGGAATGCAAATTATGAGGCCATAACCCCAGACAGATCCACTGATTCAGAAACCTAGGCAGGGGTTCCCAAGAGCTTTGCTTTCCTCAGGCCTTCCAGACTAATCTAGACTACCTTTATAACCACTGCTCTACACCCACACTGTCCAATAGAACAGGAGCAACTAAGTTAGTCAGCTCATTAAAATGGAGAAGATTAAAATCTCAGTTCAGCATTTACCCTAGGCATATTTCAAGTGTTCAACAGACACCCTCCCTCCTGCTTATATACTGCGATGACATAGGACATTTCCTTTGTTGAAAAATAAAAGATTAATTTAGACTGACACATGGACCTCAGATGGCCAAATACAGAAAGTAGATGAATGTAACAAACACAGATATCTCCTGATTTGAGAAGGTCAGTTGTTCAGGCAGGAGAAGGAAAGGATTATGTCAGGACCCTGAATGTGGGGTCGGATTCTATTTGCTGTTGGTGAGAAGCAGGGAAATTACATCAAGGACAAGAAAGCAGAGGTAGGACAACATCAGGCACAGACACTGGGAACTGAAGAACTGGAAAAGGTTGTCACCGAACTATGATTTTCAATGTGTCTAGAACAATGGATTCTGTGGGTAAGAATGGAGAAAGGGCATGAGGAAGATGGTAGAACCAGGTCATGGTGGGCTCCAATTCTTCAGAGTTAGGAGAGCTGTTGGCCTCTGATTTTGATTTTAAAACGTGTGTGTCCAGGCACAAGGCACTCAAACAGGCCAGAGCCCTTGGAGTCCCTGGAGCTTGAGTTACAGATTATGAATAGTCCAAATTCTGGGAAGCCAAACTTGGTCCTCTTTTTAGCACTGAGTCATTTTTCTATCCCTGCTATTGGCATTCTAAAACATAAGAAGCTGATATTTCCCCGGAACAACACCGAGACAAATGCTTCCAAAGTAGCACGAGGAAGTATGTTCAGATCTGACTTGCCCTAAGGGCCCTCTAGTTAATTGGTTTGTTTTCAGTGATTGTAAGTGAAAAAGTGGATGAATTAAGTCTAAACTGAATTGTCATTAGAAGGGAAGCATTTAATTATACCCGTCTTGGCCTGAACGAACCTGTCCATCCTAACACACAAGAGAAACAGGAAGTTAGATTCTCATATAATCACTACCTGGTATCTATCCAGGACTGTCCAATTATGCCTGTAAGCATCCCAGTAGCCACCTCTTTCTGAGATAAGACCTGTCAGTACAGGCACTTTCTGCCGATACCAGAAGCACCAAAAGCAAATGCTATAGAAACCTACAGCTCAGACACAAAAGGACTGTATTTTGTATTACAAAAATGGAGGTAGAATGGCTATTTATGAAGCAAAAAGAGTCACTGAGAAATGGCAACAGTTCAAGGACAATTACTGGATGTTTGAGGGTTACAAGACCTACTGTCACCAACAGGATACATTTGCCTTAAGAGAGGTCAATGGCATGTTTTACTGAAAAGCGTCATTCATGCCCACTAGAGCATCCTTTAGAAGAAAAGCACAGATGGGACTCTAGAATTGATTCTCCACTGTGGAAGAAGAAAGGACTAGAGGAGAATGGAAATCTTGAATATGATCCTTAAAGAAGCCATTACAAACCAAAGGGTATCAAAAGCTGACCTTTACACTACTCCATTGATTTAGCCACGGGAGAAAACAAAACCAAAAACAACAACAATAACAAAAATCCATGAAACAAAGTCACTTCAGGGTAACAGGTTAAAGAAAATGGCGAAAGGAAAAAGGACTTGACCTTCAAAGATTAATGTATTGTCAGGCCAATAATGCCTAGACAGGAACATTGATCACTGGTTACTGGCAGGTTGGAGCCATTATGACCACATGACCAGGAGTACCTGACCACCTGCTCCTGTATGGGAGCCATAGTTCCAATTCCAACTACAGGAATGAGTCTCTTCTCTCTCCCTCTTCCCAACCTAGTTGCTGTCACACTAGAACTTGGAGAGGCTTGCCTCTTTCGGCCTTAAGTAAATAATGCTCTCAGCAATAAGTAAAGCCAACACATTCATGTTACACCTTGAAGACATAGCAGCACATTTCTGTTACAAAAATAGGGAACCTGGATAATAGCAAGAAATTGTGTCAAAAAGGCTTAGCATAGCAGGAGGTGACATAATCAGAATAGGTGCTGAGGTCTGAAAATGGGCACAGTGTAACAGAGTAAACAAAACCACCAGATTTAAGGACCCCTGGGAATAGTCATATCCTCTGGTCAAGAGAATGAATCTCTGGCCTGGGTGGATACTGACTGTTCTCTCCAAGAGTTCAATCACACGGCTAAGAGGCTACACCTAGGAAGCCTGCTCACCTTAGAGGCAGGCAGAATAATCATCCCTTTAATGAGATAATATACCTTTCCTTCCCACAATCCCTACCCCTAGTGCAGGAGCTTACAGAGTCACATATGTGGGGCCTCATGAGTCTAAAAGTGTAAGTTTTCTTCCTCTTTTTCCATCTCTTCTCTAAGAATGCTTCCTCTTCTATCTGGGCTTCCTTCTTTCTCTGAAGCCCTAATCCCCTCCATGTGCTGCCCACTACCTTATGCCTGAACTCCATGATAGTTTAGTTCAAATAGCATGACTTCTCCATTTTCTATATCCTCCTCTTCCATGTAACTACTGAGATTTATATCTTATCTACCCTGGTTTTCTTTCTTATAGACTCTAAGAGATTTGCCCCTGAGGCCCACTGGAGTCTTTGAGTGTTTTTTTTTTTTAAGGAGACTCTAATTCCAAGAGGGGACTCTGATTTCCCTGCTATCATCTAGAAAAAAGACTCCCCCAAGTTTTTAGTAACATAGTTATGAGATAGAGAGGAGAAGCATCAACACCTAAAATGGGGAATGTTCATCCAAGGAAATCAAGAACCAAAATTGAGGCAATCATTTCTACAAACACAGGGGACTGGAACTGGACATCTAGCCTGTCTCCTGGGGCAGGGAGGTAAGAATCCATTACCACAACCTTTCTGGGCCAACATAATTCCTTCCAATGCTCTAAACCCTATCCTTACATCCACAGGTAAGTATGGCTATCACTCCTCATCAAAGAAGCCTCATTTTACAATTAGCCAAACACAGAAGACCACAACTGAACACAGCGCAGAGAACAATGGATTATGGGGAGCCCAGCCACAGTGGCCATATCGACATCACAGCTACAAAGTCACATATATGAAGCCTCATGAGTCTTCCTGCTTTTCAGAATTACGCAGAAAAGTGTTGGTTTTCTTCTATAGCTCAAGGAACATCATGGAAGATGAGGAGGAAAGATTGTAACAGTTAGAATACCAGAAGTCTGCAGTCAAACTGTCTCTCCTAGAAAAGACTGCACAAACAAGATCAAAACAATAGCAGTATCAGTGGGCATGTCAATGGGGAAGGAAGAAAATTTTGCAGAGTTTCACCTTTCTGGACAAGAACTACAAGCAAGTATTGCCAGCTAGGAGAAAGACTTGAGCCGCTTTATTGACTGATCAATGTAAAGTGAGAGTGGTCATCCTTGAAACCATATACAAACAACAAAAACAGATTCAGTGGGTTCTGTTTATATATTTGTAAACACACACACACACACGTGCGCGCACACACACACACACACACACACACACACACACACACACACGCATGCACATGCACAGGCACATAAGTAATAAATATCTCCAAAGAAAGAAAGGAAGGAAGGAAGGAAGAAAGGAAGGAAGGAAAGAAGGAGGAAGGAAGGAAGGAAGGAAGGAAGGAAGGAAGGAAGAAAGAAAGAAAGAAAGAAAGAAAGAAAGAAAGAAAGAAAGAAAGAAAGAAAGAAAGAAAGAAAGAAAAGAAACTTTAGGGTATGGGAGGTTGAGTGAGGGCAACTGTAAGGGGCTGTAGGGAGGAGGGGAGTGATGTAGTTCTATTTCAATTAAAAACAAGAAAAGAAACTAAAATAAATTTTAAAATAACAGGGGACAGTGTCTTTCCTTCAACGTATATACTTGTATTACATAAGCTTGATTAGGAAACCTCAATCCCATCAAGCTATGTGAATAAATGAGTCGATTTTCCAGTTCTCCAGTCTTCATTTGTTTCAGCAACATTACTCAGCTGCTAACGAAGCACCATGGACCCCCGAGTATGTGCAGCAACAATCTGTGCCCTGGGGGACTTCACAGTCCTCAAGGTCCCAGGAGTCTATGCACAGATAATTACAGAAGCAGCAGTGCTCAGAACAAGACTTAAGTAAGCATTGAATTATGACCTCATCAGTCCTACAACTGTTAAACTTACCTGAGAAATAAGCCAGTTAGAAAATAAATAAATAAACAACAACAACAAAAACCCACCAGACTATCTGAGGAATGCCAGCATTGTGGACTGGAGACAAGGTACATTATGCTACATTTCTTCACAGATCTGTCCTAGGAAGAAAGTCCGGTTGTTCAAAGAGAATTTCCAATGTGAACGGGGAGATAAGGAAACAAAGTGAGCAAGCTTGGCGCCACCCCAACAACTGCATTTCAGACACTAGAAAGACCTGCAGGGCACAGCGCTTGACACGTCTGCCAAGGGGAAGAATCCAAGCATAGCCAGAGGCAGAGTGAACACGGGCAACCCCCTACTCAGAACCCCAGGCGCCTGTTGTATCAAATCCAACTGAACAGTTTTCACTCAGTTAAGCCAACTTTAAAATCTCTAACAACGGAGTCAACTCTAACGGCTCCTATGTGCCAAAGTTGGCACAATCACAAATGAAATGAAGTATGTTAGGTTTTAATCCAAAGTAGAAAATAACTATCTATTAGTCTTGGTCCCCAAACATACTGGAGATGTAATAGTGAGAAACACTTTGGAGTGATGGGAATGGGGGTGGGGGTGGCAGGTATTCTAAAGAATTGGGAATGATGCTCTTTAGCACTTGCAGTGACAGCAACAAGCATAGATACCAATGAGACCCTTCCAGAGATGTGAAGACCAGGACTGCAAAGGACAAAAGGCAGAAGGCCAGAACTCAGGGAATTGGAGCAGAGGTATAGACTGTGGCTAAGTCAATAAACCAACACGGGTTTATATCATAATAATATAAAATACCAACAGTAAAGAAAATTTCAACTCTATGCAGTATCTTCAAAAGTTTTCCACAAATCTAAAACTTTTTTAACACAAGAGTTTGCTTCCAAACATGGCTGGAGAGATGGTATCACTTAGCCATGAGGATTAGCTGCTCTTGCAGAAGACTTGGGGTCTTTTCCACGCATTCAAACATGGCTCACAAAAGTCTGTAACTCCAGTTCTGGGGCAACCAGTGCTTTCTTCTGGCTTCCTCAGGCACTTCCTACTCATGGTGTACTTATATGTATGTAGGTAAAGCACTTGTTCACATAAAATAAAAATTAACACTTTCTTATTTTAAAAATAGAGACTAGAATATCCTCGATAGACAGCATGGGGCTCACTTTATCCCTGTAGCCGCTCAGGGAGTTAGCTACCATGTGTTCCTTACTCTGCACAAGAAAATCAGAGGCACAGATGGGGACAGTGACTTGCTCACATTCATATGGCTGGCAGGGTCCAAATTCAGATTCACAGACTCTGATCTCAGAGACAATACTGTGGTCCCCTCACTATGCTGATCCCTAGTGTCACAGGATAAATACATCTGCTATGCATGCACACAGTTGATTTACACCACCCATGGATGGCATCCTTTTCTCCAGCCAGGACCATAGTTGTTAAGTGCTCCCAGCACTGACCCTGCTTGCTACCTCCTGATGGTGGCTTGCATCCTTGGGGGCAACTTCCACAGCTCAAGTTATAACTCTTCTGTTTTACTACCTACCATATAACTGGAAGGTAGGCAGATGACTTCCCCATCTTCTTTTTAATCAATTCCATACTTCTCTACTAGTTCTGCAGTCAGAGTGGCAACCTGAGTGACCCCTTTGCCATTAACTATAAAAGTCAGCAGACCCCAGAGGGTGGGCAGGGTCCTGCTTATATTAAAGCAAAAATAGGGATGCCAAAGAGACAAAAGATGATGGGCTGCTCCTAAGAGATGAGGGCCAGTGATTCCTACAGGATGAGAAGGTAAGGGGGCTCCTAATATCGCATTATAACACAAAGGCCTGGATAGAAGAGAAAGAAAGGTGACCTATAAGGAAAACATGGACTCTTAGATGTAAAACTATCAAGAAAAATAGGTCTGAATGTAGCATTTGAGTCATATCTGAGGGATTTGTCTCAAGCTTTGATGAGAGAGAGCAAAGCTTGGGTAGATGTGTGAGTGCAAGATGCTGTAAGAAACAGCATCTGGATAGAACAGAGCATTCTTGGTGTCTACCATGAAATTCAATTTGCATTCAATATGGTGGTGTGATTTAAATGTGAAAAGTCTCCTGTGGGCTCACAACACTTGGTCCCCAACTGGTGGTGCTATTTCAGAACGTTATGAATGATTAGGAGGCAGAGCCTTCCTGAAGGAAGTAGACTGCTGTGTGCAACCATGCTTACTTTCTGGCCAACCTCTGCTTTCTGAGTTCTGATGCTGTGTGACACTGACACACATCAATGTCACAAGCCAGTTTACTGCTCTTGATGCCAACAAAGAAGGCACAGGTTCCTACCCCAACCCTGAGAAGTACTTCTATACAGAGCCTAGAAGTCCAGTCTTGTCCACAAAGGCAATGTGATGCAGACCAATAGGCCTTCTGCCTCTCTCCAACTGTAAACAGAGATCAAGATTTCTCTTCATGAAGCATTTCTGAAAGTTAAATTAATTTATAGATACAAAACTCATATCAGAATGATTGGCACCCAAGAGGGGCTCAAAAAGAAAAAAAAAAAACCAATGAGTTTCTATCCTTCAGCTGCAATCAGCATCTCCAGTGATAGAAATAACTCTAGGATTTAAACTGGCTTTATGATCATTTGTGAAATTCTTACTGAAAGAGACGTCGAGTGCCCATCATGTGCTAAATGCTGGAGATAAGGAACAGGAGCAGTGATGGTGTGCTTTTGGTCTTCTGGGGCTGGCAGAGGATGGATTAACCTCACATGAGTGTGTTCACTGGGAGGCTGGAGTAGGAACTCTGGGTGTTACATACAAAGCCAAACACTTAGTATCTCTCCTTGAGAAAGAACTGGGTATCCAGTTGCAACATATGGGTGCTAGACACGCCTCTGGCTAAGAGCCTGAGCTGCAGAGAAGAGTCCAATCTATAACATGCTCTTCTGTGAACAGTGTACATCTGAGGAGGTAATGGGTAGAAGAAGAAAGATCTGGATCATTATGGGCCAAACAATTTTGACATAAATCTATATCCCATCTTTGTGGTATAGCAACAATCACTTTTTCCCCTCACAGTCCAATCCTGCTTCCTGCATTTTCCCTATAGAGGTAGTGGTCTCTAATGAACAACACCTAGCAGCCTAAACTCCAGGTCCTCAACTTGTATTCCCTCAACCCAAAGAGTGACAGGAAGGGAGGCACAAAACTGCACAGCAAGTAAATCTTGCCTTGAGGCTTCACTATAGAGAACATTCTTAAGTTGATTAGATCATAGAGAAGGCAAAGATAGGAGAAATAAGGTTGCCACCTGTGAATTAAATGCATAAAACCTATGAACAATCAGTGAGATTAGCCATCTGGGGAAATAAACCCAGAAAATGTCTGCAAATGTGTGAGGGAGGAATCAGGAATACTGAAAACCCCAATCAAGGTGATTTGGTCGTAATTTCAAGGCAGGAAAGCTGCGGTGTGATTGTGGTTTACTAAGTAGATGGAGCCTAATCAATGGTATTGTCCCCGATCAGAGAAAGACTGAACAGAAAGGGGGCTGGGTCGCTGAAGTAGAAGTCTCCAGAAGGAGGCACGATCAAAGCTGGGCAACATAAGCATCATTTGCTAGGATTTTTGTTTTTAACTCTTTGGGATGGATAGACAGGAGTGCTTCTGAATGCTTCTGAATGCATTATAAATTCTTTAGATAAAAAAAAATACTGTCTTGGGGCTGGAGAGATATAGTTCAGTGTTTAAGAACACACACATTACTCTTTCTCAAGTTGGCTTCCCATACTCACACCCTCACTTGATGGCTTACAACATTTCTAACACCAGCTATGGAAGATCCAGTGTTTTCTTCTGGACTATGCAGGCTGCTGCGTGTGTGTGTGTGTGTGTGTGTGTGTGTGTGTGTGCGCGCACAAGCGTGCACATCCACATCCACATACAGAGTTAAAAAATCTTTTAAGATATGTATTATGCTAAGTCAGTTTATGGTATCTGTGTCTTCAAAGCACTTCTCAAGCTGCCTGCCTCTTCTCAGTTTATTTTTTAAGGTATACTATCCATGCTATATATATTTCATTTTCCATTGAGCCTGTAAATATTATCACTTTGATTTGGAAGAGGGTGAAACCTATGAATCTAACTTTTAAATAGCCAGTATGCTGGCTTAGCTGACATGTCAGAATATGAGCAGTGTATCCTGAACTGTGACACCCAGCACTGGGGATCATACCCTTGAACACATATGGTTCAAACCTCACCCGAAGCTTCCAGTGAGTACTGGCTATACTGGAAGATTGGGAAAAGGAGGAGGAAGGCAGGATGGGGAAGAGAGTCATTAGCATGCTGAATCCTCATTCACGTTAAGGAAAAAAAAGAGAGAGAGGCAATAGATAATGAATACAGTTGCATATATAATAGCAGCATGGGCACAGCATTAGGAAAGATGGAAGTCGGTTTGAGAAGAACCTTCAACAGGAATGCTCTCAGGGACAAACTGGAAAGGAGGAAGCATGGAGAAGTGGCCTTTCATCATAAACCATGTAGCAGTACTTTTCTTTAAAGCATACAAATATTTTATTTTGGTAAAGACAAAACAAATAAATACATAAAGAAAAGCAGTTTGAAAAACTCTACCTAAAAGAAAAAAGTGTGTGTGGTACACTATGATAGATTTGCAGTCTGTCCATTCTTGTAAATATCCGACTGTGAGTATGTCAAACAGGAACCTGTCCCGAAGAGATGGGACTCTTTGCAGCAAACTGGAAAAGTCATCTCTTAGGCAACAAGATGCAGAACCTGGATGACGGTGATTTTCACCAGGACAAGTCTACCCTGAGTGATCTCTGCTGCTGTAGATGTTCTCCTCTACTTCTCTGTAAACTACGAATGCAAAGGAGAATGTGATTATACACAGGGACTACAGGAATTGGCTTCTCATCTGTGAATCCTCTACAGTTTCATAATAACCAGTGAACAGAAGACCCTCAATACTTCTTGCATGCATGCATGAATGAATGAATGATAACGCTATATCTCCTGAGGCTACTTAGAAGTTGAAGTGAGGATGCTGTGGGGATCAGCAGGAAGGAGAATGCCTTGGAACTGATAGCAGTGAGTCTTGGCTGTCCATCCCAAGGCCTCACCACTAGTGCAATGACTGCAAGAGTAAACTGAAGCACAGGCTCTTTTCTAACATGCCTAGGATCTAAAGAACCAGATATCAGTGTTAGGACATCCACACCTACCAACCAAATCGCCATGTCTCCTCGAGACTCTTAGGTTCTGACACATTCAACTTCAGGGTACCTTGGGGATAGAGATATATTAGGAACATCATCATCTTCTTCATATTAATTTCTATTCCTCTCCTTCATATCCCAAACTAGTAAGCTGGGATTCTACTTCTCCAAAGTAGGAAAACTGGCAGTATAGCTTAAAAAACAATTGTCACTGCTATGGGTGCAATGGGATTTTCTAGAATTTTCCTGACCTGCCAATGAAGGATGTACATAGGCTGAGTGTGAATGTCATACAAGCAAACCATCCTTATAAGCTCCCCTGCCCAACACTCCTTTCGCTTTTATCCATTTAGTTCTTTACAAGCATTTGTACTCAGGTACTGAACTTTTTTTTCATATCATCTATAAAATACAAGATCCTATGAAACTAAATATTATAATATAGCCGCACTCTTACTGGCTAATCTTTAGTCTCCTGGATTCCACATGTACACAAAACAAAAGATTTGAAGCTGGGGACCACATACAACAGAGAGTATGTGGTGTCTATCTTTCAGGACCTGTATGACCTCACTCAGTGACTTGGTATAATTTCTCCCAGTTCCATTCATTTATCTGTAACTTCCATAATTTCATTTTTCTTTACAGCTGAGTAGCGTCCCATTTGTGAAACAAAATTTCATTATCCTTTCATCATTTGACAGAGCATCAAGAAAGAAAGGGCAAGTTAAAAATATAAGGGTCAGAGGACGGGGAGGGCTACTGGGAAATGCTGTCCTTGACAGGCATCATGGTTGGTGCACATGTGTGCTCACAGCTGTGATAACCATACAAGACCAAATCAGTTAAATGTCCCACTAAGGAAGGGGGAAGGGTGCTCTCAAGGCTTCACCCTTAGATAAGAAGTTTTAGGTACTTAATATCTACTAAGGGAGGAAGAGTCTCTCTTCTTTGGGGAAGTGACCACTGGAAGATTGCTAATGATTCAATGGACTACGCCACACCCATGATTATATGGGCAATGCTAATTGGACTCAATGAGTCATATATAAAAGAGAGGAAGAAGACATGAAGTTGGGATGTGTTGGAGGCTGACATTTGGAGGAAGAAAGGAAAGTGAATATGGTCAAATTACATTGAACATGTATCTGTGGCATCTGCAAGAAATGAGATAATCAAAAATAATTATTACAATATAACCACTGCTTTATTCTAGACAGGTCAGAAAGAAATCAGAAGCATTCAGTAAAAGAAATTTTCCCAGTGTCCTGATATTTAGAGTCATGCACAAAAAATACCTAGGAATGTCAATCAATCACTAAGTCTTCCTACTTAAAAAAAAAAAAAAAAGTTTGCATCAATCTGATAGCCTTCATCGCAGAAAGCATTCAACACAGCATGGAGCGCATATCCTCACATGTATAAAACAATAAGCAAGCAATGCACTTTCCTGAAAGTGACTCAGTGTCTGTTTGGTGATTCAGAGCTATAGCCACTACAGGTATTGAGACAAGGCCCAGAGGGGACAAGTCAGTTGAGAACTTATGGGCTCAACCTCTTCCGCCAAGGAGCTTTAGGTGGGTGACATTATTTATCTAGGTAGTCATTTCCCTACTGTGCAAAAGGCCGACATGGGTGATTTTAAAGCCATCTGTGGCTCTGAGCTCCCTGAGTTAGTTGAAGCATTAGCTTTATTACGGCTTCTGCAAATCAACATCTGGATATTTCCAGTCTTGTTCATACTTTCTGGTATGTATGCTAGGCATTATGAAAATCGTCTTGGATAGCAGGTCACACTTTAATAATAATTTTAATGTTACTTCCTTAAGTGGGTTTCCACATCTTTCTCTCATTGTTCTTTAATTTGGGAGTTGGAAGGTGTGGTAAAGCACTTGCTGTTAAATTATAAATGTGCAGCACTTAACAATTGCAGATGTAATATGTGCACACTCTTCTCATACAATCCCAGCATGAAGACATCGAGAGGATGGAACCTGGCTGCCTTGTTTCTAACAGAAGAGGAAGATCCAGGAAAGAACTGAGACTATAGGGAGGAGGGTGGGCAGGGCTGTGAAATACACACTCCAGAGTCTCCAAGCTCATGTGCAGCAGACTCAACAGAGAGCAGCCCCCAGGCCAATAATAACTATTGCAGTCACTCTGAACTTTCTCACCTCGTGCCTGATATATAACACGCTAAATGTGAATGCCTTCATCCTATCACTATGTCACATACTATTGTGTCTTCTGGGGAGAATATGTCACCAAGAGCAGACATTTGTATCAAGTTCAAAGATTCCAGTAGCTTCAGAAATACCCTCCCCGACTCCAACTTTGAAAACAACATTTAAGATCAGAGAGTAAGAGGGTAAGGAGATGCTATGTGTCTTGTTCCCTTGCTTATAAGATGAAACAAAAAGGTAGGTGTGGGCAAGAATCCCTCGGTGTTGAAGACAAAATCCTGTGCTGCTATATCTGCCCATCATAGTGATCTAGGAGAATCCCTTGCCCTTTCACATCTGATAAACATCCATTAAGAAGCAACCCTAAGTCTTTGCTTTTCTAGGGTTATTCAAAGTGTTGGAGGCTTCTTACAGAACTGATGTTTCTTTCACTCAAAACCAAGGAATTGATTTTGGCCCAGCCTACCCACTTCCTATTTATTTAGAAATAAATAGTCTAGTAAAGGACAATGACAAATGAGAAGTACTGGACCATGACAGCCCAAACCCCATTGCAAAGTTATCAGATGTGAGAGTAGTTGGTGGCTCTACCTTAAGAGAAGAGAGTGCATCCTCCTGCAGGTAGCTCCTGAAGGGGACCATTACAACAAGAAGACAGAGATACCAACAAAAGAAAAGCAAGAGGGACCAGGAGAAAATGTCAAGGCCCTCTTGACAATTTATAGGATTGGTGGCAGAGAAAGGAGTCTCTGCTTAAAGAGGTCACACTGAGGGGATAGCATGGTTTCTAGGAAATTCTAGGCAAAGCATTAGATCAACAGAAATTCTTTCCTGAGTACCACCAGAAAGACAAGGACAGACTCCACATGTGCACATGGCTGGCTGCAGAATATATAACTTGCATCCATTAAGATTTCTCTCAAATCCATGAGATTATATAATTATACCTATTCTATTGACAAGAAGCTGACTTGGAGCTAGACTAATGGTTCATTTAGAAAGTTCCTGATGGGAAACCATGAGGGTGAGAGTGTGGATCTCTAGAACCCTTATAAAAGCTGTGTATATCTATAACCCCAAGGTCAGGAACCAGAGACATTTGGAGATTGAAGTGGCTCACTGCCAGCCATTCTAGCCAAAAAGGTAAATCTTAAATTAAGACAGAGACTCTGAGTAAAAACTAAACTAGAAAGTGATTGAGAAAGGCATCCTGCCTCCACATCTACCTGCATGGGCATACACACATGCAATCACAGGTGTAAACATGCATACAGAACTCAAAAATATAGAAATATAGATGCACATGTGTGTGCACACATACATAAAAACACACACCAAAACTAGAGGATGATGATGATGATGATGATGATGAGATAGATAGATAGATAGATAGACAGACAGACAGACAGACAGACAGATAGATAGATAGGGTGAAGAGCAATAATGTAAAACATTCAACACAGACCTCTGGCATTCATGTGCACATACACAAACCTGCATGCTATGCATAGGTGTACTGGCTCTTCTGCATACACACATATGCATGCATTCATATACATAAACATGTTCATTCACACACACAGAGATACACAAACACACACACACACAGAGTGAAAGAGAGAGAGAGAGAGAGAGAGAGGAGACTGACTTATAAATTCAGAAGGCCCAATGGCAATAGTCACACACTGGTGGAATTCAAACTCAGATCCAAGCCCACCTGTCAGAGAGATATGTATACTATTACAAATAGTAGTTAGCCAAGAGCAAGCCCGCCGTGGTAACACCTACTATTTTGTCTGACATCTCTCTAGAGCATCTGTTCTCAATTTGTAGGTCGAGTGACCCTTTCACAAGGGTCACTAAGACGATTGGGGAAAAAAATAACACTAAGAAAACTACAGTTATGAAGTGGCAACAAAAAAAATTACGGTTGTGGGCCACTACAACAAGAAAAACTGTGTTAAAGGGTCACAGCTTTAGGAAGATTAGGAAACACTGTTCTAGAGCATCCATCACGGGTAAGCTTGCCACTGCAAATTAAAGCAGTTTGAACAGTGATGATTCCAGTCAGGGTGCATAGATAATATTAAAAATGAAATGCCATTGTGAGTTAATGAGACAGCAGAAAGCTTTTAACCTCCAGGCTTCAAAACCCGTGCTGTTAATGCTGGTGTTCATAAACACCATCTTTATCAAGAGAGGAAATTATTAATACACCCTCCCATCTAAACAGGCAGGGGCCAAGATGTAGCAAAATGCCAGTGAACAGGCAGCGGCTATACTGTGTGAAGTGGCCTCTAAATGCCACTAGTTCCGTGACCCCTCAGTGTCCCTTCCCCAGCAAACACACCAGAATCCATTCATAGCCTCCAGATAGGAAACCACATACATTGTTTTGAGACCTGTTTATTGAGTATCAAACTCTAGGTCAAAAATGAGGATGTTTGTGATGTAAACTAACTTCTATAAAGACAGGGAAAAAAAAACATATTACTGTTTCAGATTTCTTGGACATGATGGAACTGGCTTAAATGAAAAGTCTCAATAAACACCTTTTTAAGTCTTTGTGTGGGAAGTCATCACATGGGTGTTTATAACCACACCCAAGATTTTCCGCGAGAACAGCCAGAAAAAAACAAGTTCCTCCGAGTCACCTGACTACAAAGTTACTCTTGACTGAGCCTTGGCTTTGCAGGGCTGTCTCTGAAACAAGTATGAGAAATTATGTTTTATGTGTTCTGATTCCAAGGATGCCTGATGGGTTTTAGATGGATGCTGTCTTAATTAAATATCTGATATGTGCTTATTTTCTCATCATTTGCTTCCAAAGGGCAGATGAAGGAAGACAAAAAATACTTAACCGTTTGAGGCATATGACACAGACAGCTGTGGTTTCTATGTTTTGAGGTATGGGGACCACTGAGACATTAAAAAGTCCGTGAATATTAGTGGCTTAAAAATTGTAAGCAATGTTCTTGGAGAGTAAAAGGACTTTTAGTGTACTAGGTGTTGTCACAATCATTTTATTTTTAAAAAAACAATTTAACTATAAAGAGATATGAGAGGAATACTTTCTTTTTCATTCTTAATTTCCTACCTCAATCATGGTCGCAGCACAGTTACCAAACTGATACTTAGTCAACTCTGGTTTTAATGTTTCTGCAATGTCCTGATGTGACTAGAAGGAATGGGAGGCTGATATTGGAATGAAAGGTGAATAAATAAATAAATTAATTTTTTTAAAAAGCTCACATGTTCATCAAGGAACTTAATATTACAGCAATTGTGTGTTATCTGTGAGTATTGCTTAATAAAGACTTATAATTGCTTAAAAAATTAAACTATCAGAAACACAAGAGTGGCAGGAGGAGACTAGGCTGTGAGGATTCTGCCTTCAAGAAAGGATTCATGTCTTAATCAAGGGATACGGCAAGTTATCACAGAGATGGATTTGGTAAAGCGAGCCTGGTTCAGTTGGGCTCTAACACCTCCATGTTTCCTCCTCCTGTAGGTGGCACAGCATGGAGTCGGACACCGACATGTGCCTTCTTGATAGTGAGCTACAGATTTCCACAACTGTGAGGCAGGCACATTTCTTTATAAATTAAGCAGTTTTGGGTTTTCTATTACTGTTACCATTCCTTCTACACTCCACCCAACAGTTACCTGGCAATAGCCAGGAAGGCCTGGCTTGCTATAAAAGAAACTGTTTGGCCCCTCTACACTCTTCTTCTTCTTCTTCTTCTTCTTCTTCTTCTTCTTCTTCTTCTTCTTCTTCTTCTTCTTCTTCTTCTTCTTCTCTCTCTCTCTGTCTCTCTCTCTGTCTCTACACTATACCCATCATATTGCTGGTACCTCAGGGGGAAGGGATGCCTCAGCATAGACGCACAGAGGCATCCTTCCAGCCTCACCATCCCACACTACAAAACATACCCTGATCTTTTTTATGAAACACACAACAATTACAGTAATATAATGTGAACTTTATCTTATCACTTGCCCATTTCCTATGTAAAAATCTTCATGTAGAAGCCAGGGCATGGAGTCTACAACCAGGACTTTTGAATTGGAATCTCAGCATCTCATTAACAATGGGATGAGCTATGGAAATGGCTTAGCAAGTAAGACTGCACACTGTGCAAACATGAGGATCTGTGTTCTGATCCCAAGCCTACACATGAAAAGCCTGGTATGCTTATGGGATGCCAGTGCTGTGGAGGTGGAGACAGAAAGATTGCTAGAAGTGCTGGCTGCTGGCCTTGCTCTTTTTTATGAGAAAAACCCTGTCTAAAGGGACTCAGGCAGAAAGTTGACTAAGAATACCTGATGATGTCTTCTGCCCTTTACATACAAATGCACTGTCTTAGCTACTTTTCTATTGTGATAAGACACCATGACTAAGGGAACTTATAAAAGAATTTATCAGGGTTTCACAGTTCCAAAATTTCAGAGTCTATGACCATCATGGCCAGGAGCATGGCAGCAAGCAGGCCAACATGGTGCTTGAGCAGGAACTGAGAGCTTCATTTTTAACTGCAAAGGTGAGGATATGGTGACTTGAACAAAAGTGACTTCCATAGGTGCATGTGTTTGAATGCTTAGGGCGTGCACTATTTGAAAGGATTAAGGAAGCATGGCCTTGTTGGAGTAGCTGTGGCTTTGTTGTAGAAATTGTTTCAAAGGGAAATGGGCTTTGAGGTTTTAAAAGTCATGCCATACCCAGTATGTCTCTCTACTTGCTGCCTGAAGGACAAGATATGTTCAGCACCAAGTCTACCTGCTTCCCCCATGCATCTCACCATGATGACTGTACAGGTCTGCTAGTCAGTCAATGCAGGAACCATGATTGGGGCAGTGAGGATGATTATAGGAAAGGTAGAAAGAAGATGCAGGAGATAGGTATGGGAGGGCTTCAGGTAAATACCATGCCAGTGAGCAAGTGTGCTTTCTTAGTGTTTTTTAAAGGTAAGCAACACAAAGCATGAGCAGTTCTAGGAAGATAAACAATGACCACAGATCCTTATGGAACAGAGTATCTAATGTTTGACTAAGGCTGTTTCCTTCAGGCTAGGACAGTCTCTCAAAGATGTATGCATAACTAGAGGAACTTGTCAGGGTATAACGCATGTCTTAATTAAAAACAAAGACAAATGTTGGCAGATTCATTCAAGATTAATCACAAGCAAGAAGTCAGTCAAATCTAATTGCAGAAGTGTTCCCCACAGATGACAATGGACTGAACCTCTGAAACTGCAAGCAAGCCCCAGTTAAATGCTTTTCTTTGTAAGAGTTGCCTTGGTCATGGTGTCTCTTCACAGCACTAGAGCACTAATTAATACAGAGGCAGAGAACAAACTAACTAGAAATGGCATGAGCTTTTGAAACCTCAAAGCCCACCTTCAGGGACAAACTTCTTCCATCGAGGTCATATCTCCTAATCCTTCCCCAACAGTTCTACCAACTGGGAACCAAGGATTGAACTATATGAGTATATGGGGCCATTCTCATCCAAACCACCACTAGATGAATAACACACACACACACACACACACACACACACACACGGAAGGAGGGAGGGAGGGAGAGAGAGAGAGAGAGAGAGGATTTTAAACTGAATTTAAAATGTTTTCCTCTGACTAAAATTACAAAATAACAACTCCTTCCAGAAATTAATATTTGAATCAAATAAACAAAGTTACTCTATAGGCAATAAAATTTACAAAAATAATTACCTTGAGTTTCACTAATTATATAATTTATCTGTTATTTCAATTACCCTAACATGGATACTTAATATGTCAATATATGCACTTTGGGGAATATAGAGCTAAGTATTGCTGATATGAGTCACTCAAATTCAGGGCAGCCAGGGAGAAAGTCACAGATCAAGTAACAAAGTCCCAAGGTCCCAAATGTTATAATAGTGTCCTGAAGTGTGGCAGGGACACAGTGAAAGGATACTGTGTTCCCTAGGAGAGACCAATGAACCTTGTGATTGGCAGATGAGTAAGACAATGAGGACAGAGCCCAAAGACAACTGACACAGCAAGAAAATATATATGGGGCCTCCATTTTTCCTATAATTATCTTTCCACAAATATCTGTAGGCTGTACTTATATATTTATCTACGTTACACACTGGAGCTCACAAAATTTAGAGGAACCTAAACTTGGGAGTCTGTCAGGAATGCAAAAGGCAGTCTGAGGTGAGTCCTTGCAGATGGTTTCTTTGGAGCCAGAAACTGTCAGAGGGGAGCATCCTGGATCCAGCCTATCTTGCAACTCAGCAGTCAAAACTCTTCAGCTTCTGGTTTGAGGCTCAGCATAGAATAAAGCAAAGAAAGGATCCAGAGGCCTAGCACTCTCATTTAGGACTCTGTTACCTTGAAAATTCCATTGTCTTTCCATTTAGGCTCCAAGCTATGAAACAAAGCAAACTAGATGCCCTACTGTATTGCTACCAGCCATTATGACTAGGTATAACAATACATTGCTCTCATCCCAGAAGCCAGGAAGTAGAGGCAAGAGGATCAGGAGTCCAAGGCATGTTGGCTTTATACCTTGTATCTACTAAGGTATATAGCAAGTTTGAGGCCATTTTAGGCTACATGAGGCATACCACCACATATGTACCCTCAGCCCAAGATAGCCATTCCACCAATGGTTGGAATGTTTGCCTGGTATATCCAAGAATATCGCTTGGTTAAGGTTAGAAGCATGCCACTAAGGAATCAGTGAAGCATCCTATACATAGAGAGGTTGGGGACTGGGAGAAGATTCTAGCATTCAAGGTTTCAGTTAGCACAGCCAAAGGCTGCACAGGAGGACATTGCAGGCATCTTGGCAGGAGAGAGTGCATGCAACTGCGGTGGAAACGGTGGTAGAACAAATGAAAGGACACTGTGCCTCCCCAAGGTGAGTCTAGAAGATGAAAGTTTTCCACTGGCTGGGAGCCATAGCATCGCCCTTGCTCACAGCAAAGTTGTCCCCAGACAGTGATGGGGCAGAGGTGGATATGCAAGAGAGAAGGGATGCGGAAGCAGGTTGGCCTAAGAGACACAGTTGAAATTGTCCCAAAGTATATGCAGCTATTTTTTCTCTCTCTCCCTCTATCTTTCTCTCTATCCCTCCCCCTCTTTCTGTGTGTGCTCACAAACCAAAATCTTCACAAAAAAAGCACATTTGAGGGAGCTATACAGTGCTGAAGTCTGGGCATTTTTCCTAGATATTCACCAACCACAGTATCCTTAGCACTCTAGTAAAAGTGTTAAGGTTGGTCCACTTACGCCCATCTTAAATCTTTTACAGGTTACTATTCAGACTACCCAATGACCAAATGCTTTGTCAGACCCACATGTGATCTGCAGTTCTCCCTCATATCCTGCTTTTTTTCCTTTGTACTGCTCATAGGTTACCCCCATTTCTTAACAAGCTATTTTTCCCTCTAACTCTGCCTCAGCACCTCCTACAGAAGCCTACCATGGATTAATGGAACAGAACTCCAGGGGAGTTCAGGTCTTCTTCATGCCAGCTATGTGCCCCATGTCAGCTCTCTCTTCTCACATCTGCAGTCTGGGAGCCAGGCTAGCTCAGCGCCTGCCCCAGATCCAACAGCAGCAACCTTCCCAGAAGTAACCCCAGTACTTTCCTTGCCAGTCTTCAGAAAGGAAGAATCCTCCTCTCCCTGTCTCCATAGAGGAAACTGGTTGGGGGGGGGAGGTTGACTGGTAATCCCAAAATACCTCCAGGTGTTGGAGGAACCTGTGAATGGAGATTTTTAATCTATGATCTTGAAGGAGGCACTGGTCTATGTGTATACATATACCCCAAATAAGAGCACCTAACTGTTTTTCTGTCATAATTAGTGAAACAGACCTCCAGGCACCTCATGGTAGACCCTGCTGAGTGGCTGCCTTCTCTTCGCTGCTATGCACATGGGCTTCTGTAAGGGATAGAAAAGTCTATTATAACCTCCTGCTATATAACATTTAACTTCACAGAGGATGATTATCAAAAGCTTCACCTTCTGCTTTAGCTTTTACATAGACGATTTTTTTCAGTCTATATGAATGCTAGTTGCATGCCCTCCACTGGGGTGTGCCAAAGATACTGCTGTTCTCACCCCAGGAGTCTTCTTATTTAAAGAAAATAACAAGATCCTCCAGGAGTGTCATGCCCAGTTTTCTGAGGAACCGCCAGACTGCTTTCCAGAGTGGTTGTACCAGCTTGCAATCCCACCAGCAGTGGAGGAGTGTTCCTCTTTCTCCACATCCTCGCCAACAACTGCTATCTCCTGTGTTTTTGATCTTAGCCATTCTGACTATTCACACCATTCTGGTGTGAGGTGGAATCTCAGGGTTGTTTTGATCTGCATTTCCCTAATGACTAAGGATGTTGAACATCTCTTTAGGTGCTTCTCAGCCATTAGATATTCTTCAGGTGAGAACACTTTGTTTAGCTCTGTACCCCATTTTTAATAGGGTTATTTGGCTCTCTGGAGTCTAACTTCTTGAGTTCTTTGTATATATTGGATATTAGCCCTCTGTCAGATGTAGGGTTGGTAAAGATTTTTTCCCAGTTTGTTGGTTGCCGCTTTGTCCTTTTGACAGTGTCCTTTGCCTTACAGAAACTTTGTAATTTTATGAGGTCCTATTTGTCAATTCTTGATCTTAGATCATAAGCTATTGGTGTTCTGTTCAGGAAATTTTCCCCTGTGCCCATATGTTCAAGGTTCTTCCCTAGTTTTCTTTCTATTAGTTTCACTGTGTCTGGTTTTATATGGAGGTCCTTGATCCACTTGGAGTTGAGCTTAGTGTAAGGAGATAAGAATGGATCGATTTGCATTCTTCTGCATGTTGACCTCCAGTTGAACCAGCACCATTTGTTGAAAAGGCTATCTTTTTTCCACTGGATGGTTTTATCTCCTTTGTCAAAGATCAAGTGACCATAGGAGTGTGGATTCATTTCAGGATCTTCAATTCTGTTCCATTGATCTACATGTCTGTCACTGTACCAATACCATGCAGTTTTTAACACTATTGCTCTGTAGTACAGCTTGAGGTCCAGGATACTGAATCTACTCTTGAGAATAGTTTTAGCTATCCTGGGTTTTCTGTTATTCCAGATGAATTTTTGAATTGCTCTTTTTAACTCTATGAAGAATTGAGCTATACCACTCCTGGGCATATACCCAGAGGTTTCCCCTGCATGCAATAAGGACACATGCTCCACTATGTTCATAGCAGACTTATTTATAATAGCCAGAAGCTGGAAAGAACCCAGATGTCCCTCGACAGAGGAATGGATTCAGAATATGTGGTATATTTACACAATGGAATATTACTCTGCAATTAAAAACAATGAATTCACAAAATTCTTAGGCAAATGGTCAGAACTGGAAAATATCATCCTTAGTGAGGTAACCCAATCACAAAAGAACACACATGGTATGCAGTCACTGATAAAGGGATATTAACCCAGAATCTCGGAATACCCAAGACATAATTTACATATCAATAGATTTCCAAGAAGATGGAAGGAGAGACCCCTGGTCCTGGAAAGACTGGATGTAGTGGAATACCAGGACAGAGAAGAGAGAGCGGGTTGAATGGGGAAAAGAGGGAGGGAAGGGGGCTTATGGGACTTTCGGGGAGGGAGGAAATGGGAAAGGGGAAATCATTTGGAATGTAAATAAAAACTTAGAAAATAATAAAAAAGAGAAAGTAACAAGATTTTGAAATTCACTGAGATCCTTTTTGTCCTTCCTAGTTTCTCACCCCCCCCTTATGTATGCATATGTTCATGAATGTGTGTGCTTACCTAAGAGCATGTGTGTGTGTCTGCAATTACTGGCAGAAAGAACATTGAAGACACTAACTTATACAGATATTCTGGCTAAATAATAGGAGCCACCATGTCTGACATTCTGATTTGGGCCCCTGGAAGTGGTGATTGGGAAGATTATACAGGTCAAGGACATCCCTTAAAAAGCTCACAGAAAATATTCTGGAGTGATCTTGAATCCCACCAGCTCTCATAGGCAACAAGATGAAGGTTCTTACTCAAGGTGAATGAAACTAAGAATGTCATCTGATTAAAAAAGACAAACCAAAGTATTATTCAGTCAATCACTGCCAATCCCTTTTGTCCAACTTCACTCAGTTGACCTTTGGGGATCTGACAGATATCATCCATCAAAGTTCTGATTTAAACCCCTCTACTCCAACACACACTGGAAACCTTCAGATGACCTTTCAAGTAATCAAATGTAATTAGCAAACACACTCTGGAGTATCGATGGCCTTTTTGGAGCAGGTGGCAGATTGGAGCTAAATCTTTGACACCATCATGAACAAAAGAACAACAGGTTCCACTGTGTTTGAGGCTGAATCATATTTTCTGTTAAAACAGATTAAAACTTGAAGCAATAAAGCTCATATACTTTAAAGTTAGACATAAAAATAAGTAAGTAGAATAGGGCTTCTTGTGAGGGTTTCAATATTTTTGATCAGTAGGACTTTCAGAAAACAGTATATGTAAGTAACATGTTCATAATTGAGGTGATATTTTTAAATGTTACCCATAGCCAGGTAAGAGGACACAATGCCTTTAATCTCAGCACATAAGAAGTGAAGTCAGATAAGTTCAAGGTCAGTCTCAACTACAGATCTAGTTTATGACCAATGTGGACTACATGAGAATCTGTCTCAGAGAAAGAGTTATAAGTTTTCAATGGCATCACTATATTTAGGTTTGTAGGATTGGTGCCAATTTTGGCATAAAAGATGGAAAGATGGGATGGCAAATTTGACTGGGTGGATGCAGCAAATGTTCCTCAGCTTCTTTTTCAAGTTTTATATTTTTTTTTTGAAGGGCTAGAGAGATGGCTGAGCCATTAAAGGCTAGGCTCACAGCCAAAAAATATGAGAGATGGAATATCTTAATATAGAGAGTTTAAACAACTAAGCATGACTTGAGTCACAGATGTTATCATCACCCAAAAATGCTATATACTAACTAGAGTAGAACCAGAATCCTGAGAACAAAGTGAGATGTGGATTACTGCAGGTTAAGATGGTAGCAGCATACCATGAAAGCCTACTGGAGCTCCAACTGGAAGTGGAGAAGAGGTGTCAAGAGAAACAACACCATGTGCTATATTCTGCAAAGATGGGTTTTATGCCCATCTCATAGACAAGGTACTCTAATCCTAGCATTTGACTTCCAATACTATTCAAGTGGGAACACAGAAAACTGGTGAAATATCATAATTCACTAGAAATATCAAACTGGGATACGTGAGTCTGTCTACCAAACTGACTATTGCCTAATATATGTAAAGAGTCTCATTTGGTTCGATTCACGAGCTTCCTTTATTGCCTGTCTAATGATGGCAGGAATCACCATCCACCTGGCTCCTACTGAAAGAATGCACTTCATTTTGAGAAAGAGCATCAATGAGATTGAATTTAGTTTGATTTACTCTTTTATACAGAGATATTCAGTAATGCAATATTCAAGCATAGCCATTAGACTATTAAGCTAATAAATAGTGCTGATGAGTAGAAAGATGGAAGACAGCTGGAGTGTTCCTACTGGCCAACATTATTGATCAAGCCCAAGCTGTTAAATGAGCTGCTGTTTTGGTTCAATAATTTACAAGATGTGTTTTGTGCCAAGGTGCTTACTTACCTAGAATAAAAAAACATTAATTTTGATAATATGGAGACCAAACGACACGGTGGCAATGTGAGAGGTGCATGATGGTGATCTTCGCCACTGTCATTATATAAAAAAAAAAAGACTATAAAATCACATCTCCGTCTAAATAAAATTCTATAGTGGCAACCACAAATTTAGCTGTTAACTAAAACCAAAGAAAAATGATGAAATGAAGCCATGCCATCTAGGCCAAATCACTCACATGATGAAGAGTCTATGTCCTCGTGGGATATTGCAGGAGAATGCTAGGGAAATGAGTCAGTTGACAAAGAGCTTGGTGCACAATCCTAGAGACCTGGGTTTTGATTCCCTAGGACCCAGAAAAGGCTAACAAGGCTGAGCACACCTGTAATCAGATCCCAGGCGCCAGCCTGGTTGAATCAGTGAGCACCGAGTCCAGTGAAAGGCCATGTTTTGAAAAAATAAGGCAGAGTTCCAGCAGGGATGGAGAGAGGCTTATGAAATCCAGCCTCTAGCTGAGGGGCTATTGGTAATTGATAGATTCTGGTGGAGAGAAAGTCAGTTTCCTTCAGGGATGGAGTCCCCCGTAGGCTGCCCGCTCTAGCCTATCAGTGGGTTGTACAAGAGTATGTGAAGCAAGCAGGGGAAAGTAGTGGTAGGAGGAATGGAGCCGGTGAAGAGGAGGGAATGGGAGTGGATTTGATCAAAACGCATTACGTGATATATAGGAAATTTTCAAATAATAAATTTACTTAAAAGGAGAAGTTATAAAAATCTGAATTTTTAATTATAAAAATAATAAAAAAGACAAATAGTAAAGAAATTTAAGGAAAAAAATAGGGATGGACAGCAGTAACAGAAAACAACATCTAATGTTGACTCTGACCCACACATACACAGGCACATGGACCCAACAGAAGCTGTACACACCTCCACACGAACATGCAATTCAACACACATAGGTGCACACAATATTGGGAAAGGAGTAACTTTCTCTCTGTCTAAAAGTCTATTTGCAGAAAATATTACATATAAGTAAAACAACAGAAAATACAACCACGCAAAGGAAGAAATGTGAAGTTTTAAATTGTGTAACATTTTTTGTATTTTTATTCTTTCGATCTTAAAGGACAGAAAACGTTAAAAATAAAAACACTTGAACAATCAATATGATAATTTCTATTCTGCTGGCACTTTTAAGGCTTTGACCCTATGCACAAGTAATTTATTATAAATAAGTTCTAATGGGGGAAAATTTCATACAAACAAAATTTACAGGCAGTCTAAGACACTTTCTCAAATAAGTCCAACCCAGTTTCCTCTAACAGTTATACTGACGATTAATACTATGTATTTGTCAAAACTAATCCAATAGCATGGGCCAGAACATTATTATTAACTAAATTCCACAATCTACTTCTATCTGATTTTGCCATTAATGCCATCATCCACTCCAAGATGACTTAGCACTCCTGGGCATGGATGACCCCAGTGTTCTGTTGTCACAAACAGACTCCTGAGATGACAAAGTCTAATATTTTGTCTGGTCATGCTCTCCTCATCCTCCTAATTGAATGATGGGGAAATGTCAGCACTTGGTGTTTTGTTTTATTATCCTATACTTTCTGTCTCATTGTTTAAGATAAGGATCTGGGGGACTGGAATGATGGTTCAGCATTCACAGAGCACTGGCTGATCTTTCAGAGGGCATAAGTTCACTTCCCAGCACCCATGTGACAGCTCACAACTGAACTGTCTCTAACTCCAGTTCCAGGGGCTCTGCCAACTTCCAAGGGCACTGGCAAGAATACAGCACATAGAGATAGATGCAGGCAAAACACTGATGCACAGAAAATAAATCTCTTTTTTTTTAATTAGAAACTTTCCTTTTGGTTTTGGCTAAAGTAAAATTGGAAGTATGCCTATGAGATAAGGAAAATGGAAAAAATATGGTATAGCTGAAGCTTCTAGAAGAGAGAAAATGGAGAACAAAGCCATTGACTGGGGGATAAGGAAAAAGCAGAGATTTCAAGGTAATGTAAGAAAAATGAAGGTGTTAAGAAACTAATCCCCAGGGCTCTTTAGCTTAATGGAGTGAGGCATCAGGAAGATAAAAGCCCAAGAGGGGGTGGGGAAAGACTGAAGAACAAAGGATTGCAGTTCTGTTTTCCTGTAACTGTGCATCCTCATTGTTCACAGAAAGAAGCTATAGGAGGGAGAGATGCAGAGAGAAGGCCATCCTCATGTACATAGAAAAATGCAGCTGAACCCTGGTAGAGGGATACAGAGAGAGGGGGAGGGGGAAGGAGAAAGGGAGGGCAGGAGGGAGGGAGGGGAGCCATCTTCATGTGCACAAAAACATACAGCTGAACCTTGATGTAAAGATACAGAGAGAGGGAGAGGAAGGGAGGGAGGGAGGGAGGGAGGGAGGGAGAGAGAGAGAGAGAGAGAGAGAGAGAGAGAGAGAGAGAGAGAGAGAGAGAGATCCTCATGTGCACAGAAAGATGCAGCTGAACCCTGATGGAGGAATTTAGAGAGAGAGAGAGGGAGAGGGAGGAGATAGATCCTTATGTACACAGAAAGATTTAGCCAATTGGGGGAGAGAGAGAGAGAGAGAGAGAGAGAGAGAGAGAGAGAGAGAGAGAGAGAGAGAGAGAGAGAGAATGGTTCATTGATATCTGTGATGGAAAAGAGATCTAGAATCTTTTAGGTTTCCATTACAAAAGGTTACTGAGAATACTTGCTTGTGACATCAACATGGGGACCACTTTGATAGGCTCAATATGTAGATTATCTACATGAAATTGAGCTTAACTAAATTTAATAATAATAATAATTTTAAGCTAAAGAGACCTGAAGACCCAAAACTAACCACACTCTTCATTGGTTAGGAATAGAACATAACAAGAAGACGGGATTAAAGAAAATTAATTTTCATACAAGGGGCTAAGGAGTTCATGCCAACTTGAATTATATTAACAAAACATAATTTTAAGTATGAGGAGTAAAAAACATTTGGAATCTGTCCTTCAGCACAAATATTCCTCATTGTTCTGCTCCTGTGATCTTCATGGAACTCCATTCCCAATTGATCTAGATTTGCCATCAAGTCCCTGCCCACTGTAATTCTACGACGTTCTAGTAAAACTGTTGTTTGGCTGTCAACTTGACACAGCCATGAGTCACCTTCATATATTTGCAACTGAGAGGTTTCCTCTCAGTTCCAGCATGGCCATGAGTGTGGGGAATTGTCTGAGTTATTGATTGATATGGCCTAGCTTACTGTGGACAGTGCTACCTCTGAGCAGGCAATCCTGTGTTATGTAAGAAAGCTGGATGACAAGCCCGTAAGCATTGTCCCCCAATGGTTCTCCTCCAGGTTCCTGTACTGAGTTCCAGCTCTGACTTCCCTCAGTGATAGACTATAGTGGAAGGCATAAGATGACACAAACCCTCTCCTTCCCAACTTGCTTGTGGACATGGTGTTTATCACAGCAACAGAAAGCAAACCAGGACAACTGGCATTGCCAAGGAAGTGATAAGGAAACCGAGAGAGACTGGCTCTTATCTGCACAGCACTCTTCTGATGTTACACCTGCTCCACATGAGATAGGGAAGTCCATAAGCATGTCCTAATTAACTTATTGACTGACACAGTATAGAAAGGACAGCTTGCTTAACAACTGTAGCAGAAGGGAACACTCACTTAGGAATTTGAGTCATTCTGCTGTCTGGGGTACAGAATGTGAGGCTCTTTTTTTTTCAATATAATATTTGTATTGATTCTCTGGGAATTTTACATTATACACCCTCATCATATTCACTTCTTAGTCCTTCCATGTCTGTTCCCTCCTTCTGACTTCCTTTCCCCACAAAAAAATCTAATAAAAATAAAAATATTTCTAAAAGTTCAAGTTGTGTTACCTATATATTCACTGGAGCACAGTTAAATTCTCAGTGGCCTGCACCTTAAATAAAACTTGAGTCCTTCCCTTTCTTCACCTCTACCAAAAGCCATCAATTGTAGAGAGCTCTCTTCAGCATCCCCATCACACTTTTAAAGAGTTCTTTTTGGTAGCTTCCTGTCTAGCCTGTTACCTTCATATTTTGGGGAAAAAGGGCATCACAGAAGACTTCCATGAATGTGACACTCTTTCTTTATGGAGTGTGGGTGTGTTTGTGTGTGTGTGTGTGTGTTTCCTTGTTCCCTCTGTCTCTTGGTTATTCACAGTCTTTATCACTAGAAGAAGGATGAGCTAACATAACTCCTCTGGACAACTTACATGGGTTGTAGCTAACATAATAGTTTTCTTTGCAGGAATTAGAAGGGGGTTAGAATAGAAAAGGAAAAAGAAAAGGAAGCACAGAGACTGTTGATGGCCAGCCTCCTCTGTGGGGGTTTGCAACTGTAGATGGAAATAGCATGTAGGTGAGAAGAAAAAGGATGTTTCTTCTCAGATATCTCCCTTTGTTACTAGAACATTATGAGATGAGCAGGTTAAACCACAGAACAGGAAAAACCCATATATAGCAGGAGTTGTTAAAATGAGGTCTGATTGTCTCAAAGTCAGAATTTGTTGGAAAAAAGATAGTTATGACACTTCCTTACAACTCCCTCCACATGGCTACCTTATTAGAAATTAAAATTCATGTAAATCACAACAGGATACCACACTAAGATAATGAGAGCAACTCAGAGGGACAAGACACAATTCTAGCCTGGTTCTCCTGAAGCCTGGCACTTACAGTTTAAACTAATGCACTGGTAAGTGCGCTAGCAGATTTAGAAAGTGTGAACAATCCATCTACTACAAGCACCAATGTAAACACTATTCTTTCCTGCTTTGGGGACACGTATAATTTGTATTTTCCCTGCACATTTCCCCTGCTCCATTTCACATTTTTCAACTTAAAAAACATCCTAGTCTTTGGCAATGCCTGTGCTGTTTTTTTTCTTGCATTTAATTGCTCGAGTTTGGGAAGCCAGACTTTCAGCTGACTGATTGCCTTCTTTTTCAGCAACAGCGAATAATACATAGGATCACAAAAATAGGCACAGCATTGTGAGCCGTCCAGGCGCGAGGCACTACAGGTATTCCTAACCATTAGACCTCACCTCATTTCATCAAACTCCCTCTGTCGCAGCGTTTGCTGCTCAGGGAATCTGCATGTGTTTTCATTAAACTGTTCAATGCTTATTTTTAGAACTGGCTGGCTGAGTTTGCATTGTGATTATTTTGGAGAATGCAGGTATGTACAAGTTCAAACCAAACGTTCAAATTCTAAATAATGACTTCACGTTTATGAAGTATCAAGCCTGAGCCCCAATATCGGTCAATGGTCATCCAAAACAAAAGTTTCTCAAAGTTGTCTTATTTCACTAGAAAATTCATCCTTAACAGATAGGGACTAAATGATCACCTATAGTTGAGATTTACGTCTTTATCTTTGAAGATACGGAAGAATATGCGAATCACATTGGTATTATTTGTTGAGAATGTAGAAAATGGAACTGCCTGGCCCATATTGATTTGGGGAAGTTCTGGGTTGGTCTTCATTTTTAATAATACTATATACATTTAAGTTCACCTATTAAAGCTCTGCTCACAGGCCATGCTAAAGGCCAATAGCCAAGAGAAGTTCGTTACCAACAAAGTCCAGTAAGAACTGACGGAACTGTCCCTGACTTAGGAGAACAGAAGTCTCAGCAGTGGTGCTTACCGCAGCATAGCTGTGTGTTTATTTAGACAGTCAACAAATAAACACTGAACAACAACCCCAGTTATAATAACATTAACAACTGGAACCCTCACTATCAGGGAACTCAGGAATGGTCCACCGTGATGTCCACTCAACAGTTACAATGTCATGATCACCATAAGTAGATTACAAAGAAATTCAGTATAAAAGTACATGCTTGCTTGGGAGTTGAGAGGATGGGCAGGGAGCATCAAAGAAGGCTTGGTAAAGGTGGAGTCTGAATTGAGCCAAATTACTCTCACACAAGCTCACCTGGCTCCTACTCTAGGAGGCACGTGTCAGACACTGTCTTTGCTAAGATTAAAAGCATGACAACGTGGAGATGAGCCTAGAACCTTCCACACAAAGTTGTCAAATGGTAATCAAAATAATTCTTCTGACTAGAAGTAGCAGTCAGGGGCTAAAGCTGCAGACATGGCTCAGGAGAAGCACAGGTTTGCTCCATGCTGTATAGCTATCCAGCCAAGACAAGGCTGACCGTGAGTGTCAGAAGGAGAAGCCGGTTTCTTATGTTCTCTGAGCTATGAAAGGAAAACTTAAAAATCATTTTCAATAGCCCTTGTAGGCTGTTTTTAGTCTTAAATTAGAAAATATAACCAGCGAACAACAACAACAAAAGTCTCACAAAAGTTTCTAACCCTCTGGCAGGTGGCAAATCCTAGTATGAGTGTCCTGGACAGCAAGGACTTACATAAAGACTCTGACTTAAAGTAACAGACAGAAATTAAAGTCTAAGAATGAGAAAGAAATACAGAAATCTAATTCTATCTGTGAGGCATGCCGATGGTAACTGAGATCATAGTGAAATGAAAATGGTCTCCTGGCTCAGCCTCTCCGTTGCCAAAACCCTGTTTACTTTAGTGCCCTAGGTTCTCTGCTTGCTTGCATATTCAACAACCTTAAACTCTGAATTAATGATCTAGTATGTAAATATCTCTGTCTTCATAAAACTGTTATTCGGTTAAATAATGAAAACAAAAAACAAAAAAAAATTGATCCTACCAAAGTGTTGAAGGAAGCAAGGGAGAAGAAGAGGAGAGGGAATTCTGTGACCTTTCTGTAAAATACCTGTCATCTTGGGAGTGATTCTCCTCTAGTGTAACACTTCTAAAACAGTAGAAAATGGAGATGAGTTTAATTTCCTTCTGCCAAATTAACTTCCTCAGCTGCTACAAGTAACGTGCACCATGATAAGCCTGGGATCTGGGAGTCAGTGCGAACTCAAACCAAGGATCCCAGACAGGCCTGGCTCGGCAGGACCAGCAATGCAATGGCAGCTGCTGATTGAGGCCCGAGCTGGTTCATACAAACATCCACAACAAAACAAATTCCAATCTGCTGACTTGTCCACTGTTCTTGTAATAAGAGGTAAGAACTGAGGACTTTGGAATCATCCCAATAAGGGTTTCAGATCTAGCCTGATGGGATACACAACTTACATATCTAGGGTCTTACATGAAGTCCTTAAAAATATGATGTCCTATTTCCCTTTCTGCTGCTGTGATAAATTACTCTGACTAAAAGTAACTTAGGGAAAGAAAGGGTTTACTTGGCTTATCTTTCCAAGTCACAATACATCACTGAGGGAAATCAGCACAGGATCTTGGAACAGAAACTATGAAGAAGAACTTAAAATTCATTGTTAATGGCCCTTGCAGGCTGTTTTTAAAGCCCTAAATTAGAAAATAATCAGACAACAACAACAAACACACAAAAGTTTCCAACCCTCTGACAGATGGCAAATCCTACTGAGTGTCCTGGACAGCAATGGCACACGTAAAGAATCTGATTTAAAGTAATAGCAAGAAATTAAAGTCTAAGAATGAAGACTTTACTGGCTCATTCACAGGCTCATACTGAAATAGCTTTCTTACAGAGCCCAAGACCACCTGCCTGGAAAATGGTGCCGCCCACAGGGGGCTGGGCACTCCCATGTAAATTTGTCAATTAACAACCAAGACAATCCTCAACAGACATACCCTCAGGTAGGCCAGATCTCCATCTGTGCAATTCCTAGATTGAGATTCCCTTCTTAGTTGATTTTAGGTGGTCAAGTTGACAATTTAAAGCTACCTAGAACAGATGGAAGTAATGTTACCTACCATAAAAAGCTGTTGGGACAGTTAAATGAGAGCATATTTAGACGTTTCGAAGGTACCTTGTAAAGGTTCCTTTATGTTCTTTTCATTGAAATTCATTCAACTTAGAAATCTCAGTAGAGAAAGCCAATGCTTGAGTCTGGTGCTGAAGGGGTTTGCCACCCCATAGGAAGAAGAACATTATCGACCAACCAGACCCCCCCCCAGAGCTCCGAGGGACTAAACCACCAACCAAAGAGTACATCACATGGAGGGACCCATGGCTCCAGTAGCATATGTAGCAAAGGATGGTCTTGCCAGGCATCCATGAGTGGAGAGGCCCTTGGTCCTGTGAAGACTCGATGCCCCAATGTAGGGGAATGTCAGGGTGGATAGTCGGGAGTGGGTGGGTAAGTGGGGGAACACCCTCATAGAAACAGGGGGAGGGGCGATAGGATAGGGAGTTTCCAGGGGTAGGGACCAGGAAAGGGGGATGACATATGAAATGTAAATAAAGAAAATATCCAATAAAAAAAAAGAAAGAAATCTCAGTAGAGGATGGGTACTGATCAAGGAGGGACAAACATAGTATGTTACAATAAAATCTGGGTTGCCTGAAATAATACTGTCATCAAAGGCAGAAATACTGAGACAAGGAAACATAACCTGGCTTGCTCTTGGGGATCAAGGCTCTTAGGGATCAAGGCGAGTCATAAGCTAAGGAATCTAGGTGTGGAAAGGTCCAGAACACAGCCACAGGGCATGGCCAAGGAAGCTCCTGTGTGTTAGGTAGCCATATACCAAAGTCACCAGAAATCTATTGGTTGGGCCCAGCATTTGGAGTTAAGAGAGCAGTTGAGGGACATGTGTGGAAAAAGTAAATTATCTTCTTACTATACCCCAAACCAATTTCAGATTTTTCAACTGCCCAGTTAACATCGAATTGTACTATCAAGTATAGGATAAAGTCAAGACCTATAAAGTGGGTCAAAGGCAAATAGATGAGTCAGGAGAGCACAAAGAATGTCAGTGGAGAGGGAGGAACCAAGATAATTATAGAGTTTCAACATCCTGTCATATTAATATTGATGAGTGGATAGGCAGACATGACATCCAGCACTAATTTATCTGCTGTAGGCAATTGATGGAGAATGAGCTATCCCTAAGGGAAACCCCTAGACTCCTTCCATAAATGTCTTAGTCCAGAGTATACACAAAATCTTCCTCTTCAGAAATGGTAAGAGCAATGAGACGAAGGTCTACATTCAGATTTGGATTTAAACTCTGTTATGATTTATCTGTGTGTGTGTAAGTGAGCATTACTTCACCAGTACCACAAAGGAATAATACTGTGACATATGGGTCAACTGGTGCTCAGAAAGGCTGCTCATCTTGCCTGAATTAGTATCAAACACCCAGCTACTAAAGATGAAAGCACACAATTCTTATGTGTAATGCCAAAGCCTTCTATCAAACTAGTTGAGAAAACAATGCTCCTTGAGGTATTCTGATGACCCAGAAAAAAAGAGCTTTGGAGAAAATATATATGAGCGCTTATAAGCATAAAACATTGCTAATGGTATCTACAGACAGATGATAACAGGACTCGTGGGACTGAATTCATATTATAATATGTTGTTTCATTTTGACTCAAAAAAAAAACCCTAAAATATGCCCAGAAAAAAAAATCTTAAAGTCAGAATTCATCTTTTTATGATCAAATAGCTGAAGAAGCCGACGGGAATTATGAAACATATGAGGAAACATCATTTCTTTAGACCGCAGAGTATTCCAACAGCCAAACAGCAAAGCCAAGGCACCATGTCCTATGCATGTTCCCAGTGGAAGTGTTAAATGCAGCATGGTCTGGAAGGCTGATCATCTCATTTTTATAAGCAGAGGCAAATTCCAATCTTTTGTCTTTTAGTTTCTCTGCTAACTGTAGATCAATATGATGTGGTTTTCAGGACTAAGAAACCCTTTCTGGAGAATTCTCTAAGTTTCAAGGAATGCAAGTATTTGATTACAATATTTAAAGATGCCCTAAGTATCATTCCAGTCCCTTTACATGCATTAATTAATTTATCCTCAGAGCAATGACACAGTATAAATACCATTATTATCCTCATTGTAGAGGATAAATGAGGTAAAACAAGATGCAAGAAGGCTAAACAAGTTTCTCAACATACACAACTAATAACTAATCATGTAACAGAAAAGGTACTTTCACTTGGGCAGTCTCCAGAGTTCTGCTGTATGGGCTGTGATTGGATAAGAGTAGGTATGACCTGGGTCAAGCTAGTTGAGGAGGGTCGCAAAGGGAAAAGGTAAATTAAATTGAATTAAAATTAAATGGGGTAAAATTCACCCAGGTTAAAATGACTTTGGCCTTTTTACTAAAATTAGAGAATGCTTCAGCCCTGTGGCATTTCTTTCTTAACTATTACAAATGTCATTTTGAGCATTTCCAACCAAGCATCAGAGATTATATTGGGCAAATTCTGCATTCTGCATTATATGTTCTGTAGTTTTTTCTGGATCACTTAAAATATTTAACTCTTCTATATGGTTAATCAATATTTTATGAATTTCAGGTTTATTTATATTTATATGCCATGTTGATAAAGGCTATAAAATTGAGGGGAATAAGTACAAAAACGATACCTAACATACCAAATCTAGATTGTCTGAGTCTCTTAGAGAGGATTTTACCTTACCAACATTACACTGTAAGGTGTATGCAGTATCTGTAGTTGTTTAATTTATTGATACAGGCTTGAGAAAGACAAAACAAAACTTTTCATTTTAAATGGCTATGAGGGCATCTCTAGAGCATAACATTGACATCAGGAATGAAGCAATGACTTGTCACCTGGAACTTGTTGGTTAAGCAAAATAATAGTCTCCACTTCAGACCAAGGAAATCAAGGACTCAGGATGCCCCCTCTCCCCTAAACACAGACACCAGAAGACTATGATGCAGGTGAAGTTCCTGAACACTAGTATCCAGCAAACTGAATCCTTCTGACCCTAGAATACATGCTGCACATTATAGTCCAAAGGTTCAGAGGGACAAAACAGAAGACGAGAGGACAAACTATGAGGGTGACAGCAACCAGATAACTAGCCAAGTCTAGTCTATGACTTCACTGCTAAGTGAGATTTTAGTTTAAAATAATTTCAACTATTTCAACTCACTGTAGATTCTTATAAGCCATTATGAACTCCTCATCTATCTAATATAAGGTAACCACTTGACTTCATACTGCTCCTAGGGGGACATCATCTTCCTATTCATACTACTCAAGGCAAGTTGTTAACCAGTAAACTGATGAGACCTTTCAGTAAGCTGTTGAGTCAATCAACCTAAAACCATTGAGTGAGCCATATAACTTGAAGGAAACTATTAACTAAATCACACACACACACACACACACACGCATACATAAAACCAATGAAATGTGATTGAAATCATGGAACCCCAGTAGAGAAGCTATTTAGGGACTCTGAAGAAGCCTAATCACTGATCTGTAGTGACCAAAATGAGTTAATTTACCTTCAAAACTAAGCAAATTATTCTCTCTTCCCAGCAAATGGCCCACCATCATAAATGCTGATCATTAAGGTGCCAAGTAACTCTGCATGGATAACCATGGGACACAACAAAGGGTTGATTGACTCATCTCTACCAAACTGAACATTATTCACTAAAAGTCATGCCAGCAAAGCCAAAGGAAGAGATGGCCATATGGACCAGGACAAGCACAGAGGAGCTGTGCAGTGTTTGTGGAACACACCTATGAGAAGAAGAGTGAGAAATAGTGTGAAAGGATGATAAAGTTCTACTGTGTGTTTCTACAATGTATCAACTCTAGTCTCCTGTCATTGTCCCATTTGATTTCAGGCTATACGGGAGAATTCCCAGTCCATTTTGCAGGTGAGGGAATTAAAAAAATCAAAGCTCTAGTAATGGACACAAAGTCACATTGAGTCCTTGAAGCATAAAGGCAAGCTATAGACTATTTGGTTTTTATAGCTCATCTAATATTATTAAAGCACTCTTAATACCTATTAGTTCTTACTATGAATCAAACATTTAGGTGTTAAAAATGTGATTCCAAGAAGAAAATGACAGGGATAATCAAACAAAGCAAACAAATTTAGGATTAGCATTATGGGAGTTCAACTACAGAGGAATAAGTGGTCTTAAGAGAGTATATGTTGGAAATTTGATCTGGCCAGTGAGGTTAACTGAACAGGAGATAAGTCATCTGATATCAGTACAAAGGGTGGAAGACAACTGGATGAAGGATACAATAAGTGGGGAGAGATGGTACAGGGAGGACTAGCAGTTAGTGTGGACAATGAAGAGGGTAGAATGAGGTAAATTGAGGACAGAGACATGGAAAGCCTGAAATGCTAGTCACCTAAGTCTCTGTGACTTAGGTGCATCCTTTTCCTTAGAGTCAGAAAGTGGATGGCATACTCAGCTTTTCATCTGACAAGATAATTCTCCAAGCAATGTGCAAAACTAGTTGAAAATATAATGTGAGGTTCCTTTGAAAGCAAGTGTTCTGGAGGATGCTTACATACCACAGCCACATTAAAGACAAGAAGACAAGGCAGGCTGGATTTGAAGGAAGTTGGAAGATGTGGGAGGAAGTGTAAACGTTTTAAAGATGATGGTGAGATTACAAGCAGATAAATAAGACATCTGCATCAGCTCCTTTCCACCAATGGCTCAAGGAACATTGTGGAAGAGGGGACAGAGAGCATATAAGAGCTAGAGGATAGGGACGAGTGCTGTAAAATGCTGTCTTCCAGTGTGGCAAGGCTGTTGTAGTCATGACTTCATTGTAGCTGAGGTTACTTGCACAACACCTGTACAAGATCAAGGCAACAAGATCAATTAACATTTCTGCAAGCAGCAGCAATTGAACTCAGTGGGTTACCCTCCAAAAGAAGAAGATAAGAAAGTGAGGAGGAGGTATATTAGAGAGTTCCATGAGGAGTGAGAGGGGGGAAGGAGTTGGGCATGGACATAATCAAGATACATTGTAGGCATGTATGAAGTTGTTAAAGAATAAATAAGATATACTATAAATAGAATAAAGATGAAGAATCTATTGATTGTATACAAGAGAACTGATGCTACAAATCACAGGTGGAGGAAACATGGTAAAAGAGTATGTGATCACACAGAATACTACAGTAAAGAGCTGAAATATGCCCCCATTGGGTGCTGAAGAGACGGCTCAGCAGTTAAGAGCACTGATTGCTCTTCCGATGGTCCTGAGTTCAAATCCAACAACCACATGGTGGCTCACGACCATCTGTAATGAGATCTGACGCCCTCTACTGGTGTGTCTGAAGACAGCTACAGTGTATGTACATATAATAAATAAATAGATCTTTAAAAAAAAAAAGCTTCTCAGTTATAGCAGATATGGATCCTCGTGGGAGAAGCTTAAGCCACTGGGAGCAAGTTCTCAGGGTATCTTAGGACCTCAGCATCTCTTTTTTCATTTCCTTTTCTAGTAATAAGAATACAAACACACTTCCTCTATTGCATGTGTCTGTCATGGTTCCTTGTCACAGACTGAAAAGCTATGGGGCAACAAGCCATGAACCAAAGCCTCCCACTGTGAGTCAAAATCTACTGCTCTTCCTTTTAAGTTGACAGTCACAGTCACTTCATCATGGCGTTGTTTAAGAAAAAAAAAATCAACAACAACAACAAAAAAACACCCAACCCTGGGAAGATGATAGGAATGTGAAGCACCCTGAGAAATCTTTGTGGAGCTTCCAAGAACTCAATCAGATGTGGAGTTAGGGCAGGTGGTCTAGGCTGGAGGTCTTACATAAGCTGTTAGCCATCCACCTGTTAAGAAGCAGTAGTGTCGCTATCCTGGAAAAATGAATAGAAGTGAGCGTAGGCGATGTCTCAGATCCATGAGGAACACCATCATTTAATGCCCAAGGAAAGAAACGCAAGCAAGAAGTGTCAAGAAATCCAGAGCACCTTGTCACAATGGGGGAATGTGACTCTTTTGAGAGTATGAAGTCATATCATTTCTGAGACTGCCAGGAGCCATCTAGGCAGATTAGGATAGACTAAGGCTAGCAGGTGGCCTTCCTGGAGGTGGCCCACCATTTTTTGCATGGTCTACATGGGTGAGCTTGATGGCAAGTTCCCAAACAGACTTCATCTGAGAATTGCTTACTGCAGCTGATATGCCTTTCCTGTCATTATTTAATTAATATAATAATACCTATAATAATAGCCTGCCCTACTGATCAGATTTCCTGCAGATCAACATAAAGATGAACTTTCATGAATTAATACTGTTTAGATGAATTAATGATTGAATAGAATTCCTGATTTGATTCAAATAATTTTAGGAAAACAGTTTTAAGAGATGGTCTTGGTTCCTTTGCTAGAAAGATGTAATAAAGTTAGATCAAGAATAGAATAGACCCACTCCTCCTAATTGTAAGTAAAGGCTGCATAATAAGAAATACAATGAGCTTTCATAATTACACTAAAATGAGAAATAGACTTGGGACAAATTTGTGTTCAAGGCAAAACATTTAGGTGAAAGCATAGAGCCATGGGTATGCACTACGATAAGGCAAGACCATATAGAACCTGTTGCTTTGACCTTATAATGAGCGTAGAGAATGAAACATTGCTTTGAACTTATATCAACATCCTTCTGTGACTCGCATTTTGTGGAACATTTTATCTCCGAGGTGATTTTCTAAAGAATATTTTGTCTAGGGAGGTATAAAAAAAGGCCAGAGAAAAGAAATAAAATTGTTGATTAAATGGTTTGACTATCCATCCATCCATCCATCTAGTCTGTATGTACATGTGTAGGTATATGTGCATGTGTGTAAGCATGCATGAATACTTGTGGAGCTGATTGAGAGAAACAGGCAGGCCCAGCCAGAGTATGGATATATGAATGTATGTGTCTGTGCATATCTGCTGTGCATAACTGTAGAAAGCATTCTAATTCTTTTCCTTTCCTTCCTCTTTGGTTCACAAAGAGTTAGCCAGCCTAGCCAGGGAGCTTTCTGGTTGCCTGGACAGAGAAGGGAATGATAGCAATACATCTTTTTCTTAGTTTCCCCGCTGCTGGCAACAGGTGTTAGTTGCCCAAACCAGTGGTTTTTAACCATAGAATAAGCAAGAAAGTTTTTAGGATTTTTTTAGACGTTATCAGCAAGCATTCAGTATAGTTAGAGAGCTACAAGGCCAGAGATCATCAGTCTTTAAAGCTAATGCTACATCCCATCCGACACTGTTTCCCTGTTCCAGACCAGGCCGGCTCCTGGCTAGAAACCTTCCTTTGCTAAGCGAAAACAGTGAAAGAACTGTGCACATTTATCCCCAAGAAATCATGTCCATTTTCTGAGATGCTGTCCTGTTTCCTTCATCTATCACATAGTTTAAGTATAGGTCAGCCCTACCTTCACTTTGCAGAGACATAAATCTGTCACAAAGCAAGACAAACTACTCAGGACTTTGTAGCTCCTTGCTACATGCAAGTGGTTCAAGGGTCAAACTCTGAGCTCAACCCCGAATAATGGCACTCAGTTGGGTGACACAAACATTGAATGACACAGCATTACTGACAGGTTTGAAGATGGAGGTAGGAGCTGAGCAGACACGCTTATGAAAAAGCAAGATAAAAGAGAGCGTCGGGTCCTGGGGACTATACTGCTGAGATCCAGCCTCGCCTCAGAGCTAATCCTGAACTTTAAGTTATCTCAGGTCATCAAATTTCCCTGCATAAGCCACTTTGAGTTTGGATTTCTAGCATTTACATATCAAAGAAACCCTCAGCACTACTCATCCACCTGAACACCTCCATTAGCTCCTTGTTTCATTGATTTTTTTTTTCCAGTGAAAGGTTTTCAGGCTGGAAACTAAATTTGCATGACATCTTGATTTTTCTTGGTTTGTTGATAGGAGATATGTGAGGTAAGAACCAGGAACAGGGCCAAGGTGAATATTTTAATCTTATTTAAGTTTATCAAGGTTCTAATGACTTTTGTCAACAACTCACAAAATTAAAAAATAACTAGCCCTAACATGGCTTCATGTCGCTCAGATAAGGAGTGCCTACAAGGATCTGTGGTTAGCCACAGTTGAAACCAAAATGTCATTCATCATTTCTTCTCCTACTGCCCTCACAGCTTATGTTCTGGGTACAAGCAACAACCAGCCTGATTTCCACTTCACTGTAAGTCTTCAGTGAGCCACGGCAAGCCCACAGATTCATGTTCCCTTCGAAGATTCTTTCTTAGGCCAGCGACACAGCTCAGCCAGTAAAGGTACTTAAGAACCAAACTGGCCCCCAGAGTTTGATCCCTAAGACCCACATACGAGAAGGAAAGAACTAACAGGTACAAGTTGTCTTCTGACTTCCACACATATGCTGGGGTTCACATATCCTCACACACATATAAAAGTCCTAGCATCAGGATCCTCACAGAACCTCCCAAGAAGCCCAGATACTCTGGTGCATTATAGAAGCACAGGATGGGGTGTGAATCTATGGACTTGTCCTAATGCCCATCACCTTCCAGAATAAAGATGGTAAAATCTACTTTGCAGCAGACCATTAAAGAATCTGATGGATTCTACCACAGTACCTGCAGGATATAATAATCACCTTTACAGTTGAGTTAGGAGGTAATAAACTCAAAGAAAGGGAAGGAAACAGACAGAACAGTCGACCCAAATCTTTAAAACCTCAGATTTATGTATGTCTTTCTGAATGATTGGATTTTGCTTTTAAATCAGGGTATCACACAGCCTAAATTTGCCTAGAACATGCTATAGGTAGCCAAGAATGACCTAGAGCTTGTGATCCTCCTTCTTCTACCTACTAAGTGCTATTAATATAGGCTTGCACCAGTATATCTGGGTTTATGCACTGCTGGAGATTAAATCCCAGGACTTCCACGATGCTAGAAGCACTTAACCAACTAAGCTACATTTAAGAACCATTAGATATTTGTAAAAGTACACTGCAACCAACATACCAGGTATAGTGCTGGAGACATCATGATGCCTTGGGAAGAGCTGAGACTTCCTTTCCTGTGGTCACCTCAGGGAGAAAAATCAAAATGATGGCTAAGACACCAAAACAACCTCCAAAGCCATCCCAGAAGACAGGACAAAAGGCTAGTGCAAGCCTCAATCTGGTGGCACACACCTGACACCATGGATGAAGAGGCTCTGAATCAGTGCTGATGTCTTCTTGGTACACCCATTAGTCACCAAGTAGAAACTGAACAATAAATATGGCCTGCCACTCTATGGCCTGAAGTGAGACTTGAGAATTTAAAGATTTGTTAGTAAAACATAAGATCGTGAACATGACTGAATAATTTCTCCAATTAACAAGAATAAGTTATTATTTGAACATATCGTCCATCAATTTGACCATATTTTTCATTACATCCTAATGTTGATGTCACTTCATAGCAAAGGTTATTTTACTGCTTTGATAACATCATAAAAATCTTCTACATAGACGATAACACAAGTAAAAAACAGCAGTATGATTTATTATAACTTAAAATGTGTGCGCATGTGCACACGCACACACATATACACACACATCTTCTGTCAGGAAGAGTTGACATTTATAGTTTTAGCAGCCCAGGTTTCCTTTTATGGTAACATGGTTTGTTTTTCTTTTTTGAAAAGAAAGCCATGGATTTATTATGTTCAGCTCCCTACTAACTAAATGAGCGGAAGGGAGAGATTTATAAAGCAAATAAACAGAAAGATTTATGGTTTCTTTCTCAGAGCAGCTCAAAATTATGGAAAAACTCATTGACCTTTCAAGAGAAGAACTTGGTTCAGCCAAGCAGAAACTAAGTGTACCTGAGAGGTTTCCAATTAATCCCTTAATTTAAAGCCTTTGTCTTTCTCCAGTAAATATGCTGGGGGCGGCTGAACCCCATTTATTCCTTTTGAAGTATACTTACCTGTGGGCATTACAGACAGCATTTCCTATCACATCAAGCAGTAAGTATCAACAATGCTTGCAATAATTAGGAAATTAGGGAAATGAGAATTATAGAAAGAGAAAAGAAACAGAACAGGCAGCTAAATGGGAGCAGTGGGTTTGCAGAATAAGCTAGAAAGAGGGAGGGAGGGAGGGACGGAGGGAGGGAGGGAGGGAGGGAGGGAGGGAGGGAGGGAGGGAGGGAGGGAGGAAGGGAGGGAGGGACGGAGGGAGGGAGGGACGGAGGGAGAGAGGGAGGGAGAGAGGGAGGGAGGGAGGGAGAGAGGGAGGGAGGGAGGGAGGGAGGGAGGGAGGGAAGAGGAAAGAAGGAAGGAAGGAAAGAAGGAAGGAAGGAAGGAAGGAAGGAAGGAAGGAAGGAAGGAAGGAAGGAAGGAAGGGAAATGAGATAGTATGGGTCAGGAAAAGAAGAGGAAGAGAATGAGAGCTGGAAGGTGACTGGGACCAGATCACATGTTCTAGAAGATTCTGTCATGAAGTATTCCAGAATGGACAGATTAGAAAGAACCAAACCAACCTGAATCTATGATGGAGTTATCTCACATCCAACAAAAGATGGTAATGTGAATGTGTCTCTGCTTCTTTCTCAGATATCAAATTGTGCTCACTCAGGACACACAACGGAGAACCAGCTAATACAGACAGACACTTCACTGGGAGTCCCTAATAACTTTATCTCCCCAGTTTTGTTTTGTTTTGTGGAGACAAATACAGTTTGGAATTAAAGTTGATAGAGCTTCTGAGCTTTCTTTGTTGGCAGTATAACCCTGGGCAAGCCATTGATCTTCACAAAGCCACGGCTTTCTTGGGATAACAATAATAGCTATCTTGTAAATTTGGGAGAATTAAGGGACATAAGAAATACAATGCAGCCGGGCGGCGGTGGCGCACGCCTTTAATCCCAGCACTTGGGAGGCAGAGGCAGGAGGATTTCTGAGTTCGAGGCCAGCTTGGTCTACAAAGTGAGTTCCAGGACAGCCAGGGCTACACAGAGAAACCCTGTCTCGAAAAACCAAAAAAAAAAAAAAAAAAAACCAAAAAAAAAGAAAGAAAGAAAGATAATGTGCTTATGACAGTAACTAGAATAGAATAGATATTCAGAAATATTAACCGTTACCAGAAGCAGATTATCATTCTTTGTCTACCACGGGGCTGAGTGTGACAGAACAGTGACATGGGTTAGTATAGAAACAGCTGGATCTGGTATAAGAAGATTCAACTTCCTTTGTTCCCTCTTTAAAGATGAAGGTTAGGATCCAGGAGCCAGAGAAATGAAACTATGTCTCTTAGCTCCCTGAGTTACCCCAAGGCTTTCCTCTGCTCTAGACCTCAGTTTCCTCATCTGGACACTGAAGACAGCAATATTTAAATGTGTATGAATAAATATTAATAGCAACACTTACTATATGATTAGGGTGTCTATGACTGCAGTCAACAATGATTTCCTAAGCAGAGCTGCTATGTGGCTGGCAAAGCCTGACGTTAGAGAGCAACAGTAAATGAAGCTGACAGAAGCATGCGACATCTGGGAGTCCACGCTCTATGCCAACAAGACTACCAAGTGGGCTGCCAATGCTCCTTAAGAAATCCAAGTATCTCTTAAGGACGGTCAATATGGAAAGAGCCATAAACTAAGATTAGACTTGATTTACATGCATGTAAGGCCACAATCTGAGTGTGTACATGCCATCGTTGCTCTGGGCCTCAGTCTCCTCACCTGTAAAATAGTCTATGAGCAAAAGTCACACCTTAGAAGATGAAGGGAACATTATTCACTGAAGTAATTTATAAATTGTAAAGCATTATGCAAGTATGTGCTATTAATATGTTAATTATTCCTATATGCATGCTTAATGCATATAATGATTGTGTTTATCAAAATGGGAAAAACAGAAGGACAAACATTCTTTTATTAACTATTGAATAAATCAAATCTGTAAGACCCGAGTCAGAAAACTGGTAAAAGAGAAACAACTAGTTTCAGAGGAACTTGCATTAGAAAAAAGTAATTAAACCTTGATACTAATCCATAGTTCCCATAGAAAATGCTGGCACCTGTCACATTAATATCCAGGGGTTTCTAGGAATTCTTGCATCTCTAGATATTCTTAGATACTTTACAAGCAAAACATACTAAGGACTGTTTTACAAAGTATCTCAAAGAATGATGACAGGGTTCTTATGTGAAAAAAAGACAATTCCAGGTACAAGCCATTTAAAACAAAATTCAACAGTTTCCTACAAGCTTTTCAAAGCCAGTAAACATGTAATTCCGAGATCTGGTGTGCAACATGTTCAAAACATGTTTAAACAAGGAATAATTGTTCTCATCCTTCCTTAGACAAGTAGAAAGAACTGAGAATGCAAGCAAACAATTTAAGCATTAAGTCTGGAGTTTCAAAAAGAGGCATTCAACCTTCAGTGGCCAAGGAAGAAGCACAGGTCAGAGCTAGAGGTTGGGGATGGGGATGCAGTTACCAATGGACTGGTTTCTATTCAACAGCCAGTAAAATCCTACCATGCTTTGACAATTCACTACATATGAGGATGATACTATCTAAATTAAAACTTATTTTAAATTTTAACCAGGATGAAATGGAGATTATGTCTGTTATATATAAAAATACGTAAGTCATATGATAATTTTAACATGTAACCAATAATTATGTACTTATGTGGTACAAGATATATATATTTTTAGGATTGTGCTACAAATAGTAGATAGATAGATAGATAGATAGATAGATAGATAGATAGATAGATAGATACATGTATATACATGTGGGTATATATTTGCATACATATATACATAAACTATCATGGGAATGAATAAGATATAGATTAATGATGAGATTGATATAATAAAACCAGGGACTGTTTAAATGTTTTTGAATACAGCTAAGTCATGGCCATCTTTTTTCCTCAATTTAATGGGATAACATAGCTTTCCATGAAAATGCAGTTGAAATTCAAATTTCTCCATTCTCTCTTCAAAGATGAGACCCAGAATCCTAAAATCAGAAAAATTTGATTCTGCTACTTAGCTACCTGGGTAACCTCGAGCCAGTATTTTCACTGTTCCTAGCCTCAGTGTCCTCATCTGCAAACTTAAAATGTACACATGTACACACACACACACACACACACACACACACACGAAAACAAGAAAAGCCTACTTTAATTAAGAACGATGTCAAAGTACTAGATGCCAACTGCATTCTCAGGGAATGCTATGTTAACCCATTTGATTAGGGAAGAATGATGGCCATGACGTAGATGTATTCAAAAACACTAAGAAAGCCCCTGGTTATATTACCTGCTTTGATGGCATGAGAGCAAAAGGTTGAGTGATAATTTACTGCACATAAGCTGCAATCCAACCAAGTGAATTTGGGTGGAACTCCACATTTTTTGAGAAAGTGGGTATGTAAAAATGGACTCACAACTACCCATGACTAATAAGGGTATGGATCTTGGAGGGGAGTCTACTATGTCACTTTACTAAGCCAGCATAATTCCTAGCCACATTCTAAATATTTACACTTACGGATATGTGTAGCTCTCAGTTCTCACCAAAGAAACTTCTCTGCAGAATGCAGAGACAATTACAAAAAAACACATCAGGTCAAAAGGCAAATAACAATTAACAAACTGTAGAGTGACAAGCCCCAACAGACGCATCTACAACACAACTCCTAAACTAAGACTCAAGGAACATTGTAGGAAGAGAATCAAAAAGATTAAGAGCCAGAGGACAAGGAAGTCTGCGGTGAGATAATGTCTCCTAAAAGTGAATGCCGTAAAGTTTCACTCAGGATACCTCAACAATATGGCTGCCTAAGCAAGACTCAAACAATGACAATAACAACAGACATGGAAGGGGAAATTTTCATGGAGCCCCACCCCTAGACAAAGAACTACAGGAAACTAAGAAATTCTGATAAAGGGAAATTTAGTCTTTCTCAGGAGTAAGCCCCTCTATTGTTATCCAATAATGTACATACAAGCAACAATAAATGGACTCAGAAGGTTGTGTTGATATATTTATGCACACATAAACATATATATTTATATATACGTAAATTATATATATATACATGTATGTATATATTTTTTTTCAAAGAAAAAGAGGCTATGAATTTGAGAAGGAGTAAGGTGAGGGGGATATGGGATGGGTTGGAGGGAAAGAACTTTGGGAAAGTTGAGGGAAGAAAAGAAATGAGGAAATGATATCATTATATAATTAAAAATGTAAAAGGTAAGGATAAATTAAAATTAAAAATTGACTCTGTAGGGGGTAAAATATCAAAGTTGAGGGTATTGGCAGGTGAAGGTGGAAAGAAGAATTGGGGTGAATATGATTGAAATACATTGTATGAAATTCTCAAAGAATTGGTTAAAATAGTACTTTTGAAATACTAAAACCACTTGTGTTTTAATAATTTGAAAGTTTCATAATTTCCACTAAACAGGTCTCCTTTGAGTATCTGTGCTCCATCCCACAGAAGCACTGAGGTTTCACCTCTGAGAAATCAAGGACTGTACTCTAGATCTTCCAGGCGAATCGTCTTGGAAGGGGAGCCCTGAGACTCTCTGCTTATCACTGTATAAGTCCAAACCTGAGAAAAACAAAAATCAAAAACTGCAAGCTGTTCTATCATATTCCAAAAGAATAGTGTGAATTTTTCTTAGTGTCTGATGGACCCGAGATTAAATACTGGCTGTTACATACTGCGAGATGCTGAGCTTTTGGGTTTTTTTTTTTGTTTTTTTTAATTGAGCAATGAGGACTAAATAAAGTAACACATATAAATACCTGCTTGACATGTGCCCTGGCACAAATGTTAAATGTACTTTTTTTTTCAATGATTTATTTATTCACTTTACATCCCAATCATAGTCCCCACTCCCTCCTGTCCTCCCAGGCCCATTCTTACAAACTCCTTCCCCTACTACTCCCTCCTTTTCTCCTCAGAAAAGCAAAGGGCCCCTTGGGTTTCACCCTGCCTGGAACATCTAGTCCCAGCAGGACTAAGCTCATCCTCTCATCCTCTCCCACTGAGGGCCAGCCAGGCAGTCCAGTAAGGGGAAGAGGATCCAGTGGTAGACAACAGAGTCAGAGACAGCCTCTGCTCCTTTCATTCAGAAGAAAACAAAACAAAAACAAGAACACAAAACCAAGTTTGATGTTTGTTTATATTCCTCTTTCCTTTTGATATTATTTCAGATACTTTTAAATATTAAGATGACTAGGAATGAAGTCTGTCCATGAGGGAAACTGAATGCTATATGTGTTACATTGAGTAAATTTTGAAATATCTATGATGGGAAGCATTAAGAATATGATGACTTTGTTGGATGTAGCTACCAAAATTACTGTCCTAACTGATGCCATTGGGAGAAAGAAGACTAAGAGTAAACTGATCTTTTTAATGGGGAAGTAAAATTAATACAACTTGTGATTGTATATTTTGACCTAGTAAAGTGTGTTCTCATTCCTACATCTACATATACAATAAAAATTAATATTGTCAAAAAAAAGAACACAAAACCACGCTAATAAATGCCCAAGAATGTCCTGCATTCTGTCACTAACCATTCAATATTCGGTGAGTACAGATTTACTGCTTTTCTCCTAGGACAGGAAAAGTTTTAGAGCAGCAGTTCTCAACCTTCCCAATGCTGCGACCCTTTAACACAGTTCCTCATGTTGTGTTAACCCCTCAACCATAAGGTTATTTTCATTGCTATTTCATAATTGTAATGTTGCTACTATGTAAATGCAGAATATCTGACATGTGGCCCCCAAAGGAGTCATGACCCACATGTTGAGATCTCCTGTTCCAGTGAAAAAGAGTGGACAAAGAGGCGACAGGCTCAGCGTTTGTGCACAGCCTGGTGCTTGGAAAGAGACGCTCATTTCCATTTATTCCTCACAAATGTAAACAAACTTATTACCTTGTCAAGTCAAGCACAAAGCATCAGTTTGCGGAACGCTGGAAGCATCAACACATGAAGCTTAATCTATCTCACAAACCAGGGCTCTTTAGCTGCGCTCAGAAAAGTTGCCACTGGAGTTCTGAGGAGCCAGGTGAGTGAGCAACAAAGACACAATGCTGACATTCCACAACAGAAGGGAAGGTGATAAAGACCTAGCAATAAAGTACTGCCCAGATCTCTACAGCAGCTCCCTCCACAAGAGCTATTAGCTAGCACCGAAATTCTGAAACTCTTCAGTAGTAAACAAACAAAGGGGGGGGTGGTCTTTAAAAAAGATGTGTAAGTCAGAATTGGAATGTTTCTTAGTGGCTCTTTTTGTCTTCAGATTAGAAAGGAAATTGACACGACATGGGCTAGAGAGAGATGGCTAAGCTACCACGTGCTTGTTCTCTTGCCAGGTTCAGTACCAGGCACACACATTAGGTGGTCCTTAACCTCCTGAAATTCCAGTCCTAGGGGACCCAATACCTTCTCATCTCTGTAGGTGTTTGCAGACTTGTGGTGACATGAACTCACGTAAGCACACACACGCCTAAGTAACAAACTTTTTTTGGTTAAGGAGATGTGCAGCATCTGTGAGAAAGGAGCCCATGAAGCACTATGTTCACACAGGCAGTCACACCTTTAGTTTCTACCTAAAATAACTATCATTCTCCAGGCTCAAGGCTTGGTCTTGGCAACCCATGAATCTGAAGCAGTCCATCGCTCATAATTTAGGAACTATGTAGAGTAGTAACATGATCCTGTTGATATTTTAAATTATGAACAAAGTGTTCTCAGAGCTAGAGCAGGGAACCACAATGTCAGTCACCAAAGTGAGGAACACAGATGAAACAACCAAAGAATAACCTGAACTCCTTTTATACAGCATCCAATCTCCCTCTCAGCATCCAGAGAATCGCCCAGCCTGCTGATTTCACCTCTACCCACTATGACAACTTTCCCAGATGAGGGTCACTAGCTGAGAGTTGGTGTCCCTGACTAGTTGTTGCTGTTAGAATAATTTTTTTTTCAAAACTAAAAATCAAATCACCAGCTACATATGTAGCAGAGGATGGCCTTTTCAGACATCAGTGAGAGGAGAGGCCATCAGTCCTGTAAAAGCTTGATGCCCCAGTGTAAGGGAATGCCAGAACAGGAAAGCAGGAGTGGGTAGGTTTGGTGAGCAGGGGGAGGGGGGAAGGTATAGGGGGCTTTCAGAGGGGAAATGAGGAAAGGGGATAACATTTGAAATGTAAATAAAGAAAATATCTAATAAAAAAAATCAAATCTCATTGTTTCTAATTAAAAAAGAAATCAATACCCCAATGTCTTTAAAATGGTTTCAAAGAATCCTGGTTCTACCTCCCAGAGCTCCCAGGCTGTGTTTTAAGAACAGCACAGGCTCATGGGCTCTCTTCTCGCCCCAATATTTCTATAGAGGCCCCTCCCAGCACTTCATCCACCTCCCATCAGTCAGCTCCCTCCATCTCTATAGACTAGTCTCATACTTGCCCATGAAACATTCAGCCTCATTCACAGTTCTCGCTTGTAAGATGCCCATTTCCTTCTCACTCCAGGACCTGTCCTCCCCTTCCCCACTGCTCACAACACATCCACTACAGTATGACTCGGAATTCACATACTCATCATTGAACACTTGTTATACTCATAGTTAGCTGATAATTTATTTAAATCTTAAGCTGTTCTATATTTTGTTTCTTAAAGCTTATTTTGCTTTCATTTTTATCGTAGTTCTTAAAGAGGTAGGCCAGGTAAGGGCATGTGCTTTGTAAGCATGAGGCCCTGAGTTCAAATTTCCAGTAACCACCCATAAACAACTGGGCATGGATGCGCATGCTTGTAGCTCCAGAGCAAGAGAGCAGAGATGGGCAGACTGCAGGGCCTAACTGGCTAGTCAGCCTAGCTGAAACTATGAGTTTCAGGTTCAGTGAGAGACCATGCCTCAAGAGAGTAAGGTACAAACTTAAAGAAGATGCCCAGCATCTTCCCTAGGCCTTTACATATGCCCACACATGCACATATACTCACACCCTGCACATACACAACCACAAAAAGAGAGCACTGGAGTGTATACATTGGCACACTGGTTTTACAAGACAGAAACACAGGGAAATGCATTTTTGGTCTGAGCTCACAGATGATAAAGATAGAAGTTTTAATTCAAATACATCAGATCAAATTTTAAGTTCTTTGTCAAACCTCTGCTCTTCTTCCCTAAGGATTTGGTGTGTGTAATTTTTATCTAGGCAAACTTTCCAAGAATTGAAATTTAACAGCAAGGTATATTAGTATATATATATATATATATATATATATATATATATATATATATATACTAGGAGCTGTAGCTAAAGCAAAATAAAAAGTTTGGGGTTGAGGAGATGGCTCAATAGATACTGTATGATAAGTGAAAATGTAAGGACCTGAGTTCAGATCCCCAGTTAACTACAAAAATATGGGTTCTTATCTAACTTCAAAGCAGGCAGGAGGCAGGGGGATTCCCTGGAACTCAATAAACAGACAGTCTAGCTAAACAAGTGAGCCCCAAGTTCAGTGAGAGACCTTGTCTCAAAAGACAAGGTGGAAAGTGATAGGAGAGGACATGAGATTATGTTCTGGTCTCTACACATATGTGCATGCACAGGCACACATATGTGTACACAGAGAGATACACACACAAAGAACAACATGGCACATTCAATTCTTTCTATCTAGATATCAGGCATATCAAAGAGTCAAAAGTTATTCACAATTTAGGTAAAGAAAAACATTTCAATGTACTAAACTTCTCATTTCTATTTAAAGCTCTAAAACTTGGCTTTGTCCCTAAAGTGTCAGTGGAACATTTTTCCTTTCCTTTTCTTGTTTTCTTCTTTGTTTTTTGCTACATAAAATGCTAACTACTGGATGACGTGACCCAGTACACGGAAAAGAGTTCCAAGAACAGGAAAAAGAGTCAGAGACAACCCCCACCCTTACTGTTAGGAGTCCCAAAGAACAGAAAGCTACACAACTATGACGGCATGTGTTTATTCTTATTATAACTTGTTATACCATGTTTGGGTTGATATCCCTGGGAGGCCTACCTTTTTCTGAAGGGAAACAGGGAAAGAATGGATCTAGGGGAGAAGTGTGGTGAGGGAAGGGACTGGGAGAAGTGGAGGGCAGAGAAACTATGGTCAATATGAGAGAAAAATAAATTTTTAAAATGCTAAGTACTACAAATAAATGACTAATGACTTTCAAGGGAACAATCTAAAGTCTCAAAATCCCGCACAAGGAGCCAAGAATTGTCTCAGAGTGATCTCTCATGGTGAAAGTACTATGAAGCAACTGTGAAGCTGTCACTGTTTATCCTCTGAGTGTCTTGAGTACTAAGGAGAGGAAGACACACTAGGGAAATGCCAGGCACATCACTCTCACTGGGAGTCAGTCAGGAGTCAGGTGCAACAACTGTAGACATTAGAGAAACACCACCAAGCAGCCAAGCAAAGCCAGATGGACTCATCCAAATGGCCTCAGTGACACTATCTATTTCTCATCTACACTGGCCATGCCTCAACCTTGGAAGCAATGCCACCTAACCTGGTTCTTCTCCTCCAGCAACCCTCCAGTCAATTCTTCTGAACCCTTGTGGCCTGGAACACAACTTTCCTGACAGGACATCCAATTACATCCTCCTGATCTCAGACTTCTTACACTCTGTTCCACAGCTTTGACAATTTTTTTGATCATGCATCTTTAGAGATAAAAATGTTTGGGCATGTACTTCCTGTAAGTAAATACATAATTATTTAATAAAGTATATGTGTCTACTAGCACTATACTATATCATATATATTATAACATATATTAAAATGAAAGGTATTAGTATGAGGTAGCACTAAGCATAAAGCTCCAGTATGTTCTCCATACTCCAGTGGATTCAACTGTGCACCCAGTGTAATGTCTGTACACTGTTTATAGCATGGCTTATAGGACAACCTGGAGCTCCTGCCACCTCACCATTGGCTACATCTTCCAGATACTGTTTGCTGCAGTCATACTAAAACTACTACTCTGTGCTTTTGTGTACACTAAGGATATTCATTCCTCACACCTCTCCCACTTCACCGCTTTTAGAATTCAGTTCCTCAGTCATGCTTCTCAGGTAGCCTGTAGAGTGCTATTGCCAGAAAGTATGGCTCCCATCAACACAGACCTACTACAGTCTTAATGTCTATAATGTTATAAGTTCTGTTGTGTTTTCGTTATCTGGTTCTAAGTCTTTCTTCCACTCTAGACTATGGTGTTCCTGAAGATGGGACAGATCACTGATCATCTTCAGAGTTCTAACAACCCAGAGGCCCCAGCCAAACATGTGCCTAAGTAAAATAAGACTCCACACCTGCTTGATTTACCCCCTTGACAGGACTATGATGTACAACCTTGTATGCTTCACACTGTAAGACCACAACAGAGTCTACTGATACAGATGAAGGACATGCCTAGATATAAGCCCCACTTCTATGAAGTCTACCACAGCTCAGTATAAAACCATGATCTAATATGTATGTTTGTGGGTACAATCTATATCTAGAGTATCTGTAGATAAACAGACAGACCAGGAAGACCTAAGCTCTAGTCCAATAGCTGCAAAAGATAAGATATATTGCTATTATGATACATAATTTCCAAATTAAAATGATAAGAGGTATAACAATGCACACCTATATTATATCAGTCTTCCCAAAGCACTTCCAGTTGTCTTTACTTAAGTCTTGTTTCACGTCTTAATTGAGCTATGAGAAACTGAGACGCAAAAGGATCAAGTAACATTCTATGGTCATCCAGTTGCTAAATGATCAAGCCAGGATCGATCAGGGTCTCCTGGTCTTCATTTCTACATTCTTCTACTGAATCATTGCCTGGGGAATTGTCAAGAAAATAAATGGAGAGCAGAAAACACTAGAGAACAGAACTATCTGGGGGTTAGTCAGCCACCAAGGCAAACCACCAGGCAAGAAGGGCCAGCCATTTCTACATTCATTTTTGCTTCAATCTCCACCTTCTTTTTCTATGGCACTTACAACTCCACAATTTGGGGATATTCTTAATTAACCAGCATCCTATTATGCATACACTCATCCCTGCTACCATTAGGATGACATCAATCATTTGCAGATGCGTATTAAGCTTGCTGCATGAACTGCTTTCTGCTTAGCCCAAGGCTCCAAATTTATACTGCATGTAAAACCATGAATTTTGTCTAAGGAAAAAAAAGAACAGGTGAGTCACTTTGGGATATGAGGTACAGGGAGTTAAACCAACCCTGCAGAGAAGCAACAGTAGTCATCGTGGAGATGTCTTAGGAAAAAGACAATGACACTGTGGCAGGCAAACTGTTCTGTTATCCAACCCTATCCATAACTGAATGAGTCTCAGAAATATCTGCTGACGCCAGAACACAGGAAACAAAACAGTAAAAAGGATTAAAATTAATGAGGAACTTTTTTCATTTAGTAAGCAGAAAAGCCAACGAGATCAGAAAGCTGCTTATCACAAATTCTTGTTCCCCCTGGGCACAGAGCTAGATGCTATTCACCGGTCTCCCTTGGCGCCAAGTGTGGTGGATAACGAGGTTTTGGCTGGTGAAATATAACCAACACAGGCACATTGAAAACTTTCTGTTCTCTCTTCCTTCTCCACATTGACCTTAAAGGCCACAAACTACACATGACGGACCACCAAAGGGGCCTGACTCAGAGCTCTGAGGGAAGACCTTAATGACTAGAAACAGCCATTTTAAAGATTATACGATGAGGAATGAAATCTGTCATTGCTGTAAGCCCCACATCAGTTGATGTACTTATAAATATCATGACAAATGCCCATCTTGAGGTACTAAAGACAGCTAGTTCATATTAGGGTATTGTGGTTTAATGAGAAATGTTCCCAGTGGGCTCAACTATTTAAATACTTGGTGTTGTTTGGGAAGGTTACATATGGAGCCTTGCTATAGGAAGTATGCCCGTGGGGATGGACTTTGATGTATTAAGCCTCGCCCCTCTTCTTTTTTCTCTGCTTCCTATTTATAAATGAGCTGTGATTTGCCAGCTTCCTGCTTCTGCCACCATGCTATGGGTCCCCAGCATTATGGACTCTATCTCTCTGAAACCATAAGCTAAAATAGGCCTCTTCTTCCTTAGATTCATTTTGGTCGTGGTATTTTTCACAGCAACAGAAAAATAATACAGAGGGAAAAGGTAACTCATGAGTGCTAATATTCCACGGACTGAATAGTAGCAAAACATAGCAGAAGCAACTTCACATTGTAGAAAGCAGGTCTTGAATGACACAAGACAACTCTGACATAAAAAAGGGACAGTCACACAGAGACTTGAATTCTTTCCCACCTTTCTCTTCTCTCTCTTTTATTCTTTCCTATCATTAAACTCATGTTTGTTCATCGGCAGTTCACCTTGTATTATCTTAGATGCTGAAGATAATAAGGAATAAGGTAAAATTACTATCACATGGAATTTATTCTCCAAAAAGACAAAGTCAGAGAGTAATAGTTTGGGGAAAAAGAAAAAAAAATTTTAGAGAGAAATTGCTATGAAGAAAATAAAGTGCAAATATCAACATGGCAACAAAAGCATTAGAGGCTGGGAAAGGTAATCTCATCTGGGTGGTAAGGAGAGAACTTTTTCAAATTTTTAGGGAAAATTTCTGAGCTTGCTAGAAAAAGAAAACTTTGCAAAGACTTGGGAGGGGCACCCCAGGCTGGGGAAAGAACCACCACCCAGACCTGTTGGGAAAGTACAAAGAATGCCATTAAAGTGAAGACTCATGAACACAAAACAGAGGAACACCACCAATAGCAAGCTCAGGAGCCCAAGCTCACACCTTACCCAGATCCAAGTTTGATATTATTCCAAGAACTACGGCACCCATCCGGCAATTTGTCAAAAAGCAATGGCACACCTTCTGGATGCTTTCAAAGCTCCCCTTTGTACATTGTTGGAAAGGTGAGTAAATGAGTCAAGAGTGGCTACCATCGTCATCATTAGCTTAGAAACTAGATTCAGACAAGGGCTGACACAGTGAAGATGAAATAAATAGATGGTCATGACTCACTCTGGAGGCTAAGTTGATATGAAGGTTGAACAAGGCTGAATTCATGAGCAGTTTCAATGTTCTGTGATTGGAACAACCAAGTAGATGGATGTACTATTAGCTGAGTTAAGTACTGGAACCCGGGAGAAGGCAGGAACCCAAAGAGTTTTATAATGCAATAGTTTAGCTACATGACAACCCCATTTCTGCAAAACACCCTAGAGACCTAATCAACACTTGACACAGTATTGCAAAGTCATAATGAAAAATTCCAAACAATGCCTTAAAAATGATTTTGAAGAATGCTTTTAAGAGCTCACTTACTCTGCTGTTCTGACTACTGTGTCAGATAGTTCCAAGGGCTCAAGTTTTAACAAGAACCCTTTGGTCTGACTTAAGTATAGTTAACAGAATTTAGTTTTCCCTTATTGTGCTGTGTCTGTTCTAATTCCAAAAGGAAAACTGTCAGGGCAGGATAAAGAGATGACTGTATGGACCAGGAAAAGCACAGAGGAGCTGTGCAGTGTTTGTGGAACACACATATTCTATGCAAAAAAGAGTGGGAAATAGCGTGAATGGACAATGATGTTTCTACTGTGTGTTTCTACAACACATCAGCTCTAATCTCAGTTCATTGTCCCATTTGATTTCAGGCTATACAGGAGAATTCCTAGCCCATTTTACAGGTGAGGGAATTAAAAATTTGAAGCTGTAGTAATTGACACAAAGTCGCAATGAGTGGATGAAGCACAAAACCAAGCTATAGTCTGGGTAGGGTCTGTCTGTTTCTTATAGATCGCTCAATACCATTAAAGCAGTCCAATCCCTATTACTCAGTTAACATGAGGCAAACATTTAGGTGCTAAAAATGGGATGCCAAGGAGGAAATGACAGGGATCATCAGATCATGCAAACACATTTAGAATTAGTATTGTGGGAGTTCAACTAAAATTGAAAGTGATCAAAGCAGAAAGGTTATGAAGGGTTCAGGTTAGAGGAAGGACAGGAACACATGTGTTTGCATCTTGGGTGCTTGGGTTTGATCCCAAGCAGCCTTGGGATCAAAGGTACAGAGATAAATGGAAGGATCTCCGGAAGGGAGTCTACCTGTTCCTATCAGAGGTAGGACAACAGACAGAGCTACTCAGATGAAACAAAGGCTAAAATTTGTCTCATGAAGGGGAAAAAGTCTGAGAAAACACTTGGGTAGCAAGCTATCTCACTGAGCCATGCAGACTAAACAGAACAAGAAAGACTTCTGGAGGCATTCTTACAGCCAGCGTTTGGCATTACTGCCAATACCCAGCCACAAGGGCAAAGAGCTAATGTGCTAAAGATGGATAATTCCTCCCTAGTCAAAGCAGGACTTCAGAGACAGACTCAAACTGGAACGTTAACTAGGCTCTATGAATCACAAGGGCCATTCATGCCATAATATGCAAAACACTTAAATGTAAAAGAAAATGGGAAAACAGAGATACCTGATTAATTCTTGGGTAATCAGAAGCACAGCGAGCACACTGAGCCAGTTGCCCATGGATTCTCTAAAGCAGGAACTGGCAGTTTTGTTTCTATGGAAGCATGCTCACACTAGACTCCGTACCTCTGTACGGTAAATCTCTACCTTCTTAGTGACTCTGAGACTGCTTCCCATTTGAACTCTTGTTTCCTAGCTACTTCCCAGGTCTCTGACTACTGAAAAAGGCAAGCCCATCCATCCATCGTAACCTCCAATCACATGAAGTTATTGCTCTGATGTAATTATAATCTTGGGAAATAAAAGAAATTATTTAAAAAGAGAAGTTAGGATTCACATTGCTGATCCATGCCTGTGTATCTGTTACATGTGATTATTAGATTCACATAGCACAGGCCATTTCGTGCTAAATTCTTCGCATAAACAGCTCCATTTGTGCTGAGGAAGGAGCACATTGAGCTTTGTAAGTGATAATGTTTTGTGTCCCACAGCCCCTGCATAACTGATATAATCTAGTCCTTCCATCTCAAGGCACTTTCCCTGGTCATCTGCCAGTTTTGCCACAACATGTAGATGAATAAAATTTGGTCCTCAAAGCACTGACCTCTGAGAGAACACAAACCAGGAGCTTGTACTGATGACGATGATAATGTTGATGTCGATGATGATGATGATGATAACCGACACAATCTTTACAATCTTTAGTCAATCTGGGAAACTTGCTAAATGTTTACTATGCTCCATCTCATTAGCATATGAACTGGGAAATCCAGTTTCCTATGCTAGATTTGTTATAACCAAACACTAAATTACAACTGTATTCTACCATACCACACACATAAAGCAGTTTACTGCTTGACTCTAGCTCCTGTGTTTTAAACTTTGCCTGGTGATTCTCAACACTGCTTTTTTTTTTATTGTAAATATTGATCTCTCCTGAATATAAGAACTTTGGATCAATTAATTCAGGATCTATCAGCAAACTCAGCTCAGTTATAGAAAAGCACAAGGGAGCTGTCCCTTGTCATCAAGGCAAATTTCAATGGTATAAAATATTACATATGACGTGTACCAGAAATTTATTCATCACGTGTCAGATGTCAATTGTTAGGTGTCATCTTTCTTCTGGAAGCCCAACTAAACAAAAACAAAAAACAAAAAACCTTGATGGGGGCTTGCAAGAATTGTTAGAACCTTCATTCAGAGATAATCTGGGTCATGTCTACTTGCAGCTTGTTCACTTGATTTTCTTTTCTTTTCTTTTTTTTTCTTCTTCAAGACATGGTCTCACTATATTGCCCTTCCTGACCTAAAATGCACCAGGTAGACCAGACTGACATAGAACTCAAAGAGTTACCTGCCTCTAACCCCTGAGTGCTAGAATTAAAGGCAAATGTTACCATGCCTGAACCAAAGGGTTTTTTTTAAAGATTTATCTTTATTATGTTTAATCACATTTGTGTTTGTGAGTGATGTGACTGAAGACGACAGACACATCAGATCTCCCTGGAGACAGAGTTACAGGTAGACCTGAGTTTCCTGACATGGCTGCTATACATAGTACATTCTCTTAAGTGCTCAGCCATCCCTCATCCTCACCCCACTGCAGTTCTTTAGCTAACCTGAATGTGAGGGGAATTAATCAAAAATAAGGAAGATAGTTTGAACTCCAATAGGAGATCAGAACAGTGGAAGGGTTAGGAGCAGTGACCACCAGAGCAAGAAAAAATCTGGAGTTGAAAACCACTGAACTCTGCCTTGGCTGGATTTCCTTGAGTCCCAATGCCTGTATTAGGTAAAGTTAAGGCTAACAGTGACCAGAGTTGCCATGTGCTCACAAATTCTAAACTTCTAAAACTGTAACAAATACAAAAGGAGCCTGGAAAACTCAGGACACCCTGCACATACAGTTCTCATCCTGCAGGATGCAAAGTACGTCATATTATTCCTTGTCTTTCCAAATAGCTCTTCACTCCAGTTTATGAAAAGCTACTCAAACTCCAAATTCAGTAGCGAGGGTGCCAATAGGACAGCTAGCGCTGCAATTATACCAGACACTGGTTATAATTCACACGAAGGTATCAGAAACTACCTAAGGCTCACTCAGTGAAAATGCCATCTCGGGGGAGAAAGACCCCGCCAACCAGATCCATAAAACGCTGAAGTCCATTGAAAGAAGGTTTCAAGATGAGGACTGTGCCCGCTCCAGACTCACAAGGCAAAAATGAAACCTGGTGAATTGTATTACAGCTGACAGAAGGTTTTATTACCTTCCATTGATTGGTCAGGAGTTTCAACATCTCCTCAGCAGTTTTATAACTTCTGAAGACCAGGAGTCTTTAATCCACCAGAGCTCTGCTGCCGTGGGACAAAGGTAAGAAACCTGAAAGTCTTTTGTGCTTTCTCTTCCTCTGAGAGTCTGGGATGGGTTTTTCAAGATATTCTGGACAATGTGTGTGATGTTTTAACTTCAAGCTAATCTTGCTCATTGTGGTTTCTATAAGCCAGGTCATTTTCATTCATTTATTGCAGTTCATGCATCTCTAGTTGTCTCTAAGCTATGGTGAGACAGTGCATCCCTGTAGGTCTCTGGTCCCCACCTCTAAGGTTCTCCACTAGATGACGCTGGATGGAAATTCCTAGGTAAGGACTCAGAAAATGCCAAGACTCTAACTAATAGAAGAGTGGTACAAGAACAGATTTTCCTTCTCCCAAACTGCCCTCATTGTTTCCTCTTCCTACACTTCTACTGGATTCAAAGGGAAGAGGTACCATGATTTCCGTTCCAAAGGAGGAACATGAGTAACCAGACCTCAAAGCATCCCCTGCCCTCCCCAAATATCAGATGAGGGATGTCAGGACTAGGTAGGAGGTAATCCAGTTCTGAAAACCAAGATGGAGAATCTTCTGCGTGTCTGAGTTGCAGGGGCTTAAAGAATACCCTGTAGGAAGAAATATCTTTAAACATGAAAATGTAGAATCTCACACAGAGACCTGTCCTTCAACAGTTCCTTACTTTGGATGCTGTAGGGTGACACAGTGACTAGAGGTACAATAGTATGGATATCAGTATCATGCAACCACAGGAATACAAACCCACAGGCCAAGTTAGATGTGTTCAAGATGATGAACACATGCTCAAAGCATTGACATCCACTACATGTGGTCCTCAGTTCCCTCTTGATGCCCAGTAGGTAGTTCTTGCTTTACCTCCAAAGTTCTGTTGTTATGCACTGTATTCCTCCTTATTACTTGTACTCCTCCTTAAATACTGGTCTGTCTCCATGAACAAGTTCCCTGGAACTTCTGGACTATATCTATGATGGCAGAGAAACGTCTACAGCCCCTAGCCATCACTATTATCACTATTACCTAGGGCACCAGTACCAAGCAAGCATGCTGGCATGAAGACAGATCCAGATGGTGAGCTAGGCAGAGGCATTCCAAGAAAACAGTGAGTCAAACCTGCAGTCATACAGTGTAACTAATTTTTTAAAGGGCTCCCACAGAAAAGGCAAATTTAATACCACAGTTCTCTCTTGGAGCCAATTCTATATAATAAAAATTGGGATCAAGGAAGAGAGAATCAAAGAGTTGCAGCAAACATTCACAGCAGCCATTACTCCCACTTCTTCTGGGTCTCAATTGCTCATAGGACATGGGAGACGTTATGGCCCTAGGGGTCACTGTGCATGGATTCTGCTATCACTTTTATAATGGCTCAGAGTTCAACCCAACATTTAGCAGAAGGTAAGGACATAACTCTATCAGCTCATTACCTAGCCTGGAAGTGTTTCCCATAGAGATTGAATTAAAAGAATGTTTGCATGGAGATTTTTTCCTGATTAAGTGGAAAATAACATAAGATAGAAATATAAAGAAATGACTTAATCTGAAGTGTTGACATTCATAATGTTCTTTCCCAAATTAACAAATAACTAGGAAGAATTCAAGGGTGGATGAAAACAATTCATAAACAAAGAGGTAATTTCATTTTCCCAAAGAATGTGAATCAAGTTCAAAGCAAAAACACAAATGCAAAATAAAAGGATTCAAAAGAGGGAGGAAGCCCACATGTTAGAATACTGCTAGTAAAAAGGAAGGTACAAAGAAAGCCTTCCAGAATAAATGAAAAAGCAAGGACTACCCACCAGAACCATCCCTGGGAACTAGCAGATACTTTTTTAAGGAAGTGAATAGCTCTTTGAGTGAAGTCAGAAAGTTAAGCAGGAGTCAGCAATACAGAACACAGACTGAACAGGCATTTATCATTACGGTCACCTATGAGTACCGTCTGTACCTTAAGAACACTTGACCCACTTTAGAACCAAGCTACACATGTGTGACAGTGAATAGACCCTGCCGCATTTGTTCAATTTGAGAAATCTACCTTCCTCCCAGGCTACCACGGCTTGATATTTAACTAACAAGGATGAAAGGAGTGGCTGAATTAGAAACAGGAGGAGCAGAGACGCAGTCGAATCATGACTCTGCCTTATAGAACTTCTCTGCTCAAAGGGGGAGAAGCCAGGGAGAGCCTTTGAAAAGGACAGGCTCAAATATATTAGACAAGGTCAGAGCAAGCCCACCCCTCTGGCTGCTATAGGAGTAGAGGTGTGCAATGCTCACCAGCAGCACGTGAGGTACCGAGCTTGGAAGGAAATGATGTACCCACAAGGCAAAAGAGATGGTAGGTTGGGCTTGAGGCCATATCCCCACTGTAACAGTGTCAGTTCATGGGACTAAGTCATAAGTCCTGTCAGTCCAATTAAGTCTTGATAATGACCAGAAAGTAACAGCTCACGGATCATCCTTTAAGGAAATCAACTGAAAAAAAAATATAATTCTGCCTTCAGGAATTGAAGATGAAATCTGGGTCTAAGCCAATATCTGATCATTATTTGAAAAGGGAACTCACTTGCCACATCCCACAACGACCTTGGAGATGATTCTCCCTTCCAATCATTAAGTAGAAAGAGTTGTGCTTATGGCTGTCCTGGTGTTGGTGTGGACAGTGGGACACTGTATGATCTTACACCACTCTTAGTTTCTCACATGAAGCTGCAGGATAAACCATGAGAACTGACGCCCTTTCATAGCCAAATCCATACCTGTAGTAACTGGAAACATACTTCTCTGCTACTTCCCCACAGACCTGGCTGCCCTTACCTTCACAGTACGCGGAGTTGCCCTGAACAGAGATGTATCCATTCTTGCACTCACAAGTCGCTTTTGTATTCCAATTTTTGCATTCCGAGTTTTCTCCACACTTAGGTGCTTCTGCACAGAAGTTATGACCTACAAGGACAGAAAGAATGTTTTACAAGAAGGAATAACAAGGAAGGAGGGCCTCCAAACAGTAAGGCACACAGTACTGTATATGATGTAGGGCTCACAGAAATGGACCATGGCAACAGCAAGATTAAGCCAAGTAGGAGCTATAGGGCAGGAAGGATAAACTGTGGACTGCTATGTGTGAGAATGTGTTTCCTGATGTTCCTGGTACCCATGCCAATCTGAGTAGTCTTACATTGTTATAATTATCTTAGTAGACAATTTATGATGTATAGAAAAGAATGCATGACCTAAATAAATGGGTATAGAAGATACAATTAATCTAATGTGAGTGTTATCATTATACAGCCTCTCCTTCTGCCAGGCTTCACTACTTTGTACATAGATATGATCTTTTCATACACTGATGCTTATTCTAAACAAATATTCAGTTTTTGCCATCTTCAACCTCCCATAAGTACAATCATTATATCTATACTTGTAGATGTCTTTATTCATATTAAAAACTCTAACCATGGCAATGTTTATGGGTATTCATTTGTCAATGCTATATCTCAGGATTATGGGAAGTCCATAATTTACATTTATGTACTTTCCTAAGAAATCAATATTGGAGTTGTTTGCATGTTTTGAAATATAAAATGGTTGCTAAATGCCTCACACTTCTTCCAGAATCCCTGCCTTCCCTTGCAGGATAGTTACCTTACCTCTTCAATTATCTACTAGAAATCTCTTTGGTGGAGATGCTCAGATATTTCTGAACTTAAATTTATTTCAAATGTTCAAGCTAAGTATGATGGATCCTACATTGTACTCCAAGCATATGGGAAACTAGAACACAAGGATTCAACACCAGCCTTAACTGCACAGCAAGACTGCCTCAATCAACCAACCATTATAGAACTATCCTTATATTTGAAAAATAATTCTACTCTGTAAAGGTATTTGATCTCAACATTTGAAGATATGATTCTGCTTTACAGTTTTCATAATGTTACTGATAATTAGAAGTTAATTTAATAACCATTCGTTCCTGTGAAGCTACCATTCTGTCAATGAAGATTTTTGAACCTTTATCTGGCTGTTTGATTGGTTAGTAGAAGGTTACCTTGGCTTGGTTTGATACTCTAGTCTTCAATTTTATTCTGAGGTTCATGAACATGAACTTGCTTCACATTTAGGATTCCTCATGGGTGGGACCTGAATCTGAGAATTGGTGTGTCCCTTTCTTTACTTTTGAAATGCCTCTCTACCTCTCTCCAGCACTGTATCACACTGGGTTGTCTAATGTCTACAAATCTTATTAACCATCAAAAACTATGTGCTTTTGTATACTGGTATGATTAGATAATGATTACATTGTGATCATGTAACACAGGATAAGCTCCTCATCTCCAATTCCATCACCTATTCATATCTGCACAGTCACTATTTGTTGCAGGATATTTGAACATATTGTGAATCAAGAGAAACCCAGAGATTGCATTATTTATTGAAAAACTTTGTTTCTAGTGTGGTGTAGCTCATCCCTTAGCACACACCCTTAGTCCCTCTGGCTGGAATACAGACACACCCTTAGTACATACCTTTAATCCCAAACAAGAAAGATAAAGTTAGTTTGTAGAAGGAAGCATCCTTGTTTGAAAGTGTCTAATTGAACGGCCAATAATGTGATGAATCAGAGGGAAATTTGATCAAATAGAATATGCCCAATTCTCATGAGAAGAGAGAGAGAGAAGGAAAACTATTAAGAGAGCACAGAGAGAGAAAAAGGGGGGCAGTTTTACCTAGACAGTTGTACAGAGACATGTTGCAGAGAGAAAACAAAGACGCAGACAAAGACAGAACAAACCAGAAAATGAGAAGGAGTCAGAAGATCAGTGTTTACTCTCAGACTTCTAGCTGGGTCACATGACAGGCTGTCCCGTTTCCTAGTCTTACTGTCACATGATCTATAACTTTCCTGTTCTTTTCCTGCTAAATTTCAGTGAATTCCCAATATAACTCTTAGTTCATTAATTCTCTGTTGGGCTATCTCATTCTGCCTTAGTGTCTCATATCATCTTAAATTGTCCTTATATTTTTAATCTAGAATTCAGTGTTGTTCCTTTTAATCTGTTTAGTCAATTTGATATCCCTTTATCTGTTCATCTTTTAATCCTTTAAATCAATCTTTATGCTGACACTTTCACTATCATCCAGCTGGGCTTGTGATTTTGCAGTTTGTTGTTTATACTGAACATCATCGATGGTGGCTTGTTTTCTTTCTTTTCCTTTGTGCATGATTCTTTCATTTTGAGTTCATCTTGTTTGAAATTGAATATGTAGAAAATATTCCTAGCTTGGGTTTTAGTATTTATGTTACCTTCTGTCAGGCAGCCAAAGGAATTATCAACATAAAATCAATTTAAACTGTATCTTTGCCTTGGGGTGAGAATTGATCTGCACAAATAGATCACCCTGCAGCCCTAAACTTCCTGAATCCCAGCTTCCTCCTGTAGATCCCAATCCAAGACTCAAGACTAACAGGTAAGCCTTGTCATAAAGGTTTGCTTTTCGCCCTTTGAGAGAATCACCCTTTGAGATTATCATTCAAGCATCTCATACTAGCACCAGGCTATGTCCTGTCCATTAGAAGTAATGCAGAAAACTAACTCCAACTCCAGCATGCTTCCTGATCTCAAAGGCATCTCTCTCTCTCTCTCTCTCTCTCTCTCTCTCTCTCTCTCTCTCTCTCTCCCCCCCTCCCTCTTCCCTTCTTGACTGCAAGACCTACTAAATGAAAAAAAAAATACATACTATGCAGCATCTGGGGGTTGAACTGTGAGGCTCGGCGATATAAAATGTAGGTTAAATGTGATAAGATATGTAATGGCACTTTATCCCCTTTAAATCAGTACATTTGGAGGATACTAATGATTGTGCTACAGCACATACAATCATTTCACAGGAAACTGCACCTAGGGATCAGGAAATCTCATGTATAATTCAATCTGCAGCTAACAAACGCTGCATATCACCTCTACTGCCTCGGTACATACAAAAATGATGACAGTGGTGATTTCAAACTGCTGTGAGACCCTCAGCCAAGACAGGCAAGTACAGAGAGATCACGGCCCCCTGACCCTCTCACACACAGAACAATTACCCTTTTACATTTTGGCATGTGGATTATGGAAACTACAAATTCAGGCTTAAAAACTATGCAAATCCCCAGACAAGGTAAAATTACACTTTAATTCTTTTTAATGAGAATATTCTAGAACTGTTATTCTTCAAATTTTTTTAAACCAACATTTAACCTAGAAGGTAATGCTTTTTACTAAGTAATAATAAGATTCTTATGCCTCTAACGTACCTGACATTACAGTAAGTGTTTTAAATAAGAGAGATAGCATTATTGACTTGTTGTTGAAGAATTTGAAGTGCCAAATTAATATAAAATACTAAACAGTTCCTGATATATACTAAAGAAGTTGGACATTGTTACCCATTCTATTAGTGATGTTGGTAATAGATGATGTTAGTGATGGTGATGATAGGGATAGGGATGAACATGATGATGGTGATCATGGTGACTTTGCCAACAGTGAGAACTAAAGTTTAAAATAAGACTATTGTTTCCTCAACTGCAAGTTATGAAAATAAAAGAAAAACTCAAACTCAAACACATGACAGGTAATTGGAAGATAGACAGGGGCACTTTTATTTTGTGTTGTAGAAAGGAATCTGTACCTATACAATATTAATAGCTTCAAGTATACACACCATTAATGCCTTGTTCCGGATTATCTCTCCAACCCAGGTGGTACCTGAAGGACCACGGAGTTGATCCCAGCAGACACCAACCAGATTCAGTGCTCTAAGACATGTCTGAGCCCAGGAAATGAGGAATGAGTAGATGGAAAAGTAATGAGAGAGGCACAGAAGCAAGTCTCAGAAATGTGGCTGACCACTGGGAAACTGAGCTCCAGATTGGCTCACTGTCTGACAAGACCCTCCTATGGACCCAGCTAGGTGGAGCTGAGAGGAAAGGCAGTTTGGCTTTGGGGTGTTATCTCTGCCTTCAAAGAACATCACTGCTCTGAATTAAGTGGTGTGATGGTTAGCATATGCTTGGTCCAGGGAGTGGCACTATTAGAAGATGTGGCCCTGTTTGAGTAGGTTTGTCATTGTGGGTGTGGGCTATAAGACCCTCACCCTAGCTGCCTTGAAGCTAGTCTTCCACTAGCAGCCTTCAGATGAAGATGTAGAACTCTCAGCTCTGCCTGCACCATACCTGCCTGGATGCTGCCATGCTCCAGCCTTGATGAAAATGAACCTGTAAGCTAGCCCCAAATATATGTTGTCCTTTATAAGACTTGCCTTGGTCATGGTGTCTGTTCACAGCAGTAAAACCCTGACTAAGACAGGTGGACTATGAAGATTCGGTTGCTTTCCCTGCATTGGTGTATGTGGCCACAGGTAGTATGCGTGCTGGTATTCCTCTTCCACGCCTGATGCAGGCAGACACTGGGGATTCAGGTCAGGTCCAGATAACTCAGGCAGCCATGCACTACTCTTGTACCATATACCCTCTGTGATGGCAAAATCTAATAAAAGGTCAAAGACCGCTTCTTGGGACATAAGAGAGTAGATCCACAGCCTGAGTGAGACTGATGGTATGCCAGTCACACTCACTAGGACTCCTCAAGCAGTGGCGGCCCCAACCAAAAGCAGAGCTTAGATTTAACCCTTAAAATCTGGGAACTAACACCTGTGGGTGCTTGTAGCCAGATATCAAATGCTTACAGAGATCATTCCTGCCCAAGGGGCAATTTTAGGCATTGTGGTTTTCCCTGCAGGAGGAAGTATCTGAAGCTCACTCCTTAAGCCAATACTCATCAGACTTCTCATCACTGTGACACTTGAACCAATGTCACACATTCATCTCTTGGCATATGCATTCTGTGTCTGATTTCTTCATGTCTTTTTTCCCCAAAATGAATACCACAGGCTGAAACAAAACCCTTCAAACATTGTCAACAGGCATTTAAACATCATTTTAGACCTCACATATCATTATTATTTACCTATGATAATGTTTTAAAAAAATAAGCTTATGGTGAGAGAAACAGAAGGTTTTTTTCAATATGTCCCTGTCTGGTAACTCTACATCCTCTGGAACAAAAGCTCAACTTTAGTCACTGCACCCTGCTAGGTCAGAGCCTATGTCTAATCTGGATCTCTAATCAAAAGCTTTCTAAGGTCTGGAGTGTAGATCAGTGGGTGGAATGCTAGCCTAGCATTCATAATGCCCTGGGTTTCCATCCTCAGTAGTATGCAAACAGAGAGAAGTGGTGTACACCTGTGATCTCAACACCTGGACATGGAGCTCGGAAGAGAAAACATACAAGGTCATCCTCAGCTACACCCCAAGTTCAAAGCTAGACTGGACAACCTAATACTCAGTCTTGACAAAAAAGGTCTTGTACTATACAGGTATGGCTGTGTGGATGTTTGTCTCCTAAGAGAGAGACATGATAGGCAGGCAAAACCTTTGTAGATAAATTAGTGAATTAACAGATGAATTGATGCCATCCCTGGACCACAAACAACTCAGACTCCCTTAGGTCATCCATCATGTTTCCTCTTTAAACATTTTTATTAATGTTATTATTTGCAAGCCATCAACTCCTTCTATAGCAAGCCGAGAGTCTGATGATCTTTAGCAACCATGTGTGGTTGTAAGTCAGCCTCATCGCCCAGGTCAAAAACACTGTTTCCCACGCTAACCATCATCGTTCATCAAGTACTACCTCAGCCTCTTAGCTGGCTGTCAGCTCAGACTCATAAATCCTCAGTTCACTCTCTATTTCTATAATCCTTCAAATGGCTTTGTCTTTCTTATCTGATGTCTGGGAACAGCATGTCACTTAAGACACAAGCTTTCTTTACTTACTATTTATTGTCAGTTGTCACCCAGTTCTTCCCTTTGCCCATTCATGTTCCAGTCAGACTTCAGTACACTTTTCCCCTCAGGATGGTTATCAAGAAGGTCTAAGGTGTGATCCTACTCAAAAGTACCTTCTTGATTAATATAAATTTTGTTTAATGTTTATCTTTCAGTTGTCTATTTTTTTGTAATTTTATAACTATATATGAAATACTTTAATAGCATTCACCCACCCATTTTCCTTTCTATCCCATTCTACTCCTACAAAAGTCCTTGTTCTTCCCACCAAGTGTCTATGTGTATGAGTTTGTGAGTGATCCACTGTATCTTAGCCTTAGCCTGTTCGCAGGTTATTTACTGGAGCGTGGTCAGCTTAGCGGTGGCTATACTACTGAAGAAACTGTCTCCCCATCTCCCAGCAATTACTAACCACCAAGAGTATCTCAGGAAGGGGTGGGGCCTCATGATCTTGTCCCCCAACCACAATTGATTGTTGACAAATAATAAGCAAATATTATACAGATAAACACAGCTGCAGTGAACTCTGGTCTAGAAGACAGCCTGTTCCATATTCTTCCCTATCCTCCAGCTTGTACATCTTTGCCATACTCTCTTGCATGCTGTCCCCTTGGAGGATGTTCTATAGATAACTTGTTTGGGGCTCAGCACTCAGTTATTCTCAGCACTTTGGCCAGTTATTAGGCACTACCTTAACTATCACACACTGCAAAGGGAAGCTGCTCTGAGCAAGGCTGAGAACAGTTCTAATATTTATAGGGAGAAAGGTAAATATTTAGAAGACAGTTTGACAACAATTGCATTTTACATCAATGGTAAGCTCCCCCCACAAAAGTCTATGACCTCGCCAGACATGTAGGGAAAGGGGAGCCCTTACTCACTGTCATTGGGAGAATAAACTAGTTTAGCCATTGTGGAGATCAGTGTAGCGGTTTCTCAAAAAGCTAAAAATAGAACTACTACCTCAGCAAGCTGTATCACTCCTGGGCGTATACCAAAGATTGCCACAAAGATACCAAGGCATTCATATTCATATTCATTGTACTCTCTGTTCACAAAAGGAGGGGCCAGAATATTAACCAAAACTAAGGAAATAGTAAAAAGTATTTTATGAAAACATACTACTTTATAAGCTAATTTAAAAATATTTTTTAAAGACAGAAAGATTGGGAACTGAAGTACCTACTACAGCAAATAATGCTGCACTAGAAACTATAGCTATTAAACAAATCCCCTCCTGACATGTGTGGGATACCTCCCTATAAATTGTTGGCCATAGAAGCCCTGGTTGCCCTTGGTACCCATGAGAACCAAATGTCTAGACCATATTTCTAAAGATACCACACACTTGGTTATAAGCCTTAGAGAAATCAAGCTGGAAATGAATGCTAAGTTTCAAAATGCAAGGTAGTGCTACACAGGCTGCTGAAGGAAAAACAGTCATCGATAGCCTTATCTACTTCTGAACTCTGAGCTACAACACCAATCCACCAAGTATGTCATGTCCGCTGTGCAACAATGGCATGGCTGTTATGAGGGTAACCAACTGCTTTTTGGATTAGAGACACACTTCCCCAGAAAGAAATCATGCCTGGCATTCTAAACGTGGTAGTCCTTTTATCTTTATGGACTTAGAAGATACAACTTAATCAAGAAAAAAAAAGCACAAATAAGTAAATAAACAAGCTACTGTTCACATACTTATTTTACTTTTTTAAGTAAGTGCATTTTGAGTCTTTGAAACTATTCTGAAATTAATATATAGTAACATCTTTAATCTAAGATTTGTTCAAATGCCTAAAACATCTTAAATATGAAATCTGCTTTTCATAGACTTCTTCTATCATGTCTTCTAGCATACAACTTCATGTTACAACATATCAATTAAACCTTCTCAATAACCCTAAAGATCACTCAACTCAATTTACAGGTTAGAGGGATGAGGCCAGGAGTTCATATATCCAAAGTATACATGAGTAAGTGACAGTCCCAATCTGACTCTCAAGTTCTTGTTCGAACCACTGAGAAAATAAATTCTCCTGACATTTAAATGCCTGAGGCCCTAAAGAAGCCCAGCAATAATATCCTTTCCAATGATGCTTGTAGATTGTAATCCTTCTTGGAGACACTGTCACTCCGTTTTAATCAGAAATTAAATAAAATGCCAACTTCACTTATGTTGTATCATTATAGCAAACAGACCACTCACTGCCCATTAATGGCCTCTCCATTTTAGCCTCAGAGGCACCTCACAGCTTACCAGTGAAAGCTGAACCTTTGATCACACTCTCAAACCTGAGTCTCATCGGCTCTTCCCATCTATCTGTGGCACATTCATCTTCCCAAGACAGAGAAATGGAAGTGATGTTAGCCCTCACCTCTGGAAAACTAGCCTTCCTGAGTCCCATCAATTTTGTCTTTATGTGTGTATGAATGTATGTGCATATGCACATATGTATGTATGTATATAAATATATGTTGCTCTGAGGAGATGGGATCACACTTGAGGCCTTACATGTATAAGAAAAGCACTCTAACCCTGAGCCATACCTTGGTCCCTTCTTCCATAAATATATCATCAATTTATCTGCTTCTGGACCTCTTCACAGTCATAATAATGAAAACCTCCTCCCCACTCTACTATCCTCTCCTAAACAGAAACCATGTCATCTGCCTTCCTGTACCCCCTTGCCTTCTCTAATTTATTCTTCACAGGATGATATGTATCTCTACCACCCTACCCCTGCCACTGCCAATGCCCTTTGTTCCTTCCCTCCCTTCAAAATCTTGCAAGGGCTTTTCATTTAAAAACAAAATGCTTAACACTATCTTCTCTCCATTCCTTTAACTCTTCTAGTATTTTTTTTAAATTTGTTATTTGTTGTAGCTGACAATTTTGGTTTTCTATTTTTGTTTTGTTTTGTTTGTTTCTTTGTTCATTTTTGAAGCACGCCCCTTATATCCCAGGCTAATACCTTATGTAGTGGAGAATGATCCCAAGTACTGTGATTACAGTGCCACACTCAGTCTGTGCAGTGCTGGGAACTGAGCCCAAGTCTTTCTGTATTTGAGGTAAGCTCTTACCAGCTAAGGGAAAACCCTCACCCCTTCCTCTAGTATTCTGATCTTTTTTTTTCTCTAATTCAAGGGCTTTGCAAAGCCATTCTCCCTAATAAAATAACTCAACCTTCAAGTTAAGGTTAATTATATCCCACTCATTGGACAATAAGGGACCTCGGCCAAAGGGGGCAGTATTTCAGTTAAACAAAGAGTAAATTATGACCCTGTATTACATAGCATGAGGTTTATTGATGGTAACAATATATGCCAGAAAGCTCCTGAAAATGTTCATGGAAAAGTTCTCACTGAGCACACAAAAATGATGAGTAAGATGGTGAGCATGTGAGGTCACTGATAGACTGATTGGATTGATTTAATAACTTTATAATACCTATACATGTCAAAACATCATGTTGTAAATCTCTAAGAACACATACATTTTTTGGTGAATTATACCTGAACAAAGCCCAGTAATAGGTTTTTAAACAGAAGGAACAATAAATCAGTCACCCCTCACATTCAGGGAACCATTTCTGATTTCCAAAATAAGAAATTTCTTATTTCCTAAATCAAACAACATAATTCTCTCACAAGATGCTGTGACTTTGTTTGTAGCAGTTATTACAATGACTAATTATGGGATTATTTTTTCTTTTATTAGTCAATGCTTATCTCCCTGCTTGATGCTTCCCTCAGTGAGAGAAAGGACCATGTAAATTTGCCCACCTTCTGACTAAGACAATAGCCCAATGTACTATAGGCATTTAGCTGATACTTACTCAGTTATTCACTAAATCCTCATTGTCTTCTCAAGCTAGACTTGAATGTGTTTTTTAAGATAAGCAAAATGAGTATGGAGAGGTTAACTGCATCTCCTACAAAGACAGAACTAATATATATTTAAATGCACAAACATATATTTATATGCATGCCTAATTATGTGCATATGTGCATGCATACATACATACATACATACATACATACATACTAGTAAAAGAAATAGAGTTATAAACACAAATACGACTCCTAATTTCTCTTGCCACCCATATGACTGACCAGCCATCATTTCTATCATCAAAGGAAATTCAAGGAACACCAACCCTGGCCTGGAGAAACCAACACTCCATCAGCCACTGGCATTTTCCAGTGGGTGAAACACCTGCACCTTCCAAAAAAAAAACAAACAAACCTTACTTCTTGCTTTAAGAAACATGCCATCATTTTTCACTGCCTGGAGACTTAACATCAGAAGGTAAAGAACTTTTCAGCTCCACAGAACAGAGCAGTACACAAGGATGAAATAGTAGAATGAAAGAGAACAGGTCTGGAGATGCCAAGTGGCTGAAATGAGCAAGCAACCGCTCTGAGAGAGGCACAGGACCTGTTGGGATGCAGCTGGAAGTTTCACTCAGGACACACACCTGTGTTTAATTCCCAGCAAAGTGCCATTCATCCAACCAACACAAACTAGGTAAACTAAGTCATCTAGCTAACAAAAACACAGCATCTACCCAGCTACTGTGCCTAGCAATGGAGGCATCACAAACACTACAACATATAACCATAAACCCAAACGCAAAGCAGCAACCACCCATGACATGTTCAAAGTAATTAATGAGGAACATTAGGTGTGCCACACTTTTCTTATGGAGAGGTGAAAAGTCTGGACTCACTCTGTGGCCCTACATCTGCATTTCTGTAATAGAAACACTAGCAAGCCAATCTGGTTTCTCTTAAACTCTTTTCCTTCGTTGTAATGAAGCTCTTATACTGCCACTGTCTAAATTTCTCTCTTTCTCTCTCTTCAAAATTATGATAACACTATTCATTTATCTTGCTTCACCTCTGGCTTCTGCCACCAATGATGGACAGCATCTGTGTGCTTTGCCCTGTGACTTCATCTACAACAAAGACAGAAAAGACTTGACCCCAGGCTTTGCTGAGATGGCTAAAGACTGATTTCATTAAAATAGTTGTCAACCTTGCTAATGCTGCACCTTTAATACAGTCCCTCAGGTCGTGTGACCCACAGTCATAAATTTATTTTGTTACTACTTCATAACTGTAATTTTGCTACTGTAATGGTATGTTTCCTGATGGTCTTAGGTGACCCTTGTGAATAAGTTGTCAGACAACCCCCTTCCAAAGGGTCATGACCCTTGGGTAGAGAGTGACTGCCATAGAGGGACACATAGCTTGCTCTGGGTTCTCTGCCAAAAATGTACAATCTTGGTATGAGCAAGCTTCGCAGTTTACCTTTGAGTTGTATAACTGCACATTCAGAACACACATTCCAAACCCCTCTACCCCAAGTCCAATTTCAGGAAGTCCATATGTCGCCCATTCCCAACTACTTGTCCAACCTTGTAATTCAAAGAGCAACAGCATACTGGTCTGTGTGCCTCAGAGCTAGAGTCAACATCATCCATCACTTAGTTAAGAGAGATGCTTTATGAGAATTGAGGGTCCTTAATGGACTCCACCACCAGAATACATGTCACAAGAGAAACCAGAGCCCTGAGAGATGAGAAGATCCATTTAGTCTTTTGTGGGCACACCAGGACAGGACTATCAAAGGAGAGTGGGTTCCATGTCCTCACATCACAGGTTCTGTCTTAACAGCACTTGGTTCCTTCTGAAATCATCAACACTTAACTGCCTTCCTGTCCAAGGCAGTCTAGCCCTAGTTTCAGTCTTCCCTCTGGATGAATGGACCTCATTCTGGGCATGTGAGAGACCTTTACCCAATAGAGCACTTCCACGGGCACTGAACTCCTGTCTTCTCTAGACAGTGTTGTCCTTCAAATTCCTCTGCCCACAGCACAGTCGCTGCTGTGTTGCAGCCCTGTCTTCATGGTCCCTGTTAGCTCATGTCTGCAGAGTTTTGATCTGAGCCATCTGTCAACATACAGAGAACGAGCCCCTGCCATGAAACCCTGCCGGTTCTTCTGTGTGTGCGTAAGCCCACATGCTCACTAAATGCCTCCTTTCCAAATCACTTTTCACCTCTAATACCCTGAAGTCATCTCTCTGAGATCATTTCAATTACTAACCCACCTGAAACGATCATGAAGCGTGGGAGTGAAACTCATGTGATAACAGGATTCTTTGGGAGGATTTAATTGAAGAGCATAAAATCTTAAATAGTACAAATAATCTCAGCTAATTTCGGTCCAGGCCAGATGACAAGGCAAGTGAGCATGAATTAAAATTACCAATAAACACGTTTGGAACAGATGTCGGAGAGAACTTTCTTCCAACACCCAAAGTCATAAACATGACGCGAAACCCTCCAAAGTCGTTGGCGATGCTGAAGATACAATTAGAGCTGCTTATGAGGGAAATAAAACTCTGAGGAGTATGGTGAAGGTGCCAGGATGGGCCGAATGATCGGTGTCTTTTCCTGCAGTGGTCTTGAAAAAGCATGGTCAAGTTTACTAGCTTTTTGGTTGATGTTCAGCCTTTGACTGAGAGTACCAAAAATCCAAGGGCAATGCTTCCTGCTGGGTCGACATTCAGTCCTTCATTGCCTTCTTCCAGGAAGAAGCATAGCGGCCACTCTACTGTCCATTCTGCCTCTCCACCTAGTGACCACACACTCTAAGGTGACGGGCCTCTTCTACAGCCATTACCTCAAAGCAATGAGCATAAAAAATTTTCATGGGTGGCTCTGAGGCATCAGGGGAAAAAACACCAGTGGTCAGTCAGAGCAGTTCTGGGTGCTATAAGGTGACCGAGACCTGCAGACCCAGCAACCCCACACTAAGCTCCCCACCTGTGCCCATCATGTTCCATCCTATGCATGCGTCTTCCTAAACTGCCCTGAGGTTCTTTTCCTAGGTCTGTCTTGGCTACACCAAGATGCAGTCCATCGCCTGAATCCTGTGGATTGAGCTGCCTGTTCACTTGGTTCCTTTATCTTCCTTAAAGGCAGAGGGAATGGTCTGCAGGACTGCATGCAGTATTTGACAAACCTGGGATTGAAAAAAGCAAGGTGTCCAAGCTCCTGGTCTAAATTCTAGGTCAGCTGATATGCTGAACACTACAGATCACAACACATTGTTGTGTTTCACTGTACATTCTCAGATTCAAATCCTACAAAGACAAAAATAAATCCCTCTATTATATAACAAAGGTCTGTATCCTTCATCTTGATTAGTTATTGGAGTGGTAGCAGACATAAAAGAAAATGTGTATCACTAATTTGATAAAAAAATAATGCTATGACCAAACAAAGGGGTTATAACTTGGAAATGTAAGTTACAACTCAGAAAAATGTTTCTTAAATACTATTGCATTTGTGGACTATATTAACAGTGCTAAAAATGGTTATCATTTGAAGTTTTGAATGTAAAACACATAGAACAGCCCCCCATAATCAGAAGGTCTGCCCTGTCCCTTATATTAAAGATATATAATATGTGATTATTTAAAGCAATGTTATTTGTTAAGTTGGATTTTTTATTAGATATTTTCTTTATTTACATTTCGAATGTTATCCCCTTTCTGGTTTCCCCTCCAAAAACACCATATTCCATCCCGCCCTTCTCCCTGCTCACCAACCCATCCACTCCCACTTCCCTGTCCTGGCATTCCCATATACTGGGGCATCCAGACTTCTCAGGGCCAAAAGCCACTCCTCCCTTTGATGTCCAACAAGGCCATCCTCTGCTACATATGCACTGGAGCCATGGGTCCCTCCATGTGTACTCTTTGGTTGGTGGTTTAGTCCCTGGGAGCCCTGGGGTACTGTGGTTGATATTGTCATTCTTCCTGTGGGGCAGCAAGCTCCTTCAGCTCCTGGGTCCTTTCTCTAGCTGGATATTTATATGGTCATCACTTAAATACTGATCTGGAGAAAGAGGAAAGTTCTCTCCAATGCCCAGACTATGCCCCTTGGGTAAGGTGACCTAACAGATTTTTAACAAAAATAAATCTTGAAAAGTGTCAAATTCTCAAATCATGAAAACAGCTTTAATTCAAATTTCCAAGGAATGACATCTCAGATAAGATCTCTCAGCATACAGACCTGACAGTCTCAGTGAGGCAAAGATGGTGAAAACACCCACTGGAATCTCCTCTACTCAAGTGTATAGAGAACACAGCCACTTGGGTTTCCACGATCAGTCACTCCAGGGTAGCAGAAGACATGTGGCCACAATTTCCACAGAGCCATCTCTGGAGGTAACACACTTCATCTCATCAGACCTCACATGGCTATTTGGATGCCTGCAGGAGATCTCAGTCCACAAAGCAAACAGGGTAGCCGTCCCATATGCTGGGTAAAAGCTGACTTTATATGGCACTGGAGAAATGTCTCAGCAGTTGAGACCACTGCAGAGGACCCAGGATCAATTCCAAGCACTAGATGATGGCTCACAACTGTTTATAACTCCAGTTCTAGGGAATTTGATGCCTTATTCTGGCCTCTATAGGCCAGGCATGTACATGGTGCACAGGTATACATGCAGGTAACGCTCCTACACACAAAATAAATCGTTTTTATTTTCATTAATTTACATAGATATTGACTAGATTCTGCCATCATTTGCTTTATATTAACAGGAAGAGGAAGTGGGAAGAGAAAAACTGAATTCTTTGTCTTAGACAAAGTCCCTGAAATCTATGTCTTGTTAAAAAGGTACTAGTTCAGGTCCCTCTTCATCTAAGACCCCACCCAGAAAACATGAACATAGCAGGAAAGGTGAAAAGAGGTGAATGAAACAGGGAGAAGCACGTTTCTCTCAGAACTGTGCGAGATTATTGTGCCATCTCTAAATGAGCCCTTAAGGGATAAATCAGAACTCAAAGAAACTAAGTCAGATTCACAGCAAGTGTGGTTTAGGACCACAGATGTTGAGTTCATCTGGAAAGATCTCTTAAGCTGTAGGGCTTTGTGGGGATGTTGTAGACCCTATCCTGATGATGATCTTCCAATTTGTGGTTACATAATGTGTCACCAGGACCAAAGACATGGGCAAGTGAGCTCCTGTTCTGGGCCTCTGAGCTCCTGTCATCAAGAAGAAGAGGTAATGTCAGTAGAAGGTGCTGCAAAGGCCCTTGGTCAAAAATCATACTTTTTTCTGGATAATTATTAATGAATATGGCTAGCCTCTGTGCTGGGGATGGGGTGGGGTGGTATAAGGCAGGAGGGGATAGAAAAGAGTTAAATGTAAGATGACCCAAGCTAAGTATTAGACCACTGGATTGCTTTTCTTAACTCAAAAACATCAAACTTCAGTAAGAAGGGATCTAGCTAACTGGGTATTTGACAATGTAAGGGGATGAAAATAGGAACAGATTCTAATGGGTAGCTAATATTATCAATTTTTAGTATGAAGAAAATTTTATTAGAGTTTAAGAGAAAAATCTCAAGAGCAGGGAAGCTATAAATCTCCACAGCTGCCCAGAGGGAAAGAATGGAGAACAGAAGAGAAAAGGTCATGAGTGCAGGCAGCCTGTGTGAAGGTCACCATCATGGCAGCCAGGGGCCACATAGTGGTGCATCAAAGAAAGAAGTCCAAAGTACTATTAGGAAAAGCATGCTTAAAGCAGAGACAGTAGAAAAAAAAAAGACAAGTTACCCTTTCCAGGGTAATTCAAGAAAGTGGGCAGACTTGTAAAACCCAGTGGTCACAGTTCTGTAAGATACTGCAATAGAGGCAGGAATTGTGGAAATGAGAAGTAGAGTGTGTCATTAAAGACTAGTTAGTCCACCTACCTACCATTTTAGCTTGGCTTAAGGTGAGCTACCTTCCTCAGGGTGGTTCCTAGACCAAGTGACTGAGCTACCCAGCTGGAATGTCAGCTCTCTACCCAAGTCAAACATTGACCAGAGTCCCCATTAATGGACTCTTACTTCTGAATAGCTATGATTTTAACTGAATTAGCTCTTAAGATTTTGAATCAATTCTAGATTCTCCTAATCCGACTAATTCTTTCTGGGTGAAAACTTCATAGAAGAAGAAATGCTTGAGCTGACATTTGAAGATAGAAGATGAAATTTAGTAAAGAGGGGGATTCCAGAAAGAGGAAGTAAGGCAAGTTCTGTCCCATAAATTAATTAGCAATCAAGTGTCACATAGCTGTGCAGGATAAATAACATATCAAGAGAGGAGCTGGAGAGATGGTTCACTGGTTAAGAGCACTGACTATTCTTGCAAAAGATCCAAGCTCACTTCCCAACTCCCACACAGCAGTTTACAAATGTCTTTAGCTATAGTTTCAGGGAACCCGACACCCATCTTCCTACTTCTGTAGGTAACAGGCATGTTCATGGCTTATATGTGCCACCCAAATACTTGTACACATAAATAAAATAAATAAATCTAAAAAATGTATTTTAAAAAAATTAGAAATGTTAAATCAGAAGAATGAAAGCACAGAGGGATTAATTTGCCATACTTCCCAAGAAACCCCCCTCCACTGCCATCTTTTCTGAATGGTGACTCCAGTTCTTGTGGAAGATGAAGAATTCAGAACACAAAAGAAACTCTTACCAACACAAGCACTTCCAAAGAAAGCCATCACCTTCTTCCTCCAGACATTTCCTAGCAGAGCAGAGAAAATGCATGGAAGGAAAGTCCTCAGCTCTACAGCTTGTCCTCCATGAAGTCTGTCGCCTGCCTCTTGTTCCTCTATATCTGAACCAGGTTTTCTGAACCAGGTTTGGCAAAAGCCACCCATGGTGATTGCAGTGGGAGCCTCATGTGCCTGTGGGAGCTGCCAGCAGCCCTGCTGATGAAGTGTGTGAGCTCTAGACAGGCGCAAGCAGAGGCAGAGACACCTATTGTAAACTGGGTCAGAACAATGAAATTCCTCTTGAGTTTCGGGGCCCTAATCAATGTTTCTGCTCTAATGAAGCCATTAATCAGAAAAGATCTGCATAAACAGAGGCCCACTTGGCACCTCAACAAATAGCTAGTGATGGATTCTGCATTAAATTATAAGACCTTACCTAACCACCTTATTGGTTCCCAATAAATGCATCTCTCTGAAAATTCAACTCAATATGTAGGTATTTCTAAGATCTCCCAGCTGCAAATAAGCTTCTCATCATATGTTCAACAGTTCTTCCCTCTGAAAAGAGACATAGCCTCCAGGGGGGTTATGAATCATAAGATTCCAGAAGTGACTTAAATTCACAAAGCTCAAAACCTCATGAAACTTCACAGGCTTAGACAGCTCAGGAAGGGTGACCCCCTAGGCCATGTTCCTGTGAGTGACCTGTCAGGCATGCATCTGTAACTCACTCCAGTAAGTTCACTGGTTCACCAAGATAGACTTGGGTGGAATTATTTCTTCAGGCTGTCTTCAATGCATTCTCCAGACTGGGTAGACATTTGTTTTCAACCCTCCAGAAAAAAACAACATGGAGAGCAGAGGTAGATGAGTCACGGCTGATACTCAGATGTCCCTGATTCTATAGCCATTTTTTTTTAGAGCAATGAGATTTCATATAGCAGAACTCTCTTCTGACCAACCACTGAGAGTAATCACAACTTCAGATGAGAACACATCATAATAATGTACATTCTCCATATAAATCAGAAGGTGCTGGGTATGGAGTCAGCCAATTAGGCCCTGCTTGCAGGTGTTCCTAGAAATAGTTTTGGACACAGCTATGCTCACTCATATACCTACACCCCAGTTTCCTTTTGTGCACAAAATCAGAGTTAAGGAGATGTAATAGAAAACTAGTCGGCTAAAGCTAAAATATTCACTCTATAGCTCTTTATAGTAAGAAAAATGTTGCAACCCTTTTCTAGAAATAAGAAAAAAGGAGGAGGAAGAAGAAGAGGAGGAGGAGGGGAATTAAGTACCAAGTGACCTGAGTTAACCTACTAGACTCCAGGTCTTCCTTGACTCAGAAAGCACCAAAATTCAGTTAGCGAGGCTCCCGTTAGTGTGTATTATAGAATGTGAGGTGCTTGAAATAGGCACAGCTATGAAATAGTGGCTATGATTTTTAACTGGATTCGTAGGTTAAGAGTTTTAATAAATTCTAGGTTCTCCTAACTCACCTAATTCTCCCTGAGTGAGAACTTCAGGAAAGAATCAATTCATGAGCTAACAACTGAAGATAAAAGAATAAATTTGGAAAAGAGGACCCAGAGAGAGAAAACAATCCCTGCCTAAGAATTAACTAGCAGGCACACTTAATTTGAAGTTTTGCGTCACTCTGTGTGAGAACTGGCCCGTGGATGAGGCAGGGAGGAACACTGCTCAGCCCCACTCAGTAAGAAAATGTAATAATAATGGTAATGGTTGTTATTACAGAAACTATCATTTGCTTTTAATGTAGAAACTATTGCTTATTGGATGTCTGTCACATGCTGGGCCTTCTGCTCCATGCTTATGCATTTTCCCATTTAATCTTCACGGCAGTCTTATGAGGTGGATACTGCTATTATCCTCAGTTTACAATTGAGGAGACAATCTCAGAGAAAGGTAAATGGGCTCTACAAGTCTCTGAAATCAGGGTGAAATAAGGCAAGCTGTCTCACACAACTGTTCATCAAACCTTCACACCCACCACCAGCCCCATCCAGAAGCTCCCACCACCGCGCCCACTCGACACGCCCACTCACCTCGGCAGACCCTGCAGCACTGATTCTCTGGAAGAATATGATCCTTGTCTGAGCAGTTCAAAGGAGGGCAAGCGTCTGTGATTTTCACTAAGACTCCACCCTAGAAGCCAAATACCAGGAAAGAGTTAGTTCATATGGAGAGGCCATTGCAGGCGCTTCTAATTTCCCTTATGATCAGCTTGCAGAGGTAACCACCCAGATGCTAAGAGCATTCTTGGGAATTCCACTGAGAAGAACAATCTTGCAAGTCAAATTGATGAGTCCAAGGAGAGAAATCAGGCTTCCTTTCTATATCAAGCCAGCCTGGGTTTCTACAAGTGCCATTCGTTTTTTAAGTCTCTTTTTCTAATGCAAAGGGATGCCCACAGGGATGTAATGATAATTTCCAACAGCTGACTGCTGAGTGCCGGAGCATCCTGTGTCAGATACTGAGTTCTCTGCTATAAAATGCAACTGTTCACGTTGTGCAACCCATGTTGTGTACAACAGGCTTCTGTGAAGCAATTCCAGCTTCCACAGGCCACAGCCTTGTCACCAGACATCATCAGGGTGGCTTCCTAGTTCTCAGTGGAATTCAGATGGAGTGAGATATATAATTCCTAAACTAGGAACGCTGATACAGTATAGAAATTCATTTTAGAATATGCTCTGATAAAGGCAATGTAATGTGCTACAGAGAGTAGTTAACTCTGTCCAGGCAGGGAGAAATGATGAAGGGGTCATGTTGGAAGGACCTGGATTAATTGTATAAAGAAAGAGACTTTACAGGTCAAGACAGTAGACAAGGCACGTGGCCATGAAAGAGCATTAGTCAGATGGAAAATAGATTTCTTCTGGCTGTAAATAACGTAACTTACAACTATGTTGTTAAATGTTCAACTGCTGTACTCTCTTGGCCTCACTAGTCTAAGGTCCTCCTGATCAGCAGGAGTGGTATCTGCATTTAGTTTTATGCTGAATTTTAAAAATAAGCCCATTGATTACTTTCTTTTAAAAGGTTGAAGAGACTCTCACTTTATCTAATGCATTTAAGTTTTTCTCTCCCTTCTTTTGCAGGGTGTTTAAGACAGTCAAGAAAGGGAGAAGTTTAGGACAAAACTGAGAAGTTTAGGACAAAAGTCAGTCTCAAACAAAAGTGGGCAGAAGACAGGACAGAGCTGCATGACTATGAGGATAGGAGAGACGGGCACTGTGTTTTATGTTTCCAAAAGAGACTCACTGTTCCTCTGATCAGCCCACACCCCTTCTAGGTCTCTGGTTTGGCAGAAGAGACACTACTTTCTAGAGAAGAAAACAGTCAGAACATCAAATGCCAAATAGAAATATAAAACACAAGACTCTTGCTTGACTACTATCATGTTGGTCACACAAAGTGACCCACAGACATAAGCTACATGTCTTCTGGTAAGTTATCTGCAACATGCCTGCCTTTCTCTTCCTTCTTGAAGTTTCCCACCCAGCCAGCCTTGTTCCTAGCAGTCTCTCTCATATTACCCTGCTCTGGTGCTCTTCCTAAACTCTTACTTTTCCCCCTGATTCCATGAGAGACTGGCCCTAAGACTCAACAACTGATCCTGTTACCTTCAGTCCTCTTTTCCAGCCAGATTCTATCCTCACTTCTCATGTAGCTGACAGAGGTCAGAGTCTAAGCATCAGGACTAAGATTGCTGTCGACATCTGAGTCAAACCAATTATTCCAAGGCAACAGAAGCTAAGGTCCTTGCTCTCTGAAACTGCACTGCATGAAAATGGAAACAAATGACGTATTATCAACTCCAATCCTATCATCCCATAGTAAGATACAGGTTCTGGTACATTGCCTCCAACATAGATTTTAAAAAAAAAAACAAACTGGTGAATACTTTTTATCCAAACTATGCTCCCATCTCAAAGTTCTGGAGGCTTTTCTTTTTTTTTTTTTTTTTTTTTTTTCAGTGATTCTTTATATTTATTATATTTAAGTTGTTATTTCCACATTGCCACATTTACTGTGTGTTATGTTTTTTTTTTTTTTTTCTTTTTTTTTTTTTTTTTTAAATTTTATTTTTTTAATTTACATTCCAAATCACTTCCCCTTTCCCGTTTCCTCCCTCCCCGAAAGTCCCATAAGCCCCCTTCCCTCCCTCTTTTCTCCGTTCAACCCCCTCTCATTACTCTGTCCTGGCGTTCCCCTACATCCAGTCTTTCCAGGACCAGGGGTCTCTCCTTCCATCTTTTTAGAAATCTATTGATATGCTGATTGTGTCTAGGGTATTCTGAGATTCTGGGTCAATATCCCCTTATCAGTGACTTCATACCATGTGTGATCTTTTGTGATTGGGTTACCTCACTAAGGATGATATTTTCAAGTTCTGACCATTTGCCTAGGAATTTCGTGAATTCATTGTTTTTAATTGCAGAGTAGTATTCCATTGTGTAAATATACCACATCTTCTGAATCCATTCCTCCGTTGAGGGACATCTGGGTTCTTTCCAGCTTCTGGCTATTATAAATAAGGCTGCTATGAATATAGTGGAGCATGTGTCCTTATTGCATGCAGGTAAAGTCTCTGGGTATATGCCCAGGAGTGGTATAGCCGGATCCTCCGGAAGTGTCATGCCCAGTTTTCTGAGGAGCCGCCAGACTGCTTTCCAGAGTGGTTGTACCAGCCTGCAATTCCACCAGCAGTGGAGGAGTGTTCCTCTTTCTCCACATCCTCGCCAACAACTGCTGTCTCCTGTGTTTTTGATCTTAGCCATCCTGACTGGTGTGAGATGGAATCTCAGGGTTGTTTTGATTTGCATTTCCCTAATGACTAAGGATGATGAACATCTCTTTAGGTGCTTCTCAGCCATTAGATATTCTTCAGGTGAGAACTCTTTGTTTAGCTCTGTACCCCATTTTTTAATAGGGTTACTTGCCTCTCTGGAGTTTAACTTCTTGAGTTCTTTGTATATCTTGGATATTAGCCCTCTGTCGGATGTAAGGTTGGTAAAGATCATTTCCCAGTTAGTTGGTTGCCGCTTTGTCTTTTTGACAGTGTCTTTTCCTGATGTTGGCTCACCTCTGACAGAGGGCACATCGATCACTGCATCCATTTGAAAAGCTGAAAGCTACCTTCAAGTTCTACACCCCTACTTCCATGGCCCAAAGCCTGTGACTGAATAGTATGTGAGGCCTACAGCTACAAAATGAACAGTCTCTGAGGTGTGAATTATGGTCCACAATGCCCAGTAGGTTCCCGCTGTATGTGACCTTTGATCTGAAGTCTTTCTTTGCTCAGGTTCATTGCATCCTCCACCTAATACATCCACGTCTAATGGGCCCTACTGGGAGCACTTCCTGAACAGGTAATTCCTTAGTGCACAGTCAGCTTCTAGGATTACCCAAATTAGAGCAATTACTGTGTTTCACTATTCTATTAAAGCTGTTATCAAAATGCAAACTACTAAAGAACTCTGGGTGGTCAGATTCTAAATGATTTCCAGTTACTTCCTTGTGTTTTCCCTCTAAATCTAAAATTTTACAGTGTGTGTGTGTGTGTGTGTGTGTGTGTGTGTGTGTGTGTGTGTGTGTGTGGTTGCTAAACAATACTTTGAATGCCACAGAAGACTTCTTAAAAGTGACCATTCATGATGTTGTCATTCTCTAAAAGGAGTTTGTTCTAGCTATTGATTACATCAGCTAACAGTGTTCTTTAAAAAAAAAAATTCATTATATTTACTTGGAGAACATGCATGTGCCACAGCACCCATGTAGAGGTCAGAGGACAATGTGCAAAAGTTGGTTTTCTCCTTCCACCTTGAGTGTGATGGGAACTGAACTCAGGTTGCCAAGCTTGGTAGCAGGTTCTTTCACCTGCTGAGCCATCTCAATGACCCAAAGTTGAGAATTCTAATAAACCCTTAATATATTAAATAAATAAGACCCAATTCCAAAGTTTAAATTGAGACAAGCCTACTGGTACATTTTTAAAATAACCTGAGCTATCTTTATTGTTGTATAAGTACATCTGCATCCATTAGCCCAGGGAGAAACGTTTTTCAACTCTATTATGAAAATTAATGGCAGTAAAACATAATCTGTCATTACTTTTAAATCTTCCTGATTGTTGTATGTTGTGACCTCTGCACTGAGTTCTGTGTTAGTGGAAAAACACAATTATTCCACTTTTCCTATTTTAGAGTAACTAACCTGCTCAGTGCTCAAACGTAAACATTCCAACTTCTGTACAAATCACCTCACCAGGCTCTGACTTGAATTTCTAACAACATGTAAACATCTGCAAGTTGAGAACTGCCACTGTGCTGAGGAAATGTTGCAGAAAAGTTGATAATTGGGCAAATGGAAGCAAGACTGTTAGGAGAGTTCCTCAACTTGGTTTAAAAATAATGTGTTGGGAGCTTGCTGTGAGATCATGTCTCCTAGAAATGTCAGAAGCTGCACCTATAACATCTTACCAGTATGACTGTCTAAAAGGAGCCCAATAAGGACAATACCAATAAACATGCCAAAGTGGATGGAGGAAATTCCACAAGGCCTCTATTCTACATGAAGACTCAAACAACTAAGGAGCACTGCGAGCAGAAGAAATAGCCTCCCCCACAGAAGGGTACGCCAATTGTTTATCCAATGTCAAATGGTCAGCCGGGAAAACACACATACAAGTAACATTATACAGGATATATTAAAGAATATATATATATTCACATATACATGCAATAACAATTGATTAAAAAAAGAATGTGGATTTGAAAGGGATCAATGAGGAGTATATTCGGGCAGTCTGGAGTGGGGAAAGGAAAGAAAGAAATCTTTCTATTATAGTCTTAAATTTTTAAAAACTAAAAAAAAAAGAAAAGAAAAAGAAAAGAAAGAAATGGTCTAGAAAATAATATAGTGGACTGAAGAGACAGCTCAGTGATTGAAAGTTTATGATGTTCTTGCAGGAACCAGAGTTTGGTTGCCAGAATCCACACCACATGGTTCATAATTTCCTCTAACTTCAGCTCCAGCTCCAGGAGATTAACCACCTCTGGCCTCTGAATGTACCTGTCCCTCACAGGCACATATATACAAAGACACATAAGCAAAGCAAAAAAAAAAAAAAAAAAGACCAAAGTTGTCTCTTATTCAACCCCATAAAACAGAAATGGGTAGAGATCCAGGTTGCCTTTCATTGTTGAGGGATCCACATCTGAACCAAAGAACACAATCATTATTTGAGCAAGTGTATCCTCTATTCTCTCAAGAGAATATGTGTATCACTTTGGGTGACTTGGGGAGAGATTAATTTATTACATACAACAGAGGTCGTACAATGTTGGGGTTTAAACACTGTGAAAGACTACATAGGGCAGACCAGTCCCATCCACACCCACTATCCTCTATCCTTACTGACCATACTCATTAAATGGGCCTCAGCATTCTTCTATGGCCTTATATAGAACTTTCCTTTGTTGATGAATCAGTGTGTCCTAACCTGACCGACTGTGTATCCTCAGTTACACTGAAAAGTAATCATTCATCTGTGCTAGTCAATGTTGATGGTCAATTTGACAAGATCTAGACTGTTTCCTCTCAAGTGAATATAGAGACACTTAAAAGTAAAGCATCCAGGAGTGCTTAGGATTATATAGATTAGATGGATTGTGTAAAGACCTAACCTAACTTAGGGTGGCACCATTGCCTGAGTGACTGAATAGGGGAAAGTGACCCATGCCAGCATTCGCCTCTCTCTGCCTCCTGACTATGGGTGTAATGTGTCTCCAGTTCTAGCTGTCATGACTTCCCACCATAAGTCTAGAGGGAATGCTAAAGATCAAGCAGAAAGAATGGAACTGAAAGATGAGGATGAAGAGGTGGGCCACAAAAAGACACAGCCATTGCAGTCATCAGCTCAGTGCAGCTGTGGCTACAGGAAGAAGACCTATACAAGACTAGAGCCATTGATATTTCATCAGGGACGGGGAAGGGAGCCACAAGGCCCAGTTGCTAGGGGAGGAATTGTTTTTCTTCAATGCTGTACCCACTGATAAGTTACCCCTCATTCCGTAAATAACTCCCCACCCACAATCATGCAAGCAACCCTAATTCAACTCTGTGGTTCCTACACACACTGAAAAGAAATGAAAGTAGGAGGCAGAATCTTTTCAAAAGAAGAATGGTATCAATAGGACAGGGTGGAGGTAACAGGGAGTGACAATGGATAGAACTCATGGTATACATGTGTGAAACTTAAAAGATAAAAAAATATTTTTGATCTATTCACAAAGAAAAACCTTCTCCCTTACATGGCTTCCTCCACCAGAGTATTTTATCATTAAAAAAAAAGGAAATGAATGCAGTACCACTCTAAAATTCAAAACCAAGAAGAATTACAAATAATTCAAAGCCTAAGGAATGACCACAGAAAAGCTAAGAACATGTATTACACAGCCATACAAAAAGTCTGACTCCAGCTTACTCCCTTGCCCTTTTGAATCCTGACTGCCCCATCTGTGTAGTACATACCTTATAGGGTTATTATGATACTAAAATGTGATAATATGTTTTAACTATCTTAGATAATATTCAAAAATAGTAAGTACATAAGGAATGTTAAATGTAAATGACTTATTTCTCTATGGACAGAATAACGCATAAATATTTACAGAAAGCCAATAAATAAATCACTTTTCAAAACGGGGTGAAATTATTCCTATGAATACACACACACACACACACACACACAGATGCATACACATATAGTTTATGCAAAGAGTTCTCTGGCCCAATTTCCTTCTAACTTATTAATCCTAAACACGGGAGTAATGAGCCAAAGTATACAGAGTGTCTGTTTCATGCTCTGCCCATTTCATGCTCTGATCATCTCTGATGACAAGGATGTAGTCACAAAGGAGACTTCGGAGAAAGTCACCCAAGGCCTCTGCTCAAAATGCAAAAAGGAATAGGTTTAATGAGTGTCAGTCCTGTGGCTTATGCTGTGATCACAGAGAGTGGGCAGAATTGCTTTTAATCGTCTCACCTTTCCCTGGGGTAGAAAAGAAAACCAAAGACAGAATCTAAATTCATTGTCCTCCCCAGAAGGAAACCTATTTATAGAGACCATGCCGTCTTTAATTGTACTCAAGGAAGGTAGACAAAGCCACGCGAGGCAAGAGCAACTCATGTTCACTGAAGATTTAGTGCCAAGCACCACATTTTCTCCTCTGTGTACTCAGCATCCCCCATTGTGATGTGCCTATCTTAGGTTGGAGATCATGCCATCTCCCAGGCCTTTGATCCTGGCAAAGGCGATCCCCATGCAGCATCTATTGGCACAGAGACACCAGTTCCAGTGTCATTCAGTTGCTGTGACAAACACCTAGCCAAAAGCGACATGAAGGAGGAAAGGGCTTGCTTATTTATTTGGTTCACTCTTCCAGGTTATCAGTTATTGGCCATCATTACAGAAAAGTCAAGGCAGGAACTTAAAGTACCACATCCACAATCAAGAGCAGAGGGAGAGACAACCGTACCCTATGCCACCTGCTTGCTGGCTTCTGTATTCAGTTAGCCTTACACACTCTTACAGGTCAGGGCCTAGCACATGAAATGGCACTGCCCACAATGGGCTGGGACAATCAAAACAATCCCCACAGACATAGCCATAGGCCAACCTCATCTAGATAATTTATCAACTGAGGCTTTCTTCTAAATGATCCTAGATTATATACATTGACATTTACAACTAACCATCACACTACCTCACCTATGTAATCACCAAACTAGCTGGACCAACAGAATTTCTGCCAGACAGGAAGGGGTAATGAGGAGCACAAAGATGAATTCAAGGAGATCAACCCTAAGAAGATGCTGCCAGTAAGAGAAGGATACAGGAGAAAGCCTTTTCCTCTAAGCCCCATAAAAGAAGAGACTTGGTACATAGATATTCAGGATTGAGAGTTCTTGATGGTGGATTTTTTCCCTTGATCAGTATGTAGTGTCCTTCTGTGTCTTTTTTGATGACTTTGGGTTGAAAATCAATTTTATCCGATATTAGGATGGCTACTCCACCTCGTTTCTTGAGGCCATTTGCTTGTAAAATTGTTTTCCAGCCTTTTACTCTGAGGTAGTGTTTGTCTTTGACACTGAGGTGCGTTTCCTGCATGCAGCAAAATGCTGGGTCCTGTTTACGTATCCAGTCTGCTAGTCTATGTCTTTTAATTGGGGAATTGAGACCATTGATATTAAGAGAGATTAAGGCATAGTGATTATTGCCATCTGCCATTCTTGACGCTATCTTTATGTTTGAGTGGTTATCTACTTTTGGGTTTGATTCAAGAAGGTTATTATCTCATTTTTTCCAGGGTGTTGTTTCTCTCCCTGTATTGGAGGTTTCCACCTATTATCCGTTGCAGGGCTGGATTTGTGGAAAGATATTGTGAAAATTTGGTTTTATCATGGAATATCTTGGTCTCTCCATCTATGGTGATTGAGAGTTTTGCTGGGTATAGTAGTCTAGGCTGGCATTTGTGCTGTCTTAGTGTCTGCATGAGATCTGCCCAGGATCTTCTGGCTTTCATAGTCTCTGGTGAGAAGTCTGATGTGATTCGGATAGGTCTTCCTTTGTATGTTGCTTGGCCCTTTTCTCTTACTGCATTTAGTATTCTTTCTTTGTTTAGAACATTCGGTGTTTTGATTATTATGTGACGGGAGGTATATATTTACACAATGGAATACTACTCTGCAATTAAAAACAATGAATTCACGAAATTCCTAGGCAAATGGTCAGAACTTGAAAATATCATCCTTAGTGAGGTAACCCAATCACAAAAGATCACACATGGTATGAAGTCACTGATAAGGGGATATTGACCCAGAATCTCAGAATACCCTAGACACAATCAGCATATCAATAGATTTCTAAAAAGATGGAAGGAGAGACCCCTGGTCCTGGAAAGACTGGATGTAGGGGAACGCCAGGACAGAGTAATGAGAGGGGGTTGAACGGAGAAAAGAGGGAGGGAAGGGGGCTTATGGGACTTTCGGGGAGGGAGGAAACGGGAAAGGGGAAGTGATTTGGAATGTAAATTAAAAAAATAAAATAAAATTAAATTAAAAAAAAAAAAAAAAGAAGAGACTTGGGCTCTTCTTGCATTGGGATCACTTTGAATGCCCAGTAAGACTCTAAGCACTTTGTTCTGTCCAATGTTTAAAATACATTCTTCCGTTTCTCTTGGGATGTGAGGAAAAGAAAAGAACATAAGTAAAAAGCATTTAAAAAGATGTCTACACGGGCAGTGGTGGCACATGCCTTTAATCCCAGCACTTGGGAGGCAGAGGCAGGAGGATTTCTGAGTTCGAGGCCAGCCTGGTCTACAAAGTGAGTTCCAGGACAGCCAGGGCTACACAGAGAAACCCTGTCTCGAAAAACCAAAAAAAAAAAAAAAGAAAAAAAAGATGTCTACAGGGCAGTTCACTCAGCATCTCTTGCTATGCCTCATAAAATCAGCCTTGGTCTATGGCTGCATAGTAACATTTTCTCTTCTTCCTTTCCCTCCCCATCTCTTCCTGTCTGTCCCTTCCTCCCGCTGTCCCAGCTCCAGCTCCTCATCACTAACAAAAATTATATAGGTAAAGCATTAACTCAAAAGCCCCGGTACCTCAAGTTTTGTTCTCCAGGACCCTTAATCAAATGGGTAAGTAGTACTTTTCCTTTGCTGTCTTCTCTGTCAATGCTGGCTAGGAGAAAGATGTCTGGTCAGGCAGCCCAGCAAAGGCTGGAACAACTTTTGTATTGGCATTCGTCTGCATTCCTCTAGGGTGCAGTGAGCAAGGTGGGAAGAAGTAGAATGACAGAAGAACTCTAACTTCATCTTCTGCTTCCACTCTCTCCCACTTGTCTCTTACTAAGAACCAACAAAGGGAATCTGAACTTCACCAAAGTCCATGTAACTAAAGACTTTTAATCTGTTGACATGATGGCACTCTGCCAGAGTAAACAAACGTATTCTCATACCTTCCAGAGATCAAAAGTAAGGTCACTGGTTATAGAAAGTTATAGAAAGGTGGATTTTCACCAAATCAAAGGAATTTCCTGGTTACTAATGGTTTCTAGCCAAGGAATGAACTACTTGATGTGTTAATAAATGCCAGTCAAGGTATGGGCAAGTGGACATGGGTGTTTTCACAGAAAACTGTATCAGATTCCCTTCTGTGATAGTTGGTCTCTAAGGATGCATGCTCCTAGTATCGAAGCCTTCTCACCATGCTCCTTAGTGATAAATCTGAGGCAGTCAAATAAAAATAATAGAATTAAGGGAAAGTGATGCCACACAGCTTTGGAGACTAGGTCATAGGAAACACAGGATCTTTCACCTTGGTATTTTGGAGGGTTTGTTCTGGGGAAAAGTAGTCTCCACATGAAAAATGTCTCAGACCACTACTCTATAAGAAGGTATCTATGTAGCCATGCATGAGGAAAGGGAGAATCTGTTTCAATTGTCTTAGAGATGAATAAAGAAGTCATCTTGGGCATCCAACATCCTGACTTATGCAGTCATCATAGAATTCTACCTCCAACAGTCAAAACATTATGGCCACATTGAGACTCCAAGTGAGGACTGTACATCTGACTGCATGAAATGTATACAACTACAAGAGATCATTCTTTGACCACTTGTGGAGCTTGGCCTAGTCAGGGATGGTATCACCTATTCTCTTGCCTACCACCAACACATAACTGTTCTACCTATCAACTTCCCCATCCACAGCAGCTCCTGTCTCATTTTTTTTCCACATCTTTCCCAAACTGACTGCTTCTCAAGGCATGTTATCTACTTGAATGCAAGCAAAGAAACAGTGGCTAGATCCACCTTGACTCTAGCCCATTAACTCTGCCCCTCAGGGACCAACTTAGGCCAACATGCCCTACAGAGGAACACCACAAATCTATCTTCTCTGTTCTGTGGAAATGACAGGAACCACGGATAAACTTACTCGACATTCCTGGCAGGTCTTGGTTAAAATCCGCTGGCCCTCAGCAAGAACTTTTCCTCCATAGATACATTTTGCTGCAAGAAAAAAAAAAGCAGTTCATGCCTAGTCATGCTATGCTACAAAATGACCTCAGAATCCAAATCCAATAGATCCCACAGAAACATAGATTCCCTGAGTCTAAGTGATATAAACTTCTTCATCTAATGTAAGGAAGAATAGTATGCAAGGCCCAGAAGCCCTCAGCCAGACTTCAGCTTTTTGAGTTTACCTCGCCTTCATAGCAAAGCAAAATTAGTGGGAAAAAAAGCCAAATTTTGGGCAGAAAGTTTTGTGGCTGGGTAGGTGCCCCTATCACTCCATTGGTGTTTCTGCCTGGCTATAGGAAGTGGCCTCTTCAGGTTCCATATCCCCAATGTTGTGAGTCACAGCTAAGGTCACCCCCATTGATTCTTGGGTGCCTCCCTTATCCCAGGTTTCTGTCTCATCCTGGAGATGCCCCCCTACCTCCCCACCCCATCAGTTGCAGATTTTCATTCATTCTTGTGGACATCTGGCCATCCCTCTTGTCCCTCCCCACATTGATCATGAACCCCCCACATTCTCCTCCCCATCTCCTCTCCTACCCAAATCCCCCCTCCATCTGCCTCTCATGACTATTTTATTCCCTCTTCTAATTGATATTCAAGCATCTTTGCTTGTGCCTTCCTTCTTGTTTAACTTCTTTGAGTCTGTGGAGTGTAGCACGGGTATCCTGTATTTTATGACTAATATTCACTTATAAGTGAATACATACTGTGCATGTCTTTTTGGTACTGGGTTACATCACTCACAAGAAATGTAGTGACAAGGGATAGAACAGAGACTGAGGAAATGGCCAACCAATAACTAGTCCAACTTGAGACCCATCCCATAGACAAGTACCAATCCCTGACACTGTCAATGATACTCTATTATACTTGCAGACAGGAGTCTAACATGGCTGTGCTCTGACAGACTCCACCCAGAAACTGACTCAGATAGATTGAAGATGCCCACAGTCAAACAGTAGATGGAGCTTAGGGACTGGAACTCTTATAGAAGAACAGGAGGAAGGATTATGGGCCTAGAAGGGGATAGGAACTCCATAGGAAGATTAACAGAGTCAACTATCCTGGTGGACCCTTGGGGCTCTCAAAGACTGAAAAACCAACCACAAAACATACAAGGGCTTGACCAAGGCCTCCCTGCTCATATGTAGCAAAAGTTCAGCTTGGTCTTCATGTGGGTTCCAAATAACTGAATTGGGGCAGGGGTGCTATCAAAAAAGTTGTTGCCTGTACATGGGACATGTTCTAGTTGGGCTGCCTTGTCTGGCCTTAGTGGGAGATGATCCAAAGCCTTGCAGAGACTTGATGTGCCAGGGTAGTAGACCTCCCCACCCCCCTCAAAGGAGAAGGAGAGGAAGGATAAGGGAAGGATTGTGGGAGGGTGTGAAGAGGAGGGGGCTGTGATGAGCGTGTAAAATGAATTAGAAAGATAGATAGATAGATAGATAGATAGATAGATAGATAGATAGATAGATAGATAGATAGACAGATAGACAGATAGATAGATAATGATAGATAGCCAAAGTTTGTTCTCTCTCTCTCTCTCTCTCTCTCTCTCTCTGTGTGTGTGTGTGTGTGTGTGTGTGTGTGTGTGTGTGTGTGTGTGCGCGCGCGCGCACGAGCTCATGAGTACAAGTAGAAGCATGTACATGTGGTAGCTTTATGTCAACATCATCCTCTGTCCCTCTCCATCTTATTTGCTGAGACAGGGTCTCATACTGAACCTGGCACTCACTGATTCAGGTAGACTGACCAGTCAGTGACCTCCAGGATTTATTTGCCTGACTCTGCCTTTCCAGAGCTGCTACTGCATGGCCATGCCCTGCTATTTATTTGAGTACTGAGAATCTGAACTCATGTCCTCCTACTTGTTAGTGCATGTACTGAGCTACCACCACCTCCAGCCCAATCAGGAGTAGTTTTGATGCAGACAATCCTGCTATCAGGTGTGCCTCTGGGTAAAAGGCATATATATGTCTTGTTCATCAAAACTTTACACAACACTGAGGATCCCCTGTGTGCTTCTTTATGATCCTGAGAGTAGAGTGCCCTGAGCCCAGATGCACTTAATCATATTCAGACAACTAAGACAATCAGTCCAACCTGGCCAATTGTGATATCAGCACACTGGAGAAGAGGCCTTGAGAAAGGTGAGCTGTGTGGGCTAATGCAGAGGGCAGAAAGTGGAAGTCAGCCTTGCAGAACATTTCAAAGAGAAACAGCTCAATTTAGATTCTGCCAGGGCTCAGTCCTTGGCTTCACTTCCTGACTCATTTTAAGCATTTGCAGAATATGTCAATTTGCTATGACCCCTCTCTGATTCTACTAGATTTTCCAGCCACTTCAAGAGGAAACAGAAAGCAAAGGTCTGATTGAACTCTTTCCTGGCCTGAGAAGGGCCCTCTAGCCCCAGCTCTCTAGAGAAACAGAAATAAATACACTCTTGCCTTTAGTTCATAAACCGGCTTCACCTCTCAGGCCTTTTCTGTATCTATTAAAGTTGGGTTGATTAATTTTGGTAGTTCTCTGGTTCTACAGTCTTCGCATTCCCATCCAATGTTCATATTGTTTTGTAAGCATCTGCCCAACACTCATAGTAACAGAAAACGAAAAGCCCAAAAACAAATGCTGTTTTACTTAACATGTTACCTTTGTAGTGTAGATGCTCTGACATGATGACCAGGGACCTCCGTGACAACTGACATTTATACAGCTGTTGGAACAGTGTTACCCAACAGACCTCAGCCAACTGTTGATCTATGCTGTGCTATGGAGAGCCACTTTGCCCAAAGTCAAGACTCCTTAAAACATTAGCCCAAATCTGATAAAGCATTGATAAAATGACACAAAGTTCTGCCTTCCTGGGATGACTCAGGACAACTCTAAAAGGCCATTCTGACTGAGGATCCCAGTGAACTGAGGCATTTGCTATGAGTATCTTGCCAACCAACTTCTTCTGCTGATGTTGCTTCCTTCAGCGCCCATTCTGATGCATAAGCGATCCTGTGTGCCTTTCTAATAAAGCATGTAGAAATCTCCATGGTAGACTGGTCCTAGTCAACACCTAGCCTGCAGCACCCCACACCACCCAGCTTCACCTTAGTGCTCTCTTCTCAGTGAATGGCACCACTGCCTACCCCAGTTCCTTCAATGTGTACTTCTTACTCAGTCTCATGTCCAGTGAGGAACCAAGTCAGAGCAAGGCTTCCTGTTCAAGTTATGCTTCTCCATTCCCCACTCTGACCTTTATCCAGACTATCAGGGTCCTTCTTCTCCAGTGCTACCAAACCTCCCTGTTTTAACCACAGCCTTCCCCAGTCTGACCACAGACAACTAAAAGGGCATCATGGTCTGTCAGCTTTTCCTGATCTCTTAAAAAGTCAAAAACTTACCAATCCCTGTGCTTTTACTCAAATATTCATACTCTATCTATGTCACAGCTATTCTCTCTCTCTCTCTCTCTCTCTCTCTCTCTCTCTCTCTCTCTCTCTCTCTCTCTCTCTCTATCTATCTCTATCTCTCCTCCCCCCACATTGCCTATATTCTTGTCTTCTATAGAAGTTCTCAGATCTCCATTATCCACTGACACTCTCTGTCTTAGTTGAGGTTACTATTGCCATGAAAAAACACCATGACTAACAGCAACAAGGGGAAGAAAGGGTTTATTTGGGTTACTCTTCCACATGACTGTTCATCATCAGAGGAAGTCAGGACAGGAACTCAAACAGGACAGGAAGCTGGAAACAAGAGCTGATACAGAGTCCATGGATGGGCGTTCTTTACTGGTTTGCTGCTCATGGCTTGCTCAGATTGCTTTCTTATAGAATCCAGGACCACCAGCCTGGGAGTGGTGCCACCCACAATGGGCTAAGTCCTCCCCCATCAATCACTAATTAAGAAAATTCCCTATGGTCTTGTCTATAACCAGATCTTGTGGAGGCATCTTCTCAACTGAGATTACCTCCTCTCGAATGACTATAGCTTGTGTTAAACTGACATAAAACTAGCCAGCATGATTGACTCCTTGTCAACGTGACACACAAGCACATCACTATTAACCCACAACCTTTTCTTTCTTGTTCATCTCTAAGATTGCACATTAACAAAGACATCACTATAGAAACATTTTAAAAACTTAAAAAAAAAATCCCACAACCTTAAAATTCAAATTCCTTAAAAGTTATCTTTAAAAAAAAAATCCACTCTTTTAAAGTCCAAAATCTCTGTCAAACTCTAAAATATCATTTTTAAAAGTTTAAAGCCTCTCAACTATGGGTTTTTAAAAAAATAAAAAAAAATTAAATGTTTTCTTACTTCAAGAGGGAAGAACCAGAGTACATTCATGATCCGAACAAAGAAAAACCAAGACTTTAAAAATATAAGTAACTCAATGTCCACTATTTGGGGCTCACTCATGATCTTCTGGGCTCCTGAAAAGCCTTGAGTCACCTCTCTGGTTGACCCTCTGCAGCACACTTAGCTTGTCCGTCTTCCTATGTAAACTTTAGCTAGCTCCACTCCATCTCTGCTGCTATTCTCAATGGTTATCCTATGGCACTGGTATCTCAAAAACGCTTGGTGGTTCTTCTACAACTTGGATGCACTTTGAATAACCACCTCTCATGAGCTCTCTTCACAGTGTCAAGCCTCAATTTCCCTCTATGATGCCTTCAATTCTGGGGCTTCTACTACTACTGAGGCTGTACACCCTCTCCAATGACCTATCCTGGCTTCTCACAGTGCCAAACCTCAGCTGCTTTTCATGAACCTTCCATTTCTCCAAAACCATTACCACCTGGGTAACTACTACCATGTCTGGCTGTCAGTGAAATGTACAGCCTTGGTCAGCTCTGGAACACAGCTTCTGTGTGCTGACTCTCAGGAACCATCTCCCAGAAGAATTCATATCAATGGCAATGGTCTCTTCTTATTCACTGCTAAAGTCTTAGCTCCAGTCGACCAACATAAAGTATCCAAGCAACGCAAAGGATTTACTTTAGTAGTTCTGCTATCATATTAACCACAGCTAATTCTTCCATCCTAGCTAACCAGAATCACAGATTCTCAACTCAGAAGAGCTTGCTCAGTCAGCTGTCTTTTAGCAACTAAGACCACAAGTCAGGTTTGGCACCACTCACAATAGGCTGATTTCTCCCAATATCAGTTAATAATGAAAATGCCCCACAGCATTATCTACACTCCAATTTTAAAAATATTTTTTAATTTAGTTTTTTTTACTTATTTGCCTTATATCCCACTCACTGCCCCCCATCCCAGTCACCCCCCTCCCATGATCCTTCCCCTATGCCCCTTCCCCTTCTCCTTTGAATGGGTGGGGTCCCCTGGGTATCTCCCCACCCTGACACTTCAAGACTCTGTGAAGCTAAGTGCATCCTCTCTCACTGAGGCCAGACAAGGCAGATCAGCTAGTAGAACATATCCCATGTACAGGTAACAGCTTTTGGGATAGTCCCTGTTCCAGTTGTACCAGATGCACATGAAGACCAAGCTGCACATCTGCTACATACGTGCAGGGAAGCCTAGGTTCAACCTGTGTATGTTCCTTGGTTGGTTGTTCGGTCTCTGAGAACACCAAGGGTCCAGGTTAGTTGCCTCCTGTGGAGTTCCTATGCCCTCTGAGGCCTGCAATCTTTCCTTCTAACCTTCCATAAGAGTCCCCAAGCTCCTTCCACTGTGTACACCCCAATTTTATGGAGACATTTTCTCAACCTAGGTTAGCTTCTCTCAATCGTGTCAAGTTGACATAAACCTAACCAGCACACCATCCCAACACTACACACATCTGCTTCTATCTTTTTAGCATATACCCATCTCTTTTCATAGTTCTAACATATACCCATCTGTTTCCACCCTTATAACATATATAGCCATACAGTTCTACCCTCCCAAAATATATATCAGTTTTCACCCTTCCAAGATATTTATCCACCCATTTGCATCTTTCAACATATACACTCATCCATTTCCTCCCTCCCAGCATATATTCTTGTCCATTTCCATGCTCTCATATATGCCTTAATCTGTCTCCACCCTCCCCACATATAGCCATTTTCACCTGGTAGACAGACAGACAGACAGACAGACAGACAGACAGACAGACAGACATAGATCTATTTTAATGATGTTCCATCTTCTCTTAAGAAGAGAGAGAGAGAGAAAGAGAGAGAGAGAGAGCAAGAGAGTGTGTGTGTGTGATTGTCTGTCTGTCTGTACTGTACTGTATTTGTGATGTAAATTCATAATTAGGTGGTATACTAGCTGGTTTTGTGTGTCAACTTGATACAAGGTGGACTTATCAAAGAGAAAGGAGCTTTAGATGAGGAAATGCTTCCATGAAATACAGCTGTAAGACATTTTCTCAATTAGTGATCAAGGGGGGAGGGACCCTTGTGGGTGGTACCATCTCTGGACTGGTAAACTTGGGTTCTATAAGAAAGCGAGCTGAGGAAGCCAGGGGAAGCAAGCCAGTAAGTAACATCCTTCCATGGAGTCTGCATCAGCTCCTGCTTCCTGACCCTGCTTGAGTTTCAGTCCTGGCTTCCTTTGGTGATCAACAGCAATATGGAAGGTGTAAGCTGAATAAACCCTTTCCTCCTCAACTTACTTCTTGGTCATGACGTTTGAGCAGGAATAGAAACCCTGACTAAGACAGGTGGATAGGTACATGGTTTGAGGGTGCACACATCTATGTACAGGAAGGCCCAAGGTCAATCAATATCAAATCTCTTTCCTCTGTTTGCTCTCACCTTTATTTTTTGAAAGTCTTGCATTAAACATGAAAATCATCAATTTAGCTAGGCTGGGGATCCAATGAGTTTTGGGAATCTGCTTGCCTCTGTATATACACATGGATGAACCTCATAGGTTCACGCCACTATGTTCAACATTCCCATGGGCTCTGGGAGTCCTAGCCCTTGTCCTCATGTCTGTAAAGCAGGCATTGCACAGACTAAGCCATCTCTCCAGCGCCAAGCAGTCGATCTTGAGCCTGAACCCTAATGAACTCTCCTACTTGCTGTTTCCATTGCTCTTCGGACCACACCCTGGCAGAGCATATATCACATTGTATCTTAACTACACACTTAATTCTACATCTTTCCTGCTGTCACCTCCATGAGAGTCAGAACTGTGTAGGCATAATTGTGAATCCCACCTCAAGCTCAGTGCTTCTCTGGGCTTATTGTTGACTAAAAATGATAAACACCGCTTCAACTTCAACCTAACGAGCTCTAGTGAGTAGTAAAAAGGAAAAAATAAAATAAAAAAAGACCAAAAACCAACAACAACAAATCTCCTGACCTGCTAGGAGTTATTTCTGCTACTCCATATAGCTTCAAACATCCAACAGTTTCAGAGCAAATGCAGCAACAATAACAACACATAAATAGAGGAATGATACAGTTCCCTAAGTGATTCTTTCCTTGTTTCTTCATTTAAAAAAAAATATCATTTATGCCCCAGTGTTCTAGATAAATCCATGACTGTGTCTCATTGCTCCTAATGACACTCTTCCCCCCCCCCACCCCTTTGTCTTACACAGGAAGAACACATCTCCAAGACCCTGGGATTCCTCTGTGATAAATTCCCATACTTCTGAAGACAGCAGCTGCCAACTTGGCGAGATGGCTTGCTCCAGAGTGACAGTTCTGCTAAACACACTACTGTCAACACTGCCATCTGTTTCTTGGCATGGGCTGGATAATGCAGAAATTCTCCTTTTCTTTCCCTTTGGCCCCTTGCCACTCTACAATGGTATTAACACGCTTGCTACCCTGTCTTGAAACATTCGGCTGGCTCCTTTCTGTTCTGGCAGGCTCATCCAGGACTCCTATATGGAGATAAAAATGCCCTACTGTTTATGCTACACTCAGAGACACATCCTGCATCCACCAGGCTGCTATAAAAAATAAATGTCTGCTGAATTTCATGCCACCACATCATAGGGAGCTTTGGGGCCTGGGGAATGACACCAGCCTCTGTCTGTATGTCTCTACCACTTGCTGCTGTGTCAAGGTGCAGAAAGTGCATAAGACATGGATGCCAGGTATCCACAAAATAACCTCAGACAACTTTTGGGATTGGAAAGTCCCCCTGTGTTCATATTCTCCCCTACTGCTCTGATAGCATCCCTTCCTTCGCTGTCATCTCCTTCTTTATGTAGAACACCAGTCCTCATTATCAAACCTCTTGATCTGCAGCCAAAAGACTTCTTTTTGATGTCTGAGGAAATTCAAGCGCAAGGTGAGTCAGGCCCTGCTGCCTTTGGATGAGAACTGGAGAATTCATTCCTACAGCTTTCAGCGTGGGCAGAAATGCAAATGGATACCTGGAGCCCTTCATGTCACACCAGGGATGTGCAAAGTAGAGTATTTCACAGTGTCCAACCATGAAATTGAAACCCGGCCCCAGCACACACTTCCTCATGATGTCAGAAACAAGCATACTGGGCATTTAGAGACAGTTTATTGTTCCTTTTGCACCCAAGGACATCCAGGACTTTGGATTTGACCTTGATTTCTCGAGTTCAGGGGCTGGTCACTTTGGCCACTTGGGTGCACACTGAATGAACAATTGACAGGTGCTGCTTCTGTTGTCCCTGTCAGACATGCACAAGAGGTCCCTCTGTCCACATTCAGATCTTCATTCCCTTACACATGTCAGCCATCCCTGGGCACCTGGTGACTTTGACATAGCACTCTGCTTTACACTAAAAGTACCTGACAGATCAGAAGTACTAAATACCCAAGAGTTCTCCCCATCCTCAGTAAATCACTTTGGTGAACTTACTAACTCCCCATATCGGAGTAAGATGCCCACATCAAACTGGGTATCACCAAGGCATCTCCAACCCACAGATGCCAAACAGAAGGCATAATATACACAAGCACACACCAACCTGTTTCTTCCCTTTGCCATCTCTGTATTTCACGTTGCTTGTCTCCCGTGGGCTCTCCTTCAAAACATGGCACCTGCTCTCACACAGACACTCATACAAATCAGCACTTATATGCCAGGTCCTTTAGCTATCACTCATAGCTATCCTTCTCTTCCTCTCCCCAGGCAGTCTCTGTCTGCTTGCCCCATCACCTTCATATGGAATATGTCCAAGTCCCAGGCTTGGCCACTGCCTCCAGCTTGGTTAACACAGTGCCCTTTCTTAAATCACTTCTCTGAGTGCTTTGTAGCCCTGCTTTAAAACTTCATTTTTTTAAAAAAAAATATGTCTATATGTGTGCACCTGTGTAAGTTTATGTATACTATGTGAATGTAGATGTCCAAGAAAACAACAGGGTATCAGATCCCCTGGAACTGAAGTTACAGGCAATTGTGAGCTGTGAATGCTAGAAACCAGACCCAAGTTCTCCACTAAGCCATCCACAGAGTGCCAACCACTACCCACCCGCCCACCCCCAAAAAACCTTAAGTTTTTAAAATAACCTTATATTTATTATTTTCTTTTATCATTAATTTATTTATTCACTTTACACCCCAGTCACATCCCCCTCCTCGCTCCTCTCTTCCCAATCCCACCCTCACAAATCCCTCCCCCCATTACTCCTTCTCAGAGAAGGGGAAGCCCCCCCCCCATTGGGTACCTCCCCACTCTGGGATATCAAGTCCCAGCAGGACTAAGCACATCCTCTCCCACTGAGGCCTAACCAGGCAGTCCAGCTAGGGGAAGGGGAGACAGCTCCTGCTTTAGTTGTTAAGGGGCCCACATAAAGATCTACAAATGTACAGGAGACTTTGGTCCAGTCCCTGGATGCTCTTTAAAACCTTAATTTTTAAGTTAAAAACACCAATTCTATACTTAATTCTATATGCCTTTTTTAAAAAACCTGTGTGTTTCCCTCTGACAGGTATGTTCATACTCACATGGACACTTAAAAAGTTCCTATTAATTTCCAAATATATTGCTAAAGTGTTGTTGTGAACATTCCTAAACATGCATGTGTCCACACTACACTACAACTGTCCCACTTCAATTCTGGACACTGGAAACTGTGCCTAGCTCAGTGGGAGCTTATTTCACAGCCCTAACCATACACTGGAACCCAAAACTACCTAACAGAGATGTCTATTTAAAACCTTACAGGCAGTGGTGGCGCACGCCTTTAATCCCAGCACTTGGGAGGCAGAGGCAGGAGGATTTCTGAGTTCGAGGCCAGCCTGGTCTACAAAGTGAGTTCCAGGACAGCCAGGGCTACACAGAGAAACCCTGTCTCAAAAAACCAAAAAAAAAAAAAAAACCTTATGAGAAAGTCTTTCAGGCCAGAAGGTCTCAACCTATATTAAATATTAACCTATTGTATTCATATTCCCACTGAATCTCTGAGTATCAAAGTATCATCAGAGTTACTGAGAAGTTGAGTTCTATATAACCAACTTGATCTGGACTCTACATAAATATAAAACTCCACCATTATCATTAGATTGTGTCTCAGCATCCTGGAAAATACGGGCAGCTTTCTGGGATTATCTCATCACTCGACAATTCTCAAATTAACTAGAATACAGAAAAATGTCCATCTCCCTGATAGATAATAAAGGGAATCAATTATATGTAATCAAGGTCTTGAGAGCCAGCAAGATGGCTCAGCAGGTAAAGGCACCTTCTGCAAAAGCTGATATATGAGCTCATTCCCTGGACATACATGGGAGAAGATTCAAACTGACAGCCAGAGTTGTCCTCTGACTCCTACATGTACACACACACACACACACACACACACACACTAAATAAATAAATAAATGCAAAGGGGTCTTAAGAGTGTCAGTTTGGGGCCCAATGATTCTAGAATGGACAATCTTATATTAAGGCAATTCAAAATAATCAAAAAAATGTGTTTCTATTTGAAGTGCATTATCATAGAGTCCTTATAATAGTGAAAAATAGGAAACAGCCTGGACTTTTGATAACTGAAAAATGTTTATGCAACAGTGAAACAGTGGGAAACTGAAATTCAGTAAAAATAGGATTCATTGTCTTTAAAACTATGCAGACACATTTAAGCGATAATGGCTAAGTCAGCAAAGCAGAATATATAAATTTCATTTGTCTGTTTGCTTGCTTGCTATTTTGGTTGGGGGATGTTTTATTGTTGGCTTTTTGAGATAGAGTCTCATGTAACCCAAGCAAGTCTCAAACTCACTATATGGCGGAAGGTGGCCTTGAACTCCTAACCCCTCCTAACCCCCATTCAGGAATGCATGCTTGCACGAAGCTAGGCTGCCACATTTCTATCTGGAGGTTTTCTATCTAGATCAGGTGCTTTTATGAAAAATCTGCAGGATTTGTAGTCAGCAAAGCTAGTGTGAGATCTCACTAGCCTTGTGGCCTTGGGAAACTGATTCCCCCTAGGCTGAATGTCTGGTGAAATGGGGTGCTAACAATGTAAGTTACCTTACCATGAGAAGCCAATACATTGAACGGAAGTTTCCAGCATAGTACAGTACATAGCAGGCACATGCAGGCCTCTCTCCATCTTAGTTTACTTTGTGTTCTCTGCAATGGTGGTGAAGAACAATTTTCTAAGATCTGTCCTTTATGTATACATGTGAGTGCTTGTATATATGTATGTGCATCATGTTTGGTACCAGTGCCTATAAAGGAAGGTGCCAGGTCCCTTAGAAATAGCATTACAGATGGTTGTGAGATGCCATGTGGATGTTGGAAATTGAATCTGAGTCCTCTGCAAGAGCAGCAAGTGTTTTTAACTGCTGAGACATCTTTCCAGCCTGAAAAGGTATTCTTTATCATTATTACTTGGGTTGGCAAACACTGAAGAGAAATGTTTCAGTGTTTTTTTTGTTTTTTTTTTTTAAGCCTACAGCACCCGGTATTCCCAGGCGGTCTCCCATCCAAGTACTAACCAGGCCCGACCCTGCTTAGCTTCCGAGATCAGACGAGATCGGGCGCGTTCAGGGTGGTATGGCCGTAGACTGTTTCAGTGTTTTAAACTAATTTCATACTGAAAGTTCTAAAAAGGGCACCTTAATAACAAGAGATCTATCCAAATCCTCAGAGAAACTAAATACAGAATTTGACCCTTAACTTGATCATTTAAAATAAATAAAAAAAACCAAACCACATAAACTTGGAGGGTTGTACATTCACACTCCAAGTCCAGCCTGGTGTTAGAGCCTGGAGAAGCGACTTGGTCACTTCAGATGTTAAAAAATGGGGGACAGTCATTAGGGTTGGTGGGAGGCTGTTTCTGAGGAGGAAGAACTTGTGTAATGTCTGCTGCAATGGTAGAGATTGAGTCGTTCAGCCCTTCTTATTCAGCATCACATCAACAGCCACTGCTTTAATTCACAAATGTTAGCTGGGTCCTGAAACACAGGGAAATAAACTCAAAAAGCACAGAGGATCACTCTGACCCTTGGTGAATACTTACGTCTGCAAACTTTACAACACTGGCCAGAAATGTGCACAGGAAGTGAGTCTGGGGAACAGTTGAGCGGGGGACAGGACATCCTTCGGCACTCCACAGCACCACTCTGAGAAAGGAAAGACAAAGGGGTCTCTGAGGTGCTCGATTAACATGTCTATTTCTGAGGAAGTTTGCCTCTCTTCTCCAGGACCTCAGGGAGACAGGGCAGTGTGGGGAATTCCCAGGCCCCACCACAACCACAAATAAAGCTTTCTCTCCAGCTGGAATGAACCTGTGTTACCTCAGTTACTTTTCTGATAAACATCACTGGCTTCATCCACCTGCCCATGTGGACTAAGTAGATTAGGCAGAAAACAAAAAGCCTATTTCTATGAGAACATAAATAACACCTTCAGTAGACCCTGTCAATCATTTTTAAGGCTCTTACAATTCATTTTGTGTTTTCCTAGACAAACAATGGCATTCTTCAGATATTTATCAAGTAATTTCAACTGGACAGGGTTTACATACTAATCTGAGGTGAAGTTCTTATGATTTTTCTGAAACTAAAGGAGTCTACAGATGATGGATATTTTGTAAAGTAGGGAGAGGTAGATATCTGCAGTTCTCAGGAACAGACACCTTGCAAAAATATAATACAAGTATTGAGAGACTAATTAAACTGTTAAAAGTTTATGGTGGGAGCTAGAGAGGTGACTAAGTGTTTAAGAGTATATAGCACCCTTTTATAGAATCTGAGTTCAGTTCCCAGCACCTATGTTGTTCAGCTCATAACCACTAACAACTCCAGCCCTGGAAGAACCCAACACTTATGGCTCCTGTGAGCACCTACATTCTCACCCACATACTCACACAGAGACACACTTTAGTACACATAATTACAAGTAATACAATAAAATCTTAAAGTGTGTATTCTAGGAGAAAGAATAAAGAGAATAAAGCTCTTAACTTTAGGGCAGGAAATCAAAGGGATCTCTGCCTCCCTCCACACCTGACTTTCAGACTCAAGATAGTAAGTTATTTAAACAAAGATAGAGCAAAGAGTATAGAAAAAAAAGAAGATTTTAATTTCCAAGTATTTGGAAATTGCTAGCTTTATTAAAGGTGAGAGGGTATAAAGGAAGTAGCACTATGTGCTAAGTAGCATAGCCACATGCTAATCAGCGGACCTGTGTCTTGAAAGAGAAGACTTAAGCTAGGGGCTTACTTTGCATGTGCAGTTCCTGCAGTTGTCACCATCCACCCAGGAGTCTTGGTCCCTGTAGAGCAGCCCACTCACTTGGCAGGTCTTCTCACAGTGGCAATTTTCCAGTTGACCAAGTCTCGTCTCTGCATAATTCAGCTGCAGAAAAGATTTAGTGGCTATAATTTGTGTGATTAGATTGCACTGTTCCAGCAAAGCTAATAGTAATAAGGAGGGGGAAAAAATCCAAGGAAAGAGAGAAAAAAAAATCACTGAGTGGTTTCCTGATTCTTAACAGAATCTGTTTTCTGGTTTTCACACAGGTAAAAAATCACACTAAATTGAAGACATGCTGTCTCCCGTGGTCTAATGAACATCAAATGAGACATTAAATGGTGTTTCCAGAGCCTCATGGGTATCTATGACAGCATGTGCTTACAGCACAAACCCACACAGATGTGCTGGCAATGAGAGTGTTCCCAGGAACTGATTAGGACACTGAGTAGAGATTTAATTGGGAAGCCTTGTGAGCTCACATCTGTCTCCCACCATCCTCTCTATGTAGTTCACAAAAGTGAAGACATAACTTCCTCTCAGATGAAAATTCTGGGGACTTGCAACAAGAAAAAGAAGCCATTGGAGAGTACAGTATCTTCCCAGGTCAGTGTTCCCAAACAGAATGCCCAAGAATTCATTTGAACATTCAGAGGTAGATCTGGGGAGGTTGAGAAAACCCTATCTGAGATCAGGAGGATTTGGTTGGTTGGTTGGTTGGTTGGTTGGTTGGTTGGCTGGCTGGTTGGGGGAGAGGAACAGAGATGACTCACTCGGTGAGTAAAGCACTTGCCAGGCAAGCGTGAGGGCATGAGTTCCATCCCCAGCACCCAGGTCAAAGCTGGGTGCAGCAGTTGTCTGTAACCATGGTACAAGGGAGATGAAGACAGATCTCTAATGTTCATTAGACAAGCAAGCTGAATTGAAGGACTCCTGATTCAAGGGGAGATGCTATCTCAAAAATAAGATGAAAAGTGGAGAAAGAAGACACTGACATGGGCCTCTGGCCTCAAAATACAGAGACAGAGAGAGAGAGAGACAGAGAGAGAGAGAGAGAGAGAGACAGAGAGAGAGACAGAGAGACAGAGAGAGAGAGAGAGACAGAGACAGAGACACAGAGAGAGAAACACAGAGAGAGAAGGAGGAGGAAGATGAAGAAGATGATGATGATGATGATGAAGAAGATGAAGAAGAAGAGGAAGAAGAAGAAGAAGGAGGAGGAGGAGGAGGAAGAGAAGGAGAAGAAGAAGGAGGAGAAGGAGGAGAAGTAGAAGGAGAAGAGGAGAAAGAAAGAAAGAAAGAAAGAAAGAAAGAAAGAAAGAAAGAAAGAAAGAAAGAAAGAAAGAAAGAAAGAAAGAACTCAAGAAGTTAAACTCCAGAGAGGCAAGTAACCCTATTAAAAAATGGGGTACAGAGCTACACAAAGAGTTCTCACCTGAAGAATATCTAATGGCTGAGAAGCACCTAAAGAGATGTTCATCATCCTTAGTCATTAGGGAAATGCAAATCAAAACAACCCTGAGATTCCATCTCACACCAGTCAGGATGGCTAAGATCAAAAACACAGGAGACAGCAGTTGTTGGCGAGGATGTGGAGAAAGAGGAACACTCCTCCACTGCTGGTGGAATTGCAAGCTGGTACAACCACTCTGGAAAGCAGTCTGGCGGTTCCTCAGAAAACTGGGCATGACACTCCCGGAGGATCCGGCTATACCACTCCTGGGCATATACCCAGAGACTTTACCTGCATGCAATAAGGACACATGCTCCACTATGTTCATAGCAGCCTTATTTATAATAGCCAGAAGCTGGAAAGAACCCAGATGTCCCTCAACGGAGGAATGGATTCAGAAGATGTGGTATATCTACACAATGGAATACTACTCTGCAATTAAAAACAATGAATTCACGAAATTCCTAGGCAAATGGTCAGATCTTGAAAATATCATCCTTAGTGAGGTAACCCAATCACAAAAGAACACACATGGTATGCAGTCACTGATAAGGGGATATTGACCCAGAATCTCGGAATACCCTAGACACAGTCCGCATATCAATAGATTTCTAAAAAGATGGAAGGAGAGACCCCTGGTCCTGGAAAGACTGGATGTAGGGGAACGCCAGGACAGAGTAACGAGAGGGGGTTGAATGGAGAAAAGAGGGAGGGAAGGGGGCTTATGGGACTTTCGGGGAGGGAGGAAACGGGAAAGGGGAAGTGATTTGGAATGTAAATTAAAAAAATAAAATAAAAAAAATTAAAAAAAAAAAGTCAAATGTAGCTCTTGGTTGAGGTGTCCGCTGTGACACCCATATAGAAGACTGACTCAGCCTTCCTACCCCCTACTTCCTTCGCATAAAGTGTCATTGTAAGAATCAAGTACCAATTCCTAAATTCTCTTTTCTTTCTAAATCACACCTTCTCTACCAGTGCTTTGCATGTGTTTCCCTTAGAGATGAGAGCAGCCTTAGAACCAACTATGACTATTGCAAGCCAGTATCTTAGGTATAATGGTGAGCCTGGGAAACAACATCTTTCTTTTATCCCACCATCTTTCTTTATCAAATTGTGCAACAGTTTTATGCATTTATATAATAAATTTATGTCATTTTCACATGCAGCCTGTCCTCCCTCATCTCCCTTTCTCTCCCTCTGGAGCCCTTTTTCTTACCAAGTCTTCCTCCTCTTTCCATGGTTCTTTTCTATGTGTGACCCCTGATCTTAATTATAGCTTCTTACCCAAGCATGTGTGGGAGGTTCACCAGAGCAGGAGCAAATCACCAGTGGCTACCACTGAAGACAATGAGGCACACCCCCAACAGCTATCAACTGCCAACAGTGGGTTTCATGCTCTCTCCCTGTGTTTCTAAACAGCATTACTCTCTGGAAATACAGTTCATGTGTAATTCTAACCTACAGTATGGTCATTTGTGGCCATTTCCTTCACCCTTTTCCTCTGAGCACTTGTAATTTCTCAGGGAAAGGTGCCTCCTATGGTGAGATGCAAACAGCAGAGAAAGCAGACCCCTCAACTACCTACATGCTCCATGTTCAACCTGGAGTTGAGAACTGGCAGACTTGCTTTAAACCCTCTACAGGTCCTTCTAATACGTATGATCTTCCAAAGCATTGCATTTTCCTTAAAGCTCCAGCCTAATTATAGAGTTTCTAGAATCTATGGTAATTAAGATCTTTGGGAATTCTTTAGGAAGCACAGATAAAACATACTTCCAAGAGTCTGGCGAGGTTAAGTAACCAAGCCACATATACATCAAAGATAATAAAATGACAGCTCATCACTCACTATATTTATTCCATCTATTAGCCCCAGTAGTTCCTACATGAGATGGAGATGAACAAAAACAGAAATGAGCTAGATATACCTGCTAAAAGTAGCTCCAAATGGGGCTTGTGAGCTCAACAGGAAGTGTGTGTGCCCTCACTGTGAAAATCTAGAACAACTCTAGTGTCTGTGTAACACCATGAAAGAAAGTCCTTAAAGACCCATGATCTGAGAGGGAGCTTTACCTACTGAAGTTCTGTGACATGGGCACTTATCTGAGGTCAGCCTTTGCGATGTCCAATGTCCATCCAACAAAGCTGAGCTATGTCCATCTGTGAGGCTCCAGTCCTAAGAAAACTTCATTTTTAATGTAATGCAACCTGTTTTCCTATCTAAACTTTCTTTTGACTTTTAATATATTTAGTTCTGTCTAGCAACATGGAAAAGCCCTAATCTGTATATTAAGGAGAGTGTAATAAACAGATAACAAAGGCAAAGGGATATTAAGGTTTAAAAAATCTAATTTTTCAAAGGCATTTAATATGTAATCTTGCCTTTTTTTTTCCTCTGCTAAATCCTATAACAACAATAAAGGAGAAAAACAGCTCTGAGTTAAAAGAAATAAATTACATTTTCTGCCATTGGTGGGAGCATGCTGAATTTATACAAATTCATTTTGGAAAGCTATTTCTACACAACTCTCTCTCTCTCTCTGAGGATGCCTGAGATCTCAGATAGATACAGTCTCAGGTCTGCATCTCCATTGTGTTTACCTTTGTTCTCGCACTTATCTAAGCAACCACAGACTGAATCATTTATTCCTAGCTCTACACATTCGAAGACAGACAGTGGAGGGCTTTTTCACAGGGAGAGGTCAATGAATGGATCCAAGTACATTAGTCATACAGTAGATTGCTTTTCTGCTTTGAAGTACTATCTGATGCTTGTTATATAGATGGGAGGAAATGTAAATCTTCTACTGTTAAACCTGAAAGCCTAATTGGAAAATCATCACTGAGTTCCTCAAATAAGAAAGGTCCCAAAATTAAATATGTTATAGCTTCAAATGCTTCTCTAAATGGAACTTTATTTGCCTACACAAATTTTAAAGAGATAAACAAAAGTAATCAAGAAATTCCAACTCTAGGACGTGGCAAGTTGGTATAACAAGTAAAGTTGCTTGTTGCCAAGAATAAAAAACTGAGTTCCATCACCAGATAACACATGATGGAAGGTGGTTATCTAACCAACACATGGGCATTGTGCTGCATGTATATGTGTACAAGCATAAATTAAGTAAACAACATTTTCAAAAGGAATTCCCAGTCAAAGAAAAATCTAGCTAGCTCTGATTAATGTCTTAGAACTCAGTATCACAGAACTCCAAAAACTAAACACTAAAAATACCAACAAATGAATTTAATGTAGGAAAACACAGTTCTTAGGGAACAAAGTACAAATAGGCAATATGCATGTGAGAAAATGTTCACCCTCCTTGTGAAAGCCAGTTTTCAATAGTCAACTGATCACAGTCTAGAATTTCCTGGCTTGAGAGTCTAAGTGAGGACTTGTCTAGATTAGGTTTACCTGTGGGCATGCCCGTGAGTGATTTTTCTTCATTTGGTTAATTGAGGTGCAAAAACCCACCCTGAATGTAGAAAGCATCATTTTCTGTGCTGGACGCAGAGCTAAATGCCAAGGAGAGAGCATGAGTACTTATCTACCCATTCACTGCTCTCCGCGCCTGACTGTGGATCCAATCTGAGCAGTTGCTTCAAGCTACTGATACCTTAACTTCCCAGTTAAGGATGGACTAGAACCTGGAACAAAGAGCCAAGAAAGCCTCATCTCCTTTAAGTTGCTTTTGTCCAGGTCTCTTCTCACAGCAACAAGAGACAAAATTAAGACTTTAGCCATCTGAGATATGGGCTGAGAGAATCCATCTCTCACCTCAGTCAGAATGGCCGTTCTCAAGAACACAAATAAAAGCAGCCACTGATGGGGGTGCAGTCAAAAGGGACCCTGTACACTGAGTGGGAACATACACTAGTGCACTTACTATGGAGATCAGTATGAAAGTTCCTGAGAATAGACATACTAGATGGCCCAGCTACGCCACTTCTCAGTGTTCACCAGATCAGTACACCACAGAGAGACTTGCATGTCTCTGTTCACAAAGCTAAGCTAGGAAACCAACCAAGGTGCCCAACAACAGAGGTGTGGATACATAAAATGTGTACATACATACAATGGGATTCTTTTTCAGCCATAAAGAATAATGAAGGTATGTTATTTATAGGGAAAACATAGATACAAATAAAGATAATCGTATAAGGAAACAGTCAGTCTCAGAAAGGCAGTGTTTTCCTTACTTTTCATTACTATAGTAAAGACCTTAACCAAAAGCAACTTGAGATGGAAAGGTTTATTTCTGCTTACAGTTTACTATCTATCATGGGAGGGAGGAAGGCAAGGCAAACTCAATGGAGGAAACTGAAGGCAGGAACTAACAGATTCCATAGAGGGCTGCTCCCTCACTTCTTCTCATGGCTTGCACAGTTTTCGTTTTTATACAACTCAGGACCAAATACTGAGGGGTAGCACCATGCTCTGGACTTGCTCTCCAGAAGGACTTTGAGGTTTCCACTGCAACCCAGGCGTGAAAACCCATATATAACATATCATATAAAATATCCCTTCAAGTCCTCTCTCTTCCCGCTGCAGATGAAAGCCCTGACAGCACCTAGGAGATACTGCTGGTATTTGTGATGTCTAGCCACTGAGGAAGCTTACATTTCTTTAGAGACCACTGGTGGTTCCCGGCTGACCAGTCTGAACAGCAGCCAATGCTCACTGAATGTGCATCATTATCCTGCACCAAAGCTCATAGGCTGATGTCGGAAATAATTATCTCTATAGATGGGGATGCGGCAGCTGGAAAAGTCCAATGATTTGTTGAAGACTAGGAACATAGACAACAATGACAAAAGAAGGCTTAGGCACAAGTCATTATGATTCCAAATCCTTGTCTCCATCTCTGCCCTGAGCTCTCTGATTATACTTGTGTCTAAATCACAGCTGTTGGATAACCCAAACCAAGCTCCAATCACATCCAACTAACACTTGTCACACTGGGACTATTTAATTGAAGATAAGCCCTGACTCCAAGTGATTTGATACCATCCAGTTCTCTTTGCATCTTGGAACTATATTTAACTTCCAGTTGGCCCCACATCCTTCAATCAGCCAAAAGGATAAGTGATGTTTTGTTCCCACCAAGATGGTAGACCAGATGCCCTGAAGGACTTCTCTGCTTGAATGAACTAAAATCTTGTATCAAATGTTTAAGTAAACACACACACACACACACACACACACACACACACACATATATATATATATATATATATATATATATATATATATATATATATATATATATAAAGTCACCATAGATGCATCTCAAAAGAAAGATACAGAAGCCAAAGCAGAGTGACAGAAGGTATCCCAAGTGACTAGCAAGTACCAGTGCCAACCTGTACCCTGAAGGTTTCTGCTGAAGTTCAGAGCACTTGAGCTCTCCTCTTTGATGGTTGTTATATGGGTAGAGGCAGATAAATAACATAGTCTAAGAGTATAACCCTTAAAGGAACCTCCTGTACAAAGGAAAGGCTGTGGAGGGTAAATGGAAAGGAAGTAAGCCCTATACTTAGCACAGAAAGGGTAGCCCTTGCACAGCACATACACATACACAGAAAGGCCTTCCTGTTCAGACTTTACCACCAGCAGGAGGGAGAAAAATTTGTCCTTGAGAAATTCTTTACAAGTTCTTCTCACAGATTTCACCTGGCCTACTCTGGGCTGGGAGAGCCACTCTGAAATAAGATGATATAAAAAGAAGGATCCTCATCATTTTTGCAGAAGCATAGACAGTGTGCCAGTTTCCAAGGAAAACAAGCAAAGGGAAAGGGAAAAAGCCTTGTTCCTGACCAGGACTTCCTCCTCACTAGGTGGCTGCAGGTGATACATTCACTCCCTACAGTGAACCTGAGAACTCAGCCATAGCTCTGTGAAGTAGCCTTTTTACATATCTTCTTCCTTCTCCATTCTGATAACTCCATCCTCTTGCTATCCACCATTTAACGTCCACCTCCTCTCTTCTACACATTTTATTTTATTTCTCTTTACAACCCTCTTTTCTCTAACCATAAAGTTTCTTAGATATGGCTGGAATTTCAAGGTCTAAAAGTCTTGAGTTGTGTACATGAGTGCCTTCTATTTTCTCTGGAAGAGACACCTACCCATCTTAACCTCCAGTCTTCTCCTCTGTGAAATATGTTGACAAATTAAGCTAAGCTCTCAGAATTATTTGGAGAATTAAGAGAATAGTAAACATAAAAGATAAGCATTGGATCAAACACATAGAAACTACTCAATAAGTTTACCTAATGAATGAGTTTCTCATTTTTTTCTACATTAGTGTAATTCCATAGGTCAAATTCTATCTACCGTTTATTTTTGTATAGCCTGTAAGCTAAGAATGGTTCTCACACTTTTCAATACTTATATTTTAGGTTATTCATGATTATATTTAATAAAACAAGCATATACGCAGTATCCTAAATTTTGCGTCTTGACCTGGAAAAGCCTACCATTGGCTAATTAGGTTTTGTCTGGAAAGTGTGTGTGTGTGTGTGTGTGTGTGTGTGTGTGTGTATCCAGTTCCAATTCTAGATTACCAAAGCTTCCAAACAATGCCATGAAAACGGATACACTCCCTTGTAGAACTACACATCTAGCTAGTTTAGAAGGAACAGACATAAATTCACAAAGCACCAAGGGAGAAGGTTTGGAAGGTGAATGAAACCATTTTCATTTTCAGCTTGTAATTTCCCACAATTAAATGTCTTCCACTTCACAAATGCCCACTTTATATAATAATGTTTGAAGGTTAGAGTTCATTGTGTCTCCTAGACAGTGCACAGCTCAAAAGAGAAAAATGGCACTGCCCACAATGGGGGAGAATGGGAAAGAAAAGAACATCCTAGGAGCTGAGAATGGAGGCCAGCCATCACCTGAAGCTGAGTGGCTTGTGACTTGTTCTAAAAATTTGCTAGAATGCTAAAATATAATTACCAGTATTGAGATCAAGCTGCTACAGACAATGTGACATAAAAGCCTCTGTGTGCCACCAGCTGGGATGGCGAATAATTGCCTGTGATTCAAATTTTCTCCACACTCTGAAGGTGAAAAGCTATTGCCTTTGGACTCCAGCCTCGGTCTCCATCTTTCTCTTTACAAAAGCTTTCTCTCTCTTTTCCAGACAAAAGATTTGGCTTGGGGTACTGGAAGAGAGTTTGGTGGCTTGTGTGCTTGCCCTTGCAAGTGTGAGGTCCTAACTTTGGTCTCCATTGCCCAGGTAAAAAGTCAAGTATTCTGGCCTGTTTATAACATCAGCAATGGGGATACTACAGGGACAGGAGGATTTCTGGGCCTCATTGGCCAACCAATACAGTCATTAGTGAATTCTAGGTATAGTGAGAAAGTCTGTCCCAAAAGCTAAGGTGGGAAGTGACTTGGGGAAGTAGCAATATTGACTTCTGGCCTTACCACCTATACATGGGTGCACTCATCTACATGTACAGACACACACACACACACACACACACACACACACACACACAAAAGCTCGAAGAAGATGTCTTGGTCGAAAGTCTAGTTGGAGATAGAAAGGTTGCCAGCCACAGCATGATCTATGGCTCCCAATCACATAGCTACCTCCCCCTACATTTCCACATGCCACAGCTGAAGGCCAGCAGCAGTTAGCCACAGGTGGAATGGGACTAATGCATCATTTTCACTGTTATTAAAATCCTTACTTTTGCAGAGTATAATGTCTCTTAGGTCCAACCTAATTCTTCCTTTGCCCTAGGCTAGAATCCATGTCCAGAACTGATCACTCTTATAACAACAGCATGTTTCATTTTGTTTGTTTTTGTATTTCAGTGCCCTTTTCCACAAGGCTTCAGCTTTTCATGTGGAGCCATGCTTCATGAATATATATGAAAGGCCCTAATTATTTACATCTGGAACACAGCTACTCAACATGAACATTTCTGAGGGATTGTTTTGCCTCTTTGTATCTAATAGGATCCCAGGAATATCCCAGAGCTCTACACAGTATCTGCTGCATAAATGATAAAGTGGGTATTCAGCATGATACAACTGCAGGTATCTTTGTCCCTTCGTTTAACTCAGGACCAATCTGAAAATGAGTCACATATTAGAAGCCTGTCTTGCAATGACAGAAATCTGCTCATCATAGCTGTTTTACCCTCCTGATTATTGCCAATTATTCTTACATCCAAAATGCATTAGCTCACAAACTGCCGAGACTCTGCCCATACATCATCTCTCATTCTGTCTGCTTTCCTAGCCACTGGGAAAACTCTCTTTCTGCTCACAAGGAACCTACAGTGATACAGATTGCATTCTGTTTCCTAGCACTTCTCAAGAAAACTACTGTGATATAGCCTAATTGTATCAAAGACCTCGATGGTTGTGTTACTACAGGCACTCTCATTTTAAGCAAGAATAAAACATTTTGCCACAGCACTTTACACATGCCAAGTTAAAAGTGTTTTCATTAAAACATTACTCTAAATTCCAGGTAGGACAAAGAGACGTACTATCACAGTGAATTTAGACACCTACTTTTGCAGTCATCTTGGCCAAAAGCTCTTGCAAATCCATTATTCCTTGAACCAGGCTCAAGAAATCACTGCATGTTGGGCAAGCTCAATAAAGAAAACAGAAGGCATGTGTTAGTCTTGTGCTCACATGAGAAAGAGAAATTTGAAAACAGCATTACTTAACTATACAAGGGGTTTTGCTTTCTTGAGATTAAAATTTGAAGGAAATGACAGAGGATTTCTATTATAGTACTGTTTCCCTCATTTTTATTAATAATTAGAAAATAGGAAAACAGGAGGCCATTAACTAAAAAGAACATGATAATTTTAAATGAAATCCTTATATGAAATTGAAATTTTCCAAGAAGTAATTCACACCCAGGTCAAAAATTTAAAGAATAATTTGATGATATATATAAATTTTTACATTAAACATACATTTATGTAATTATGTCAAAGATATATTTTTGTTGTAACATACAGTCTATTCCTTTCTTGCCCTCAAATTGTAATTTCCAAAGTAACAAAATCGCGCTGGAGAGATGGCTCAGCAGTTAAGAGCGCTGACTGCTCTTCCGAAGGTCGTTAGTTCAAATCCCAGCAACCACATGGTGGCTCAGTGAGAACTGATGCCCTCTTCTGGGGTGTCTGAAGACAGCTACAGTGTACTTACATATAATAAATAAATAAATCTTAAAAAAAAAGACACCAAAGTAACAAAATCTTGTTTCAAGCTTGAAAGATCCAGTAATATAGACGTCAGATAATCCTTTCACTGTCTCCAAAGTCAATCTTACATAATTTATTCCTTTCCTTCCAGATGTTTTTGTCTGACACAAGGAACAAGTCACATAATATTTAATTCAGAAATGCCTATGTGCTACTTACTTCGATTTAGGTTGGGACACTGTGTGATGAAGCCGTTCGGCATGAAGATGATCTTGCCATCTTGGATGATTCCCTACCAAAGAAAAGATAAATGGCAGTCAAGTTGACAGCTTCCAATGGTCCTCTGCAGTCCCACATCCAGAGGATGCTTAGCAAGACTGGTTCACACAGGAGTCCAGTCAGCCTTGGTTAGCACCAGCCCAAATCACCCCCATCTAGAAATCCTTTATACATTCATCTTGAGAAGGTCACAATTAGTTCCATCTGGTAGATACCAACGAGAACAGTAAAGTGTGCATTAGGAGGTATCTGCATTCCTAAACTATCAAATTTAAAGGATGCTATGAAATACAAATGCTCTTTTTAGTGCCCTAATCATCCTGGAACATTGAGTAATACTGATTTACAAGGTTTGTTTTTGGGGGGAGGAGAATAAATATAATAAGAGATTTCTCATGTTTGCCTATGTCTGTGTACAGTGTATGTATATGTGTATGCCATCTGCATGAGTGTGGGCACAAATGTGAGAGTATACACGCATGTACATGTGTCCACATGAATGCAGAGGTAAGGCCTTGATGTTACGCATCTTCTTCAATCTATATGTATTGAGGCAGGGTCTCTCACTTGAACTCAGAGCCCTCTGCCTACTCTAGCTAGCCACCTGGCTCTGGGGATCACATCTCCACCTTATATATGCTAGAATAGCAGGTATGTTTCTACACTCTCCCAGCATTTACTAGGTACTGTAATTAGGTGACCCAAACTCCAGTTATTAGGTATAGTAAGTGTTTTTACCACTGAGCAGTATTCCCATTCCCAATAAAGACTTCTATTGATTCATTTAGTTAAGGAAATAAAATTAGACATCAAAGAAAAATTAAGCAACAATTTTCTCTCCTCAGCTAATTGAACAACACTGAGTCTTTGCTGGCATCTTAAACCCTGATCAACAGCTCTGAGAATAAAGGCTACTTTAACACTACAGTTCAGTCTGGAAGAAAAGACCAACTTTAAAAGTCATTGGAGACTGAACTCTCAACAAAAACATTGGCTTGACTTTGGGATTTTTCAAGTTAAATTTAAGATTCTGTTTTTAGAAGTTTCTCTTTTTTTCTTTAGATCTAATGGAAGAGATAGAAGAGAGCAGATGGTAGAAGTGGACTCAGGTTCAGAATATTGAGCTTCATCTATAAATAAAATATAGGCTTAAGATAGTGGGTAAGTCTTTGGAGAGGCTAACACAACATTTACGTGCATGCCTTCTAAAGAAGGAAATCAGCACATGTTGCTCTTTACTTCTTATTTCAAGATAAAATTTAATTAGAAATATTAATATAAATATCAGAGCTCATCAACAACAGAACTGTACACATTTCTTAACCTCATTTTCTTTGACCAAAGAGCAGTGCTGATGATCACAGGATGAGATGGCTTCTCCATAGGAGAGGAACCTGCCACCGCTTCCCACTATTAATTCATAACCTCATGCAGCGATTAATACAACATGAATCAGCTTCTCTCGGGTACAAACATGCTCCATCTTTTAGAGACAAACAATTGCTTCAAGAGGCAAGGCAACCTTCAAACACTTTGGAACTTCAAAAGAAAAGGAAAATCTATGTTTACAAGCCAAGTTCTAGATCTTGACTCTGGCATGCTGTGTGAACCGCACAAGAAGGGAGAGAGACCTTCTGAGCATCAATTGGAGGGAGATGCTGGATCCAAAGCTAATATCCCTCTAACATGGAATGCAGGTCAATTTAACAGACATCTGAATCTACACTGTCACCTCTGGATCGCTCATTTTTAAATTGCCTTTCCACCTACATATGCGGCATATGTATAGAAATATGCTTATATAGTCAAAATTATAGATTTCCACTAAAAAAAGACTCCTGTAGAAAATTAAATGTCATGCTATAAAATGCCTTTCTGTAAGAAACCTGAATGGGACTCAGTGGGAGAAAAGTCTAAGTGGAGTCTAAGTGGAGGATGGGACAAAAGAGAATAATGGGAAAAGAAGAAAAAGGCAACTGTGTGCAGAATCTCTGTGTGTGAGAAAAATGTAATGGCAGAAAAGGGACACATTTGTGCAGAGGACAAAAACTATGGTGGAAAGGGAGGGTAGAGGTACAATAGAGAAAGATAGGCTTAAACATGAACAAAACAAGATATGTATGTAAAAGATACCATAAAGAGATCATTATTGTGTACATTTACTAAAAGCTGTAGACTACTGCATATAATAGAAACACAATTTAATTTAAAATACAAAGCAGAAATATAATATTAAATTTTATTTTATTTAAAGAAAATATCACTTTCCGGTTTCCGTCTGTGCCCAGAGTGGATCCTGTGACACAGCGCTCCATACCCAAATACCACTTGGAGAGAACTGGTCTCCCAGGAGTGCGGACACACCTGTGAACACAGGTAAGACCACCATTTCTGTTCAAATTCCTGGCCCAAGAGGGACCCCCAGCCCAGAGCCATCAGGACACAGGAATCAAGGAACAGCCGGGGACAGGATCCTTCTAGTTTCCAACTGCACCTCAGAGCTGACCCTGTGCCACAGCTCTCCATACCCAAATCCCTCCAAGAGAGAACTAGTCTCCCAGGAGTACTGACACACAAGCTTGCAGGAGGGAAAAGCCACAGTCAAAGACAGCAAGACCAGATAATATCAGAGATAACCAGATGGCAAGAGGCAAGGGCAAGAATATAAGCAACAGAAACCAAGGCTACTTGGCATCTTCAGAATCCAGGTCTCCCACCACAGTGAGCCCTGGATACCCCAACACACCAGAAAAGTAAGACTCTGATTTAAAATCACATCTCATGATGATGATATAGGACTTTAAGAAGGACATAAATAACTCCCTTAAAGAAATACAGGAGAACACAGGTAAACAGCTAGAAGCCCTTAAAGAACTAACACGAAAATCCCTTAAAGAATTACAGGAAAACACAACCAAACAGGTGAAAGAAGTGAACAAAACCATCCAGGATCTAAAATGGAACTAGAAACAATAAAGAAATCACAAAGGGAAACAACCCTGGAGATAGAAAACCTAGTAAAGAGACAGAAGAGATAGAAGAGAGAATCTCAGGGGCAGAAGATACCATAGAAAACATAGACATAATAGTCAAAGAATATGCAAAAAGCAAAAATCTCCTAACCCAAAACATCCAGGAAATCCAGGACACAGTGAGAAGACCAAACATAAGGATTATAGGTGTAGAATATAGTGAAGATTCCCAACTTAAAGGGCTAGTAAATATCTTCAACAAAATTATAGAAGAAAACTTCCCTAACCTAAAGAAAGAAATGCCCATAAACATACAAGAAACCTACAGAACTCCAAATAGATTGGAGCAGAAAAGAAATTCCTCCTGTCAGATAATAGTCAAAACACCAAATGCAGAAAATATCTATGTAATCAGATAGATTCTAGATAGATTTAGAATAACCAGCCACCATATTTTGCCCAAGATGTAGAGGTTTTCTGTTACAAGGGATATCTTGTTGCTAATACAAAGACACTCCCAGCCAAAGCAAGAGGACAACGATGGTGATCCTGCAGTGTGCAGAATACACACAAGTGCCAGAAGAGACCCAGACCCTTTTCTTGTCAGAAGAGGTTGTATCATGCATGGGAATGGTTCTCAGAAATGTGTTTTATATAAATTAGCTTTCCCTCACAAAATAAAAAACCAACATGAATTGGCCTAATAACAACCCAGGGCATGCTAGCTTTCTTTGGCCTTCTTTGAAGTGACCTTACACATTTTAGATAAAAGATAAGTTATAAGTTACTTCCTCCTAACCTTCCTTGCTTCTGTTTTTCTACTTTTTATCTCTGGCGTGTGTGTGTGTGTGTGTGTGTGTGTGTGTGTGTGTGTGTGTGTGTGTATGCACCCTCGCACTAATATGCACAAATTTGTGTCACAGATCATTAGGTGAAGGTCAGTGATGTTGACTTGGACAAAACCTGAAATAAGTACTGACAGCTTTCCAATGCTCATTAACACAAAAACCCAAAGTACTTGATATTTTTTTTTTCTGAGAAAAAGTCATAGGGGTCAGCCCACACGTGGGCTTGAAAACTTGTTCTTGCCACATAAATCAAGATGTTAACTTGATGGAGAATGGATACAAATCGATGCTGGGTTGAAAGAAAACAGGAGGCAGGACAGCAATACCAACTGCAACTCACAGAAGGATGGATGTATACTTGTGTATGTGCCCATAAAGGTGTAGCTGTGAATGTGCATATGTCCCACAGAAGTGTGGGTAGGACTGTGCATATATGCATGTGAACCACAGGTGTGTGTGTGTGTGAGTGTGTGTGTGTGTGTGCGTGTGTGTGTGTGTGTGTGTGTGTGTATAACTGACAGAAATATGAATAGACATGTACACGTGACCCACAAAAGTGTGGCTATAACTATTCAAGTCACCCACAGAAGTGTGGGTATATTGTGTATGTAACTGACAGAAATCAGAGCACAAATGTGCACACTTGGGATCCAAGGAGTGCTGGTATCCCACCTCCTCCCCAAAATAAGGAAAGGACCAGATGTTCTTGCACTGATTCACCATAGTGATCATGCATTGACTAGATATTGGTGACATAGGACTGGACTATCTGAGTTTGATTTTTGTTGCTGTGATAAAACATTCTGACCAAAAACAACTTAAGAGTGGAATGGGTTTATTTGTCTTAAATGTCCATCATCAAGGGAAGTCAAAGCAGGAAATGAGAGGAAAGCTGCTTCCCTGACTTGCTCAGCCTGCTTTCTCATTTAACCCAGGGCCTGCCTACCTTGGGATTGTACTGCCTACAGTGGGCTAGACCCTGCTATATTGATTAAGAAAAAGCATCTCACAGACATGCCCCACAGCACAATATGAAGTAATCAACTCCTCAGTTGAGATTACATCTTCCCAGGTGACAAGTTTGTATCAAGTTGAAAAAACTAACCCACACAATTGATTCCTCATTAACTTTACACAATAACATACCACCATGAAACTACAACCTTTCTTTCTTGTGGGTTCTAAAGTTTTCCTGTTATTATCACAGTAGAAAATGCAGTCTAACTTCAAAAGTTCCACAGTCTTTAAAATATTCATCAGGTTAAAAGTTCAATGATTCTTTTTAAATACCAAAGACTCTTACTTTTTCAATACAAAGTAAGTTGAATACTTTCTTCCAAAATTGAAGGACTGGGGCATAAAAAAACAAGCATTCTTAAGCAAAACCAAAGTCTAGGAGTGTAGCTCCAAATCCTGTAGCTCAGTGTCTGGCATCTGAAACTCACTCATAATCTTCTGACCTTCCAGGGGCCTTGGAAACTCAAAACTCTCCTGTCCTGCCACAGCATATACAACTTATCTCATAGGCTAACTCCATTCCACACCGATACTGTCTTTGGTGATTGTCCCATGGTCTCGTTATCAGCAATATGCTAGGGTTTCCACTGTAGGTAAAGCTGTGTCTTCACCAATGGCCTTTCCTGTCCTCTCATAGTGACAAGCCTCAACTTCTCTCCATGATCCCTCCAGTCTTTGGTCTGCATGGCAACAGAGGCTACACCTTCACAGATAACCTCTCTTCTGGGAGATTCCAACACTGCCACAGGGTACCAAAGTTCAGTTCTGCTCCATGACCCCTTCAATCCTGTAGTTTTCATGTTACCAAAAAAATCACGAACTTTAAGCTGCCAGCTTGAGATACAGCCTTGTTCTCCTCTTGACTGTACCTTCGGTGTGCTGACCTTGAGAAAATACTAAAGAATTCTCAGAAGATTCCTACTCAATGATGTTCATCTCTTGATAATCACATCTGATTTTTCAATCCCAGTTAACCAGCATCTATTGTTCCAATAAAGCAAAGGCTTCATTTCCATGGGTTCCTTTTTTTTTCTTATAAAATTTATTATTGTGATTATAATTTATAAACGTCCATTTTAAGTATATTTTACTTAAAATATAATCACATCATTTCCCCCTTTGCTAATCTCAAAGTGAGGAGAAAGACCATAGACCAATTAATTAAAGCAAACTTTTTTTTATCATGTACATGGGCTGCTTTACCCTAAGATAGAGTTCAAGGAGTCAGCACTGGATGTTAGGAAGACAAGGATTTTGTAGTTCAGGAGTACAAGGTTCCCAAATGGAGGATTTGGCATGCAAAATAGGCAGGATTGCAGGAGCAGAACATAACCATAACAAGTTAGACATAGCCAAGCAGCGGTGGCGCATGCCTTTGATCCCAGCACTTGGGAGGCAGAGGCAGGTGGATTTCTGAGTTTGAGGCCAGCCTGGTCTACAGAGTGTGTTATAGGACAACCAAGACTCAAAACAAACAAACAAATGAAAAAAAAAAACAAAAAACAAAAAACAAAAAATCAAACAAGTCAGCCATAACGACCTCTTGAAACAAAGACATGATTGCAAGGTGGTCATAACAAAGTAATCATAACAACAGGTAGCCAAGCAAGGTAATTATAGCAACCATTTGAAACAAAGGTAGGGTTGCCAAATGGTTATTATAACTTTTTGAAATAAAGACACAGTTGTCATTTTCCTGGAACATGCAATACAGAACCACTTGTAGTTAAGGTTACAAGTTGAGCATAGCCCAATTCTTGAGAAACAGGTTTAATCAAAAACAAAAGTAATCCTAGTCTTTATTATAAGATGACTTGTAAGCCTAAAATGGAGGTAGGCTGGGTTCATCGTCTTCCCTTTCCTCCCTCCAACCTCTTCTATACCCATTTCTTGTCTCCTTCTCAAACAGATGGTCTCTTTTTCTTAATTCAAACTTAATACTCAAACAGTCACTATAGAGTCTGTGAGGGTCTCTCAAACATCCCTCTGAAGTTTCATAAGCCAGGACTCTATTGCCTACATTTATTTCAGCATTCTTATCTATCAAGCTTCCATAGAACAGCCTATGAATACTCAATACATTTTCTAACCCAAAGCTTAAAATTCTTCAACAATCCTCCCTAAAACCAATACGATCAGGCCCATCACAGCAATAGCCTACACTCTGGTACCAATTTATGTCCTAGTTTGCTTTCTGTTGCAATGATAAAACACAGATCACAAAGAATTTGGGAAGAAAAAAAAAAGAGTTATTTGGCTTATATCTTACAGTCTGTCTATCTTCAAGGAAAGCCAAGTCAGGAACTCAAGGCAGCAACTGAAACAACGACCACAGAGAAATACTGTTTCCCTGGCTTGCTCAGCTACCTTTCTTGTACAGTCTAGGCCCACCTGCCTAGGCACAGTACCACCCACAGTGGGCTGAACTCTGACATCAATTATTAAGAAAATGTCTCATAGACACGCTCACAGGCCAATCAGATGGAGGCAATTCCTCAACTGAAATTCCCTCTTCCCATGTGACTCTATTGTGTCAAGGTGACAAAAACTAACCAGCACGATGGCAGGATAAGCATTTGCCATGCTAAAGATAAATTAATTAAATTAAAATTAAAATTTTAAACCATTAAGTTTTACAAACATAAAAGTAAGCTTAAAAAAATTTTCCCTTACCCTTATTTCCCCACACATAACTTCACCTGTGAGGATTTCCATAGACAAAAAGGAGTCTTCCAGTACAGCAACTTCTCTCAAAGAGATAAAGGGTAAAAGACAGAATTCCCCTGGACCCTCCTCATTTATCTTTAAATGCATCCATACTTCTCTGAAATTGCAGTGGACTGGGACTATGTCTAGTACAGTACACTGGGCCTACGTGCAGCATTCTTGCTCTGTGCTAGCTGGCCTTGGTGGACCTGTGCTAGCTGGCCTCGGTGGCCTCATTCCCTATGCTTTATTTCACGTCATTTATCCTGGCAGACTTTCTCAAACTTCAACTTCCTTAATCCTGAAATACCATGAGTATTTACTAAACATTCTCAGCCCTGGACCAACCCTGCAAGACTCTACTTCAGTGGAGTTGGACTAGACCCAGGAATCTGCATTTTTTTTTTATTTATTACCTTTTAGTATTTTTTTTAACTTACATTCCAAATCACTTCCCCTTTCCCGTTTCCTCCCTCCCCGAAAGTCCCATAAGCCCCCTTCCCTCCCTCTTTTCTCCATTCAACCCCCTCTCGTTACTCTGTCCTGGTGTTCCCCTATATCCAGTCTTTCCAGGACCAGGGATCTCTCCTTCCATCTTTTTAGAAATCTATTGATATGCGGATTGTGTCTAGGGTATTCCGAGATTCTGGGTCAATATCCCCTTATCAGTGACTGCATACCATGTGTGTTCTTTTGTGATTGGGTTACCTCACTAAGGATGATATTTTCAAGATCTGACCATTTGCCTAGGAATTTCGTGAATTCATTGTTTTTAATTGCAGAGTAGTATTCCATTGTGTAGATATACCACATCTTCTGAATCCATTCCTCCGTTGAGGGACATCTGGGTTCTTTCCAGCTTCTGGCTATTATAAATAAGGCTGCTATGAACATAGTGGAGCATGTGTCCTTATTGCATGCAGGTAAAGTCTCTGGGTATATGCCCAGGAGTGGTATAGCCGGATCCTCCGGGAGTGTCATGCCCAGTTTTCTGAGGAACCGCCAGACTGCTTTCCAGAGTGGTTGTACCAGCTTGCAATTCCACCAGCAGTGGAGGAATCTGCATTTTTATAAAGCTGTTCCCAATGATTCTGAGGAAAAGTCAGAAGACCAAGCTTGATCTGCTGTCAGTCATTTTCTTTCAGAGCAGGAAGGTTTATTTGCTAAAAGTTCAGTGTTGAGTGTGGTGTCTAACACCGACATATGAGCAGTTCGCTGACTTGCTACTGAATGGAAACGGGTGGGACTGCTAGATACATAAACTGAGGTCAAAATCAAGGCAATTCAAATCCCAGTGTTCTCTGTTCTTCCTGTGTCTTAGAGTATCCATTGTCATCATAGTCAACAGTGTAAGAGCAACAAATTCCTAGCCTTTAGGTTGCACAATATCAGGTGGTATTATTCTGAGAGGTTTGGATACACAGCATTCCATTTTAACCTAAAACCACATATCAGTATTTTCAAGACCCTGGGAAGCAGACAACCAGGAACAGGAATGTTTGGGGGAAAACTTCTGCAGTGGTTGTGTTACTCACAATGAGTACTGAGCTGGGGGCCAAATAACCTGCTCATTTCACCTGTAAGAAGTTGAAGGCTATGATCATTTTATGAGCTTTCCTACCTGGCCCCCACATCCTAAACCAACCAAACAGTACAGGCCTTCTAACACCTGGGGTGCCACAGGATGCCAGAACTTAACCTGCATAACCTAGGGGAGCCCCACAGTTGCATGGATACAGGAGACACTGCAGCAAAGAGCTCCTCTTACTGACATGATGGCAGCTTATCTTCATTGTATCTATTGAATCATTTGCATTTATTACCAAGCATTTGCTGAAGCAAATTTAAACACTGAGAAGAGAAGCTGCTTCTAGGTAGTCTGATTTTACCCACAGGCCACTACCACATTCCCAATGCTAACTAGCTCTTTTGTCGGCGGAGCTATACCTGGAGTTGGAGGATCTGAAACCTGAGTGAATTCCTACAGCGCAGAGTCCATGACAAGAAGGGAATACCAGGACAGAGAAGTGAGAGGGGGTTGAATGGGGAACAGAGGGAGGGAAGGGGGCTTATGGGACTTTTGGGGAGGGAGGAAACGGGAAAGGGGAAATCATTTGGAATGTAAATAAAAAAAACTTAGAAAATAATAAAATAAAATAAAAAAGAAGTGCTTGCCATTAGTAAGGATGGAAGGCACTCTGTTCTCTTCCTTTCCACCTGTTGCCAACTCTACCTCCTGCAGACAGCTTGCCATGAAACTGAAAAATAAATCCCCACCAATCAGTGATACATTTGGGTTGTTTATGTTTGCAAAACTAATTCCCGTTATTTTCAACATTTTTTGTCATTCAGTAGGAAAAATAGAAAGGTATAATAAAAAAAATTGGGAAATGATGCTATTAAGACCCTCTTACATATGGGATAACTGAGATTAGCAAACCCTCCTAGACACTCAGCATTCTCAAACACAAATGAAAGATGCTTTAAGGCCAAACAAATGCTAATTCATTTTTAACGCTCTTATTTCCCTGCAGATCTCTGTTTACATTGAAGAAACTGGTTCTGGGGTTTTTTTGTATGCTAAAAACACTGAAACAAATTGCTTTGAAAGGCAAAAGAAGAGCAGAGCGGGTGGGAGCATTTCCTGGCAGGCATGTAAATATATGGATGAAGATGTGTTTTGTTTACAAACTGGCAGAGACCCAAGCTTTTACAACAGGATCATGGAAAGTAAGAGCTGGAGAGCAGCATTTTCAAGATGTAACCCATCCGCCTATCTCTGCCCTGAAGACAATGAATAAAATACCCCAGCTTGCATAAAAGCCAAGAAAGACACTTGTCGACTTCCATTATGATCCATAAAAAAATTGTCAGCTCATTAGCATATCATTAGCTGCCCTGCTGTTCCCAGAGTCTTAACGCAGAGAAATATTAATCTATAAACGTATACACTTCCCAGTGCTGTGATTCCAGCTTTCCACGTGAAAAGGAAAATAGGAATTAAGAATGGGAGGAATCCAATACAGCTTCTTTTGCTTTGTGCCTATAAACATATGTCGGCCATCTGCGGGATTATGGGAAGCAGCTGAGGTGAGAAAAAACAGCAGCTGCCAGATTAAGGGAAGAAGTTGTAATCAATCTTCCTTTGCAGTGACAGCTCAGCTGCTGAAGGAGAGAGAGATGACCAGGTGAGAGAAAGCACTCGGGGCTCTGGATGTCCTTGGTAGAGTGTTTGCCTAGCAAGCACGAAGCCCTGGGTGAAATCCCCAACACCACATAACAAGGCTTGGTGGATGAAGTATGTCTGTAATTAGCAAATTTGGGGTTACAGGCAGGATGATCAGAAGTTCAATGTCATCCAGCCTGGAGTACATGAGACCCTTGATGGGATTTAAACAAAAGAAAAGAAAAAGAAAAGACTTTGAGGAGAGAAAGAAACCAACCTTGAACCTGTGCAGGTGGGAGTCCTCCAGGAGACATATGGTGTTTAGAAGCTGTGAGGACACTCAATTCCTCATCTAGCTCTTTACCATCACTCCCCTTAGATTTTTTTGAGATAATGTAGCCCAGGCTGGTCTCAGGCTCCCTACAGGAAACTGAACATGACCTTGAATTTCTCATTCTCCTGCATCCAGCTGTCAAGAGCTGGAATGATAAGGGTGAGCCACTAATCCGGACATACGCAGTACTAGAGCTTAAACGGACATTCCTGTGCACATGAGGCAAGCACCCTACCTACTAAGCTATGTTCCCGGTCTACAGTCACCTGAAGCATCCCAAACTCACTGCAGCCCACCTAGGCTTAGTCATTATTTTTAATACACTGAAATAAGAGCACAAAGAACCAAAATGCGTGACAGAGAAACCGAGTGGGTAGCCAACTATTCCAGTAATGAAAATCTGTGACAATCATGACTCTCCCTACTGAGTAACGAGTTCCTCAGAAAGCCATTCCTCTAAAGTATAGAAATCCCCAGGGGTGTCTGTGTTTCCCAGGGAACTCATCAGTGGTGGAGAGGCTGTGTGCCCCTCCCCAAGCCCATGCCTCCAGCCAGTGCTCCTTGGTCTACATGGGCATCATCACACTGTACTCAAGGATGCACCAGGGTTTGACACATGAGACACTTTTGCTTTCTCCTTTACCTAGGAAGTGACACGTTCATATTTTATAATAGAGAATAATGTTATTTTAGCCTGAAACATATCGTAGGCATTTAACTCCAGAGCAATAAAGCAAAGGGGGGGGGGTGCGCGCGCACTCATGTGCGCACCTTAGGCCCAGGAGGCAGCATCCCAAGGATGAATGTGCAAAGCTCTAAGATGTGCTGACTCTCAAGACGTGACTGCCTCCTCTTCAGGCAGAGCTCTTCAGCACTGAATTAATCAAGATGTAATTTCTATAATGAGACGCTGACATATTGCCTGTATCCAAGTCATCATACCTCACCAACGGATGGCCAGGAGCATTATGTGGTGCCCAGAATTCTAAAGAGGAGATTAGATTTGAAGTCCCTGTAAGCAACCTCCTCATACTAAAGCTGGAAGGCAAAGAGAACTATCCTGCTCCCCAGGGAAATGAACTATAAGGAGCAGCAAGCCCCTTCTCTTTCTTTCCCAAAGAAACAACTGTTCTCTCCCCTCCTTGAAATCAAGAATAAAATCAGATGAGCTATCTCTCCAGTCAAGAATGAAGTAGGTGTGCACTTCCTCACCCCCATGAAGCCTGTAAAACCTACCTGTTGGATGAATGGTCAGACTATAGGGAAAACAAACTTTAGGCTTAAATCTTATTTCCATCACTGTGTGGGATCGGCAGATCACTTAATCTCCAGTCCCATTGACTTACCTGTACAAGGGAGATAATAATCACCACCTCATTAGGATGTTCTGAATGTGAGGTATAATTAGCTTAGGCAATGATGGAGAGCAGTAGTCTGGAGCCTCGAAAGCAGTAAGTCACTGTCTCTCTCATCCACGTCCCACAAAAACCTACATCTGCAGCAAAACATGTCCAGGCTCAGAACTCTTCACATCCTGCCCATGTCCTCTCTGTGTCCCTTCTGTGTTTCCTCTCCATGACTTTTATGTATCCCCTTCATGTCTTCTCTGTATCCATGTCCTCCTTAACTCCTCTCCTTCCCCCTCTAGACCCTCAAGATCTCATGCCTAGAGAGTCATATACTTCAAGGCTACAATAGATGTGGTTGACTATTCTCCTGGTCATATCCTCCTAACTAAAACAGAGGTCCCCTCAATAAAATAAATGTGTATATTACTTCGACAGTGTGTGGTGAAGCCCAGCATAAAGTGCATAAGAGAGACAGGAAGGACTATGTGTGATACAGCTCCTCATATGCCACGTACTTTTAATGCGTATGCATATTCAATCTGCATCACCTCTTATCACTTTACAAGTAAGATGTTTGAAATGGTTAATCTTGGATGTTAAACTAACTGCATCTGAATCAATAAAATCCCAAGATGTTAGGCACTCCTGGGGAAGATTTTCTTAATCAGATTATTTGAAGCAGGTAGACCCATCTAACTCTGAGTGGGACCTTCTGGTGGCAGCCCAGATAAAAGGGCATGAAGAAAAATAGTAACCTTTTAGCCAGGTTGTCTTCACTCTCACTGGCAAGTGCATCTATTCTGTTGTAGAATTCTGTCACCACTATTAAAGTCAACTTCTCCAGGATGCCAATGTAGACTGAAGACCAGCAACTCTTCAGGAATCCTAGGAATGTCCTTATTGTGACAGACTGGGAGTGTGGAGACGACCAACCTCAAGGAGTGAGCAGCTACCAGATTGTTGTCCTCTCCAGGGAGAAACAGAAATTGTCAAACTACCCAGACTACATGCGATGAGCCAATTTAATAAATCCCTGTGTGTGTGTGTGTGTGTGTGTGTGTGTGTGTGTGTGTGTGTGTGTGTTCATTCTGTCAGTTCTGCACATCTAGAGAACTCTGGATGTTCCACTGTCTACTGCCTAATCTCTGTACTCATTCAGCTGGCTCAGTGGTTAAGAGCACTGACTGTTCTTCTAGAGGACCAGTGTTCAATTCCCAGCAACTACATGGTGGCTCACAACCATCTCTAATGGGATCTGATGCACTCTTCTGGTGTGTCTGAAGACAGCTACAATGTACTTGTATAAATAAAAATAAATAAATAATAATAAAAAAATACTACAGAAAGTCCCTAACTTTCCATAGTTTAACTCACAATCTTTCAAATTTGCAATAATGTCAAAGCAATACATACTCAATAATTCAAATTTCAAATTTTGGTCTCTTTCTAGGCTATGGTTATGTGGTGAAACAATGTCTAAATTGTCAGAATCAAAAGAGACCCCTTCTATCAAACTTTAATGAAAGGGGAGTCGGGATAAGGCATGGATGGGATGTATGTATGCTGGCTGGTAACAAGACCTACCACTAAAGACTCATCCAAAAATGCATCCTTTCAACAAAAGTAAATGAATGAATATTGTTAAGACAATATTTCCCTCAGCAGCTGTTCACTCAAAATGGAACTAACCACACCTGTATAACTGAGCCTTATAATCAAACATAGTTGTTTCAAAGCTATCTATGTAACTTCTCATTTTAATTTTTAGAATCCCATTTCTCTTCTTGCCATGGACATGAGCATGGCCAGCCATGACACCTATCTCCTGACCGCATTCCCCACTCCTGTGTGAACTAAGTCTTTACTGCAGAGGACTGGGCTAGGCTGCTCATTATGTTGACAGTCTTCCTCCAAAAGCCACAACCACAACAGGCTTGCAGCTTCAAGATCATGAGGAAAGGGAACTGGCAAGGCAAAATGGGGATGACTTTTGTTATGGTACTTTACTAAACATATCTATCTATCTATCTATCTATCTATCTATCTATCTATCTATCTATCATCTGTTTACCTACCTACCCATGTATCTATCTACCTACTTGTCCACATATATATAATCTATCTACTTACCTACCCACATATCTATCTACTTACCTGTCTATCTATCTAGTTATCTGTCTGTCTGTCTGTCTGTCTGTCTGTCTGTCTGTTTTAGTCAAGGTCTCATGTAGTCCAGCCTGGATTTGAATTTGTTGTATAGCTGAGACTAGCGTTGAATTCATGATCCTCTTGCTTTCACCTCCCAAGTTTTGAGATTACAGGGATGCACCATCATGGCCCAGGAATTAAATGTTTGTTTTTTTTATTTAATATATATTTTCAACTTACAATATGTTTGTTGGAATGTGTTGAGATTTTGCCTTTTATTGTCTACAGGAATGTTAAGTGTGGGTTCCCAAGACTTAGAGTCTGTATACGGCCCCTGTAACCCTGCCCCAAGTTATTTCTGATTGGCAAATAAAGATGCCAACAGCCAATAGCTGGGCAGAAGAGACATAGGTAGGGTTTATGTTTCCTGGGATCAGGGTCATAGGAGAACCACGAGGAGAAGAAGAATGTGCAGGAGGGAGAGGGAGAAGCCACCATGGGTTAAATGAGCCATAAGAATGTGGCCCTGCAAGCTGGCCCACTGGAGGCAAGAGCAGCCCAGATGAAACAGAATAAGTAATAACTTGGGGTTATTGATAGGAAACTAGTTTCTAGTAACATAGAGGGTAGGTATTTGCCCAGCTATTGTACTGTTTAAGACTTATATAAATATAAAGATTGTGTGTGTGTATCTTTTATCCAGGAACTTAAATAGCTAAGACAGGGTAGAAACCTCAGGCTGGGATTAAATACTTTCTACAACAAGAATGTAACTCCATCATTAAGAGCCAGGCACTAATTTAAATACTTTCTAAATAAAATGGAGATAGAAACAGGTTCTGAGCCTGGTAAGGCTTACAGTCTGGAAAGGAAGAGCAAACCATTAAACATTCAATCTATGCCAAGGAACAATTACATGATTGTAAATCTTCTATTTTAAAAGTTACTAAGTCCTCAAAGAGGAACAACAAGCCAGAAATCAATCATGGAGCCCTACTAGGTGCAGCACCATGCAGTAGGACTACATGTGTCAACTGTTTATGAAGTCAGCCCTCTCTCTACCTTCTCTTTCAAACCAGTGAATATGATAATACTTTTGGTGAGAAAGTATAAGGGAATGATTTCAGTATAGGGGCTCCTCTTCCTGCATCTACACACCCCAGACTAACACTGTTAACTTCACATCTAGAGAACAGGGAAGCTTCTAAGTTTTGCGCATGGGCCTGACGTCATGGTTTATTTTGGCAATTAGAACACGCTAGAAGTTGTTCTGTACCAGTTGTAAGGCAAGGGCCCAAGCACCATGTCTATTTTCCCTCCTAAAACAGTCCCAATCACCAAAATAGAAACAAGTCCAAACTAGCCTGCTAGACGATGAGAGACATGTGGTTCAGACATTATCCCAGCCAAGTGTCAGTCACCATTTGACTGAAACTATCCAAGATAAATTAGGCCTCATCCAGTTTCCACAGTCTGCTGTAGGCACATGAGTAAATCTATGAGGGAACAGGCAAGCCAGATCCTTACAAAAAAGCTCCCTGTGACATGTGGACTTCACAACAGAAGCAGCAGAGTTTTGAAAGGGAGGAAAAGAAAGAGGGAGGGAGGTAAGAAGGGAGGGAGAAAAGGGAGAAAGGGAAGTGACAAAGAAAGGGAGAAGGGAGAGGAAAGGAAGTGGAAACTAATCTGAGACTCTGGCATTTTCAAGGGACTCAGAGATGATTGTTGCAACTATATTGTGGCCAGAGGAGACAATGGCATGGGCTAAGGTTGCAGAGGAACCAGATCTTACACTGATGTGACTTGGAACGCAGTCACCCCAGGGGCTGGAGAAAAGGATTGGAAGTTCAGAGCAATTGTAAGACAAGCATGAGGACCCATGTAACAAGCCAAACATGGACCTGAACATGCCTATTGCTCTAGCACTGAGTGGGGTGGAGCAGGAAGATCCCCAGATTGCTGGTGGCTCGGCAAGCTGAAAGACTGAAAGATGCAGTCTTCAGGTCAGTGAGAAACCTTGACTCCAAGGGATAAAACAGAAAGGAGAGTGAAGCACCTTCTTCTGGCTTCCACATGTGCCTCTGTGCACATGTGTGTGTGTGTGCCTATACACATACATACACATGTGCACACAGGTTTAAACAAAAGAGTATAGGTCTGTTAGTCTCAGAAGCAAGTACAAGTTCATCAACTCTGAGAAGTCTAGTAATCAAACTCAAATGTGCATCGCCGTGCCACCAAGCCTCTTTTACCTGGCAGTCATTATATGCCTGTCTAAAACACTGGTCCCCAAATGACATCTCAGGACATCAGAATCACGAATTGCCATCTCTTAGTAATGTGTCAGAAGTGAAAAGTGCCAGGTTCTATTTCAGGACTACCAGGTATGACATTGGAAATGCAGCCAAGATAACTAATTGGCCATTTGAGCTATTCTAAATGCACAATTCAGAGGCATCAAGTTCATTCACAATGTCATGCAACTTATCACTCACTCCAAATAAAGGTTTTTTAACCATTCTCATTATCACCTACCCCTAGCACATGTAAACTCTGATGTTTCTGATTCAATAGCCTTGTTTATTCATGAATCTGCATATCAATTGTCAATTTGATGAAATCAGAAATAATCTAGAAGACTGAAGGGCATGCCTGTGCAGGACTAAATTAAAGGGGATGAAATGGGATAGTAAGACCTCCCCACTGTGGGTGGCACCATTCCCTAGACTAGATCCCAGACTGTATAAAAAGGAGAAAATTAGTTGAGGGCATGCATGCATCACCCTGCTTTCTGGGTGTGTACTCTATGCTACCAGCAGTTTCAAGGCTCCCACTGCCTTGACCATGCCAGAATTATAGACTATGTCCCTGAACTGTGAGTCACAATGAACCCTTATCTCTTAGGTTGCTTTTGTTGGTGTGTTTTAATCACAGTAACAGGGAAAGAAACCAGAGCAAGTATAATCAAACAGTATTTGCCTTTATGCCTAGTATCTCATGTGAGTTTTAAAGGCTCATTCGCACTACAGATCTTTGGACTACCTAATGGCTTGCCAACTGCACATACCATGCTTTGAATATTCCTTCCTATATGAGTAGAGATATTTCTATATTTTGGAAATTGTGATTAATGCCTCAGAAGACATTGGCATACAAAATTGGGTCTCTCTTTTCAATCTTTTTGAGTATCAGTCTAGAGGCCATAGGATAATTTAGTATTCAGATTGTGAGGAACAAAATTTTTCAGTATCCATACCATCTTATATTCACAGCCAACAAGATATAGGCTACAGAGACCCATACCATCACACACACACACTTCACTTTCCATTTTTAAAATGCCTACTAGTGTGATTGCAGTAAAGGTAATCATGGTTGTTTTTTTTTTTTACCCTTTCCTGGTTGATAATGTTGAGCATCCTTTCATGGATTTTCTAGTCCATCCTTTCATGGATTTTTTGGAGGAGTATCTATTTAGATCATTTTAACATTTCGAAACGTGTATTGATACTTTGATAATTTCATACAAGATTATATTCACCCTCAAACCCCTCCAGCCTTGACATTAGCACATTTTTAATTGGTCTATGTCACATATCCTGATGTTAAATCCTTGTAAGACATATAATTAGAAAATGTTTTCTTCTCATATGGGATTTTTTCATATGCTTAATAATAATACCCTTTGATGAAGTCTAACTTACCTACTCTTTTCCTTTGCTGCTCATGCTTTGTGATGTCATAGCTAAGACTCCATTGCAAAATCAAAGATCATATGGTTTGTCCCTATCTTTCTCCCTAATTGCTTCATGGTGTTTATTCATATTTAGATTGTTGGTCCATTTGGGACTAATTTGTTTTATATATTGTGAACAATAAACCTAGTTTTATTCTTTTGCATGTGTAAATTCAGCAACATTTGCTGAGAAAACTCTTCTCTCCCCTCAGTGGTTATAACATTCTTGTAAAAAAAAAAAGCCATTTCCCTAGAAAGATGGCTCAGCTGTTAGGAGCACATGATGCTCTTGCAGAGGACCTAGATTTGGTTCTCAGCACACTCATAGCAGCTCATAACAATCTATAATTCCAGCTGCAGGGGACCAGTCACTATTGTCTAACTTTGGCAGGCTATGCATGCACATGGTATACAAACATACATGCAGGCCAAACATTCATACACATAAACTAAAATAAAAATCTTTTTTTAAAAAAAATCAAGCTAGCCATACAACACAGGAGTTTATTTCTAGAGCCTTGGTTTGATTCTACTGAAATACATAGCCATCCTCAAGCTAATGGGGTAATGGCTAGAGCTTTGAGTGAAGTTTCAAAACTGGAAAATTGAGTCTTCCAAATTTCTTACTTTTCAAGGTTGTTTTGGCTACTCAGGGTTAATAGCAGGTCCATATGAATTTAAGGTTCAAATTTTCCATGTTAGAATTTTGATAATATTAATCCTCCAATCAATGAAAAAAATCCATTTGAGTAGATATATTTAATTTTGTTTTACAGAATCATACAGTTGTAAATATGCAAGCCTCCTATTTCCTTGTTAAATGCATTGCTAAGTCTTTTACCCATTTAGGAGATTCTGTATGTTGACTATTCTCTTTGTCTTCCAGACTACTTGCTAGTGACTTATAGAATCATCAGGGACACTGTGAGTTTAATTTGTAGCTTCGGAGGTCACCTGTGATCTTTAGCAGCTTTCTTGCAGATTTTTACAATGTTTATATATCCCATCCTTTCTGCAAACAGAGATGGTTTTCCCTATCCCTTTCGAATTTGCAAGAATTCTGTTCCTCATTTGGTTTGCACTAGTCAGAAGCTCCAGTAAGCTGCTGAATAGCAATGGTGTCTTTCTCTCCTTGCTCTTGCTCTTCAGAGGAAAGCTATCACAGTCCTTCTGCACCGAGGATGATGGGTGCTGCGGACTTTTCTCTTATACCCTTTATCGTCCTGAGTATGTTTCCTCCTATTGCTACTGTTCTGAGTGTTCTCAAGCCAGAGAGAATGCCCCAACTCTCACCAGCATATTTGCTTCAGAGTTGGGCATGACACTCCCAGAGGATCCGGCTATACCACTCCTGGGCATATATCCAGAGGCTTTACCTGCATACAATAAGGACACATGTTCCACTATGTTCATAGCAGCCTTATTTATAATAGTCAGAAGCTGGAAAGAACCCAGATGTCCCTCAACGGAGGAATGGATTCAGAAGATGTGGTATATCTACACAATGGAATACTACTCTGCAATTAAAAGCAATGAATTCACGAAATTCCTAGGCAAATGGTCAGATCTTGAGAATATCATCCTTAGTGAGGTAACCCAATCACAAAAGAACACACATGGTATGCAGTCACTGATAAGGGGATATTGACCCAGAATCTCGGAATACCCTAGACACAATCCGCATATCAATAGATTTCTAAGAAGATGGAAGGAGAGACCCCTGGTCCTGGAAAGACTGGATGTAGGGGAACGCCAGGACAGAGTAACGAGAGGGGGTTGAATGGAGAAAAGAGGGAGGGAAGGGGGCTTATGGGACTTTCGGGGAGGGAGGAAACGGGAAAGGGGAAATGATTTGGATTGTAAATTTAAAAAATAAAATTAAAAAAAGAGTACAGTTAAGAATGTCGATAATAGATATTTAACATAAGCAGTCTTTCGATGTTTACTTTTGCTTTTAATAAGCTAAGTCATTGGGAGTCAGGTGATTTGACTCAAACAGCCATTATAGTGGCCTGGCCACATGAAACTCTCTATTGACATGCTGGGGAAACTGCACTCCAGATGCAAAATGCAACGCTGCAGACAGGATCCCTGCTCCAGCCCTCAACTGTTCCTGATAGCTTGCACCAGCTTCAACACACTCTGATTGTGCCTACTCTCTCTACTACTGTTCTCACTCAGGACAAATGGCAGAGCATTTATTCTTATGACTCAACAAAAGACAGTAACTGGTCTTTAAGACTTGCAATTGGTGGAAATGAGAGCCTTGCAATCTATATTCACACCACACCCCCTCGTGACTACAGCCAGACTCTTCTGCTGCTCCCCCACCCCCCGTAAGGGTTATACTGTGCTGCCTCCTGGTATTACAGAATTAGATGCAGTAGAAGGCATTCTGTGAGTTGCTATCTTTGCCTACGTGCACACTTTATTACAAGCAGAGCAGGCCAAGATGGTAGCACAGAAAGCAGACCATAGAGTAGCAAGTGAGGAGATGCAACAGTAGCAGCCATGAAAAGACAGCTTAAGAGATAGTGACAAGGGACTGAGGCAGAAATTGCAAGAAGCAGGAAAGGATGGCTGAAGTACTGGGAAGGGAAGCGACTGAGATGCTTCAAATGACTAGAGGTTGTAACGAGCCAAAGCGGGAGCTGAAACTTCAGGGATTACAAACCCTGGCTGCCAGAAGAGCCCTAGTGGGTTAAAGGTAGAGCTGTCCAATAGCCCAAGCTCAGAACTGTATAATATTAGCTTCTATTACGACCCAGGGTCCTGACTTCCAAGATGCAGAAGTCATAATGCTAGCTGATGCCAATTACTCCCATCTTTAACTGCTACTAAAAGCCAAGGATCATGCTCTGTGTCAAGTACCATGCCATAGGCAGACGCATCTAAGAACAATAGGCCTCTGACTGAAGTTCCCAGAGCTAGGAGTCTCTGGCTTCTAAATCTTCTAGTTCTCAAAATCTAGAGCTAGAAGTCTTTGAGTCTGTTGGCTGAACCCAAAAGCCTTTGAACCCAGGATGGCCAATACTAAAATGATTACTCTGCCCAGTTGGTTTCAAGCATGGTCCATCAAGAATGACCCCAGCCGCCGGGCGGTGGTGGCGCACGCCTTTAATCCCAGCACTTGGGAGGCAGAGGCAGGAGGATTTCTGAGTTCGAGGCCAGCCTGGTCTACAGAGTGAGTTCCAGGACAGCCAGGGCTACACAGAGAAACCCTGTCTCGAAAAACCACAAAAAAAAAAAAAAGAATGACCCCAGCCAGCTGACTGCTTACACTGTTAGGAACTAGGAATAGGCACTGATATTTTTTTGTTTTGTTTTGTTTGTTTTTGGTTTTTTTTTTTCCATATTAAACCTGCAACTAGGACATGGTGCACAGCCTTCTTTCTGTGTTGTGAGGGATGTTACATCTATATTAAGAAATAATGGTTCATAAGTTCCTTGCTTTTGATATCTTTATGTGTCTTCTTTTGGACACATATTTTCTGTAAAGTCTAAGCATTATCCTCCATTGAAACATGTTGGCTTACTGCCTCTGGCCTCCACGCCTTCTGATGAAGAACTAGCTGCTACTTCTATATGACAAACATGTTTCTCTTCCTGTCAAATGTCTCTTTGTTGTGTACATGCATGTGCTTAGCCCACATATATGGGTGCACATGTATGTGTAGATGAATGTTACATACGTTGTTTTTTGAGACAGAGCTCATCATTGGCCTGGACCTCACTGAATAGACTAGCCTGGCTGCTGGCAGATGGCAGGCTCTTCCTGTCTCTGCCTCCTCAGCTGCGACTATAAGAACATGCCACCACACCTGGCTTTTTTAAGTGAGTTTGGAGGATTCGATCCAGGTCCTAATTCTTACACAGCAACCATTCTACCCACTATGCTATCGCTCCAGCCCTCTTGGGCCTCTAATCAAATCTCTGGGGATCTGTCTGTTTATTGTACTTGGAGTTGGACTCATGTGACACAATTCATGGATCACATGACACTTTGACAAGTTCAGCCACATTTGACTCATTCTGAGATCCCAAGTAGATACATTCATCTACTTCATAGTGAATTCCAGTCCCATGGACTCATTTTTCTTCATTTATTTTTCCTCTCGCTCCCCAGACTTGTTCATTTTAATCATCTCATTTTCAAGCTCAGTAAGTCTTTCTCCAGCCTGCTCAAATCTGTTGTTAGATCCCTCTGGAGACTTTTTAATTTTTCAGTTGTCTTCTTAGATGTGAAATATCTGATTCATGTTTATACTTCTTATTGCTATTTAAATTCTTGTTTTGTTTGTATGTCACTTTCCCAGTTACCAGGATTCTTGAACTCTGGATTACATTTAAGCCCTTCAAATTTAAAAAAAGGAAGGAAGGAAGAAAGGAAGGAAAAAAGGAAGGAAAAAAGGAAGGAAGGGAAAAAGAAAAGTTTTTGCTTAATTTGACCCTCCTCAGAGATGTTTTTGCTTCACCAAACAATAATATTTTCTTTATTCATTTCTTGCCCTGTAGCTTTATTTGAACATTTTATGAGCATGTGAACACTAAAGTGGAAGTGTAAAGACTCAGGATGGCAGAGTCTCCAAGTGACTCTGAGTTTTCTGATCTTGCTTGCTTCTGGCTGCTAGACATGGTGCTTGTCTGTTTCTTTGGTGGTTTATTAGATGGATTTGCTTCCTAATCATGTGTGTTCACTGCTGTCCCTGCCCTGTTCTTGTGCTAGACACTCTTCCTTGAACATCTTAAACAGCATAGGAGCGGACAGAGACTATGCCAGAATAGCCATCTGTAATAGTCTTACAGATTGGTGCAAACTAATCCTGAGAGGATCAGCCTGAGATAAAGACTGGGGTGGGGCATTGTCAGGTCATTTCTGACCATTCATTTAACCTGGTGCATGTAGGAGACTTTCTAAATACCCTAAATACACAGGTAATTTTTAATTACTGGAATAAATTTTCTCCTCAGTTTCATGCTTATATTGAGTGACCTAATATGTGCCTTTTCCTTCCTCTCTTGCCCCATAAGGCAGCAGGTTATTAGCCTTGCTGTTCTGATCATTATCTGCCACTTTTCTCATGCTGAAGAGTTCTGAGATAATTGAGATTGAGACCAGTGCCTCGCATCAGTCCCGCATAGTCCCTGACATTTAGAACAGACACAAAAATAACTAATGAGCAAAGTCTCTACTCGCTCCACAGTCTAGGACTCCTTTCCTGCACTGGGAGCAGAGAGTGTTAACGTCAAGACTTTCAATGAAGTGATACTTCAAAGGCCACAGAAGTATGAGGCAAAGCTCTGTAAGTGTCTGTGAGCCATCCCCAACATGTCCACATTGTCTTTGTCTTGAGTCACAGAGTTACTATAAAGCTTTGTTTTCAAAGACTCGCTAAATTTAGTTCTATCCATTTCCACTTGCTTTAAAATATTTATACTGTTCTTGCTGTTGTTTTGGTTTGGGTTGTTTTGAGAAAAATATCTCACTATGTAGACCCAACCTGACTTTGCCTCGAAAGTGCTGAAATTAAAGGTGCATATCATTGCGCCCAGCCAGGTCTATTTTTTGTTTACTTGTTTTAAATATTTTTAAAATAGCTACATGTATTAGTGTTTGCCTGCATGTATGTAGGTGTGTGCACCAGGCATGCAATGTCTTAGGAGCTGCTCATGCCACCTTATCACTGACTTTCACCTACTTGCATTTCAAGAAGCTCTCCCAGTAATTCTCAGAATCAGTAACTACTGATATCTTGCATGCTGTTGAAAATTTCTACAAACCAAGGCAAAACTCTAGTCAACACACAGATCTCTACATCCATGACCTAAAAGGTTGAGTCTTCAAACCTATTAGATCCAAATCAATCATTAAGTTTTATTATGGAAATTCTTAAATTCTACAGCTCAGATTCTCAACAAGTATATCTAGGCATACATAGGATCTGAATTTTAAAATCTTTTCATGGGATATTTATGTTTTCAGGAGTAGGAACCAGTTGCTGCCTTTCATTATAGACTCAAGACTCCAAAGAAAAGTCTGGTTTTACCAGGAAATCACTGTCTACAGAACAAGAATCAACACTGCATTAAATGAGTCGGGTTGAAATGAAGACACCTGCACATACATCTGTTAATTCTTGGAAGCATAAGAAGATGGTCTTTAAACATACACACGTAGAGAAATAAATGGATTATTAGCCCTAAAGTTGTGATATTTTGACTATGATGTATGAGAGAGTTGAAAACAAAATATAGCACAGGTATGCACAGCTCAGCCTTCATGCTGTTAACATGGCTGTGAGCCTCTGTGTGCGCATCACCAAAAAGATTCCCCCATCCCTCCCTTTGAGGAAGCAAACTATTCCTTATTGGATGCCTATAATTCTGTGCAATTGTCTTTTTTATGGAACTGAATCAATAAATAATATGTTAGATCATATTGCCTTTTTAAATATGGGAGTAATTTAATACCATATTTTTCTTATGTGTTGTCTTTTTCATTCAACACTTCACTGGCTTTACCATCTCTGTAAAGTCTTGTTATACTTCATTTGAACATTCTCCTTTGATTGACAACTACTTGAATAGCTTTTCAGTGTCTTGGCATGTCAACAACTCAGACAATTATTGATACACCTGTCCTGGTATGTTACCAAGAGTTTCTTCGATAATTATATTGGGGCGCAGAAGCCCTGTATAATAAAGGTGCATTACCAGAAAGGTGTACATCATCAACTAAAGTTTCCACAATGGGCCAATCACTCACATGCCTGATACTGATTGGTGAAGAAATGTTATCACATTAACTGTATGAATTTGCATTTCCAATATACCTTTTCAGTACATTCACCAGCTATTCACATTTCTACTCTGGAGACATGTCCTCTCCTGTCTTCAATCTGATCCGGGTGGTTCTATGACTCTTATAGTTTTAGAGTGTCTTTAACAGATGCTCTTTTTTTTTCTGCTTGAACCTAATCACTTCTATATTTAAAAATGTGAGACAATCCAACATATTGCTAAGACCTTCTTTGTTGGAGTTTAATTTTATGCAGTAATAGTAGAATGATCAATACTTTCCTTAATGACCTTGCATACTTTTAAATTTGTTTTCCTTTGATTGAAAATACTTTTCTGCCGGGCGGTGGTGGCGCACGCCTTTAATCCCTTGGGAGGCAGAGGCAGGAGGATTTCTGAGTTCGAGGCCAGCCTGGTCTACAAAATGAGGTCCAGGACAGCCAGGGCTACACCGAGAAACCCTGTCTCAAAAAAAAAAAAAAAAAAAAAACAAACCCAAAACATTGAAAATACTTTTCTCATGTAATATATCCTGATTATGGCTTCCTGGCCATCTACTCTTCCCAGTCCCTCCCTATCTTCCCCTCCCATCCAGATCCACTCCTTTCCATCTCTCATTAGAAAATAAATGAGTTTCCAAGGGAGAATAATAAAATATAATATAATAAGATGTACCAAAAATAAACACATTGGAATTGGACAAAACAAACAGAAGGAAAAGAGCCCCTCAAAAAAGAGACCTACTCATTCACAGACTCAGGAATCCCATTAAAACACTAAATCCATAATATATGCAAAAGACCTGGTACAGACCTGTGCAGGCCCTGTGCATGCTGCCTTAGTCTCTGTGAGTTCATATAGCTTTGCTCATGTTGATTTAGAGGTTGTTTTCTTGGGACCTCCCATTCCCTCTGGCTCTTGCACTCTTTCTACCTCCTCTTCTGTGGGGTTCACGATCTTTTATCTTAAGAACATCTAAATACGCGCAGTTACTATGTCAGTGGTTGTTGTCTCTTGGAAGCTTGTTCTTTTCTGAAAGAAAATGGCGGAGGAGTAGATCTGGGGAGAGAGGAGGTGAGAAGGATCTGGGAAGAGGGGAAGTATGGGAAACTGTGGTTGGGATTATTGTATGAGAGAGGGAATCTATTTTCAATCAGAAAAAATTAAAACTTATTTTTAAATATAACTTCTCCACCTGGAGAACATAAAGAATTGAGTTCAATTACAATTGCAATTGATTCTGAATGAGGATACAGGTGTATACCAGAAGCATTTCCTGACACTAAGCATAGAACATTAATATCTGTTAGTGAAAACTGTGCGCTGGTCATTTTTCTGTGTGATGTGTATACATTTTTAAATAACTGAACCCCATAACTTGTTATTGATAAGCCTTCCTTTGCTCATTGGTCAGAAATGGCATGTCAATCATGCATCGAGTCTCCAAGTTGACGCATCTTATAATACGGCCATTACAGCCTCCATTCTGCTTTGCTGGTTTATGGGCTGCTCTCTGCAGGAATAGCATGCTCCGTGGGTTGTAATAACTTTATAATAAGCTTTGAGACCTGAAAGAACAAATCCTTCCCTTTTTTTCAGAAAATATCGTCATTATTTTCTGCTTCTGGTCTTCCATTAGGATTCTAGAATCTAGTTATAGATTCTAACACACACACACACACACACACACACACACACACACACACACACATATATATATATATATATATATATATATATATATATATAATTCCATTGTGAAATTATTGGTGAGTTCACTGAAGCTAGAGGTCACTATGGAAATTTTTGACATTTTAACTATATCAAGGATTCTTCTCCAATAATATAATACCACCTCTACCTATGCAGATATTCTTCAGTACTTTTTTTTTAAAGACTTTAACTCTGAGAATTTCATACCGTACTTTTTGATTCTATTCACCCTTCCCCAACTCCTCTGAGATCGAACCCATTCTAGTTTTCCCTGCCCATCCAGTTGTGTGACCCCCTATCTTTTGTTAAACCCAGTTTTTTGAGTCCAGTTTGTGCTGTTTACATAATTCTTGAGTGTAGGTGACATACCAGTGTGCTGGTGTGAGTGTTGGTGTGGATGTGGGGAGGGTTGGTGTAGATATGGGTGTGGCTGTTGGTGTAGGTATTAGTGTGAGTGTGGATGTTTTGTGTGCTGTGGGCATGAGTGCTGGTCTATCTACCAGGGGTCACACGTCTTACGAAAATTGACTCCACCTCTCTCAACATCAAACAACTGCCAATAGCGCTCCAGCTAAAGGTGAGACTTCATGGTCATATCTACTGTCATTGCTTGGATTTTGTCTGGCTGGAGCTCGCACAGGTCTTGTGCCTGCTGTTCCAACCACATGTGTTCATATGTGCAGCTTCCATTGCATCCAGAAATCATAACTGCTTTGTAGTAATCTACCTCCTCTGGCCTTTATAATCAGCACACCCCATCTTCTGATGATCCCTGGGCCTTTGGAGGTTGGGATGACACAGATGTCCTATAGAGTGATCTTAAAAACTAAAATATTGGATTTACTTAACCTTCATATTGCATTTGGTTTGGTGATCTTCTGACATTATAAGTGATACTTTTGGTTTATTCATTTTTGTAGTTTTTGTTGCCGCAATACAACTGGTTATTTCTTTGATTTTTACACCTAGTGCCCTTTTCTGTACTCTCATGTTAGTATTAATAACATGAGCACATCATTTTACAAGGACAGTTTAAAATGTGTGAATAATTATACTTTTTTTGAAACTTCTTGTTTTGCTGGTGACCTGTAGTCACACCCAACACAGAGACAGGAATGATAAGCACCTCTGTCGGGCTGGCTTTGGGAGGAGCTCTCCATGTTTAAACTGTCAGCCTGATATTTTGTGTGTTTATTTTATATACTCTATTAGTTCAGTGATGTTTCTTCCCATTGATAGTTTACTAAGGATCTTCTGCCATGAGTCAATATTGAATTTTATAAATGCATTCCTTCTCTTGAGATGACCCTGTAACTTCTCCTTTTGTCTGTTTAATATGGAAGATCACATTAACACAGTAATACATTAAAAACAAATTTGCATTGTTGAAATAACCAATTTGCTCTCAGGATCTCACTCTCTGTTGCATGTGTATATGCGCATGTGCACACACACAGAGAGAGAGAGAGAGAGAGAAAGAGAGAGAGAGAGAGAGAGAGAGAAACAGAGAGACAGAGAGACAGAAAGAGAGAGAGAGACAGAGACAGAGACAGAGAGAGAGAGAGACAGAAAGAGAGACAGAGAGAGAGAGACAGAGAGAGAGAGAGACAGAGAGACAGAGAGACAGAAAGAGAGAGAGAGACAGAGACAGAGACAGAGAGAGACAGAAAGAGAGACAGAGAGAGAGACAGAGAGAGACAGAGACAGGGACGCAGATACTTTCTTTAGATTTTATTTTTATATAACCTGTTCAAAATTAAGCCAGTTTATGCAATTCTTTTTTAAACAGTTTTAACCCAGCTAGAAAATCGAGATCACATATCCTGATGAGTCAGACAGGAAGCGCTCTCTTGTATGCTGGTTTCCAGAAAAGGTGATGTAGGATTGAATTATCTCTTGAATATGTGGCAACCAAGTGCCCTAGGCTGTTTTAGCTGAGGAGCTGCTGGTGGAAATAGTAAATGACAAAACTGACCCAAATTCTTGCCCCTCACTGTGTCCATACTCTGTGCAGTACAGAGTTTTAGATAGCATATTTTTGCTATGCCCTCACAACAAAAGGGATTTGTAACTGCATAGGATGCTGAATTACTGCAAAACAAACAAGGGAGTTTCAAGCCTGGGACTCATTTCCGCATTGGCTGCAGAAACTTTATTCAACCCTCAGGAAGAGAAGCCTGGACCAGACTTCTGGCAAGGGGGAGTTATCAAGGAGAGGTGAGCTATCCAGCTATGGCCACTGTAGGAGAGTTAGAAACTCCAGCAACTGGTGTGAGTTCCCTGAGTGAATCGTATGAGAAGCAGGAGTTCCCAGCCATGCACAGCCTTGGTTGCAAGCTGAGTTCCATGGACACTGCTTCCAAAGGTGGGCTGTGTTTGATTTGCTGGTAGCAAAACTCAAGGCCAAAGATATTGAGTCATAAACTCATTTGTTCTAGTGATAATAAGACTACCTATGTTCATTAGGGTAATTTATATTTTTCAATAATAATGTTTTTTCTCACTTTTCTACTTTATTATTATATTAATACATTAATTATTTTATTATTATATTAATACATTAATACATTTTATATCACTTACTGGTGTCTTTTCACAATAATTGCTTTTAATACCTTTCTCTCACTTTCTATTTTTAAAACGGTTTATTTATTTTTTCAATTTATGTATATGAGTCTTTGCTGGAATTCTGTGTACCACATGCATGCAGTGTCTCCAGAGGCCAGAAGAGGGCACAAGATCCTGGGAACTGAAGTCACTGATAGTTGTGAACCACCAGGTGTGTGCTGGAAAACAAATCCCCAGTCCTTGGCAAAATTAGCAGATGCTCTCAATCTCTGAGGTTTTCAAGTGTCCTCATCTTTTCCTGTTCAAATTTCTATATTTATCTTTTTAAAAGACCAAGTTTGATGGATTTTAACCTTGGCCTGATTATTGTATTAATTTCTTCTCTTATATTCTTATTATTCCATGCCTTTTACTATATTGGCATCAACTTTATAGGGTTTTTTCAATGTTCTACTCTGGACACTTGCTTGTTAAAAGTGTTTCCATCTGAGAACAAATCTTTCTCTCGTTTCTTCTTTTATTCTAGTAGATGCTTATTCTTTCCTTAAACCAGACTTTGATGTTTAAGAACGTATCTACATTCTTACATAGATAAAAGTGGGAGGTCAGTTACTTCCCCCAGATCCACTACTGCTGTAATGAAATTCCACTGTCATCTTAGAATATAATCCATGAGTCATCCCCATGAGTTGTGTGAAGACTTGTCTATTTTTTTTGTGTGAAGTCAATGTTCCCATGTATCAGTTTTTATAGAGATATTATTTGCAAGTTGTGTTATGTGTTGGTCACTAGATTTATAAACAGCATAACACAGACACGTTAAGTGTGTTAAGCTCATACATATGCTTATACTAATGTTTTGCCTATTTGATCTATAAATTACTAATTGAAATATGCTTTTAAAAAATCAATCTACTTTCCTTAAGTTACCTATTGTGCATGTCAGTATATGTATTTAGTGAATATCTTCATCAAAGAATATTGTGTAAAGATGCCCAAACTGTGCCACTGGAGAGTGAGATACCAAAGGGAGAAGGATGGAGCAGCCATCTTGGTTCACCTTGCCACTTGCTGAGGGGCCAGCTGGCCGCAGGCTCTCCAGGACGCCCAGCAGGTACAAGTATAGTGAATCAAAATCAGAAAGAATACTGGACCTGGGTGCTAAGCAAAATTTTTCTTTAAACGTCTAAATTTCTAAGTGACTCAGCGGACTGCAGGTAACAGAGTATGTTCATTTTACCTCCTCTAATAATAATAATAAAAAAAATCAACATGTTTTAACAATTCAGAAGGTTCCTAACAACTATATTTCTAATAACTCCTGTAACATTTGTCTCTCTTAAATTCTCTATATTTAATCTGGAAATTAATTAAACGTTCCTTATTTCTAATTTGTTCACATAGTTATGGAAATAAATATGTAGCATGCCTGTATATAAATATATGTATTAGATAACTATTTAAATAGTTACTCCATTAGGTACACATACATGTATGAATATATATATATATATATATATATATATGTATATATATATATGAACGCACACTGAACAGGTGTATACATTTCATGTTTATCTATCTTTTCTGCATTTTAACCTCTTCTTTCCTTCCTTACTTCTGTAGAACTATCAAGGTAATGACCTTCTCAGTAAGTACCCTTTATTGCTGCTAACCCATCCTGTGTCTCAGCTAATGCTTAGCAGACTCACTGAAGTCTTACCTCACTTGGGGACCAGAGTTTTCATCTCTAGAAGTGTTTTCAGTTCAGTCACTCCCAGTCAAATTCATAATCTCTGGTTAGCACATATTCTTTAATATTGTGTTTCTTTAAACATCTCAAACATGGAATTCTTTGCTAATTTCATTCCTGCAGTCCTTGAAGGACTAATTTCTTTCTTTCCCTTTGTCACCCATGATGATTCACACACTCCTCCTTTCAACAATCAATCAGCAGGGTACCGCAAGAGGGCTGACTGAGAGTGACTACTCCAAAGTTAATTTGCATTACTGCATTACCACAAGGTACCAACCAAGGACTGCCTGAAGCATTTATTGCATTAAACTTCGAGTGACATCCATAGTATGATGACAGGGCTGGGGTTAAATTCTCAAAAACACTCTTTTTTTCTAATCTGAGTGGAGAGCAAAACAGGCTGGTTTACACACCATCTGGCTTTGCTGAATAATAGACTCCCTCTGCCTCCCCTCCACTGAGACTTTAGTTCCGAAGTTTCCATCCTATACTTTCCAACATTCATGGGATCTAAGAGGCTTCTCATACTTCACAGACTGTTGGAATTCAAAGTTCCAACTAGAGTTTTCACACATTGGTAATAGGGGTGCAAAATGGCTCACACAGTTTGTAAAATAACTTGGCAGTTTCCTATGAACTTGAACATTAATTTTTGACTCGGTGATCTCACGCCTACATATTTACATAAGGGAACAAAACCTTTTACTCACAAAAAAATCTGTCTGCAAATGTTCTAGTGGCTTTATTTATAAGTTCTAAAAACTGAAAAACACTCAAATGTTCATCAGTTGAAAACAGCTTCACGATCACGTATGTGCTTCTCAACTTTTACTGTCAACTTGACACATCCCAAAGTCACGTGATTTGGGAGCCTCAACTGAGGGGTCGCTCAAATGAGACTGGCCTGTGGGCATGTGTTTGGGAGATTGTCTTGACTGTTAACTGACACTGGGTGTGAGGAGAGGGGCCCAGTCCATGATAGGTCACACCATTCCCTTATAGGCAGTGATGCCCCATATAATAAAGCTACCTAAGTATAAGCCTAAGAACAAATCAGCAAACAGCACTCCTGTAGTTTATGATCCAAGTACCTGCTTGAGTTTCTGCCCAGACTTCCCTCAATGATGCATAGACTGTAAGCCAAATAATTCCTTCCTTCTCTTAAGTTGCTCCATCATGATATTTGCCCCCTACAGCAAAAAAGTAAACTTAAACACTGTGATTTATTCATACTGAAAAACTGGAACATTATTCAGCGGTGTAAAAGACTGAACCATGCACAAAGACAAGAATTTGAGTGAATCTCAATGTACATGGTTATACAAATGTCCATATGCACAAATGACTTCATGAATAGAACATCCTGGGAAAGCAACATTCAGAACAGACGAGTGGATTGGGGTAAAGAGAAATGGTAAAGAAATAACCTGGAGAGGTTAGAGTAATTCTTTATCTTCATAGCAACTGCAGGGCTAATCTAAAATTTCTCAAAATAACTAAGTTGTATATTTAGAGGGGCACCTTTTGATTTGTCTTGTAACACAGTGGCATGATGCAGCAGGAGAGGGTCCCCCCACACACACACATACAAAGTATCAGATATACAATAAGTCTAGTATGAAATAAAGTTAACCTGGCACATGGGAATGGGGTCTGGGGGATGGAGTAGAAGCAGAGAAAGAAGGGGGACAGAGAAGGACTGAAAAAGAGAAGAGAGAGAAGGAAGGGAAAAGGCCAACTAGAAACATGTGGGAAGAGAGAGAGGATAAGTGGGGGGGGGGAACCAAACAGCCATTTTATAGCAAACCAGGTTCTTACCTGGCTGTTGCTAGGTAACTATTGTGTAGACCCTAGAAGAAATGCTAACACCTTTCACTGTGTGTAAATTATATCTTAATTTTCAAAGGAAAAGATCAAGGCTCTGTTTCTAGTTGGACTATAATCTTCTAGCTTTTCCCTCCTCCATATATTTAGTCTTTAAAGATTTCCTTTCTTGTAAGTACAATGATGAATTTAAAAAGATTGCATCCATATTTTATCCAGCATTTGTAGGTATTTCAAATTGGGAGAAATTTTTAAACATCAGTCTTCCATATTGCCAGATGCAAAGCCTACCATTCTTTATAGAGCAGGAGTATTTTAAAATTTAATGGTGTTAGGTTTTGAGCTCATTTTATCATAGTATCTTCATGTTTCCACTAATAACAATGCAGTTCCTGTATCATCTTCATAGACAAGGAAAACAAACACAGAGAAGGTGAGATTTTACTTCTTATATATTAATAAATACTTGTCCCAGATTGAATTATCATGAATGCTGATGGTGGACCCAATCTTTTCTATCAATGTGATAAAATACCAGGATGAAGGTAACTTAAGAGTTTAATTGGGCTTAAAGTTCTAGAGGACTAGTCTATGATTGTATGAAAAGGCACTGTGGCAGCCAGCTAAATCAGCAGCTAAGATCCACTAAGAGAAAGCCAGCCAAGAGAGTTAGCTCCAAATGGTGCTAACCAGAATCTTTGGCAACCTCAAAGCCAGCCCCCAGTAACACATCTCCTCCAGTAAGGCCACACCTCCTAATCCTTCTCAAATGGTTCTACAAATTGAGAACCAAGTATTCAAATATGAACACATGAAGAATATTTTCCTTCAAACCACTACAGTTATTTAAATCTTTCAGAATTAAGAGTTTAATGAGATACATCCAATGGGTCACTTATGTTCTTGATCACCCAAGCTTAGCAGGACAGAGAACTGAGTAGTTTATCTAAGGAGAATACAACATAGTGAGTTCCTATGGTAAACTACTCAGCTTTCTCTCTAGTTTCAAAATATCTACTATATAGAGTACTTACGCTATTACGTGATCTAAAACCATGTATATTCAGTAAGTGTTCAATACTCATTGCCATGCCCTTACACTAGTATAATTTTATGCATACAACCAGCAACATCTTCTGTCCCTAAAGCATAGAGAACATCATGGAAGAGGTGGTGTAATAAATGTAAGCGCCAAGGTTTAAGAAGTCACTATGAGTTTGTGTCTTCTAGACATGGAAGAGAAGCTTTACCCATAATACCTCAATCAATACAGCTGCCTAACGAGCCCCAAACAATGACAACACTAATAGACATGCCAGCCTATTAAGGGAAGGGGGAAATCTCATGAGACCTTATCCCTGACAAAGGACTGTAGGCAACTAACAACTGCTAGGAGAGAGAGAATTACTCTTTCCCAGGAATGAACTCTCCCTAATTGGTTCTTCAATACCAAGTAGTTAGTCCTGAAACTATATACATACAAGTAACAACACCAAATGGACTCAGCCTGCTATATATATAACAATATAAATTTTCTTAATTACTTTTCTATTGGTGTGAAGAGACATAATGATCAAGGGAACTTATAAAAGAGATTTAATTTGGAGCTCATGCTTCCAGAAGGTAGTAGAGGCCATGGTCATCATGATGGGGCGTGGCAGCAGGCAGGCATGGTGCTGAGCAACAGCTGAGAGCTTAGATGTTGAAACAAGAAACACAAGGCAAAAAGAGAGAACTAACTGGGAATGGCATGAACTTCTGGAACTTCAAAACCCAAACCCCATGGCACACCTCCTCTAACAAGCCTATACCTATTAATACTTTGCAAACAGTTCCACCAACTAAGAACTAAGCCTTTAAATATACAAGCCTATGAGGGCCATTCTCATTCAAACTTCCATAGTAATCAAAGAAAAAGAGGTCATGATTTTGAGAGGGAGTAGCAGGGAGGATGTGGGAGAGGCTGAAGAGAAAGGAAAAGGGGGAAATGATTTAATTATATTCTAATACATAAAACTGTAAGAAACAAACAAAGGAAGAAAGAAATAAAAAAGAAAGTTGAGCATTTCTCAACATATGTGAAAATTAGAGCTTACTTTGAAAAAGCCATGCTTTTGGTTACGTTGCCCAAGCCATAGATTGCTTCCTGGAGGAAGGTTGGTCTCCGGAGGGTCTATCACACGCTCATAAATCCTGTAGGAACAAAGAACACAGTTGCTAATAGAGGGACTGCCATGTTGTTTGCATAGTTGTACATAGCTGCTAGTTTAAAGAGGTTAAGATGTAGTATGCTTTAAGTGATGGGTACCATGACAGAGATCTTCTCCATGACATTACTGGGCACTGTGTGGGTACCTCATGCCTTTCTTACCTCCCTTACCATGAGGTTGGAGGATGGAACTAAGAAGACAGCATTTTGCATGTCTACTCTGACCAATGACCCCTACACAAACTTAGAAGGAAGTGATTTTATCCCAATGGTACAGGTCAAAGAGCTGGTGTAAAGAGAATGTAAGCATGTCCACGAGTGCAGACAACAGAGATAAAGTACATGTCACCATTGTGATAAAGCTGTCATCCCTCTGGTTCCAGCAACTGCCACATCAACACATCTCATCAACAACCAATCACAAGGTATTCAGTAACAGACCTATGCTCCAAATTCCATAATAGGTAATAAGAAACTAAAGCAACGAGCTTTAGACAGACAGACACATATAGTCCTGCAACCATGAAACTTAAGATAGACAGCATCCTGAAACATCCAACAAATCCTGGGCTTGCTCACACAGAATGTGGGACTTCAGAACAACTGTCTTGGTTCCATCCTGCCAACACCAGGTAAACAGTAAGACAGCTTAAAATCTATGCTTTCTCGAGACCAGCTGATCCCAACCTCCATTTTCCCCCAAGGCAAACACCTCTCAGTACTTGTAGTTTTCTGTGATAAATACCATGACAAAAATCATCATGGGATGGAAAGGATTTATTTGTCTTACATAAGCTAGAAGCAAAGACCATGGAGGGATGCTGTTTACTGGCTTATCCCTAGACTCACAGTTGGCTTCCTCTCTTATACAGCCCAGGCCCACCTGTCCAGAGATAGTACAACTGACAGTGATCCACATCAATCACTAATCAAGAAAATGTCCCCACTGGCATGTCCATAAGCCAATCCAATGGAGGCAATTTCTCTACTGAAGTTCTCTCTTTCCAGATGTGTAGAGTTGACAACTGAGATTAGCATCACACTGCTGGTGGCCCAGAGAACTCTCAATGGGGTGAGATGGAGAGAGTCATACATTTCAGGTCCAAGTGAGGGCCCTACCTACTCACGTTTTCCACATTCTTTGCTCAGGGCTGCTACTGAGAACTGATTCTCCAGGTTACATCAGGACCTCCGGGTTATCACGGGGCTGAATACCCCTTGCTGGAGAACAGAGGGTGGTGTATTTCTCTAGAAGGTTCTCAGAAGGAAAGTGTAGAAGAACTGAAGACTTCCAGAGACTCTTGCTACTGGGAGCTGATATACTACAGTCTTTTACCCAAGCTATGCAGCCCATGACTCTACATCTCTAGGAATATGCAGTTCTGAAGACTCTGTGCAAAGCCTTGTTAGGAACATGAAATATATCAGGGCTTTTTCCACTAATTATATTTCCATTATAAATGGAAACTCAAAACATAATTAAGGAGAAATAAGTTTCCCTTAAGAAGATAGGCTATGTTTTCTTCATAGGAATCCAACCTTTTGTGTGTATTAAATGAGCCTTCTTAGGTAAAACAATTTGTTAAAGTGGCTTTATAGTACAACAATGTATTATATACTTTCTCTTAAAGGGTTTCCAGGCTTGATATAATGGAAAAGCTAGAAACAAGCCAAACTTACAACAAAAGAAAAAAAAGCATAACTTATAAAAGTATCAGCTTCTAAGAATTTACTATAGTCATTAAAAGTGATAAATATGCAGATTGTGAGAAATGGAAAAATATATACAAAATAATTTTCACTAGAGGACATGAAATATAAAGTTATTTATGTACTGTGGAGATAACAGTGGAAAAGTTATGTTTGACATTGGTGGATACAAGACAGGCTAAGAAGAAATGGAGATCACTGTATTTAGAGGAAGAGATAGGACCATAATTTTCTACAAGGCTGTCTCACTAATAAATTTAAAACACTGTCAACCCATTTACCTTAGCCCGTATTTTCAAGTGTTCACCTCTGTCAGAATCAGAGGAATTTCCTTATATTCAATATACTCTTAGACTATCCACTGAGCAAGGTAAGACTTAATCAATATTTATAGAGCAGACAAGTGAATGGAGGATGAAACAACCAAAAAATACCAACTTCTCATTCTCTCTGTCTTCTTTCTGATAATAACAGCTGCTCCTTATGCCTTGAGAACAGTGGAAGAAGCAAATATTTGATATTTATCATCACCAACTAGAACAGAGTGACCCACAGGACATGTATGTCACAGTAGTGCTCCAATATTGTATGCCCAGGCCCCACTAGGGTCTCCTCTCTAGGCCAGGGAGAAGTATAAGATGCTGCTTCCCTGGCAAGCAATGTCTTCCAAAAAGCAAGAATCAGTATAGAATTTGTGCAGCTGCAGGCAGAATCAGAAAATATATGTATAGCAACACAGGAGATTTTAAAGACACACACACACACACACACACACACACACACACACACATATATATATATATATATATATAAGCTTGCAGATGCTTCATAAGAGATATCAGCCAAGTATAGCCATGGTGCGACAGCTTGTAAGTGCTGGGCATTGAACTCAATGTTGTAGCCATTCTCCTGCACTGCCTATTTAGATATTTGATAAAGAGATTTCACTGCAGAAACTGTAGATAAGCTATTGCTTCCCCAAAAGTTAGACAAACAGAGCCTGTAATTTTTTTTTCAGAGAAAATACCAAAGTACACAGAGAGATCACACTTGGATAACTCATGAAGTATCTAAACTTCTGAATGTGGACGGTGTGATTTGCCTGTTCTGGTGTATGCTCATACCACAAGCCAAGTTGGTATCTTTGTGTACAATAGCAATACAAAAGTACAATTTATACAAATAAATTAGTAGTCCTAACTTGCCTGACATGTCTAGAAGGAAGGGAAAAGAGAGATCTTGTAACTGACACAAGGACACACTCTGAAGGCTCACTCAGATGGTCACTAGATTGAGACAATTTGCAGATGAGCATCCTCAGAAGACAAGCGTGTCTGCAGTGAGGAACAGCTCTATTCTGTGCCAGGTTTCCAGAGTAGACTTATATAGCTTTCATGTATTATGTTTATGTCTTTCTTGTTGCTTCCTTATTGGTCTCTGGGACTGTACATTAGAATGATCTATGTGAGTCCCTCTACAACCTTTTAATTGATACCATTATACAGCACACTACTGTCTCTAAGAGCATGATCATAGCTGGGCTTGCCTGTCCAGACTTCCTAGCAGAGGAAGTGAGAACTTGGGTATCTCAGTGACCTTGGCCTATTGTGTTCCTCCTCAAGCTGTGTTTGCATTTCCTGACAGCCATTGCTCTCATCATCTGCAGGGTCTGTATGGAGTGGAGCCTTCACCTCAGGACTCAGCCTTGTCATTTTCAAGTCAGTATTTCTAGTGTCAAGAAGACTGCCTAGCCAGAGTAGCATACATCTACTCAGAAAGAAAGAAAAAAGAAAGAAAGAAAGAAAGAAAGAAAGAAAGAAAGAAAGAAAGAAAGAAAGAAAGAAAGAAAGAAAGAAAGAAAGAAAGAAAGAAAGAAAGAAAGAGTAAATGCTTCCTGGATCTTCAAAATTGGAGGATGATAGTTAGATGGATATAAAACCCTACCAAGCTGAAACTTTACAATAAACAATTCATAAAGCTGGATAATTCAAACTGAGAAAAGAGTTTGTCAGAAGAGGAGCTTTGCAGCATGCTGATAACCCTTAGGGAAATAAAGTCAGTAAAATGAGTGAAATGTGATCATCCCTTCCTAGCATCTTCCTCTGCCATCTCCACCTCGTGAGATTTACACACAAAACCAGAAAGGAGCAAGACAAATGCTTCTCATTGTTTCCCACCCAGAAAAGAGAAGGGGTAGCAAATTTAAATCTGTCAGGCAGACACGTTGCTAACAGGGAAGCTAGATAACTGTATTTCAGAAAGAAGGATAAACAGTGGGCAACTTGAAAATTAATTAGATCAAGAGCTAAGCCAGTGACTTACAGTTTCAGTTGGCTACATTATCATCATCCCAAATAACACTGCAGTTTCTCTTCGGATCACATAAATCTTTTTGCTTTTACCAAATTTATCACACTCTCATAGCCTGCCTGATACAAATAATGAATTACTCCACAGTCATCTGAAATTTACCCCTTCTTTTGACTGCAGAAAACCTAATTCCCACTTAGTCCTGTATCTGAGACTTCAAGCTCACTTGAGCCATTAAACATGGTGCTGACTATTAAGTGGTATTGGAGGAGTTATGGGAATTGTGCATGCCATTAGTATCCATCAGGAGTTTAAAGTATAAGGATCTCATTTCTAATACAACACCATGCAAAATTAGCAATCCAGTCAGACATAAAACCCGCCTTAGGAAAGCGAGCAGCTGAAAGTAACTGAGAGTCCAGATAAAATTGTCCACTGGATCAAGGGTTCACATCAGGAATTTCTTCACAAGGAGCAAGCCCTCTTTATGTGTGACTTTGAATAACAACACCCTCCTGCTTAAAAGACCAGTCCAGATTCCTCAGAAAACTCGACCTTCCAGTTTCAAAGCAATGCCCTTGGCATTCAACACTCTGCAATGTAAGGGTTGAACTACAAGACAAATGAAAGAATATTGAATGCTTATTTATCTGGATGAAGAAAGACCTCTGAAGGAACCTTTCCTAACTACATAGAAGAATGAATTTCCAATGGAAACACATGAATTGTTATGTATTACATTCTGTTTACTAAGACATGAGGAAGCCCTACTAAGGCAGTGAATGAAGATGTTTATCTTGGGCATTGCCACCAACTGAAGAAAAGCTTCCATGTGTAACATCCTGTGGAAGGATGTTACAACAATCTTGTTCAGGGTGTGGAGAAGCCTCTTCCCAGAAGAATGTCAAGGAGCTCCCTGGAAGTTTCCTTTGTAGAACACAAGGTCATTTTCCCCAGATGTCCCCACTACTGTGGCAATGGGTGACCTTGCATACAGTAAGCTCTTCTAACTTTGGCTATAAGAGACAAGCACATACTTTTTCCTGGTGGCCTCATAGAGAAGTGTGAGAATAACAAGTTTTTGAAGGGAACTAGAAAGTCTGAGGGCGTCCATCTGATGCCATGAGCATTATTCTTGACACCCACAAATGTTGAGTCCAGAGGTCTGTACTGCACCCAGAGACTCCTTAAATCTCATTCACTGTGACAGGGCACATCGCCAGCTGTGCACAGTGACCTGTTCGTTGCCTGGCTACTGTTTATTATTTTCTAACATGGAACACACAGCCCAAAGAGCTTGTACCAGAAGGACATGAAAGGATGCCTCCAAGGAGCAGGTCTGCAGTGCTCTCCTACCAATCTGCTTAACAAATTCAGATGACACTCAACAAATAATTAGATCTGAAAAATACACCTCTGGCATTAGATGGGAGAAACAAGAGTGTCACAGGGAGATTAGCTGTCTGTGTAGTCTGGGCTGGCTGACCAGGGAGCCTCAGGGGACCGCTGTCTGTGACTTACCAGCTCTGGGATTACAAATGTAAACTATAACACCTGACTATTTTTTAATGTGGGTCATGGGGATCAATCTCAGGTTCTGTGAGAACTTTACAAATTAGTCCATACCACCAGCCCATCTTCTATTGATTCTTCCCATCACTTTTTCTCTGTCTGAAGTTCATAATCCAGAGTCAACCTAAAATGCTTCAGATTTGCAAATCAACGTCAATAACATGGCCACTTAATTCTACATATTTAGCATTTTATCTGTAACTTGGCAGTATCAGGGTTTCTTAAGTCTGTAGGAAACTATGATGCTGGTGTTGTGTTTTCAGCCATAAGAGACTTGGTGTAACACCATCAGGATTAAAAATGACATTAATATAGGCAGGAATCAGGGTCAACTCAAGATGAAACTTAGCACTGGGGAAAAAAAAAACACTTCCATGCTTAAGATATGCAAGCCTCTTAAGCACAATGTGTGAGAGTCTAAGAGTAGACAGAACCCTTAGCTGTATGGCTGAGGGGGAGAGGAAATCTTAGCTCTTTTGCATTAACAGTGACTTAAAATAATACTTCCAAAGGAAAGATTGGGTAAAGTGGAAACTTCTGGTTTGTTTGGAAAGTCAGTTAATATCAAATGATGTTTTCCTGGGGCACACAAGTGAAAAGATGGTTTTTTGCTGGAACAGACGTGGGAAGGAATGTTTTCCTGAAGCAGACACGGGTGAAAGGATGTTTGGATACAGCAAACTTGTAAAAAGACCAGTGATGGAGGAGTATAAATATGACCCCACGGACAGTGGGAGATGAGGACTGAGGTTTGCTCCACTTCGCTATTCCTCAATAACTACAGGCATGTATTGGTTCCCCTTACATAGCCTTGTTGATCTCCACTAGTAGTGATACCTGAGAGAAACTCCCCAAAGGACTGCTCGTGAGGTTCCTGCAGCAGCTTGCTGCTTCCCCTGTCTCACCTTGGCAAGCCTTGTGGTTTCTTCAGACTTGAACCACAGCTGCTGGTTCAGGTTTGGTGTCTGCTTTCAGAAAAGACTGGACAGTAGCTGCTGGTTTGTGCCCAATGTCTGCCTTCCTAGAGGACTGGTCTGCAGCTACTGGGTCATATTTCGTGTTTGCTACAGGACTGAACTGTTGAAGAAGATCGAGCTTACCCCCAAAGAACTATTGCTGAACAGGTCCACGTCCCTGGTATTCTAATAATTTTTCCACTACCTCCACTGGATGGTGGACTAGAGGAGAGGTTGAACCCTTATTACAAGTAGGTTGCAGAAAACCAAAAATCTATGCCTACAAGTTTAAACTGTACCATGAGAAGTCCAGTCTCATCTGGCTCTAACCTGAGTCGATCTGCTCAGAGAGTCATGTGTACTTCTAGGACTTTCCAAACTAAACACACACTTCAGAAGGAAACCAGAAGAATGTGAAGGACCTAGGAGCCGTTAGAAGAAATGTCTGGCAGAAGGGCAGAAGCAGTCTGATGAAGGCTGACAGGTGGTGATGGTAGAGTCTTCATATATGAGGAAGAGGCCCTGGAGAGGAATTAAATGTGCTCCAGTGTCTCACGGGAGTAAAATGTGCACTGTGCAAGGTTACAGTGTCAACGTGGCAGGACCTAGAACTACCTAGGAGACCAATTCTATGCCTTTCTGAGAAGGACTTTCAAGATTATATTAACTAAGCTGGGAAGACCCAACCTTGTCCCATGAGGGAGGGTCTTAGACTGAGGAAAGCCACCCAGCACAAAAGTTCACCTTTCCCTGCTTCCTGTTAGTTATGAATGTCCAGTTACGAATGGCTGCTGCACACTCCTGCCACCGCACCTGCCACAACATAACATCTGTCCCCTCAAACTGAGAGTCAACTAATCTTTTACTTTCCTTAAGTTGCATATGTTGGGCATGTCGTAGCAGCAACAAGTAATTAATACATAATAATAGGACCTTTAACAGTACACTTTCAGCTTGAGGTAGGATGAGACTTTTAGCAGTCAGAGCAACATGCACAGAAAATAGACAGGCAGGCCACTGTGAACCTCCTCTCTCTATAGAGCTTTGCTGCTGAAAGTAGAAGAGCAGGTTAATCTCAAACTCAGAGATAGAGTGTCTGCCTCAAAAGCCACTGGAGCAAACTCTGAGTGGGCTCTAACTATAGTGCACAAGTATATATTTTATAATAATTGTAATAATGTTAATAATAGGCACATACCCTGCTCAACTGACACATGCTTATAAAAGTGAAATGACTTTCCTGAGATGAATGGCAGAGACAAAATTTAAACCCAGATGTAAACCTTTAGTGCATGGCAGTGCATTCTGCTCTGCAGTGGATTCTGCTCTCGCAGAGTAAAACACCCAGTGGGGAGATTACAGAAACATCATGAGACAGAGAAGGACCATCTGGACTAGAGTCAGCAAACCCCTGCGTATGCCTTTCCTCTCTTGTTTACACTTTGTGACCTAGGGAAAGTTACTATACCTTAGATTTCTTTTTCAACCATGCACCCTGTGCAGTCAAGGCTGAACTCAAAGTCACTTATGTATCTGAAGATGACATTGAACTTCTGGTCTGCCTGCCTCCATTTCCTAAGTGCTGGAATTACAGGCCTGCCACTAACACACCTAGGTGATTTTAATAGCAATCCATCGTATACAGATTTTCTGTAAACACCCAGATAATAGTCTGGAAGTATTTCAGGAAGTTGTAAATGCTCTTTACAAGTGCAATGTTATTAGCGTCATTAAGGAAAAGAAATGTTCTTATCTTCACCAAATAACCTGAAAGATAATTTTGTTTGAATTATTTTCAGACGAACTGTCAAAGTCCTCATCGAAGCCACTTGGCTTTACTGGATAAGCACACTTTCCACTTCAGCTCTCAGTCTCTAGAAATGAGGATCTCAGAAGTCCCAACGTAAAGGAGAATTGAGTTTGAGCCCTCAAACCACTCTGTTGACAATGCCTCCAGCAGCACGTGGAGGCCACAGCCATCGCTGCCATCTTTCCAGGGATCCAGACAAAACATGCTGTGTACAGGGCTTAATGTTGCCCCAGCTAGCTGCCTGTCATACGTGTCTTGTTATTCCCTAAGATGAAGATTTAAATTTTCTTCCTATGATAGATCAAAAGCCTGCTGCTCATGTAGGACATACTTGAGTAGCAGAGACTCATAGGTCAAAAAGGACATTGAAAGTCTTCTAATCCCACCTCCATCTGCTACTTGTTACATTAAAATACAAGCATCCAAAAGCCATCTGTCAGCAGTGAGTGGGTATATGTCCTCCTATAACAGTTTGAAGCTTCCCAGAGCAAAACAGAACTCCCCAAAGGCCTGATGATTGGCATTTCCAAACAACCCATGCTGTTTGGAATATGTCAGGGTCTAACAGCTATGGTAAGGAACAAAGAAATATTTCACAAACTCACTCTCTCTTCTCTCTCACTCTCTCTCTTCTCTCTCTCTCTCTCTCTCTCTCTCTCTCTCTCTCTCTCTCTCTCTCTTTCTCTCTTTCTCTCTCTTATCTCTCTCTTTCTCCTTTAGGTTTTACACAGATACAGGCTGCAAGCCTACACGCCTATACCAAATTCTGGCACCTCTAAAACCCAAGACATAATCCATATTCTTTGGCTCTTTATAGGATTCTTGATGGAGGTTGGACTTGAAGACTTTGATGTAATGTCCAAAATTTGCTAGGCAAAAGGATAACTTCATGAGTTTGTTAAGAATACAAATTCCTAGTTCCTTCAGACTTACATATGCCAATCTGATCTTAAATAGACAAGAATCACTGATGAATACCTCACCCGCCCATCCCCACACAACAGTCAGATTTGGATGACGATCCTAATACATCAGCACTACAGTCTTACTTTAGCCAAGAAAACTTGTCATTTGGTAATTAGGACTTGAGGCCATGTCCAAGGTGGAATTTGAAATTTGCGAGTGGGTTGTTCCCACTCTAAGACCTTGTCTAAACATTTTCCTACTTGAATGATGGGGGAAGGAGGAAGAATAGGAAAACAATGAAAAGGAAGAAGAACCTTCCTGGTCCTATCTTTTATGAAGCATAGGAGGAAATCAAAATTCTCCTGACCATATCCATTAGCAACTGTTATACAGATGGTGAAGGGAGAGACTTATGACAGACAGACGGATGGACAGAAAGAAAGAAAGAAAGAAAGAAAGAAAGAAAGAAAGAAAGAAAGAAAGAAAGAAAGAAAGAAAGAAAGAAAGAAAGAAAGAAAGGAAGGAAGGAAGGAAGGAAGGAAGGAAGGAAGAAAGAAAGAAAGAAAGAAAGAAAGAAAGAAAGAAAGAAAGAAAGAAAGAAAGAAAGAAAATAAGAAAGAAAGAAAGAAAGAAAGAAAGAAAGAAAGAAAGAAAGAAAGAAAGAAAGAAAGAAAGAAAGAAAGAAAGAAAGAAAGAAAGAAAGGAAGGAAGGAAGGAAGATGGGGCTACATATACATATGTATAGGTTTGGAGGGAGGAAAGAGGAAAATGATGTAATCATATTTTTAACCTCAAATTTTTAATAAAAAGGAATATAAACTCTAGTGAGATGGATAGTCTCCATTTGTCCCTCCAGATACATTTTGACTTGTCACTGCCTTGCTTTGCAGCTTGAGAGTAAAGCCTTGAGTGTCAATCAGTTCCTCTCTGCCAAGGTCCCAAGTGAGTCAGGCAAAGGTACCATCAGGAGGGAAGGAAGGGCTGAGGCTCGGGTGAAGGCTAATAGATAAGGGACTTTTTCATGGTACCCTGGTGGACAGCACACAATACTAACCATTGGTTAGTACTTCAAGGGGTAGATGCCCCATGAAGAAGACGGAATACAGTGAAGAAGGTCCTTCTACAGCACTGCTCTTCAGGGTCTCTTCATCTCTCAGCTGCTGTCTGTGGTCTTCCCAATATGAATGTGTCAATACAAACTTGATTGTTTTTTAATAATGTTTACAGAGCGGACAATGCTTATGCCTTGACTTCTGTTCTGCTGCATGTACTCTGAATTATTCATTTAGTTCGAGGCTGTTTCTTCTAAAAAGTAATCATTGTCTTCTTGAATGAAATTTTTGTTTTTCCATGCTATCAGTCCTGTCAGACTTTAGAAGTTCAGTCACCAAGAAGAGCAAAGCAATTTAGATAAAATTTCCTGTTCTGAAGGAAGACTTTGTTATTAAATGTGAGGCATTCAATAGTAACTGCCAGCTGTTTAATCAAAAAGTTATTGTTCATTGTAGAGGGGAAAAATTGGAATCTGGAAAACAATGGGCTACAACCTGAAGCTCAGGAAGTGTCTGATGAAGTTGCAAACTCCTTTCAAACTCTTTTCAGCATTTAAACTATAATGGCCCATCTCTGATAAGGCATTCAGAGAGGATCACAAGAAAATCACTGCAAATGGCCAGATCTCTATTCATTTGAATTGCCCCCATGTCTTGGTGGTCCCTGTATGTTCAGACTACAGAGTACAACCAAGAGTGTTTCTAGACATACCTCAAGTAAGCCTATCATGAGAGACACACAAGTGACTCCTTTAGTGCCTAAGATTCAAATAAGGGATAAAAGAAAAATTAAGGAAGTGAAAGAAGGAGAAAAATACTAGTAAGAGAAGAAGGTTTTGAAGGAGAGTTATAAATAAAACAGATCCCGGAGTCAGAAGCATTCTGCTACAAATTCTAGGCTCAACGAATGTGGGATGTGGCCTAGAATAAACCATGCCACCTTTTTATATAAGCCACATCAGACACACATACACACACACACACACACACACACACACACACACACACACACACATGCACACACGCACGCACACATGCAGACATGCACACACAGAAATGTAATCAACTGAAGTGATTCAACTTGATCTCTGTCACTTACCATCAAAACTTCTTAAGTAACATAAGAGTGTGTGGGGATGTGGATCAGATGTAAAACAGCTCAGCATTCAAATGAAGTGCTGCATGCAATAAAATATGGAACTCAATTTGTAATGCACATGGAACAAAAGGTACATCTTCTCCCATGTTCTATGCCTACCTCACATATGCCCTGGGACACAACCAGAAGCTTATGTCCTTGTGGACACTCGAGAGAATGCATTGCCGGGACATAACCCAGTTCTTGTTGCAGAATACAAGCTCAAGAACAGTGGCCTTTTCCCCAGTTATTTTTGCACTTGGCACTCCTAGAATGTTATTCTGAGTAGTGTCTATATACAGTCCTCTCCCTATGACTGTACAGTGGATAAACAGGCTTATTCCTTCTGCCTCAGGCAAGGATCAATCATTCATCATCCAAATGTTTGGAACTGAATGATATTGTGTGAATTTTAAAAAGTCAGACACAGGAAAGACAAATGCCACATGTTTATTCTTACGTAGATGCTAAAAATAAAATGTCAAAATGAAAGAGACTTAAAGAGTCACTACTAGGTGCTCAGAAGGGAAGTCAGAGAGGAGGGAGCAGGGGTTTGGAGAATGGATACAAAAACACAAAAGAAAAAGGTTCCAATGTCCCTATATATCACTATAGTTCATAAAAACCTATCATTATTATAGGAGGAATGGTAACTACCTCTACATAAACGTTGGAGCCTTGCAGCCACAAAGGCATCTCATGCAGAAGAACCTAATTGAGGACTGCCTGAGAGACCAAGGATTGCTGATGCCAGACAATCGGGAACTGCAGTTTAGAAGAGATGCTTTCTTGTGACCGATGGGGCAGGGGGTGGAGGGTATTTAAGGAGCTTGCAGCAGTGCTCAGATGAGCTGGCTGCAGTGTTTCTTACCTGCTCACTGAGTCTGTGTAGTTGATTCTGCACCACCTCACACCTCCAACCCCCAAGGGCAGGGAGGGTCAGGCAGTGAGTAGTCCAGGGCACAGGCAGCAATATATTTTATAAAGAGCTAAAACAGGAGGCGCTTAACGTTTCTAAAGTAAAGAGCTAGGGGCCAGTAATATAGGTCACTGGGTAAAGGTGCTTGCCACCAGGCCAGACAAAGCTGAGTTTAATCTCTTGAACCCACGTAGTGTGAGGAAGGAACAGACCCCTGTAAGTCATCTTCCTGTCTCCACACACATCTCACAGCATGTAAGTGCCTGCACCCATGCGCATACAAACACAAACACCATTTTTATTAAAATTCATCATCAGCAATACCTTGATTTGATCAGTGCTTGCTACATATGTTTGCATTGAAATGTTATCTTTTGTCTTATCAATAGGTACTATTATTATATTTTGAAAAAAATAAGAAAAAAGTTTTAAATTGATGTTATTTTCAAAACTAGATAGGTGGAAAAGTTGAAGTGTAGGCTGATGTTTGCAAGAAGAGTATGGGACCACTGAAGAGTTGGTTACTTCATGATACATCTCCCCAGGCAAATGAAAGCTACATCCACATTGCCCTGGCTGCTCTGTCTTTCCTCTATCTCTTCATATGGATTCAAAAACAACTCTCTCACCATAACATACACTGGTTGGGAATCACTAGGCACTTAACGCTAATGCTCAAATCATCCTGCATGCTAAAAAGTATTTGCAACTTTTAGAAGTTCCCCAAGCCTTCTGGTTTCCATCCTTCATGCATGTTGGTTTCTTAGTTCCAGGAACCTTTTTAACATATCAGGGGCAGTCAACTGCAAAGCTCTTCTCATGCTACTTGAGTTTTATTGAAAAAGTTACTTTTGTCTTCTTTTGTATGATGCTATCAAAATGTCTCATGCCAATCTGACATTTTTTTTTTTTGCTTTTACTTTTTCAGTATTTGTATAAACTTTTAAGTATTACAGTTTTTACTTTGAGTTTTTATTTTTCTCTCATTGAGGTGATTTTCATTAGCTTAGATTCACCTGCTAACTGAGTTTCCCAGATTCATGATGGGGTGCTCAGTATCCAAAATTTTATTTTCCTGCATGCTACGTTCAACAGCCTTTGTAAGATGCACTTCATATATGACAAAATTCACCTACTGAATGGGTACACTTTGACATATTTTGTTGTATCACATCATCAAGTTTTAATTATTATAACATATATATATATGTATATATATATATGTGTGTATATATATATATATATATATATATATATATAAAACCAAAAATGTATCACTTTATCTGTGCTAAGTTGTAAGACTCTTTGACATTAATTACATCCACTGTGATATATGACCATTGCTGCTGTATCCAAAACTTGACTCTCCTCACCCCAAACAGAAACTCTTGACACCACAAAGCAGCACTCTGTTCTCCTACCCACCAGCCTTGAAACCTCCATTTGCCTTTCCAATTTTGAGCCTTTCTATGGATCTGCTAATTCTATAGGTTTTGTTTATGTGAAATATGCTTCCCCATCAACAATTCATTCTCCTCCCTTTCCTCCTCCTCCTTCTCCTGATGCTCCTTCTCTTTTTCCTTTTCCTCCTTCTGTTCTTCTCAAAAACTAGGACAAGACTTAACATGAAACATACTTAAAAGTATTAAATGGAAGAAGAACATGTATTTCTGTCTTCTCCATCATAATGTCACTCAAAATGTATTTGACAGACAGTTCAGCATTGAGTCAGACTCTATTGTGCACTACAATCTACTGGCCACTGCATTAGTTTTATATTCAGAACAAGGCTCTAAACCTTTTGGACCATAGGGTGTGCCTTTGCTTCCACAACTCCTATGGGTCATTGGAGTAGATACTTGACAAATGCTTTCTCAGAAGAGTAAATATATGAACTGTCAACTAAGCACTCTGCAAGTTAGAAGATGGACCTAAAGTACTTTTCCCATACCTTGCCTTTTCCTTCCTATGAATGAAATTCTAGTGCAACCAAATCCCACTTCTGGGCCAGGGAGCCTGACACAGAAACTTGCCTCCCTCTATAAAATGAGGCAAATGATGCCTTCTGGGTTTTATATGATACAGAAATAATGTTTTTCAATCATGAAGGCTGGTTTATAAAAACTCATAGAAAGGTAGCATAGCACTCTTCCCACTAATTCTTCCCTTCTTCACCATGGGCCAAACTCAGCCAAGAGAAGACCCAGCTGCACTTCCCTTCAACACAGCAGAACTTCCTTGTAAAGAGAAAGACAGAAAGAAAGAAAGAAAGAAAGAAAGAAAGAAAGAAAGAAAGAAAGAAAGAAAGAAAGAAAGAAAGATAGATAGATAGATAGATAGATAGATAGATAGATAGATAGATAGAGATAGATTAAGCCATAAACACTGGCTGCTCTGGTAAGGGTTCATCTCCAAAAGTCTTCTAGATCTGTGTGATCTGGCTGCAATGGCACACCTTTAATTCCTCTGGCTGAAATGCAGACACACCCTTAGTACACGCTTTAACATCCCAAACATCTAATTGAGGGACAAAGTGAGGAATCAGAGAAAGATTTAGCAGAATAAATTAGAGATAAGATAGGCCCAACTCTCAGGAAACAGAGGCTACTTAAGAGTAATGCAAGAGGAGAGAGGGAGAGGGAAAAGGAGAGGGAGAGGGAGAGGGAGGGAGAGGGAGAGGGAGAGGGAGGGGGAGAGAGAGAGAGAGAGAGAGAGAGAGAGAGAGAGAGAGAGAGAGAGAGAGAGAGAGAGAGAGAGAATGAATATATCTGAGTCAGAAGCAGTCTGTTCAGCGAATGCAACGCAGTTCAGATCAATGACTCAGTGTAGTGGAGTTGAGTTGAGTTCCATTCAGTTCCTGCTTGCAGAGTCAGTTGAATCCAGAGAATAAGAAAGAAACAGAAGATTAGAACAAAGTGCCATAGTTAGTCTGAGACCAATCAGAGCAATTCAGTGAGAAGCCAAGAGATGCCAGATTGAATCAGTCAACTTGGAGAGGAGTTTGAGTCAGAACAGCTGAGTTGAATGCGCCAGCCAGAGTTCAGCAAGGACAAGAAAGTGTAAGCATATTCAGTAATAAGCCTCTGAGACCACAATTAGATCTGTGGAATAAAATTTATTTTGCACTTCCTGTCAGCACAACAGCTACTGCTGTCCTCACCTGATTTCTCTGTACAAAAGACTACCACTTCACCTTCTCCATTTTATGGTTCTCAGAAAGCCAGAGTCATTTTCTTAACCTTGGCTCTGATGTGGTCTGATTTGGTTGGAACTGACAATTCAGTGAGTCCTCCTTCTCCTCTATAAGTATTTAGTATTTGCAATGGTTTAACAGAGCCATACATTCTGAAGAATTGCTGACCTCTTGGTGAAGCACAACTAGGACAGATCATATATGTACCCTGTGTATGTATGTGCAACATGAAAAATTCAAGAAAAAACACAACAGTAAAAGTATGATAAGGGGACCTCTGCATTGTGTGATTTTGTGGATAAGAAAGCATTTCAATAAAGACTCAAAGGAAGATAAGATATAAGCCATGGATATACCTACACATATAGGTGTACAGAGAGAGAGAGAGAGAGAGAGAGAGAGAGACAGAGAGACAGAGAGACAGAGAGACAGAGACAGAGAGACAGAGAGAAAGACAGACAAAGACAGAGACAAAGAGACAGACAAACAGATATACAGACAGACAGCAAAAGGACCAAGTGTAGTGGTGAGACATGCCCAGGGTACACTCTAGATACCAGAGTTAGGGTTAGGGTTAGGCTCTAGATACAAGATGAATCTGGAGTAAATTAGGCAGTGAGACAGTATAAGAGTTTGGGGCATAAAATGAAGGAGCTAGATGATTGTACAGCAAAAGACCAGCCCATGGCTCAATCATTTGCTCGAAGTGAGGTGGAAAGCTCCAGAGAATTTTGAGTGGAGGACTGGTATTATCTAATTCAAATGGATGACCCTGGTTGGTAGGGTTAAGAATGGACTTGGAATGTGCAGAATGTGCCTGCTGTAGACTATTGCAATAGCATAGGTAAGAACTGGTGAGATCTGGATGCAGGTTTACAGTCAGGGAAGTGTTAAAGTCATCAAATTCTTTTTTTTTAATTTAATTTTATTTTTTTAATTTACATTCCAAATCACTTCCCCTTTCCCATTTCCTCCCTCCCCGAAAGTCCCATAAGCCCCCTTCCCTCCCTCTTTTCTCCATTCAACCCCCTCTCGTTACTCTGTCCTGGCGTTCCCCTACATCCAGTCTTTCCAGGACCAGGGGTCTCTCCTTCCATCTTTTTAGAAATCTATTGATATGCGGATTGTGTCTAGGGTATTCCGAGATTCTGGGTCAATATCCCCTTATCAGTGACTGCATACCATGTGTGTTCTTTTGTGATTGGGTTACCTCACTAAGGATGATATTTTCAAGTTCTGACCATTTGCCTAGGAATTTCGTGAATTCATTGTTTTTAATTGCAGAGTAGTATTCCATTGTGTAAATATACCACATCTTCTGAATCCATTCCTCCGTTGAGGGACATCTGGGTTCTTTCCAGCTTCTGGCTATTATAAATAAGGCTGCTATGAATATAGTGGAGCATGTGTCCTTATTGCATGCGGGTAAAGTCTCTGGGTATATGCCCAGGAGTGGTATAGCCGGATCCTCCGGGAGTGTCATGCCCAGTTTTCTGAGGAACCGCCAGACTGCTTTCCAGAGTGGTTGTACCAGCTTGCAATTCCACCAGCAGTGGAGGAGTGTTCCTCTTTCTCCACATCCTCGCCAACAACATCAAATTCTTAATACACCACAAAGCTAAAATTAGTGGAACTTACTGATAATTTGGAGCATAGGAGTAGTTAGTGAGAGACTCCTCTGAGTTTGGAAGTGGGGCACAGTAACCCAGTGAAGAATTCGGAAGAGAGGGACTTCCGAATACAGTGGAAAGAGGTGATAGACACAAGAAGATAAATAATCAATAATGAAAATTGGAATGAGGAGGGTGCAGAGCCCTCTCATGTTTCAGCCTCAAAGCCTTGCAACTTCCCCAGTATTTACTTCAAGCTCCTGACCTGGTAGAGTAATACAAATTCCTCCCTTATGCACAGTCCATTACAGTTCATGAGGTATTTGCTCAGTTGGTAGGGTAAACACAAGCAAGTATATTGTTACCTCACAATAAGGAAGGGGTAAAATCATGCAGCTAGAGAATGGAGAAGCCAGACTGTGATCTGTGCAGGGCAGTGTCCCCATGGGAAAGAGTTATAGGCTGTGATTTGGTCACTTGAAAAGATAATAATATATAGTCCTCTCTTGACAGATGCCTGAGCTGATTCTATAACAACTTTTGTGCACAGTGCAGCAATGAACATGGATATACAAGGATTTCTATGTTGAGATTGGCTTAAGGGTCACCTGCCCAAATGCCCAATGGTAGCCTTTATGGATCCTAGTACATAGGTACAATGAAGATATGACACTAAAAATATTCAATATATAATAAAAAGAATCCTTTACACAGCTAAGCACAGATGCAGGTAAGAGTGAAGGGAATGTTTGGTGCCCTGCCACTCTTAAAAAGTTAAGGGTATCACATGACTTCTTCTCTCCCTGGGTATGAAGGGTAAAAAAACTAGAGTCTCTGGCCTTTAACAAGGAACACAGACAGCCATCCGGTGATACTGCAGAAGCAGCTTGCAAACAGATGGTCTTTCCATTCCTTCCAGGTCCTGCCCATCTTTTCTGCTAATGCTATTTACACAATTCCCTGAGAAATCCAGACAGCCTGACAGGCCATGGTAGAGGGAAAATAGGAGAGCAGAGAGAGTTTCTAGAGAAACAAAGGTAAGATGCTCTGCATGGTCTCCCAGCCCACTTCTTCTATCCCAACCCCCAGACCCCAGACCCGGTCCCCTGAAGGGATGACTGTAGCTGAAACTTGGGCATCCTCTGCTTTGTAAGAAGTGGCATTTTGGTTCATCCTAATGACTTTTCATCTTGCAAACACTGGGTCACCTTTCCCTTGAGCTGCTTGTCAGGAATGAGCTTTAGAGAAAGCTCTGCCGTATCATTTGCATGGTTATCAGCTTTATGGAAACTGTAAAGGTTGCGTGCATCCATTTACTACTCTAGAATTTAGCTGAGTGCAGCTCTTAGCCCATCTGATGTGGGAAAAAAACAGGCAGGGCTGGCATACCCGCTTCAGAGAAAGCGCAGAGGGAAGGCTGCCCAGCAGCTGGGAAAATGGGCAGGCGGCCCCAAGTAGGGAAAAATGGGCTGCCCCCCCACCCCCCCCCCCGTGCACAGCACCGGGGTTAAGGACAGGTGGAAGCCCCGAGTACCTGTAGAGAGAGATGCTACCTAGGAGGGGAGTCTTGGGTCCTTTCTGGTGGCTGGAAACACTGAGGCCTGTTCCGTGCTCCTACGCGACAGGTTTTGATAAGAAGAGACAGTCCATAGTTTCAAAACTTTATTATAGAGAAGTAGAAAGAGAAAAAGAGATGGAGAAGTAAAGAGAAAAAGAAAAGATAAAAGGGTGAGAGCTGGCCATGACCACGTGGAAAGAGGGGAAAAGAATGGGGAGAGTGGGGGAACAGGGGGACAAGAGCAAGGGCAAGAGAGAAAAGCAAGAGAGCTAGGAGGGGCCAAGAAGCCTCCCGTTAAAGTGGGCTGGGTTACCTGGCTATTGCCAGGTAACTATGGGACTGGGAAAACCTGGCTGTAGTCAGGTGACTGTAGGGGTGGAGTCCAGCCAGAACGATGGCCACAAGGTTATGTCCAACAATCTGAGATGTTAAATTCCAGGGTCCTGCTGCTCTGACTTGACCCTGTCAAAGTAGGATCCTACCACACTGGCCAGGATCCAACACACAGGTAAAATGACAAAAAATAAAAATGCCAAGGCTTCTCAAGGAGTCAAGATGAGAGAGTGCCTAGCCCAGCTGTCATCAATGAGGCTACCTCCAACAAGCCGATGGGAGAGAACACAGAGACGCACAGCCAGATATTAGGTGGAGAGAGATTCCAGGTTGGAGATCTCCATCAGGTACCCCCTCCCCAGGAGCTCAGGGCGGGAGGAACACGTGGAAGAAAGGACCGAGCAATTGAGAAAGCCAGAGGACTTGAGGACACCTGAAGAGCACAGTCTGCAGAACTAACTAATGAGACTCATGGGGGGCTCACCGAGACGGAAGTACAATCACAGAGCCTGCAGGGATCTGTGCTAAGTCATCTGCTTATATGTTATGGTTGTTGGCTTGGTGTTTTGGGGGTACACCCTGGAGTGGAGATATCTCTGACTCATTTGCCTACCTTTGGGACCATTTTCCTCCTACTGGGTTGCCTCACCCAGCCTTAATATAAGGGTTCGTGCCTGGTCTTATTGTATCTTCAGTTGGTGTTCCATGGAGGCTAACTCTTTTCTGGGGGGAGTTGGAGAAAAATGGATTAAAAAAATAAAGAAAAAGTTGCGAGAGTGCAGCACAGCAAAGGTTACGCTCTTCTCTGTCAGCAAAGATGCCATGGAGGCAGCTGACAGAGGAATGATGAAGTTCTGGGGTCATCAAATGAGGAACTGCCTGAACAAGGTGAGCAGGTAGAGAAGACGCTGTCAGAAGCCAGAGGGTGGTACACCAAGAAGAGAAAGAGTATCAGGAGATGAGAGTAAACACAGAAAGTTTCAGGTGGTACCCAGTCCAGAGCTTTATAGTACTTTATAAGGAACACACATCTGTCTGTGCCTCAATGGCCTGCGAGAAGGTACATGCAATGGAAAACAAAGGTACATGCAAGGAAAAACAAAGCCAAGTTTCCAAAGAAAAGACCTAACAAATAGTACCCTGACTGACAGAGTTCACATACTTCCAGGCAGATGGCAGTCTTGCCTATTGGATTACATTCCTTTTGAAGATACCTGGACAGCAGCAACAGCCATGCACAAAACTGACCTCTGAATAACCAGGTACCTGTGTTATTCATCCTCCTGGTCGCCTCTGCTTTGCTAAGACAAGCAAGACTCGCCCTGGTAGGACTAGTGTCAGCACCAGGGCATATATTAAGTCTTTCCAGGAATGAAGCTGAACTATTGACAGGACTGTTGACAACTGATCCAACACACATATGCACACACACACACACACACACACACACACACACTTGCTCTTTACTCAAAAAAAAAAGTAAAAGAAAAAAAAAACATTCAATTTTGTCGTTAAAGCAATGCACCAGCACCATGAAAGGAAAGATGATTGGCCTATGACAGAAAGGTAACCCTTGTCCTTTTGGAAGGAGAAGCATCTAGAGACAATGCTGGGGATGGTGGAGCCAAAGAACACAAAGGACTTCACCCTACCCATCATGTCTAGGCTACAAACATCCCTGGCAAACCCTTACCTAAATCTACTGTTTGTCATGTAGTCTTATTCAAGTGCTATTGTTTACATCCAAGACTGGCCTTTTCTGATCCACATAAACTATCACATTTAACTCTTAAAATCCCATAAAAAAGGTGCCATTGTTACCCATCTCCCACAATTCACTTATATTAAGTACATTACATATACTATGCACATACATAGAACCATACGCATGGTTAAGTAACTTGTAGCAGCATGTGGTAGAGGCAGAGATGAAACTCATCTCTGTCCAACTCCAAATGTGTACACCCTTAACCACTAAACTGACCTACCCTTTGCTATTAATCTGACATCTCACCTTGGACAGCAGCAGCTCAACTTCTCCACGTGTCATAAGCTCTATCACAGCACATGCACCCAAAGCACATGGGCTTTGGCACACCCCATTTCCACCTTGTTGCTCCCATCTCAGCTACCTGCTGCAGTCTCACCTGGCTGCACAGCTGAAATAGAACATCCTGATCAATCCTGACCTGTCTCCGTCATCACTGCTGTTTGTGACATGCAAGAGGGATGTGTGAAGCCCAGATCAGGAAACCGCAGACTTCCAAGTGACTGCTGCAGCACACACTGCTGAGAGCCAATCCTCCAAGAACCACAGCAGCCCCATTCCTCCTGAATGTGGTCCTGTCACATGCCAAGGGTCTAGCAAGCTTAGATTCTGCTAGATGGAAAGGCTAGTTGACAAACTTTATGCACAGTGCTATCAATCTACTGGAAAAAAATGTGTTTGCATACTTAAAGGAAAAAGGAAGCCCATAGAAAGGGGGGAAAGTAGCTATTCAAAAATAACCACTTCTGCACAATGGGATTAAAGGCAAAGTGGTAGCTTTAAATGCCTTATGCTTTCACCACTTAAAAGCACAGCTGACAAGCTTCACCACAATGGTCTATAAAATAATGTGAGATGTTGAACAAACCATGCACAAAGGGTTAACCTCAGCTTCATAGGAGGCTCTGCCTGTGTGCATCAGCTGCAGTTCTGAGAAACAGACTAGGGATCTTACAGTGCTGACATGTCTACCCTACAAACAAGCCATGTGAACCAAACTCCTTCTGCACTCCACAGGGGGGCACATATCCCTTACTCTCACCTGTGATTGGTTTATGCTTGGGTCCCATCTGTAAATTACCACCTTCACTGCTGCATGCCTGCCAGCAATCCCACCAACACAGAACACGTGTAAATTCAACTGCAGATCAGGGCACCATGACTCACCATGTGCTGTGAATAAGGCCCAGAAAACACCAGAGGCTGCATGTAAATCATCTGCTTCTTTGGGAAGAAGCCAATCGCCCAAATGTCAAAACAGAAAGGCCAGGATCCATCCATCTCCACTTTTCCTTATGTTTACATGCAAGGAGTGGTATATACATCAAAATTTACAGCACATATTTACGTACAGATTCTCATTTAGCCCTCAACACAACCCTGAACACATAATATACAGACAAGGAGGTTGCCAACCACTACAACTATCAAGAAGACTAGGAGCACAGGCTAGATGCCAAGAATACAGATGCCAGGAGCATCTTCTTCATCTATTCTAATATTAGTGAAAAGCTCTGAGTAGCTCTGGTATGACTACTCTAGGAAAGGCACTAGTAGGTACAAGAACAGGCTATCTGGATGCTTACTGCCTACACAAGACAGACGCCATTCAAATGATCACAACATACAATGATGGCTCAGAGGACAAAGGTACTTGCCACCAAGTCTGACTACCTGAGTTAGGCTCCAGGGACCCACATCAACATACACACACACACACACACACACACACACACACACACAAAATGATACATAGATGGTTAGATTGTAGATGATCAATATATAGCTAGAAGCATGGATGGATGGATGGATGGATGGATAGATGAATGGATGATGGATATATATGTAAATATACTTGGTAGAAAATGAACCCTATATTATGTAAAACACTAGAGACTCTGTGTTGAAAATTAAGGATGAACAGGAGTAAACATGGCACTTTAGAAATGTCATGTGCAAGGATCCAGTGACCTAAGCAACTATGCTGCATCCAAAGAAGCAGAGGAACTTGGAACTAGATGATCAGGAAGAGAAGCACATGATGAAACTGGAGAGAGCCATGAGCCAGACTTCACATTCCTGTGTACGCTGTATTCAGGACCCAAACAAGTATGGGATGCCATTAGTAGGGCATTTCTGTCATGGAGGGAATGTGGTGATCCAGTCTGCAATGTAAGGCCTTTATGCACCCATACAGCATCCATAAGTTTCCATCTGTGAAAACTACTCAGAATTCAGTGTGCTCACCTATCTCTCTGATTAGCTCCTGCAGGCTCTAGTACATATCTAATTAGGTACCAATAAAAGAAGCAATAACGACTAATGTCCTCCTAAATGCGGGTCCTCCACTGCCCAACACATTATTTCACTGCCAGCAGTTTTTAATGAGACATAGCAATTACAAAGTCACCTCAAAAAATAGAGTTTATCACCTTGAAACAGAGAATATCAAAATTTATATTGGAAGAATATAAAACCACATATGTAACTGAGGAGAACGCTGTGAGCCACTCACTCCACATCCAAAGAAATGGTCAAATGGCTCATTTACAGTCAGTCATCATTGCAGATTAGGTCCCTGGCCATTACACATCCACACTGAGCCACATGCAAGGCATACAAATCTCACAGGGGTGACCGGACACATGGGATGGGGAAATTAGAACACTCACTCTTCCAGTTCCAAGAAGAGAGGAGTCTTCAGACCTGAAGACAATGACACTAGGGCCACGTTGAGTCTGAAGACCTATTGACCTGGAATACATTGGTTTCTAGAAGGGTAGTTCTTAGTCCAAACCAGAGGTACTCTCCTTATAAGGCAGATCCTTGTCCGAGTAGCACATAAAGCTTGGCCTTTCTTCCATTGGTAAGGATTCTATCAATACATGAGAAATGGGAAGTGCTATCTTGCCACATGGAGAGATGCAAGGGTAATACATGGCATAGGGAGGAAGATAGAAAAGGGGAGGAAGAGTAGGAGAAGTAGAAGAGAAAGAGACTTAAGTCCTGAGGTACACTCCATGGAAAGCCATTGAGCTTTCTTGAGTGGCTGCAGGTGCAGCATGTTATACAAGTAAAGAACAGACTTCCTGAAAATGGGCTCTGCGTCTAGTCTGCTGCTGACATTCTGTGAAGCTCTGAACAAACAACTTCTTTTTCCAGGTCTCAAAAGTCCCTGTCTATGAGATGCATGAGCATCTGTCTCACAGGGCTACAGTGAGTGCCAAGTGAAGATGGCACCCACCTCCTAAGCAGTATGAACCATTCAACTCAGCTCAGAGCAACCAAGAGAAAAGTCCAAGTGCAACCGGAGTGGCATTAGGCCTCCAAGGCTAAAATATCAAAGGATTTGAGAAGCTTGAATTATGTGTTTCCTAGTCTTTTCCTTGCTTCTCCCTCAGCCAAAGACAGCATCTGACCTGGAAAGTGGATATTAGCAAGAGTGCACCAAATGTCTTAGCTAAGTGCCCAGAGCTGTTTACTTCCAATCAAATAAAATCCCATTCAGGGTAATACAGTAATTCTAAGTGTCCCCAAAAAGCCCACTGATGGGTCCCCACTTGAAGCCTGTGAGTGCATATGTGTACGATTTACTGTCGGAAAAGTGATACACTCAAACTAATTGGCTCTAATGAGCAGGGATGCATCTTGACATTCCTGGAGAAAACTCAAGAGACAGCATTACATAGGCCCTTTAAGGAGAAGAGAAATTATTTCCAGCCTAATTGCCAAGGCAAACACTGAGGTGAAGGCGTTGCTTTATATGACCTGGGTAAGTACATCTGAACCCCTGATGGGAGAGACACTCACCAAGAAGTTTAAATGGCTGCAATGGGTACACAAGTCAGCAGTCTTCAGGATCAGTGCAGGGAAGTATTGCACAGATGATCATCCCCTCCTAATTCCCTCATCCTCACATCCACCCCACAGCACACCCCTAGAAGAAAAGCAGTTAAATACCAACAACTATGAATCTGTTCTCTGGCATCCAGCAGCTCTGGCTGCTCATATTTATAACATTAGTTTAATTAAAGCTTTCAGGGAGATAAATTAATTTCTTGGTGTAGAAAATCAGTTCTCTTTAATGACAACATCCGCACCTCTGGTATAACTGGAAAACAAATGCAGCAATCGGATTTTTTTTTCAATTAAAAAATCCTTGTGGGGCATGCAGGTTTATTCCTCAGTGCTACTCTATCCAACAAGTTTGAGCACAAAAGAAATAGAGAAAACTAATACATAAATATGTATTTCTCCAAGTAGAATGCCGTCAGGTGTATTCCTATTCTCATTTGACTTTTAATTTTCTCATCTATGCTTTTTCCTTTAAAAGAACATATATATATATATATTAAAAGCACAAGTAAAATTATAATGATAAAGATGCAAGCATTTGACACTCTCTTTAAGAAAGCATTTGTGATTCTTATGGACTGTTGCCCTCCCATGTCCCTTCTTCAGAGCAACCTCTGTGACATTACAGATATGTCAAAAGGCCATATATGAAGTCACTGAGATACAAAAGGAGCTTATTTTTATCTCAATTCTAATACATCTTAGGCCTCGTGTACATAATAAAATAGCTTCCTGTTGATCTGCTGGTAGCTTCGGCCAACAAACCATTAGTCAAAGGGAAGGTTATTGTGCTCATTGCCTGCTTTGCATTGTACCTTTGGAAGCCCAGGAACACAGGCTGATGGGGGAGATGAAAGCACTCTTCAGTTCATCCTTCCACCTCCTACCTCTCAATGCCACTGAGGCCACGGTTAACTAAAGACATATTTAAACCTATTGGGGTACAAGAGGGAAAGAGGAAAGCTCCTGAACAAACAAACTCAGAAATAAGTCTGCCACTGATGTAGCTGAATATATGGAAAAGTTGAGCCTGGCTTCCCCTAATGAGGTTGAAATGAATAAACCACAGGATCCAGAGACAGGAGGATGGGAGCCCAGCTGGAACAAGGCATTGGAGCCCATATTATCTAGCATTGCCTAATAATTAAAAGGCCACCTGCCATTCTACTAGAACTTCGAAAGCAATCCATTGGTCTCAGCATCACTCAGAATCTAAACTGCATGGTTAGCAGCTACTTCAACAAAGTGAGAGACAACTAGTTAGAAAGAACAAGCATGTAATGGCAATGAATTCTGGTCTTTGCACCTACAAGCAAACCTCACAGGACAACAGAGCCCCAGCTGGTCCACCAAGAAGTGTCCTAGTCAAGAGAGTTCTGGGTTGTGGAACTCTCCAGGGTCCTGAATGGGATATAAAGTGTAAAACTTAAAATACCCATTTGGGTAAAATAGAATCCAAGCTGCCCAGAAGGCCAAAGCTGGAAGTGGAGTTAAAAGTTACATCCTTTTGAACTCCTCACTATATACTTAGAAAGGTGAATCCCAGGAAATGGAGATGCGTTTCACTGAGTAAGAACACTTCCTGCTCTTCCAGAGGACATGAGTTCAATTCCCAGAACTCAGCACTCACATGTCAGGAAACTCACAACCATGCATTACTCCAGCTTCAAGGCATCTGACACTCTCTTCTAGCCTTTGTGGGTACCTGCACACATGTGGCATTCACATAGATAGATAGATAGATAGATAGATAGATAGATAGATAGATGATAGATAGATAGATAGATAGATAGATAGATAGATAGATAGATAGATGATAGATAGATAGATAGATAGATAGATAGATAGATAGATAGATAGATAGATAGATAGATAGATAGATAGATATCTTAAAAAGAAAAGCAAAATAAAGCTGAAGCCCAGAGACAATAAATTGCTACAGTCATATAATTTAGTTGTCTGTTTCATATCAATTCAGTCCAGCATATTTTCTGGCTACCATGCCAGATTTTGAGGGCAGAACATTGTTTTGCTCATCCAGGGAGTCTTTTGAAGACCCAGAAAACTTTAACAGATGATTTTACATCTCTTATAAACACCATAATTTTGGCTTCTGTTGGGAGAGGTAAATTCCTCCCCCATTAATAATGGAGAAAAACAAAAACCATACCACCTGCTCAGAATCCTTCAAGGACAAGCAATGGCCCCCTAATCCTGAGGATCTCTTACCCTGCTTTGCCTCAGTCAAACATTTTAAAAGTGATTCTGCTATCATAAAAACAGGCACTACTACACTGTACTAAGACTAGAAAAGCAAGGTGAACTTCTGGAGAGTCATGCCTGGGAGCTGTCAATCTATGGGAACTCTGGGGACCTGACTGGCCTCAAGTCTTAAGCTATACCATGACTCTGGAACATAAGCCAGTGTTTCCAGAGAACTGCAAATTTGTCTGAACTGAGCTCGTTCTAGCATCGTACTCTAAATTCATTTGCATACCACAAGATGTAATGACTGCAGTTCGAAGTATTCTGCTTTAACACACACCCGCCAGCTACATTTCCACAACTCTGTGGTAAAAGAGTCACAATTGCTCCTATTTTACAAACACAAGCACAGTTCCTGGCCAATGAACGAATGAGAAAACTAAGCCTTAATTGTCTCTCACATGACTACACAACTGCATGAAATCACATTTTACAAATGGCAAAACCAAAATGAGAGTTTAGGAATTCATTTTAGCCTGTGTTAAATCACAGATCTCATATGTCTGGAATACAAAACATGGAAGACTACTCTTGCTTCACCTTCCTTCCTCTTCCACACTTCCGTTGCTCCTTCTCCCTATAGGCTTTCTCTCAGTTACACACATTCTACCCTTACCAGCCTATGATTGGCTTTGTGATCTTAGAAGCATAAACAGTGTTTCGTGTCCCACTTACACATGCCCAACAGCTCACACAGCAGCCTGTGACTCTGTAGAAACTACCATGCATTTCACCTAGGATAACAAGAAACAGGGGCTACTTCACATCCCTTCTGGAGTTCTTCTGCCTGAACCTGCTTATCTGTACCAGAAATGCAACAGTCCGTCATGTTGTCCTGTGGCATCTCTTGAACTATACTACACAGGATTGTTTTTTATATTTGAGGATAGGCACATCCTATCTTCCCAACTTGCTTGTGATTCTTCATAGACAGGGTATGTGCTGTCTTAGTTGAAATGAGACATATGCCAGCTACCTGGTTTTATTTTAATGAGTTTTGCTAATTAGATATGGTATACAGTTCTACTTCCTGTGTGAAGAATATAACAAGCAGGGGACCCAGAGCTAGTTAGTTTGGGAGTCTTCGCTGCTTTCTGGGAACTGATGGACTTTTCTAGTCACCTATTCATGGCCTCACTGCAGCAGTGTCTGTAAAAAACTCATGAAGCTCATCTTACAAATGGCTTAACTATCTAAGAAATGTGAGGTTTAACAAGACAATCTTTAAAGATATTTCAGCAGTTCTGTGGAAGATGCCATATCAACACATTTTATTATGAAAAAAAATCTACATGAATAAACAGATGCTCCTTTCTCAAAAGTACTGAAAATATTCTATAGGAACCTTGAGTTACTAGCTTTTTCTCTAATGTGTAGTGAGCTTTGCTTCCGATTCTACGTGTATTACAAAATCAGCTAGATGGATGCAAAGGGTAGATATGCTCTGCGTAAATAACTAAAGTGTTACAATGAGAATCTATAATGTTTTTCATCTAAAGTGTAAGCATTGAGTGGCTAAAAAGGTCTCTCAGCAGTTCAGAACATTGGATATATTCTAGAAGATCAGATTTTAATTCCCAACACCCATACAGAGACTCACAATCATCTGTAACTCCAGTCCCACAGGATCTGACTCTGCAGGCACCAAATGGACACACAGACATTTGTGCATACAAGCACAAGTAAATAAGTAAAAATAAATAAAATAGAATAGAATCACTAAACCGTGACAACAAGCTGCAGGTATGTGTTTGTGTGTGTGCGTGTGTGTGTGTGTGTGTGTGTGTGTGTGTATACACATGGACCTGCATGGGCCAAACATGCTTTTTAAAAGTTTGAAAAGCCAGATCTTCATGGCTGAGGTCAGTCCCCAGGATCCTCCTAGTGCAAAGAGAGAACAGACTCCAACAAATTGTCCCCCAATGTTTACATACACACTGTGGCATACATGTATCCTCAAGTACAAACACACACACACACACACACACACACACACACACACACATGCACACACTCATACATGCCCATGCAATCACATAAATAAATAAATAAATAAATAAATAAATAAATAAATAAATAGCAACAATTTTTTAAAATAAAGAATAAAGAACTGTGTTGGACTTTGATCAATTGTCCTTTAGAAATGATCTTTTTTAACCACATTGAGAGGAAAGGTGTAGACTAGAAGTAGAATGTACATTTGTGCATTGTACAGTGCACTGGTCAGTTTCCCAGAGAATATACAGTTCAATGGCAAGTTCTATGGAGCCCATCCCCTCACTGCCAACAAGCTCAGTCCACTGACAGTCAATGGCTGATAAAACAGAACTGACTTGAGCTGGTTAGGTTTTGTCAACTTGACACAAGCTTATGTCATCAGGGAGGGGGAAACTTCAAATAAGAAAAAAATGTCTCCACCAGATTGGTCTGAAAGCAAGCCTCTTGATTAATGACTGTTACGGAAGGGCCCAACTCACTGTGGATAGTTCCACCCCTGAACATGTAGTCCCAGGTTCTATATGAAAACAGGCTAAGCAAGTCATGGAGAGCAAGCCAGTAAGCAGCATTCCTCCATGGTCTCTGTTTCAGCTCCTATTCCCAGGTTCCTACCTTGAGTCCCTGCCTTTACTTCCCTTCATGATTCCCTTCCCTTCATGACAAACTGTAAAATGAAATAAGTCCCTTCCTCTCCAAGTTGATTTTGGCCATAGTGTTTAACACAGCACTAGAAGGGAAGCTAGAACATGTTTTCAATTCTCTCTAATGATCAGCTTCCGTCATATGCTGTCACATAAGCCAGCTCACAGGAATGTGGTCTAAGGCAAGACTGCCTCTGCTCTCCAGGACACGGATCAGTCATGAAGTCAGGGGCAATTTAAGGGTGGACATTGGATAACGAAAGAACCGTGAACTTTCTGATAGCCAGGGCTCTTGTTCTTTTGAAACCTACATACTGACAGAGACAGTACATCCAATAAATTAACCTGATAGGCAAACAAAATTAAAAGTCACCAAATAGAAGAAAGAAAATGGTTAATGGGGAAGATCAACAGCCACATATCTGAATCTTCATGTCAATGCCCTTTGAGTCATGGGCCTGAGCTATCACATGACCTGGGAATGCTTCATCCCCAGCTTAGCCAGCAACTATTTTTATCAGCACATATTAAGAAGATATAATGGTGGATTTCACTGTGACACTCATACATGTACATAACATGTCTAGTAACCTGCCACTGCCCTGTCTCAGCCCACTTCCACTCTTGCTGACACCCCTTCTCCCCTATCCCGGCACCCATCAACCACCAAGGGCACCTAGGGAGGGGTGTGGCTTCACAAGTACCTCCTCCATTTACCAGCCATTATCTGCTTTGAAGTTTTTGGGAAACTATGAACATGAAAGGCTACCAGAAAAAAAATTAATAAAAATCTGAGTCAGTGGAGATAACCAGTCTAGCCAGCCAATGAACTCATCCTCTGGTTTCTCAATCCAGGGCTTCAAGATATGCTACCTGGAGCTGTGAAACAGGACCAGCTGATCAGCCAAAGCAAGTGAAAAAGTGTGAGTTTCAGTAGTCGGCAGACTGTTGTCTACTGACTAAAATAGCAGCTGCTTTCCTTGTGACAATTTGTGCAATTAGCTCCGTTTCTCAATTCTAACCTTTAAAATAAAAAAGTAGAAAATCCTTCCAGGCTAAAAATGTTCAGAATAATTGCCTGAGAAATTGTTCCATCTTTTGGAGAAAAAGAATTATTTTAGTATTTAGTAAGCAGACAAAGCAACAGGGTTCTTTATGTCATTTCACATAGGCTAACGTTCAACTGAACCTTTCCCAGCTCCCTTCCCTGGCCCAGCTTTCACCCTTCCCTGGCCCAGCTTTCACCCTCCCCTTTCCACATTCACACCCCTGTATTTCTTAATGTCTCTTCTTTCTCATGACTCCCCTGCCAGTGCCCTCACCTCTAAAACCTCCTTGTTTGGGTGTTAGGAGTCTGGATTATTTTCCAACCCCACTCATTTTTCCTGACAGTTTCATAATTTTGTTTTTCTCCAAAGATAAATACAATCTCATTGTGTATATGTGCCACACTGTAATTATGCATCCATCAAGTTGATGGACATGTAGGCTGTATCCATTTTCTTGCTATTGTGAATAGAGCATCAATAACATAGAAATGTAAGTATCCCTGTGGTAGGATGCTGCATCCTTTGGGAATGTCTAAGACTGATACAGCTGGGTCATATGGCAGCTATATTTTGAGTTTTATGAAAAATGCCCCACACTGATTTTCACAGTGGCTATACTAGTAACACTCCTACTGACACTGGGTAAGGAGTCCTTTCCCCACCAACATTCCTTGTCATTTGTTTTCTCAATGCTTACCATTCTGACAGACATGAGATAGAATTATCAGTGTGGTTTCAATTTGCATGTTTCAAATGAATAAAGATGTTAGATGCTTTTAAAAATATTGGCCATTTGTATTTCTTTTGAGAACTGTCTGTTCACTCCATTGGCCTAGTCACTGATGTTAGGTGTTTAATTTTTGTAGTTTGTTACACGTATACTCATCGGTTATTTTCTGTTGCTGTGATGAAAAGGCCAAACACAGCTGGAGGAAGCTTGTATTTGGGCTTATGGTCTCAGACATCTAGATGTCCATAATAGCAAAGAAGGCACTGAAGCAGGGTTGGGAAACCAAGAGATTGCATCCCAGTTGCACACTAAAAGTAGAGCCAGACTACAAAGTCTCAACCCCACCCCTAACATGCTTCCTCCAGCAAGGCTCTGCCTCCCAAAGGTTCCATATCTTCCCCAAAAGGTGCCATCAACTGTGGACCAAGGTGTTCACATACATGAGCCTATAATAGACATTTCACAGTCAAAGTACCAGATACTAACCCCTTGACTGAAGTATAACCAAGATTCTCCCCTATTCTGTAGGCTTGTTTTTCTCTCAGATGGTTCTCTCACCTTCTGCAGTATCTCTGCCCTGGGAAGACTCCCTGGTATTGTGACTTTGTCTTAACCAACATGTAAAGTTAGCACACTATGAAGGCAACTTGGAGAGATGGTATGACTAAAGTTTGGGAGGATGTTTCTAGCTCAAGGTTTTATTTCTGTGCTTATGTGACTGAAACTAAGTCATCTACCTTCTCTGAGCTTTTGTTTTTTTTGAATCTATGATCCTAATAAAGCAGTCATTAAATATTATCTTAAGAACTACTTAGCCTAACACATTACCTAGACAGCAGTAGAAATTCGATAGCACAATTCTATTCCCCAAAACAAGTGAAACAGAGTCTATTCATTAGATTCTACATCTTATCTGATCCTCCAGGGTCATCAATGTGAACTTCTAAAAAAAAAAAAAAATACTAGAAATGAGCAAACTTCTGCCCCAAGAAAGGCTTTTGACTTTCCTTATATTATAAATCCAATGGTAGCCATCACCGCTGCAGGGCTGAGCAGTCACAGCAGACTTAGTCAGACCTCAGCAGTCACAGCAGACACTCACAGTCAGACCTCAGCAGACACAGCAGACACTCACAGTCAGACCTCAGCAGTCACTCACAGTCAGACCTCAGCAGTCACAGCATATGCTCACAGTCAGACCTCAGCAGTCACTCACAGTCAGACCTCAGCAGTCACAGCATATGCTCACAGTCAGACCTCAGCAGTCACAGCAGACACTCACAGTCAGACCTCAGCAGAAACAGCATATGCTCATAGTCAGACCTCAGCAGTCACAGGAGATATTCACAGTCAGACCTCAGCAGACACTCACAGTCAGACCTCAGCAATCACAATAGACACTCACAGTCGGACCTCAGCAGTCACAGCATATGCTCACAGTCAGACCTCAGCAGACACTCACAGTCAGACCTCAGCAGTCACAACAGACAATCACAATCAGACCTAGGTACCTTTATTCATCAACATCAGTATCATTGACAAGTTACACAATCTTAGGTCCCCTCATCTTAAAAATAAAAATTTACAGTAAACAGCCAAGTAAAGTCAACATTCAGTCAGCTTTATCTCCATCCCCTTTATCTCTATCTAACCAGCAGGACTCCAGTGAGAGATAGATTAGGAGAAAAAAATGAGGCAGGATAAGAAAGATCAAAAACTAGAGATGCTCTCAAGGTGGAATAGAAGGCACAGCTGGAAGGGTAGAAATAAGTCTCTGTGATATTCACTCTCTTCAGAAACGACTAGACAGCTAGGTGTAGACCAGCACATTGGTACAAGTGTCAGAGCCAAGGTCACTCTAGGGCCAGTTTGTACCTACTGATGAGAACAGCCCTGTTTTGCACACTGTCCCCATGCTCTCCTCCTTGTCCTCATCTTCATCCTCCTCCTCCTTTTCCTCTTCCTCCTCCCCAGGGCTGCATGTCCAGTGCTTGATTTTCTAAGCCCTGGTTTCTCATAGGCTTCCCTCACCTTCATCACCTTCCCCTCTGCTTGGCCAGTGGTTCTGGAACACAAGTTCATGCACCAAGGCTAAGTGTCCCATACAAAACCAACAGGAATAGCTTCCTGAAATACATGTGCTGTAAGATATCTATCATCAATAAGAGCAAAAGCCTGTCAATTGTGACAATGTGACTGGAAGTAGAAACTATGATGTCAAGTGTAATAATCCAGCCACAGCAGAACAAATAGCTCACATCCTCACTAATTTGTAGATGCTTAAAGCAGAATAAGAAGATGGAATGATGATCCCTAGAAGCTAGGGATCAAATGCTAGATGACACAAAGATAGAAGGAATTGGTTCTAAAATCCTACAGCCCAGTGGGTTAACTTTCGTCTGCAACAGTTTATATCTCAGAAGAACTAAAAGAATCCAAAGGTACTCAAACACACAGAAATGATAAATGTGTGAGGAGAGAAAAGCTAATTACCTAGATTTCGTCATAGTGCATTGTATATTGCACTGACTTATCGTGTGATTCTCCTAAAGGTGTACAAACATTAGGTGTCAGCCAAAAATAAAAGCACCTTCAGTTTCAACCTCAGTAGGTCAGATATGGCCCTTCCTGCCTCCATTTTTTACTAAGTTCCTCAGGGAACATTATGCATAGTTCTGGAACCCATGGAAAATGTATATTTTTCCTCTACAAGAATCAAAATCTATCTTTCCTCTCTAGGCATGTTACCCACCAACTTATCTAAAAGTTTTATTTTGGCGGCGGGACCTTCTGCCTGGTGGAGGGACCCCGCGCAGGGAGGGAGCCTGCCAGCTTCCCTTCCGCGACCTCTGTTCCCGCGGACTGCGCTGGAGAGACCGGTACCCAGGCTCTCCCCCCGATATAACATCACTTGGGACACGGCCTGTTGGGGCTTCCGTCTGTGCCCGAGGGCGGGTTGGCGCTGTGGTCGTCTGGGTGCCAGATCGGCGGGCCATCGTGACCACAGGGTGAGCGGCGCCACGGAGACTGCCCTCCGCCATCGTTGCTCCAGTGACCAGGTAGTTGGGACCGCCAGGCTCAGAGACAGACAGGCATAATATCGCTTCGGTTTCAGGCAGCTTGTGTGTAACCTGCTCCCAGGTGCTGGGCTGATCTGCAGTAACCAGCGCGCCAGTTCCGCGGCGGGACCTTCTGCCTGGTGGAGGGACCCCGCGCAGGGAGGGAGCCTGCCAGCTTCCCTTCCGCGACCTCTGTTCCCGCGGACTGCGCTGGAGAGACCTGTACCCAGGCTCTCCCCCCGATATAACATCACTTGGGACACGGCCTGTTGGGGCTTCTGTGCCCGAGGGCGGGTTGGCGCTGTGGTCGTCTGGGTGCCAGATCGGCGGGCCATCGTGACCACAGGGTGAGCGGCGCCACGGAGACTGCCCTCCGCCATCTTTGCTCCAGTGACCAGGTAGTTGGGACCGCCAGGCTCAGAGACAGACAGGCATAATATCGCTTCGGGTTCAGGCAGCTTGTGTGTAACCTGCTCCCAGGTGCTGGGCTGATCTGCAGTGACCAGCGCGCCAGATCTGCTGTGGGACTTCTGCCTGGCAGAGGGACGCCCCCTCCCCCCCCCAGGAGAGATCACACACCCCTGCACAGGGCAGGAGCCTGCCAGCCTCCCTTTGGCGACCTCTGCTCCAGGAATCCACTAGGCTGAGCCTTTAGATGTGCAAGGCCTCCCCAATATAAGATCACTTGGGGCAAAGCACATTAGGGCTCCAAAGTCACTCAGGAGCAGGCAGGCCCCAGAAATCGGTGCCAGGGGAATCCTGGTAATCCAGGGGGGCAGAAATAGCTTTGCAGGCTCACAGGAGGTCCAACCAACAGCCAGTGGCAGCAGGACCAACTAACACCAGAGGTATCCAGATGGCAAAAGGCAAACGTAGGAATGTTACTAACAGTAATCAAAGTAATGTGGGACCATCCGAACCCAACTCTCCAACAGCAGCAAGTCCTGGATACCCCACCACACCCGAAAGACAAGATCTGGATTTAAAATCACTTCTCATGATGCTATTAGAGGATCACAAGAAGGACACAAATAAATCTCATAAAGAGTTACAGGAGACCATGAATCAACGGTTAGAAGCCCTTACAAAGGAAACACAAAAATCGCTTAGAGAAATGCGGGAGAACATGGATCAAAAGATGGAGGCGCACAAGGAGACAACACAAAAATCGCTTAACGAGATGAATCAACGGGTAGATGCACTCACAAAGGAATCACAAAATTTGCATAAAGAAATACAGAAGAATATGGGTCAACAGACGGATGCCCATAAGGAGGCAACACAAAAATTGCTTAAAGAAATGAATCAACGGTTAGATGCCCTTACAAAGGAAACACGAGAACTGCTTAAAGAAATGCAGGAGACGATGGATCAACAGATGGAATCCCATGAGGAGGAAACACAAAAATCGCTCAGAGAAATGCAGGAGAACGTGGGTCATCAGGAAGAAATCCTGAAAGAGGTAATGCAAAAATACCTTAAAGAAATACAGGAAAATACAAACAAACAAGTGAAGGATCTCAGCAAATCCATCCAGGAACTAAAAAAGGAAGTAGAAACAACTAAGAAATCACAAAGGGAGACAACTTTGGAGATAGAAAACCTTGGGAAGAAATCAGGAGTCATAGATGCAAACATCAACAATAGAATACAAGAGATGGAAGAAAGAATCTCAGGTGCTGAAGATTCCATAGAAAGCATCGACTCAACAGTCAAAGAAAATGCAAAATGCAAAAAACGCGTAACCCAAAACATCCAGGAAATCCAGGACACAATGAGAAGACCAAACCTAAGGATTATTGGTATAGATGAGAGTGAAGATTTGCAACTTAAAGGGCCAGTAAACATCTTCAACAAAATTATGGAGGAAAACTTCCCTAACTTAAAGAGAGAGATGCCGATGAACATACAAGAAGCCTACAGAACTCCAAACAGACTGGACCAGAACAGAAATACCTCCCGTCACATAATAATCAAAACACCGAATGTTCTAAACAAAGAAAGAATACTAAATGCAGTAAGAGAAAAGGGCCAAGTAACATACAAAGGAAGACCTATCCGAATCACATCAGACTTCTCACCAGAGACTATGAAAGCCAGAAGATCCTGGGCAGATCTCATGCAGACACTAAGACAGCACAAATGCCAGCCTAGACTACTATACCCAGCAAAACTCTCAATCACCATAGATGGAGAGACCAAGATATTCCATGATAAAACCAAATTTTCACAATATCTTTCCACAAATCCAGCCCTGCAACGGATAATAGGTGGAAACCTCCAATACAGGGAGAGAAACAACACCCTGGAAAAAATGAGATAATAACCTTCTTGAATCAAACCCAAAAGTAGATAACCACTCAAACATAAAGATAGCGTCAAGAATGGCAGATGGCAATAATCACTATGCCTTAATCTCTCTTAATATCAATGGTCTCAATTCCCCAATTAAAAGACATAGACTAGCAGACTGGATACGTAAACAGGACCCAGCTTTTTGCTGCATGCAGGAAACGCACCTCAGTGTCAAAGACAAACACTACCTCAGAGTAAAAGGCTGGAAAACAATTTTACAAGCAAATGGCCCCAAGAAACGAGGTGGAGTAGCCATCCTAATATCGGATAAAATTGATTTTCAACCCAAAGTCATCAAAAAAGACACAGAAGGACACTACATACTGATCAAGGGAAAAATCCACCATCAAGAACTCTCAATCCTGAATATCTATGCTCCAAATGCAAGGGCACCCTCATTCGTAAAAGAAACTTTACTAAAACTCAAAGCACACATCGCACCGCACACAATAATAGTGGGTGACTTCAACACCCCGCTCTCTGAAATGGATCGTTCAGGAAAGCAGAAACTAAACAGGGACACAGTGAATCTAATTGAAGCCTTGGACCAAATGGAACTAACTGATATATATAGAACATTTCATCCTAGAGCTAAAGAATACACCTTCTTCTCAGCTCCTCATGGTACCTTCTCCAAAAGTGACCATATAATTGGTCACAAATCAGACCTCAACAGATACAAGAAGATAGAAATAATCCCATGCCTCCTATCAGATCACTATGGAATAAGGGTGGTCTTCAATGGCAACAAAAACAAAAGAAAACCCACGTACACATGGAGGCTGAACAATGCTCTACTCAATGATAACTTGGTCAAGGTGGAAATAAAGAAAGAAATCAAAGACTTTTTGAAAGTTAATGAAAATGAAGGCACAACATACCCTAACTTATGGGACACAATGAAAGCAGTGCTAAGAGGAAAATTCATAGCCCTGAGTGCCGCCAAAAAGAAACGGGAGACAGCATACACTAACAGCTTAATGGCACACCTGAAAGCCCTGGAACAAAAAGAAGCAAATACACCAAAGAGGAGTAGAAGGCAGGAAATCATCAAACTCAGGGCTGAAATCAATCAAGTAGAAACAAATAAAACCATACAAAGAATCAACAAAACGAGGAGTTGGTTCTTTGAGAAAATCAACAAGATAGATAAGCCCTTAGCCAGACTAACCAGAGGGCACAGAGATAGTATCCAAATTAATAAAATCAGAAACGAAAAGGGAGAGATAACAACAGAAACTGAGGAAATTCAAAAAATCATCAGATCCTACTACAAAAACCTGTATTCAACACAACTAGAAAATCTTGAGGAAATGGACAATTTCCTTGACAGATACCAAGTACCAAAATTAAATCAGGATCAAATAGACCATCTAAACCGTCCTATAACCCCTGAAGAAATAGAAGTTGTCATTGGAAGTCTTCCAACCAAAAAAAGCACAGGTCCAGATGGTTTTAGTGCAGAATTCTATCAGACCTTCAAAGAAGACCTAACACCAATACTCTTCAAACTGTTCCACAAAATAGAAACAGAAGGAACACTACCCAACTCGTTCTATGAAGCCACAATTACACTAATACCAAAAGCACACAAAGATCCGACAAAGAAAGAGAATCTCAGGCCAATCTCTCTTATGAATATCGATGCAAAAATACTCAATAAAATTCTTGCCAACCGAATCCAAGAACACATCAAAACGATCATTCACCACGATCAAGTAGGCTTCATCCCAGGGATGCAGGGATGGTTCAATATAAGGAAATCCATCAATGTAATCCACTACATAAACAATCTCAAAGAAAAAAACCACATGGTCATCTCATTAGATGCTGAGAAAGCATTTGACAAAATTCAGCATCCTTTCATGCTAAAGGTCTTGGAAAGATCAGGAATTCAAGGCCCATATCTAAACATAGTAAAAGCAATTTACAGCAAACCAGTAGCCAGCATCAATCTAAACGGAGAGAAACTTGAAGCAATCCCACTAAAATCAGGGACTAGACAAGGCTGCCCTCTCTCTCCATATCTTTTCAATATAGTACTTGAAGTTCTAGCTAGAGCAATTAGACAACAAAAAGAGGTCAAAGGGATACAAATTGGAAAGGAAGAAGTCAAACTATCACTCTTTGCAGACGATATGATAGTATACATAAGCGACCCAAAGAACTCCACCAGAGAACTCCTACAGCTGATAAACGACTTCAGCAAAGTGGCCGGATATAAAATCAACTCAAGCAAGTCAGAAGCCTTCCTATACTCAAAGGATAAGCAGGCTGAGAAAGAAGTAAGAGAAATAATACCCTTTACGATAGCCACAAACCATATTAAGTATCTTGGCGTGACGCTAACCAAACAAGTGAAAGATCTGTATGACAAGAACTTCAAGTCTCTGAAGAAAGAAATTGAAGAAGACCTCGGAAGATGGAAAAATCTGCCATGCTCATGGATTGGCAGGATTAATATAGTAAAAATGAGCATCTTACCAAAAGTAATACACAGATTCAATGCAATCCCCATCAAAATCCCAACTCAATTCTTCATAGAGTTAGAAAGAGCAATTCAAAAATTCATCTGGAATAACAGAAAACCCAGAATAGCTAAAACTATTCTCAAGAGTAAAAGAACCTCTGGGGGAATCAGTATCCCGGACCTCAAGCTGTACTACAGAGCAATAGTGTTAAAAACTGCATGGTATTGGTACAGTAACAGACATGTAGATCAATGGAACAGAATTGAAGACCCAGAAATGAATCCACACTCCTATGGTCACTTGATCTTTGACAAAGGAGCTAAAACCATCCAGTGGAAAAAAGATAGCCTTTTCAACAAATGGTGCTGGCTCAGCTGGAGGTCAACATGCAGAAGAATGCAAATTGACCCATCCTTATCTCCTTGCACTAAGCTCAATTCTAAGTGGATCAAAGATCTCCACATAAAACCAGACACACTGAAACTAATAGAAGGGAAACTAGGGAAGAACCTTGAACATATGGGCACAGGGGAGAATTTCCTGAACAGAACTCCAATAGCTTATACTCTAAGATCAAGAATAGACAAATGGGACCTCATTAAATTACAAAGTTTTTGCAAGGCAAAAGACACCGTCAAAAAGACAAAGCGGCAACCAACTAACTGGGAAATGATCTTTACCAACCTTACATCCGACAGAGGGCTAATATCCAAGATATACAAAGAACTCAAGAAGTTAAACTCCAGAGAGGCAAGTAACCCTATTAAAAAATGGGGTACAGAGCTCCACAAAGAGTTCTCACCTGAAGAATATCTAATGGCTGAGAAGCACCTAAAGAGATGTTCATCATCCTTAGTCATTAGGGAAATGCAAATCAAAACAACCCTGAGATTCCATCTCACACCAGTCAGGATGGCTAAGATCAAAAACACAGGAGACAGCAGTTGTTGGCGAGGATGTGGAGAAAGAGGAACACTCCTCCACTGCTGGTGGAATTGCAGGCTGGTACAACCACTCTGGAAAGCAGTCTGGCGGCTCCTCAGAAAACTGGGCATGACACTTCCGGAGGATCCGGCTATACCACTCCTGGGCATATACCCAGAGACTTTACCTGCATGCAATAAGGACACATGCTCCACTATATTCATAGCAGCCTTATTTATAATAGCCAGAAGCTGGAAAGAACCCAGATGTCCCTCAACGGAGGAATGGATTCAGAAGATGTGGTATATTTACACAATGGAATACTACTCTGCAATTAAAAACAATGAATTCACGAAATTCCTAGGCAAATGGTCAGAACTTGAAAATATCATCCTTAGTGAGGTAACCCAATCACAAAAGATCACACATGGTATGAAGTCACTGATAAGGGGATATTGACCCAGAATCTCAGAATACCCTAGACACAATCAGCATATCAATAGATTTCTAAAAAGATGGAAGGAGAGACCCCTGGTCCTGGAAAGACTGGATGTAGGGGAACGCCAGGACAGAGTAATGAGAGGGGGTTGAACGGAGAAAAGAGGGAGGGAAGGGGGCTTATGAGACCTTCGGGGAGGGAGGAAACGGGAAAGGGGAAGTGATTTGGAATGTAAATTAAAAAAATAAAATAAAATTAAATTAAAAAAAAAAAAAAAAAAAAAAGTTTTATTTTTTGTTTAGAGCCCATGACTTACTAATTGGCAATAGCTTCATATGTTTCTTTCCTGTGCTGGCTAGTCTTCTGTCAATGTAACACAAGCTAATGTCATCTGCAAAAAAAAGGAAATCTCATTTGAGAAAATGTGGCTATCAGACTGACTTGTAGGAAAGTCTGTGGGGAGAGTTTCTTGATTAATAATTGATGTGGAAGGGTTCACCCCCACTGTGGACTGCCCTTTGTAAGCAGGGGGCCCTGTGTTATATAAGAAACGTAGCTGAGTAAGGGCCTGAGAGCAAGTCAATAAGAAGCAGTCCCTCCATGGTCTCCACTTAGGTTCTGCCTCTAGGTTCATGACTTGAGCCCCTGACCTGGCTTCCCTTGATGATGGACTGTTATATGAAAATGTAAAGCCAATAAACTCTTTTCCTCCTTAAGTTCCTTTTGATCATGGCATTTATCACAGCAACAGCAAACTGGAACATCCTCTAAGAGCTTACATGTTAACCACAATCAAAAGAGTGAAAAATATAAATGAAAAAAAAAAGAATCTACAGGAGCCCCTCCACTGATTTGCCAAAATGAGGCCACACCCAAAGCTACAGGACAGCATTCATATCCTCTTCCTATTCTTCTGATAGACAGGCCATGGGAATAATTTGAAGGCAAGGACAAAGATGCCCTAGTTGTGTGATGTAAGTAACACCAACAGAGGCAGGTGTGGACTGAGTACCGAAGGACTAAGATTTGTCTCAGAACATTTTCCATTTCTGTTCATGGGCATGTGCAGCCATATGGTGCTTCAAGACAGTATAAACTGTTTTTGCAAGGCAAAAGACACTGTCAAAAAGACAAAGCGGCAACCAACTAACTGGGAAATGATCTTTACCAACCTTACATCCGACAGAGGGCTAATATCCAAGATATACAAAGAACTCAAGAAGTTAAACTCCAGAGAGGCAAGTAACCCTATTAAAAAATGGGGTACAGAGCTACACAAAGAGTTCTCACCTGAAGAATATCTAATGGCTGAGAAGCACCTAAAGAGATGTTCATCATCCTTAGTCATTAGGGAAATGCAAATCAAAACAACCCTGAGATTCCATCTCACACCAGTCAGGATGGCTAAGATCAAAAACACAGGAGACAGCAGTTGTTGTTGAGGATGTGGAGAAAGAGGAACACTCCTCCACTGCTGGTGGAATTGCAAGCTGGCACAACCACTCTGGAAAGCAGTCTGGCGGTTCCTCAGAAAACTGGGCATGACACTCCTGGAGGATCCGGCTATACCACTCCTGGGCATATACCCAGAGACTTTACCTGCATGCAATAAGGACACATGCTCCACTATGTTCATAGCAGCCTTATTTATAATAGCCAGAAGCTGGAAAGAACCCAGATGTCCCTCAACGGAGGAATGGATTCAGAAGATGTGGTATATTTACACAATGGAATACTACTCTGCAATTAAAAACAATGAATTCATGAAATTCCTAGGCAAATGGTCAAAACTTGAAAATATCATCCTTAGTGAGGTAACCCAATCACAAAAGAACACACATAGTATGCAGTCACTGATAAGGGGATATTGACCCAGAATCTCGGAATACCCTAGACACAATCCGCATATCAATAGATTTCTAAAAAGATGGAAGGAGAGACCCCTGGTCCTGGAAAGACTGGATGTAGGGGAACGCCAGGACAGAGTAACGAGAGGGAGTTGAGTGGAGAAAAGAGGGAGGGAAGGGGGCTTATGGAACTTTCGGGGAGGGAGGAAACGGGAAAGGGGAAGTGATTTTGAATGTAAATTAAAAAAATAAAAAAAAAAAGACAGTATAAACTGACAAATGAGTGGTGACACAGTTTCATCCCTCTGCAGATGTCACCAAGTGAGCTTACACAAACGTTACATCATTTCCTGGGGACCCATCAAAGGAGACCACCATTTTGACTGCTACTTGTCCTTGGCTAAAACATCATTTGTGCAGTGCACACTTAGAATTACTAACTATATGAGAGTATGAATAATCCCAGTTACAAGAAGATGAAACTGGGAGGCACAGAAATTAAGCTGCTTAAACTCAGGCAACCATCAAGTGGCCCAGGAAGAGGAAGCGAATATCAAACAGGAACCAAAGAATTTGAGGGTAAGAGATGCTAACTTAGCAGACATATTGTTATCTTTCTCTTCTCCAAAGTGAGCAATGTCAGAGAATGATAACGTGCTAAGAATAAAGATATAGAGAAATGCATGGCAAGAATAAGGCAAGGATCTTGGAAATTTCTTGGAAACTGCCGCCAATGGAGTCAAAAAGCATGTAGTCCCTCCACAGTCCCATGTGGGAAGCACCCGAGTGGTCAGCAGATCATGGAGAAATTAGGCCTCCTAATCTGATGCTTTAGTTCTATGGAACTGAAGGATATAATGAGCTCTTCAAGGTAGACATGAACAAGGCAGCTAAGGATTGGTTTCATTTAGGCTATGCAGCCCAGGTCTGTCCGGTAAAAGAACTCATGGTTTTTGGCAAGACATTAACAGTAGATCCACTGGAAGCATCAATAACTCAAATGTCCGGAAAGCATCTTAAATAGGTCAAGTCACATTCAATATGGCAGACCTCGTGCAGATCCTGAAACACTCTCCTGTCCTCCAGTCTTTAACTGCAGTGCAGCACTGAATCGGTAAGCACACTGCAGCATCTTCTCATCAGACTGACACACTGCTGTCCTTGGAGCACTGTCTCTATGGGCTTAAGAAAAGAGGCCATCCCCACCAAGCTTGTCCTGTACCCTAGGCCCCAGGGAACATGCCTCATGGCTGGGCAGTCATTTTAATTTTGACAGCATCATTGTTGAAGCTAACAATGCATGGGCACTGCTTAAAGTTGTGTGTGGCTTTTTTAATCTATTATTATCCTCAGGTCACTAATCTAAAATCATTTACAGTGGGTAGGAAAATCAAAGCATTGGCCACCATTATCCAGCTGTCCTTCTGCAAATGATGCAGTAGAGACCAATGGTCCCCTCCCCTTCTCAGCTCTCAGTGAGTCTGCCTGCCTGTAGAGACAGACATGTGGGGCAGTACTTATTCCTCAGCAGCACAGCCAACAACCTCCTATGAGGTTCCACCCACCCAGGTAACACTAGCACCCATTGATAAGTTAATGGGCCCCTTCTACAGAGCACGGAGGCCTCAACCATGAAAGACTCATAATATCTCTTTAAGAAGTCTCTGTTTTCTGTATTCATCCCTCTGTTGAAGAACATCTGGGTTGTTACCAGCTTCTAGCTATTATAAATAAGGTTGCTATGAACATAGTGGAGCATGTGTCCTTATTACATGGTAGAGCATCTTCTGGGTATATGCCCAGGAGGGGTATAACTGGGTCCTCAGATAGTACTATGTTCAATTTTCTGAGGAACCTCCAGACTGATTTCCAGAGTGGTTGTTGCAGCTTGCAATCCCACCAGCAACGGAGGACTGTTCCTCATTCCCCACATCCTCAGTTTTAGCCAGTTGCCTGTATTTTGCAGTCACCTGAGTTTTTGATCTTAGCCATTCTGACTGGTGTGAGGTGAAATCTCGGGGTCATTTTGACTTGCATTTCCCTGATGACTAAGGAATTGAGTACTACTCAGCTATTAAAAACAATGACTTAATGAAATTCTTAGGCAAATGGATAGAACTAGAAAATATCACCCTGAGTGAGGTAACCCAATCACAAAAGAACACACATGGTATGCACTCAATGATAAGTGGATATTAGCCCAAAAGCTCAGACTACCCAAGATACAATTCACAAACCACAGGAAACTCAAGAAGGAAGAGCAAAGTGCGGATGCTTCAGTCATTCTTAGAGGGGGAATAAAATACTCACGGGAGGAAATATGGAGACAAAGTATGGGGCGGAGACTGAAGGAAAGGCCATCCAGAGTCTGCCTCACCTGGGAATCCATCCCCAAAACCCAAACCCAGTCACTAAACCCAGAAACTAGCCAAGAAGTGCTTGTTGACAGGAGCCTGATATAGCTGTCTCCTGGGAGACTCTGCCAGAGCCTGACAAATACAGAGGCAGATGCTCATAGCCAACCATTAGATTGAGCATGGGGTCCCCAATGGAGGAGTTAGAGAAAGGACTGAAGGAGCTGAAGGGGTTTGCAGCCCCATAGAAACAAGACCCCCCACCCCAGAGCTCCCAGGGACTAAACCACCAACCAAAGAGTACACATGGAGTTACCCATGGCTCCAGCCACATATGTAGCAGAAGATGGCCTTGTCGGACATCAATGGAAGGGGAGGCCCTTAGTCCTGTGAAGGCTCCATGCCCCAGTGTAGGGGAATGTCAGGGCAGGGAGATCGGAGTGGGGAGTGGGTGGGGGAACAACCTCATAGAAGCAGGGGGAGGGGGTATGGGATAGGGGGTTTCTGAAAGGAAAACCGGGAAAGGGGATAACATTTGAAATGTAAATAAAGAAAATATCCAATAAAAGAAAAGAAAAAAAACTAAAAAGAAAAAAGTCTCTATCTAACCTACACTTAATGGAATAAAATAAACTCTCCTACCTCTGCAGCAACGCTTCTCAGATTCATCCTAACATGAATAACTGGCTTCTTCACTTCCAAGTGGAACGAACTCAACAATATATCACAGTTAACTGTGGTCACAGCTCCATGGAACCTCAGCCAGTGCTGAGAGCTTGCTGAGGGGCAGTTAATAGTCCCTGATCTGTAATCAACCTTTGTTACATTTGCTCCTAATCACAGGATACAGTTTTATCTTAATGAACTGTTTTCTTATCGCATTACAGTTGGTCATTTCAGCATGCCTAATGGCCCATTCAGTAGGTTAAATGACAATTAAGGTCCCTGGTTTTGGTGCAGGTGGGTTAACATTTCCCCCCTTCCCCATAGAGAGTGAGATTTGAAGGGCAGAGTCTCTGAAGATCAAAGCCAAACGTACCTATTGCAGTCGACGTGGAGCAAGAGGTGAGAAGCGCTCACCGACAGCGCGACCTTGTGCCACTGTCCGTCAGCCATGCGGTAGGGAAGGGCCTCAGTCCTGGGTTTTCCGCCATGTACGTAATGGTAGCGTATCTCTTCTCTTGGGCCACTACTCTCCAGTTCAAAATAGCTGCACATAAAGGAACAAAGACTTTAGTCCTGGGCATCATGGCATTCATCAGCCCCACATCCTCGTTACTAGGTTTCTTAGAAACTAAAAATTACCTAAACACAGCACACAAAGCCATGACCTGAACTCAAGTGTGTGGTATAGAGCCCACTCCACTTATGGTCTGACAGCCCTTCTAGAAACACCTTGAACTTCTGACATGGAGAATTCTGACCCACGGTAAGGCAAAAACCCACTAGCTAATTAGCAAAGCTTTGAGTTGTGCTTCCAAAATACTTAAAAGTACAGTTCAGTGCCCTCTGTCTATTGACAAAAAGGGCTTTATTGACATTTATTTTTAGAACTTCCATTTAAACTTTTTCAAGAATTAATGAGAAATGGGTTGGGCATCTGGGATTGAAATCAATGCAAGAGTAAAGAGACAAGTTAAGTCTGTTTCTGTTCTTCCCACTGAGAGTGGGGTGGATGCTCTCACTGGATAGGTAATCTGCAGATGATGGGGCAGGGAGTGATTAAAGTCACTCATACCTGAGTCAACATTTACAATTATCACACTGTACCGTACATAACTGGAGTTCTCTTTGCCAAAATTGTCCTCATGTTTTTCAGCCACCACTGTGGTCCAATGTGCTAGGGCTGGAACTTCCATGTGTTCCTGGGGATTTGTCTCCTATAACTTCCAGAAGTTATCATTGACATGTGCCTGACCTCACTGCCAGCTGTGCATTAGCATAGTACATGCATGTTATAATTTGTCTCCCATCATAACCTAAAGTACTGGTGCTGCCATACCCTCTTAAGGACTGGAGAACTGAGATTATGACTGATAGTATAGCCCAGTCAATAGTGCTTGCCTACCATGTGAGAAGGCTTGGGTTCATTTCCCAGCACTGCACAAGCCAGGTGTAGCTGCACATACTTGTAATTCTATCACTAGGGAGGTAGAAACCGGAGGACCAGAAAGGCTCATGGTCATTCTTGAAAATATAAACTGAGTTTGAGGCTAGCCTGGGCTACATGAGAACTATCAGGAAAGAAAAGATTGAAAACAAAAGGAGAGGAGAGGAGAGGAGAGGAGAGGAGAGGAGAGGAGAGGAGAGGAGAGGAGAGGAGAGGAGAGGAGAGGAGAGAAGAGAAGAGAAGAGAAGAGAGAAGAGAAGAGAAGAGAAGAGAAGAGAAGAGAAGAGAAGAGAAGAGAAGAGAAGAGAAGAGAAGAGAAGAGAAGAGAAGAGAAGAGAAGAGAAGAGAAAGGGAGGGGAGGAGAGAGAAAGAGAGGGGAGGAGAGAGAAAGGGAGGGGAAGGAAAGGGAGAAGAGGGAAAGGGAGGAGAAGGAAGCAGTAAAGAAAAAAAGTGTGGGGAGAAAAACAAAAATTTAAGGATTAGAAACATACCCCTGTTCCTTTTACAGGCAGGTCACTGGCATTTCCTAGGCACCAGAAAATGCTCTTAAGTAGTGCTGGGCATAAACTCAGCTAGCACTCACCTCCAGAAATGCATGCAGCTCTAGAGACATTCACCTAGACAGGGTGGCAGTGTGATCCTTATAGCTGGAAGGAGCTACAGTGTTCCTACAATCCATTGAGCTGAGCTAACCCAAGCATGACTATATTAAATCTAAAACATAAATTTCATCACTGATGAAGAACTAAATGGAGCAATCATAAAAATCAGACTCTTTGTCCATGACTCAAACCATGTCAGAGAACAAATGAGCACTTCCTGCTCATCTCACCAGTGTCATCCCCACAGAAAGCATAAAGACCACCTTGCAACCACCCATCTCCAGCAGCACAAGGGATCATCCCTAAGAGATTATTCCTACCACAGAAACCAGCTTCTGTACCCAGGGTCATATTAATTAGGTATAATTAGTATAGTACATATTTTCAAAAAGAAGATACTCTTTAATATTTATTTTAAAAAACTTAAATTTCTTCAAAGCTTCAAACATGGTCTATAAAAATAAAACTGAAGAACCTAATTCAGGACACTATAGATACTCGATCATTCACCAGCTCATTAACTAATGTGTCTTTAGTGAGCACACAGGGACAAGATAAACATGATCTGAAGTAAGGATCCCTCCATCAAAATGTTCTGAGACTAGTAAAGAATGGAATGAAATGTGTTCCTTCCCATCATAAACTAGAAAGTGGCCTGGAAGTGGCCAGGAAGGACACGAGGGAAGCTCTCATGCTACAAGCAAACACTTCATGCTGGGAACCTGCCAAATCCATTTTTATTAAGACTTTGCAATGTCATATGGTCAGACCCAGAACATGCCTAATCCCCAGGAGGACAGAGCTCTGGCTTAGAAAAGTACCTCACCAAGGTCCACACATCATGTGAGATCTCTCAATTATTTTGACCAATAAGAGACTCCTAGGAGAAGGGACCTGACCTTGAAAGGACTTTAGTCAATGACAAGTGGAAACGTTCATCAAGATGGCTGATAGGATCATTAAGATGGGGGTTAGTCCATTTAACCAGATTCAATCACTGTTCCTGGGGTTACAGCCTCATTGAGCAAGTGCTTAATGTGTTATAAATAGATCATTTAAAGATATCTTTACAAAGCGCCAGAGTAAGTGATTTGCCTTGTGGTAATCACAAATACATAGCTATGAGAAAAGAACTCTCCTTTAGCTCTTCACAGTGACCACTTGTACCTCAGGGTCTTTTCTTGGAGTCCCATACATTCGCTCAGAGGCGATGCACTTCAAACAACTTGAATACAATCAAAGATGGCATGTGCTTGCAGAGTCATGTTAGGTAATTGCTGATGTGTCCCAGGGATGACAGAACCACTGGACAGATAAGGAACACTTGGACCAAACTTGGGTTTGACTGAAGGAAGCACAGCAGTACTTCCAGACAGTAACTCTCCACTGACAGGGACATGTGGCATAGTCCTGACAGCAACCTGTAGTGGGCAGTCACCGATCTAAAGACTGTGGCATGAGAAGTGCACACCATAATCTATAGTAGAGTGCTCCCAAAGGGCTCATATGTTGAAGAACTTGTTCTTGGAGCTAACACAGGGCTATGGCCAATTCAATGTGTCTATCTGTTGATGGATTTATAATGTGTGCCATTATTGGAGTCTCTCTCTATGTCTGTGTGTGTGTCTCTCTCTGTCTCTCTGTCTGTCCCTCTGTGTGTGAGTGCACATGTATGCATGTGTGTGAGTGTATATATCTTTCTCTTACTTTTTCTTTGTGTCTGTCTCTGTGTCTGTCTCTATCTCTCTGTCTCTCTCTCTCTGTCCTCTCTCTGTCATCTCTCTCTCTCTCTCTCTCTCTCTCTCTCTCTCTCTCTCTCTCTTCTCCCCCCCCCCCCGGTAAGTGTGTGTGTGTCTGTGTCTGTATATATTTCTGCATTTCTTTCTGTACTTCTCTCACTGGCTTTATCTCTGTATCTTTGTCTCTATATGTCTATCTCTGTCCCTCTTTGTATATTTTTTTCTCTCCAATGACTCTATGTCTATCGGTATCTCTCTGCTTCTCTCATTCTCCCCATTTCCCAGCCACCATAAGCAACCAGACTCCTTTACCACATGATTATACTGCCTAAATATAGGCCACAGCGAAGGAGTCAGCTAACACAGATTGAAACTTCTCAAATTCTGAGCCCAAACAAACCCGTTTTCTGTCATCTGGTCACGGTGATGAGCCGGTGGACTGCCGCATGTGGTCTACATCCCAGCAGTATCAGATCACAGGCCTCCCCCACCCCAAGACCTACTGAGTTAGACTCGCAACTTCAGGAAGACTCGCAGATGAGTTTTGAGTGCCTAAAAGGTTAAGATGCTGTGCAGTGGAGTGCACTGGGTATACTTTCTGTCCAGTTAGCTGCTCGCCACAAGGGGGCTCACCACAAAGGTGCCAGAGGTCTGAAGTTCCACGGTGGGTGGTGACTAGCAGCCATTTGCTGCTGTGGGAGCAGAAGGTGGAAGCAAGCACAAGCACAAGCGAGCATCTCATGAACTGTCCAGACCTGTCAGCCCTTACTCATGCAGAAGAGCTTCCTGAGAGGCTGGAAAGGGCAACAGCGCTGGAACAACATATCACCAAGGAGATGCTGCGAGCTGTACTTCCCTAGCCTTGGACCTCAATCTGGGCTGCAGTTCCAAGAAACACCACTCTCAGAACAGCCTATTCATCTTATAGATATTTGCAAACAGTGATGATATACTCTCCTAAAGTTGTTTTATTTTTTCTTTTTCAGGACAAATAATCTCCTGTATATTTCTGTCTCCTACCCAGAATATTCCCCTTTCTAGAAAATGATTCTTCTTTATTCTTCTTTCTAGACACACCATCAGGTTGGTCCTGATGGTTCAGGTATGGTCAAATGAATCTACTTGGTACATCATCAATATAGAAACAGGAATAAGGTCCCCAGTGCAGACGTGTTCAAATGCACAGAATGATGACATTACCTCGTTCTAGGTCATGTGTGGCCGTGATTGTGTTCTAATGTTTACACTGACTTTCTCATCAACAAACACCCTGAGTCCCTTCACCCAAAACTCTATGAAGACAAATTCTTCCCACTCTGCATTTCCATAGATGAATTGTAAAATAGAAGTTTCGCTTAAATTCTAGGCTTCATCTGCATAATTCCCCAAGGCCCACCCTGCAGTATGAGACACAACCAGTTCTCCGTGAAGAAAAGTTTAATTTCATGAGACCATATGAATTTCATGCTGTTTGAAAATAAAATTCAAGAAGCATAATTCCAAATAGTATATAGATTGATCAAGGTCACACAAGACATTTTTATTGAAATGTTTATAATTTTCTCCAAACTATACCCCATTTTGAGATTTTAAAAAAAAATCAATCATTGTCAATAGTTTATTTTCATTACCATCTTGATTATATTTAGACCCACCATAAAATGCACCTCTTAGAGTGTCTGACAGTGTATCTAAAGACATATAATCAAGAAGGTGGGAAGATTCCACTTTGAATATAGGTGGCATCACTTAATGGCCTGGGGTTCTGGCCACTCGTCTCTCTGCTTCCTGACTGCGAGATCAATGTGTCCAGCTACCTCAACTGCCTACAGACAATATGTGGCCACACCTTCCCTGTCATGAAGAGCTATACCCTCCACTTATGAGCCTGTCTGTCTTCCTTAAATTGTCTCTGACAGGCATTTTGCCACAATAGCAGAAACAAAAGTAAGTAAAGCCTGATTTACTGGTGCATGCCTTTAATTCCTATACTTGAGAGGCAGAGGCAGGAGGATCTTTGTGAGTTTGAGGCCAGCCTGGTCTACATGCACAATTAAACCCTCTCTTAAGTTAAAAAAAAACAAAAACAAAAACAAAAACAAAAAATGAAACTAGCTCAATATCAAAGACTGCAAAGGCAGACATGTTCAAAATGTTGAAGAGTCCTCTGCAGGCAGGACATATAGAGAGAAAGCAAGGGAGGCTTGTTTTAAATGGCCAGTGTCCATTTTTTTTTAATGAGGAATGATAAGAAGTATCTTAGGAAGGTATCTTTTCTGGTGTTCTCCCCTATGTGAGATATGTGCATCGCCTAGGTAAAAATCCACCACAAAGAGCTTTGGTGCTGTGCTCTGTGCCTGCTCACACTCCAATAGCAGCCTCTGTGGCTGGACAAAGAACTGCATTCTGGGGATCAGAGTAGGAGGTCAAGGCAAGATGACCTTAAAAACAAGGATGCACCCCAGCCATGTTTACCTCCGGTAAGATCCTCAAGGCTAGGAGAATACTAAGGGCCTATAGCCACTAATCTACTTCCTATATAAGGCCACCTCACGTGTAGACAAAATCCCCTGAGTGAGGCATTCCTAAATCCTACAAAAAGCCCAAAGTACATAAAAAAAAATAGTTTCTCAGAATTGTCCCTATAATTCCATTGTAAACCCTCAATAAAAGCTAACTCTAGCCAACAGTGTGTGCCCAGTCCATGCTTACTTGCAGGAGGTTTGTAAGAGGACTCAGAAGCACTGGGAGATGGAGTGAGTCTGAAAATGACTATATGGATGAGAGAGACCATTCATCACAGAAACTATAATGCTGAGCTGAGACCTAAACACAATAAATGCACTCAGACATAATAAACAGACTTAGAAGCTTCAAGAGCAAAGAGAAGCAAAAGAGCATGAATTTGAAGAGAAAGGCAGAAAACTGTGAGAAGCCAAGACACAATCATGGTACTACTCTAAGACAAGAAAGGCAGGAGACACAGTCCCCTCTTATCCACAGAACAGGTAACAGGGAAGTTACATTTCCCAAGGGTGACCACAATATGCCTCTATCACATGTCCTTCTCATAAAGTGATCTTGACACCCCTCTCTCAGAACAAAAAAGACTCCCGTAGGATCTGGGGGACTTTGTAATGCTTGGTGACAAATTCAGGAGTCAAGTTTTGATCCTGTGTACGAGAATGCTTGTGCTTGAAGCCCCCATTCACCTGCTAAGAAACCTAAGTATCCTGAGGGCACCATGCTGGGAGGAAGCCCAAGCCACATTAAGGAGGCATCAGCCAGATGCTCTTATTGGCACAGAAACTGGGACATCAGGCAACAGCTGATATAAACCAGCATGGAACTCCTCTGGACGGCTTCCCCCACTACCTAATCCCCACAGTTGGAGCCACAAATGTCATGAAGCACCTATAAGCTTTCTCCTCTGGGCTATGTCCAAATTCTTAACCCATAGAACCTTGTAAGCATTAGAAGTTTCGGGACCATTTTTCAGACATTAACAGAAATTGGAACACTCTGAGTGCAAGTATATATATTTTTGAGCTTTAAAATTTGAAATTATGATTTAGGTATGTCTTTTCTAAATGCCTGGGGTCTCTGGCCAGATAATCAAGTCCCAAAGTGACGAATCTGCTTATATCATAACATTTTTGGTAGGGTCTTTATGCTCTTCCCTGTAAAAGAGCATGCATGTCATTAACAAACAATGACAGCCTTAGCAAAAGGAAATTTCTGTCATGGTCAACACGTGGAAAGAAATAGTGAACATCATACGAGTGAAATACAACAGATACAGAGAGACAGACACTGCTTGATCACACGTAACAGAAAGAGAGTAAAACAGTGTTTGTGAAGGCTGGGAGTTAACTGAAATGGGGAGATCAGGGGTCAAAATCTCAGACTGGGGAAACAAGAATGTCCTTTAGTTTTCTTGCACCTCAAGATGATTTACTAATGATAACTAGTGTGCGCTTCAAAATGGTTTTAAATTTTTTTCAACTGTCCTCACCCCAAAACACATTAGGTTTTTGAGGGAATGAGTACAGTACCAGTTAGTCAGTAAACTCAACTACTCATTCTGTACTATATTCATGAAACATAACGTCACTTTGTACCCAAAATATAAACAATGATAGGTTATCAGTTAAAATAATAAATTATTGAAAAGTGTAGTATTAATATACCAATGTATTGGCTTTTTTAATACATGCTTGTCAGCAGAGATGAAATAAGTATATAATGAATTTTTGGCTATCTTTCTTCTACCACTTTTTTCAAGTTCAGCATCTTCGTTTCAAGCTTCATGTTTGCTAGAATGAGGGACCATCTTGGTAGCCTCCTCAAAATTGAAATGTGCTCCCTGGATTCAGTCCCAAATGCCTTCTCCATCTTCAAGATTTTGGTACAGCAATATGCTGAAGAAAGGGACTCAACACCAGAAAACATAGCCAAGAAGATAATAATGGATTGATTTGCATTCTTCTGCATGCTGACCTCCAGTTGAACCAGCACCATTTGTTGAAAAGGTTATCTTTATTCCACTGAATGGTTTTAACTCCTTTGTCAAAGATCAAGTGACCATAGGTGTGTGGGTTCATTTCTGGGTCTTCCATTCTATTCCATTGATCTACCTGCCTGTCACTCTACCAATACCATGCAGTTTTTAACACTATTGCTCTGTAGTACTGCTTGAGGTCTGGGATACTGATCCCACCAGAAGTTCTTTTACTGTTGAGAATAGTTTTAGCTATCCTGGGATTTTTATTATTCCAGATGAATTTGAGAATTGCTCTTTCTAACTCTATGAAGAATTGAGTTGGGATTTTGATGAGGATTGCATTGAATCTGTATATTGCTTTTGGCAAGATGGCCATTTTTACTATATTAATCCTGCCAATCCATGAGCATGGAAGATTTTCCATCTTCTGAGGCCTTCGATTTCTTTCTTCAGAGACTTGAAGTTCTTGCCATACAGATCTTTCACTTGTTTGGTTAGAGTCACACCAAGATACTTTATATTGTTTGTGGCTATTGTGAAGTGTATCATTTCCCTAATTTCTTTCTCAGCCTGTTTATCCTTTGAGTATAGGAAGGCTCCTGATTTGCTTGAGTTAATTTTATATCCAGTCACTTTGCTAAAGTTGTTTATGAGCTGTAGGAGTTCTCCAGTGGAGTTTTTTTGGGTGTTCAAGTGGATCAAGGACCTCCACATAAAACCAGACACACTGAAACTAAAAGAAAAGAAACTGGGGAAGAGCCTTGAACACATGGGCACAGGGGAAAATTTCCTGAACAGATCACCAATAGCTTATGCTCTAAGATCAAGAATTGACAAATGGGATCTCATAAAATTACAAAGTTTCTGTAAGGCAAAGGACACTGTCAATCAGACAAAACAGCAACCAACAAATTGGGAAAAGATCTTTACCAACCCTACATCCAACAGAGGGCTAATATCCAAGATATACAAAGAACTCAAGAAGGTAGACTGCAGAGAGCCAAATAACCCTATTAAAAAATGGGGTACAGAGCTAAACAACGAATTTTCACCTGAGGAATATTGAATGGCTGAGAAGCACCTAAAGAAATGTTCAACATCCTTAGTCATTAGGGAAATGTAAATCAAAACAACCCTGAGATTTCACCTCACACCAGTCAGAATGGCTAAGATCAAAAACTCAGGAGACAGCAGTTGTTGGCGAGGATGTGGAGAAAGAGGAACACTCCTCCACTGCTGGTGGGATTGCAAGCTGGTACAACCACTCTGGAAAGCAGTCTGGTGGTTCCTCAGAAAACTCGGCATGCTACTACTGGAGGACCTCGTTATACCACTCCTGGGCATATACCCAGAGGACTCTCCAGCATGTAATAAGGACACATGCTCCACTATGTTCACAGCAGCCCTATTTACAGTACCCAGAAGCTGGAAAGAACCCAGATGTCCCTCAACGAAGGAATGGATACAGAAAATGTGGTATATTTACACTATGGAATACTACTCAGCTATTAAAAACAATGAATTCATGAAATTCTTATGCAAATGGGTGACACTGGAAATTATCATCCTAAGTGAGGTAACCCAATCACAAAAGAACACACAAGGTATGCACTCACTGATAAGTGGATATTAGCCCAGAATCTCAGACTACCCAAGACACAATTCACAGATCAAATGATGCCCAAGAAGAAGGAAGGAGAGGCCCCTGGTCCTGGAAAGGCTTGATGCAGCAGTGTAGGGGATACCAGGACTGGGAAGCAGGAGGGGGTTGACTGGGGAATGGGGGGTGGGGCAGGAAGGGAGAGGGCTTATGGGACTTTCAGGGAGGGGGGATCCAGGAAAGGGGAAATCATTTGAAATGTAAATAAAGAATATATCTAATAAGAAAAGGAAAGGGAAGGAAAGGAAAGGAAAGGAAAGGAAAGGAAAGGAAAGGAAAGGAAAGGAAAGGAAAGGAAAGGAAAGGAAAGGAAAGGAAAGGAAAGGAAACCACAGCCCAGCAGCAGAGCAGCCTCGGAGCCTAGCCCTTCCCCCACATGCTTCCCTTGTCTGTGTCTTCACTCGTAGGAAAGTAAACACTCACTCCACAGTCTGCTTTGGACAAAATAACATCAGTCTGTAAGTCACCTTACAAGGCATCCAACAGTGCTTAAGATTTCTTATCTCTTTCTATGACCATGGAAACAAGCAGCTTCCCAGAGGTACAACCAGGAATACACACATGCCCTCACCATAGGAGGGGAGTTTGTGTGTTTTTCCCTTCATGTTTAGCTATGACCTGGCGATTTTATTTGTTTTATAAAGCTACATATTAGTTTTGTACTCAACGCACTTAGCAAAAAGCTAGCAGAAGATTAACAGTGACAATGACATAGCATCTGTTACTGAGAACAAAACACTCAATGTTACATGAAACGCAAAGTGAGCTCTTTACATCAATTCGAAACAGTTTTATAACCAGACTTCACAATCCATGTGGAATTAACCTGGCAGTCCTTACTAAAGCGAAGGCTGACTTGTGCCTTCTCCAACATGGAGACCCAGAGAAGATTCAACATTCGGAAGGTAATAAAAAACAAACTTTTACATAAAGAAATCTAAAACGAAAGCAACCAATGAGATCATCTATGGTGATCATCGAAGGAGACTTGGTTTTCTTTCTAATGTTCAAAATTTGCCAAGAAAACCAAATTTAAATTGTTTATTAAGTGACCAAATCTGAAGCAAAGAGCTTACAGTCTCACTATATCAATTTACATTAAGCTGAGGAATAGCTCTGAACCTCCTGAACTCAAGATCAAAATGCAAGTAATTTGAGACATAAGCATAAAAAAATTGAGGCTGCTGTTGGCATCACTGAAATTGTCATAAGACCCACCTTCTCTATTTCATTTACTGAAGACTTGATGAGAAGGTAAGCCAGTGAGATGGCCTAACAGGCCCAAAGTCCTCACTGAGCAACCCTGACAATGGGTTCATCCTCGGAACCTACTGTGAAGGTGAGAATCAGCCTACTCTTGCAAACTGTCCTCTGATCTTCATACATGCACTTTGACACGTGTGCCTTCACACACACACACATGCATCATACATGCAAACATCACATATACACTTATAATACATGCACACATGTCTCATATATATCATATGCACAAATACATGCCTACATCTCCTACACACACATGATGATGGCTATAAAATCTTTAAGATTTTTAAACAGAAAGAATATTATCCTCACACAATACTTTTTGATTGTTTTCATGATCTAGAAAAATGAAATTTGCAGGTAAATTGATGTAACTAGAAAAAAAATTATCCTGAGTGAGGTAACGTAAACCCAGAATAACAAATGTGGCATGTGTTAACTTATATGTGGAAGTTAACTTTTAAGTCACTGAGAAGCAAGCTACAATCCACAGAACCACAGAGGTTAGGTAGAGAGTAAGGGTCTGGGAGCAGGGATCTTCCTAGGAAGAGGAAATAGAATAGTTGAGGATTAATGAGCTTGAGGGAGTGAACTTGGAATGGGAGGATCAAACAGAGGTTGGGGGAGGGAGCAAGGGAGGGATACAGAAAGGACCAGATAAACCTAAGAAAAGCTCAATGTAGATGTGAATCTGTGTGCAGCACACTAGCTTCCTTTATTATTGACATCTTACATAATCAATGAACCAATATAACTACACTATTACTAAAGTTTATACTTTCTTCATATTTCCTTAGCTTTTAAATTTATTTTTATTCATTCTTTAAGAATTGTATTCAGCAGCTGACTGAGACAGATGAAGATACTTATACCCAACCATTGGACTGAAGTTGGGGACTGAATTTAGGGGAAGGATTGAAAAAGCTGAAGAGGAGGGTGACCCCATAGGAAGACCAGCAGTTTCAACTAACCAGGTCCCCAGGGATCTCCAAGACACTGAGCCACCAACCAGGCAAAATATACAAACTGGCCAGAGGCCCCGAGCACATATACAGCAGAGGACTGCCTGGTTTGGCCCCAGGGAAGGGGAAGGCCTGGAGTCGAGGGGGAGGAGGAATGGGATGAGAAACTGGGGGGTGAAGGGGCCTGGAGGGGCAGCATCTGCAATGTAAATAAATAAAACAATTTAATAAAAATAAAAAAGTTTATTCAGTGTTATTTTGATCATGTTTACACCCCACCCCCAACTCCTCACAGATCCTCACCCGCTTCTCTAGCCACTCAACTTTGTGCCCTCTCTCAGTTTTTAAAATTATCAAGTACAATTTTTTTGCTGCTTAAATACTCTTGGATGTGAGGCCATCTTCTGGAGTGAAGATGGGGAATGGCAATTGGAGAGCCAATTGCCAAACAGTTCTCAGCTAGTAGTGGGACTTCATGCCCACCTCCTGTCTCCATGTCTGACTTGAGTTTACACAGGTCTTGTGCCTACTGTCACAACTGACATGAGTTCCTGTGTGTGACCAGCTGCTGTGTCTGGAAAACACTGTTTCTTTGAGGTCACCCTGCATCCACAGCTTTCATAATCTCTCGTCCTCCTCTTCCACAGTATTTCCTTGGTTTGTTTGCTTGTTTGTTTGTTCATTTGTTTGTGTGTTTGTTTTTACCTTGTATTCCCTGTCTGACCTAGAACCTTTATCCAGCATACCACATAGATTTAATCAGCCTGTCTCCTCAGGCTCCAGGCTATGCCAGTTGAGATCTGTCTTCTTTTATATCACCCTGACAGCTTTGAGTAGTATTCAGGTGTTTTTCTTCAATGTAGATTTCTGAGATGTCTGTCACAATTATGAGTTGTGAATTGAGAGAAGAAAGACAAGAGAGGTCAGGTACCATCCTCACCCAAGCTTCTCAGGAGCGCTTGTCATGTCACCATCCACAACCCAGCTTATTAGGAACACATGCCATGCTGCAGCATCCCTATTGATGTTGACCCTGGGGTCAACCTACCAGGCTCAAGTAGCTCTTGCTGATCTTCTCCACTGTAAAGTTCATCCTCTTGCTTCCCTACTGTGCTCCAGGGAAGAAAGTTACCATCTGCAGCTCATAATGTAGCAGAAGGGAGTTCTGTCCCACTTGCCTTGAGGGCTGGTTATTTACATTAATTATTTATAATTCTTCTTGAGACATTTGTATTCTACTTCTCTTATTTATTTGTTCAAATGTATTTAAAACACCATGGACTTGGCTGTCATCATTTCATTCTGTGGATTATGTTCTAAGTTTCATTCTTTTGGTGTCTCGACTGAGCCATCTGCAGCCACTGTATGTTTTCATTTTTCTCTTTTGAAACATTCCCATTATTATGAATTTTTACTTTTTCTTTAAATGTTCTGGAATTTCCTTACTTCCCATTAGTAAATAAAGTTCATTGTACACATTTCTGTACTCAGTATTAAAACTTTCTGAAGGGGTAGGAAATGCTTCAGCGGGTAAGAATACTTGTCCCAGAGACGTGAGATACTGAGTTTGAATCCCCAGAACCCATGTTAAAAGCTATGTATGATGGGGAAGTATATGTCAGGCAGATTTGGAGAGCTCTCTAGACAATCAGGCTAGCCAAAAATAGTGACCTTTCAACCTGGAAAGACGATTCAGTGGTCAAGAGTGCTTACTACTCTTGCAGAGGAGCTGGGTTCAATTCCCAGGACTTACATGGTGACTCACAACCATCTGTACCTCCAGTTCCAGGACATCTGATGCCCTCTTCTGGCCTCTGGAGACACCATGTACACACATGGTGCACATAGATACAGGACACATGGACAAAATAGTCACCCACTGGGGTAGTTTGAATGAGAATGGCTTTTATTGGATCTTATATTCTAATACTTGTTTGCCAGTTGGTGTAACTGTTTGGGAAGGATTGGGAGTATAGCCTTGCTGGAGGATGTGTGTCACTAGAGGCAAGCTTTGAAGTTTCAAAAGATTTGGACCATTCCCAGTATCCTCCTCTCTGCCTTATAGTTGTGGGTCAAGGCATAAACTCTCAATATCCCTTCATTCCTTATTGTTGACACAAACTCTCTTGAAACCATAAGCCATAGTGCTTTCTATTACAAGTTGCCTTGATAATGGTATTTTATTGTATCATAGAAAAATAACTAAAACAGAAGTTGGTACCAATAGGTGTTGTGACAGATATGACCATGTGCATTTTTTTGAGAGAAATGTGGAATATTTGGGGACTTTGGACTAGGAAAGCAGTTGAACATTGGAAGCAGGACTTAACTTCACTTCTGGTACCAACTTCTGTCTTACTTTTCTCCTTGTCTGATTTGACTTTTTACTTGCTTGTCAGTGTCTAGAGCAGAGCAGAGGTTTTGATCTCCACAAAACCTAACATCTTTCCTTGCTCCTGTTCTTAAAATCTTATCTAAAAACATATCACTAAAGCCAAGACCAGGTATACTCCCTGTGTTCTTGTTTTACCTTTTGGGTTTACCATGCACATTGCATGGTCCTTCTGAGTTAACTTTTGTGAAAAGTGTAAAGTCTGTGTAAAGGTCCAGTTTTTGCATATGAATGGCCAATTTTCCTGCATCATTTGCTTAAAAGACTATTCTTTTTTTCCCCCAGGTTCTCAATCTGAGAAAGCAAACATGAATACATTATCCATCTCACCTCTTTAACACTAATGGCAGCACATTACGTTCAATCTTCCATGCTCTTTTCACTTAATGTAAGGAGATCTTACTCACCTCTAGGGCCGATTCTTCATTCTTCCCATTTCAGAGTAATACATATTCTCCCACCCAAAGTTAAAATCAATTACTTTTTACAGCGCAAGCAAACCCAGATTACACCTCAATAAAAACCCACAGCTAAGAGAAGCTCATATAGACTGAAATCAAGATAGGAAGTCATGTGGGAAGGATGGTACAAGGTGGTAATATGCAGCAGGTAATGCCAAGACTTGCCTCTTCAAGGAATGTAATGCCATATGATAAGGAGATGCAGGCAAGCTTTGAGGGTGGAAATAGATGGGCAGAGAGAGATGGGAAAGATGCTTTGGGGCAGAAGAGAGAAAGAAAAAGCACATAAGGGTAACTATGTCTGGAACACAGAGACCAGAGAGACTGAACAGCTATGACGATTTCAAAGATGTCCACAGTCAAGAGTTGTGAAGAAGCCACAATTACAAACAGTACTGTGTTCACGGACTCAGTCTCTGACATGTGACCCTGCTCCTCCCTGGCAGTGCCCAAGCTATTTCTGCCATGAGAAAAACGATCAGCTTTCACTCAAGAGTTTAATACACCTCCATAATGTCAGCAAACTTGCTGACTTGCATTTGTAGCTCCAGCCCTTCCTCCTCCTCTCGCAGAGATTACAGATCAAATCGAGCACCCTGTCTGGACGCCAACACTTTTGTTGTGTAGTGTTCCTTGTTTTGTTTTGTTTTCTCATGCAAATGAATAATGAATTTGTATTTCCAATCTAGGTTTATTTTCTAAGCTATATACTTGAGTAGCCAACTGTCTATGTAGTAATTCAGCTTGTGTCCCTCAACACAGCTCAGTAAACAAACACATAGTCTTATTATTGTCCTTGATAAGCCTGGCATCTGGGTAAAAGAGCCTCCCCACGATCGAATGCTCAAACCCCGAGGGCCAACTCTGATGCCTTCTCTTCCCGGAGACTAATCTGTGGAATATTTCCTAATCCATTGCTCTGTTCTAGGTGATTCCCTCATGCCCATCACTCATCTCTCCTGCTGTCATTGTCCTCTCCTGGGCCACCATCATTTCCTACTGGCAACTCTACAGCCCCTTCTAAGATCTTTATAAAGTCATTCTGATTCTTTCCAACCCATTCGCAGGCCACAGTCATCTTCTGAAATAAAACTCCAGTCAAGAGACAGAAGCACACAGAACTCTGTGAGCTTAAAGTCAGCTTTAAACTATCAGGTTCCAGACCAGCCAGGGCTATCCAAGAAGAGTGTCTCTCAAAACAATGACAAAATTCAATTAAATTACCAGGCACTCCCCAGTTTAAAGCCCCATCACTGACTTCCCACAGCTGATGAGCTTAGGTCTAGAGTTTCTAAATGAGGACTCAGGTGTCCTGGAATTTATACATCTTCTCTGCCAAGTCTCCAAATATTCCAGGCTCCCATCCCTCCCAGTATACCTGACTCCACTCCCCAAAAGGCCTATCCTTTTTACTTTTTGTTTGTTTTTAAATGTTTATTTGCTTTTAGTTATATTTTTAGTTAGCTAGGCTATAGAGTCCTTTGGCTGTATGGTGAGGAGTGGCACAGCTGTTAATCACTTTTCTTAATCCTTCCTTGACTGTCAAGATATTGCTGGCACTCTCTCCTCTCACCTAGGCCCTATGGCCATATGAAGAAAACCAACATTTAAATAATGATAGTAATTGCTGATACTTATTGAGCTCTTATAACCTGTCAATTATCATAAGTACTTGACAATATAATATACTTCACTAAATTTCATGGAAGTTCATCTTTCTTAAGAGCAGTGAGAGGGCCACCAGAACCTGTTTACCAAGATGGCGGCTCTCAGTTTCCAGTAATGTGAAGCATTAACACCCTGGACAGAGGCAGAGGGCTCAGGCTCGGGTTAATCCTTCAGTCTGCTTTCAGTTTCCTTCATTGTCTTTTATTCCACTTCTAAAGAATCAATATTTTGATGACTTCGAGATCCTTGAAGGCATAGACATTGCCTGCTGTCGTACACACCCTGTCAGTGGAGCCTAGCAAGTTGGAGAGACTTAGTGTAGATTTCTTGAATGAATGAATGAATGAATGAATGAATGAATGACTATAGTAGCAGATGTATTGTTTGCAGTAACAGTAACAAACTTCATGCATACATGGATTACTGACTATGCTACCCCAATGAGTTGTATCCATGGAGCTGAGAATCACTATGACAGAAGATAAAAGTTCATCAAGGTAATTCTGCAAAAGCCCCATCTATATGATGATAAAACACTTAATAATCGCTAACAGTTGTTGCATCTCACCACACACCAACTTGATGAGTTCTTGACATACACCAGTGGTTTCTTATGCCAACTCTGTGGGGAGACAGATCATTATCTCCACTTAACTACTATTCAAGAGGAGGTCAGTGTCTTGACCAAATGCACATGGTTGCGACACTAGAGCCTATGCTGAACACTCTTGGAGGAGAGAAGCATGAGCATCAACACAGACCAATCTCCCCTGTAAATGAACACCCAGTCACCCAAGAAACTCATCAAGAAGGCTGACCTCCTGGGCAGATAGTTCCCCAGAATGTGCACCACTAGGAGCTGGGAGCTGGGAGCTGGCAGAAAATTGACAAATTAATCAGAGCCTGAGTCTACTGCCTCTGTCCAGGGTATTGAATATTTCACGCCACTAGAAACGGAGAGCCACCGTCTTGGTAACAGGGTCTAGAGGCCTCTTCATTGCTTGTAAGAAAGATGAGCTTCCATTAAAAAAAAATAGAGAGAGGCATGTTATATTATCAGCTCTCTGTGATGACTGATATGCTGCAAGAACTCAATAAATGTCAGCGATTACTATCATTATTTAAATGTTGATTTTATTGAACTGCTTTCTTGATGAGAAACTTTTATCTTCTACAATAATGATGCTCAGCTTCTGTGTCAGAGTGTCCTGATGTATGGCAGTTATCTATGAGATGTGCCATATGTAATTGATTACTGTTAATAAAAGCCAGAGCTTTGTTAATGTGTTCATTTAGTCCAAAAATATTTACCACATCTCCAATCTGATATGCTACATCCTACTCTAGTCTCTGGAGGTGCCATGATGAGACAAAACAGACAGGGCCCACATGTTCACTGAGCTCACCATTCAGGGGGAGGACAGATGCTAATGAAATAGTCACACTACAAATATAAACTTGGGAGTAGATAAGTACTGTCAAAAAATGGCTTGAGGCTTGATGATAAAGTTGAGATTGCTTTAAATTGCACTGGGATGAGGGTATCCAGGGTGATGGCAGGTACAGGCTGAGCATGAGTATCATAAGTAATGTCTTAATGCCTATGCAGTGTCACTGAGAACCACACTAAGGGAGGTGCCTAGCACGTGTGGACCAACTAAGTTAAAGTCCTTTTCAATATTATAATCACCACACAAGAAAAGATCTATGTGATAAACCTCTTAGGGAGTCAATAGAAAGACAAGTGGAGCAAATTTGCACCCAGGCTCTTAGCCCTGAGAAAGTTCTACAAACATATTGCCAGCAATGGTTATACACTGCAGCCTGGCAATCCTGTAGAGAAGGTTACCACCACCTGCCCTAGAAGACCCTTGTAGAGGTTTGGTTTTTTTTTTACTATGTATTGTAATGCTAAATATTGCCCCCCAAGGCCTGGTTAACCTAGGGATGAGAGAATCCTCATATAGTCCCAAGTGATGCTATGTAACCTTGCCCCCAAGTTATCCCTGATTGGTGAATAAAGATGCCTAAAGCTTGGAGTTAGAGGCAGTGACCATGAGGGAGAGGAAAGAAGGTGGAAAGAGGAGAGACACCATGATGTAGATAAGTTATGAAAGCATGGCCATAAGGGCTGGCCAGCTGAAGTTAAGAACAGCCCCAATGTAACATAGCAAGTTATAACTTGGGGTTATTGATAGGGATGTAGATACAATAGCACTGTGGATAGATATATTCCCAGCTTTAGTACACCAAAGGCTTATTATGAATATAAAAGTTGTGTGTCTTTTATCCAGGAACTGAATGATCAAAGATGGGATGGAAACCCTGATTTGAGATTAAATATTTACTACCACAGACCCTGGATCAGGTGAAACCACATGAACTCAGCTTGCCTAGAGTTGATATATATAAGTGAAAATTTGCCTAAAATACCTTCATCTAACACCGAATTTAACTTAACCTACTTAACTTTCTAGTACATGTGAATTGGAAGAAACTGCTATTAATGAAACTGGCTATAGGGTAAACTGATTTTAGAATCACTCATTGGGATTAATAGAGAACCTATATCCTACATCTCCTGCAGATCAGACAGTGCACAGAGGGGCCTCTTACAGGAGGATTTCCTCTCAAAGTGAACAAAATTTCAGGAAGTTGGCATGCCCGAAGCACTCACACCCCACAAAGGTATCAGTAAGCTTTGAGGTTAACACACTCACCCTATTCTGGGAGAGCGCCTGTAATCTCCCCTACCACCAAGGGCTAAAGAGGCTTCCTGCCATCATCACTGTGAGGTCACCTTTGTCTGGCCCTAAACAGCTGAAACTTCCCAGGCACCTAGGAGACAGAGTCATGGGGACCACAGCAGTACTCTTTTTAAAGTGTGCCTTGTACTTCATGCAAGTCACACACAAATCATCTTGGTAAAAGCAGGTTCAAAGAAGGAGTAACTCTCAATACTCTATAGTACAATAAAGTTACTTTGGCAGATATCAATTAACGGGCTATTTTTAAATACCCAGTAAAAAGGACTGTGCATGTTCTCAAAACAAAGAATAAAAATGTAAGGAAATAGGCATATCACTAATTTTGACCTTTATATATCATGTGCATGCATTGAAATATCATAGTGGGGAGTGGAGAGATGGTCTAATCTACTTTAGGGCCTGCCAGATACACATAGGGAGCTTAGTTTGGATTCCCAGTTCTTAGGCAAGGAAAAAAAGCCAGGTGACCACAGTGATGCGCACCTGTAACCCTGGTGCTAGGAAACAAAGCCAGGAAGAGCCCTGGAGCTTGCCAGCCATCCAGTAACGAATCAGTAAGCTCAATGAGAGATGCCTCTCAAAGAAAAACTAAGATGAAAAGAGACAAAGGAGAGCACCCAGACTTGACTTCTGGCCTACATGAAAACACGCATGCACTTGCACATGCACGCACACACACAGGCATGAACACACCCATGTTTACATGACAGAAGAGCAGAGTCTAGGAGCAATAGAGGATTAACAAGATGGGAAGGCAGAGGGCATAAACTATGGGGTAACAAGCTCGATGTAGAATATATACTTAAATGAACGTGTTCTTCTCTGCACAGTGAAATAAACAGTGAAACGGTGTTTTTACATTCTATACCTGGCCTCATGTGACAGACAGGCCAGAGTTGCACTCTAGAACAGTAAAAAATGTTACATGAAATTATCTGCAGACTCTATGTATAAAGTTTGTGTGAAATATAAATGAAAAAAAAAAAGCTCCAATCCAAAACACTTCTGGTCCCAAGCATCTGTGATGAGGGCTACTTTTTCTCCTAAGGGTGTACCTTAGGAGAGAGATCTACTTCATCTACACCCTTAGGAGAATGTTGATGACCAGACAAGTGTTTTGTGTTATGGATGCTCATTCACAAAAGACCTAATCTTACAATATAGAAAAAATCCTGATGCTCTCCTTCACCCCAAGAAGTTAAGTGGTTACAAGAAAGAAAGGGAAGGAAGAGGGAAAGAGGGAGGAAGACAAGCTAAAGGTGATGACTAAAAGGCAAAGCAGTGAGATAAAAACACATCCGGGTGTCGCTGAGCTGTCAATCCCCACCAGAACCTCTCTCATCACAGACGGGCTAGAAAGACTTTTAGAATGTACTGTTGCCTCTAATTCCAAATGAAAAGCAGAAACTTCTCAGTAAAGAACAGTGGCTCTTGGTGCTGGAGAGATGGTTCAGCGGTTAAGAGCACTGACTGCTCTCCCACAGGTCCTGAGTTCAATTCCCAGCAACCACATGGTGGCTCACAACCATCCAAAGTGGGATCTGATGCCCACTCCTGGTGTGTCTGAAGACAGTGTACTCTTATAAATAACATAAATTAAAACAAAACAAAACAAACAAAAAAAAACAATGGCCCCCCACTTTAGCCAAAGGAGGGAATGCATAATCAGTCTAAGACTCTACACTGACACCAGGAGTCCTATAACATGAGACAAGAGGAAAGACAACTTCACTTCATTCTTGCCAAAAAAAAAAAAAAGATTTAATCACAAGAAAATGTCAAAAACAAAATGAGCTTTTTCTGAAAACTAACTGGCCATATGCTTCCGGCACTGTCAAGCTCTGAAAGACAGGAATGTCTGAGAGATTGTCACATCCTGAACATGAGAAGCGGTGACTAAATGTAATGTGGGATCCTGGGGGGGGATTCTAGAGTGGTGAGGGACAGATCTCAGTGGGGAAAGGTAAATTAAAATAAACTGCACAGTGTGGTGAATAATCATGGTATCCTGCTAACTTCCCAGTTTTTACAGTTTTAGTGGTTACATAAGATGTTATTATTGGAGTTAAGCTCAGTGTGGGAGACACATGGGTGCTCTGTAAATTTCTGAGACTTCCCTCTAAATCTAAAATAAGACCAAGGAAAAGGCTAAAAATAAATAAATAAATTACTGCTTCCTCCCTCAGTGAGAGAGCCTAGGAAGCCATGTTCCACTGAAGATGTTGCTGGTCCTCTCCACACCTGAAAAAGAAAAGGCTGGGTGCTCTATGCACCTTCTCTTGGATCTGGATTTTCTCACACTTGAGTAGACCAGCGCACCTGGGTTCTGGTTGTGATATCCACCTGCCACATGCTTAGGGGAAAGCAAAGCTCAAGTAAAGCAGTTGTGTAGACCGGGGAGACAGCTCAGTAGTAAGAGCACTTGCTATACGAGTCTGAGACCCTGAGTGTAAACCCTAGCACCCATGTAAAAAGCCAGCTGTGGCCACATGTACCTGTAGTGCCACCACTGTGAGGCATGGCAGTGGGAGGGTTGCTGGAGACTGCTAGCTGTCATCCTAGTGTCAGAGTCAATAAGAGACCCTGCCTCAAAGAATAAAATGGCGAGAGTGATACAGCAAGATACTTCCTCCAGCTTCCTCATGTGTGCACATACACCATATACCTGCACACACATACACACACACACACACATACACACACATCTCTGCGCACACACACACACACACACACACACACACACACATACACACTCATCATATACACACAAACACAGACTGAAAATGAACTGGAAAGAAAAGAATTATTTTGAAAGACATTAACTACAACAAGAAAAAGAAATGACAGGCTCTTCCAGCCTACATGAGATTGGTGGGTATCTGAGCACAAGAAGAGTCCGAAGTCATGTGAGCACAGAATTCATTACATCATAGGATTCTAGGGAAGATGAACCAAAGACAATGACATGATCTTCCTCCATCCATCTCAGCACACACAGCAGACACACAAAGCCCCTTGATTCATTCTCAAAAAGTGGCCAGGAAGATGACTCCTTATATCGGTCGCTATGGTAGCAACATAACTCAGGGCTTTCTCACTATTAATTCTTTCTTTAGCCTCTGGTGTTTGCAAGTGAAATGTAAAGACTAGGTGTCAAATATGACTGATTTCAAGAGACATTCTAAAAATAGAAATAGAGGCAGCTAAAAATTTTCAAAAAATAATACTAAACATATAGCAAGGACACATGCTCCACTATGTTCATAGCAACCTTATTTATAATAGCCAGAAGCTGGAAAGAACCCAGATGTCCCTCAACGGAGGAATGGATTCCACTATGATGGTTAATGTCAATTGTCAACTTGACAGAATCTAGAATGAGCAAGGTGACAAGCCTCTGACTCTGAATATGTTTGGAAGGGATTATCTAGATTGGGTTAACTGAAGTGGGAAGATTCACCTTAGCTCTGGGGAGTACCATCCTATGTGTGGGGGCCTAGACTTGAATGAAAAGGAACAGAGAGTTGAGCACCATCATCCATTGCTCTTCTTCCAGACTGGAGATGCAGTGTGACCAACTCGGCCTCCTGTCCCTGCTTCATGCTTTCCTGACAGATACCATGTCCTCCCTACCATGAAGGAATGAGCCTCTTTGACTTTAAACCAGAATAAGACCTTCCTCCCTTAAATTGCTCATTGCTATTGTATTTGTCACAACAATAAAGAAAGTCACTGATATATTCACATCCCTTTCTCTGCTTCCATTTCCACATCAGAATTGTCCCTTCCAAGGCAAATCTTCAGCTGATCCTCCAAGGGCCAACCTCCACACTCCACACGTCAAGCTTCTTTCCTCATTACCTACCTGGCAAGATCTCTTATTCATTCATCAAGTCCATTGCTTCACAATGTCAAGCTCTTTAGGAAGAGCATAAACACAGGGCTTACAATGTTCTGGCTGCCTCTGACCATCCTGTCCACTTCAGGTCAGTGTTTCCCTTCCCTCTGCATTTATAAGAGCTGTTCCCTGAGCAGCATAGGTTCTTTCATTTCTGGGCTATTATTGCCACCATGACTTTGCAACCATGTGTGGTCATATGATCAGGTTCCAGCCAATAAAACAGCTACTTACACCCACCTTTAAGACTCCATTTCAGCATCCACTCAAGTAACTAAAAACAATTAACATACTACCCTGACAGCAGGAACAATGACAATTTGCCTGAAAATCCAGCCTGGTTGTCCTCATGATACTCTAGAATCCACCAACTCTTCTGTGATTTGACCATACCCACAGACCCCTGGAATCCCTACCCTGAGAGTGACTCTTGCTCTGCCAAAACACTCCTCATCTTCAAATCAGAAAACGTGTCTCATTAGCTCCATGAATGTTTGTGCTAAACATTTATGCCAGGCTGTGTCCTGCCAGGGCGTACAGGCTTTGTTGCTGATCACTTCTCTAGTTGTGCTCTCCATGTTTGGTCTCTCCCTGTGAGGATGTGATAGTTATGAGTCAGGTACCCTGAGTTCTGACTGCGCCAGCCATTGCAGCTATCCATTCTCTAAGCAAGCCTCTTCAATGTCTGCACATCCCCTGCCGTTTCTCTGCCCATTATGTTGCTCAGTAACCTGGCTCACTGCTGTTTCCTCTGCTCCAGGCTCTCCTCCTCTTCCCCTTCCACTCTGAGTCCCATCATCCCCAAAATGACTTATTTCTCTCATTCCTGACTTGGGGACACCCATTAACCCATTTGGACCTGACTAAGCACAGTGGCCTGATTAAGCATTTTAATATCTTTGGAAGAAACATCTTCAGGAAAAAAAAAGGAGAAAGAAAAAAAAATACCTGTCCTATTACTACGGACTGACTACCTAGTGGAAGCTAGGGAGCAGGTATATAAGAGTTCACTGAGCATATTCCTCATTTGATAAACAATGGTCCCCAATAACACACAGATGATCAGACTTAGCATTGCAAAGCCCAGGCTGAGCCTGTTGATATATAAGTTATTACTGCCCTTTAAAAAAAATAATCTTTAAACAGTATCTCATTTTAAAGGTCTAGTTGCTGCCCCTCGAGGAAAAACCTCCAAGTGGAGACCTAACTCCACCCTGGGTTTCCCCATGTGAACCAGTTGGACATGTTACAACCATAGTGAGTCCTTTTGGAGATGGACATTATCACCTTACAGCCGACTCAAGATGTTTTACTATCCCTCTGTCCGCATGTGAAATTCCCATATACTTCAGAGGAGCTGGTTAGGAGCTGATAATAATACAGAGCAGTGAAGCCACCACCCCTTCCCCAAATATATCACACCATACTCAACCTCAATAAGGCACTTGACACATCATACTGCACTGTAAACCTGAGTACAAGAGATTATGTAGTACGTGCCTCCCAAAAGACGCTGGAGAGCAGTTTGTATTCCACAAGTGCCAGGAAGATGGTGGAAAAAGAGGGGAATGAAACAACGTATCCTGCTCTGCCTAGAAGAACCCTCCTCCCTTCTGGCAGTTCACACTATATCCACCTGGGAAACGTTTTCTTTAGATTTGTCTATTTTTATTTTATGTATACTGGTATTTTGCTTGTATGGGTGTCTGTATACCGTGTACATGTCTGTAGCCCACAGAGGTCAGAAGAGGGCATCAGATCCTCTAGAACTGACAGTCTAATCGCAGACAGTCATGAGCACTGTGGGTGTTGAAAATTAAACCCAGGTCCTCTGGAGGAGCAGCCAGTGCTCTTAACCACTGAGGCAGCCCCCAAAACTCCTGCTCAGTCTTTGAGTTAAGGGTTTTGTTGTTGTTGTTTGGTTTTTTTGTTTTTGTTTTAATTTTTATTTTCTTTTATTTTATTTTCTAAGTTTTTTTATTTACATTCAAAATCACTTCCCCTTTCCCGTTTCCTCCCTCCCCGAAAGTCCCATAAGCCCCCTTCCCTCCCTCTTTTCTCCATTCAACCCCCTCTCGTTACTCTGTCCTGGCGTTCCCCTACATCCAGTCTTTCCAGGACCAGGGGTCTCTCCTTCCATCTTCTTAGAAATCTATTGATATGCGAATTGTGTCTAGGGTATTCCAAGATTCTGGGTCAATATCCCCTTATCAGTGACTGCATACCATGTGTGCTCTTTTGTGATTGGGTTACCTCACTAAGGATGGTATTTTCAAGTTCTGACCATTTGCCTAGGAATTTCTCTGCAATTAATTTTTATTTTTTTATTGAGAAAGGAAGTAAAAACATTTTATGATAAACTTAAAGGTTTACATGGAAAATGTTTCTGACAAAATTGAAGAAGCATATAGAAAAACACATTAAGATCGACAATTTTCATGGAAAATTAAAGAGTAAAATGGTAGACATAAAAAACATTGCTAAATTAATTGAAAAAGGAAGTAGAAACATTTTATGAGAGAATTGAAGATTTACATGGGATATATTTATAATAAAATTGTAGAAAAATATAAAATAACATTAAAATTGAAGATTAACATGGAAAATTACAGATAAAATGGTAGGCATAAAAATATATCTAAGTTGATTGAAAGTGGAATTATAAATATTTTCTGATAAAATTAAAGATCTACAAGGAAAATATTTCTGATAAAATTCAAGAAATATATAGAAAAACATGTTAAAATTGACTATTTCATGGAAAATTATACAGATAAAATGGTAGGAATAAAAATATTCATAAGTTGTTTGAAAGTGGAATTATAAACATTTTCTGATAAAATTGGAGATCTACAAGGAAAATATTTCTGATAAAATTGAAAAAATACATAGAAAAACATTTAAATTGAAGATTATTATGGAAAATTATACAGATAAAATGGTAGGCATAAAAATATTCCTAAGTTGATTGAAAGTGGAATTATAAACATTTTCTGATAAAATTGAAGATCTACAACGAAAATATTTCTGATAAAATTCAAGAAATATATAGAAAAACACGTTAAAACTAACTATTTCATGGAAAATTATACAGATAAAATGGTAGACATAAAAAATATTACTAAATTGATTGAAAGAGGAATTGCAAACATTTTCTGATAAAATTGAAGATTTACATGAAAAATATTTCTGTTAGAGTTTGTTTTTTGTTGGGGAATTGAGTCCATTGATGTTATAAGATATTAAGGAATAGTGATCATTGCTTCCTGCTATTTTTGATGTTATTTTTATGTGTGAGTGGTTACTTTCTTTTGGGCTTGTTGGAAAAAGATTACTTTCTTGCTTTTTCTGGAGTGTAGTTTCCCTCCTTGTATTGGTGTTTTACATATACTATCCTTTGTATGGCTGGATTTGTGGAAAAATATTGTGTAAATTTGGTTTTATCATGGAATATCTTGTTTTCTCCATCTATGGTAATTGAGAGTTTTGCTGGGTATAGTAGTTTGGGCTGGCATTTGTGTTATCTTAGGGTCTGTATGACATCTGCCCAGGATCTTCTAGCTTTCAGGGTCTCTGGTGAGAAGTCTGGTGTAATTCTGATAGGTCTTCCTTTATAGGTTACTTGGCCTTTTTCCCTTACTGCTTTTAATATTCTTTCTTTGTTTAGTGCATTTGGTGTTTTGATTATTATGTGCTGGGAGGACTTTCTGGTCTGGTCCAGTCTGTTTGGAGTTCTGAAGGCTTCTTGTATGTTCATGGGCATCTCTTTCTTTAGGTTAGGGAAGTTTTCTTCTATAATTTTGTTGAAGATATTTACTGACCCTTTAAGTTGGAAATCTTCGCCCTCTTCTATACCTATAACCCTTAGGTTTGGTCTTCTCTTTGTATCCTGGAGTTCCTGGATGTTTTAGGTTACAAGCTTTATGCATTTTGCATTTTCTTTGACTGTTATGTCAATGTTTTCTATGGTATCTTCAGCACCTGCGATTCTTTCTTCTATCTCTTGTATTCTGTTGTTGATGCTTAGATTAACATCTAAGAAAGATGTTAATCTTTCTTAGAAAGAATCCTGAATTCTTTCTAAGGTTTTCTATCTCCAGAGATGTCTCACTTTGTGATTTCTTTATTGTTTCTACTTCCACTTTTAGATCCTGGATGGTTTTGTTCAGTGCCTTCATTTGATTGTGTTTTCCTGTAATTCTTTAGTGGATTTTTTTGTTTCCTCTTTAAGGGCTTCTGCCTGTTGACCCCATGTTCTCCTCCATTTCTTTAAGTGATTTTTGTGTTTCTTCTTTAAGGGCTTTTACCTATTGACCAATGTTCTCCTGTGTTTCTTTAAGAGAGTTATTTAAGCCTTTCTTGAAGCCCTCTATCAGCATCATGAGATATGATTTTAAATCCAACTCTTGCTTTTCTGGTGTGTTGGGGTATCCGGAACTTGCTGTGGTGGGAGAACTGGGTTCTGATGTTGCCAGTTGGCCTTGGTTTCTGTTGGTAGGGTTCTTATGCTTTTCTTTCACCATCTGGTTATCTCTGTTGCTAGTTGGTCTTGCTGTCTCTGGATGGAGCTTGTTCCTCCTGTGGGCCTGTAAGTCTGTGTCCTTACTACTGGGAGATCAACTCTCTTCTGTCAGGGTCTGTGCACTGCCTGGCTCCCTGGTGCAAATAGCAGCCTGAAGACCTCTGTCCCAGCTGCTCCACTGATCTTATGTCCTGTGTGCTCCTAACTGTTCCACTCCAGAGAGAAGGTGGTGATCTCACCTGTGTGCTCAGATGTGAAAGCAAGCAATGCTGGAGATCACTCTCTCCTGGCGGGCTGTGCACAGAAGGTTCTACAGTTGCCCAGCCCCCTGGTCCAAATGAGTTAAGGTTTAAATGCTACTTTCTCTGTAAATTCTCCCTTGACTTTTCCTACAACAGTTACTGGCTTCCTTCTCATTTCAATAAAAATTTCCTCTCATGTATTTATTTAATGAATGTTAATAGAACACCAAGAGGATGTTCAAAATGCTTGTGATACAGTCGTGAACTTAACAAATGAGGTCTCTATGCTTGCATTTCCTATCTAATAGAAAAGGGTGGAAAACAATAAGTATTCCTCGTGTTATATGGTCTTAAGGTAGCATGAAGAAGCTTAAGAGGATAAAACATGCCAGAACAGAGAAGGTACTGTAGATACAAGGACAGTCAGGTGGGATGGGGAGTGGGGTGCCCTAAGGAGCTGTGAAAACATGAAAAGAGATTTTCATGAAAGAAATTGCTGGGCTGAACAAGGAAAGTCAGTGCAGGAGTCCCACAGTAGAAACAAGGCGAAACTGGTCATGCTTAGAAACTACTAAACCTTATTATTTAATTGTTACATATAAAATATATGCATATACATTTGTGAATACATTGACTGAGAACCTCTGGTGTTGCTCCTATGTCTATGTGTTTGGGTTTGGCTACTGGAGCTTGACCCTGAAGAGGATACTTATGCTTCTGCAGCTATTGATTGGCTGTAGCTCTTTATTTGATAGGGAATGGAGGACCTCAAGAGGTGTTATAGGGAAAAGAATGAGAAGGGAAATGATATAAATATAATATTAATATATGAAATCCTCAAAAATAAATTTAAAATTTTTAGCCTATAGCTTTAAAAAACTGACAAAAATGCATTGTACTCATAACCCAGAATGTAGGATAAATTTATTCTGGAATCTAAAAAGAGAGAGAGAGAGAGAGAGAAAAGAAAGAGAAGGAGGAGGAATGGGAGTAGAAGGGGGAGGTGGAGGAGGAGGAAGGAGAGGAGGAAAAGGAGGAGGGTGGAGGAGGAAGTAAGGAAAAAAGAAAGAAGGAAAGAAAAAAGAAAGAAAGAAGGAAAGAAAGAAAAGAGGAAGGAAAGAAGGAAGGAAGGAGAGAGAGAGAGTGTGAGTGTCAGGGGGTCTTAGCTGAGAATCTGTACAGAAGGCATAGGCAGGGCCCAGCTCATGCAGAGGCTCAGATCCAAAATCAGACAGTTGGGTCTTAAACTGAGTTAGTGGGAAGCCATCTACTATAGCCCATCTCTCTATAAAACACATCACTGCTGCTGTAATTATCGAACATGTCTCCCTCAAGGGCACATCTCTATCTCTCCAGCTCCAAGCATGGTGGCCACTTTATAAAAGGTATTTAATAACTTTTCAGAGATGGAAGAATGAAACAAATAGAAAACCCTGATCTGGCCACACACACACACCACATACACACACACACACACCAGCATGCAGGACCACCTGTGATTCTCATTCTTGAGAGAGGGTCAGCCTCCTAAATTCTAATTCTACCTGCACTTAGCCATGTGAGGCTTCCCTCAGAAAGAAAGAAAGAAAGAAAGAAAGAAAGAAAGAAAGAAAGAAAGAAAGAAAGAAAGAAAGAAAGAAAGAAAGGAAGGAAGGAAGGAAAGGAAGGAAGGAAGGAAGGAAGGAAGGAAAGAAAGAAAGAAAGAAAGAAAGAAAGAAAGAAAGAAAGAAAGAAAGAAAGAAAGAAAGAAAGAAAGGAGAGAAAGAGGAAGAGAGAGAAAGCCTCCCCATGCAGGAACAAGCGCCAGTCTCGTCATCCATAGAGCCATCACTAAAAGGGCTGCTCAAAATTCCTATGACCAGAATTCCTAAGCTATCAAAACTGCCCTACGATCCAAGGTCCATTGCTGCGCTAGCATGCTCTGGAGGCTTTATCATATCCTCCAGAAATGCCTACCAGTCTTCCCACACACCGCCAGCAAGGAGTGTAAGCTGCCAGGTCAATTCTATTTGTCCCTTGGGTACTTTATAGTTAAAGTAGTGTCCCCAAGGCACTCTCAGAGTCGAGAACTGAGATGCTGTGGAATCCTGCAGTTGTACACTTAGCATATTTTTAAATCCTTTTCAAGAAGAGGATTCCCACAACTTCATGGAACTTTCCTCAAGTGTCGCTGTGATGAACTCTCAAGGCTCGCCCCCAGTGACACGTTTCCTCCAGCAAGGCTGCACCTCCCCTTAACCACCCCAATCAGTGCTACCTACTGGGAGCCAAGTATTCAAATGACTGATTCTATGGGTTATATTCACAGAATGGGCGGCTCAGGAATGATTATCTCACTAGAACTTTTAGATGAGTTGAAATCTCCTCTAGTAACACACACACACACACAGAGAGAGAGAGAGAGAGAGAGAGAGAGAGAGACTGGTGTTGCCCAGCTCTCTGTGCCTCCAAACCTTGACAAGTAGATGGGGCCTCAGGCACTGCCCTCTGTGGACCATGGGGCTGAGTGAGATTCTGGACACCTGAGTCATATTTCAACAGACAAGCATCAGTCACCAAGGAAATGAGCTCTCCAACAAGCTATCTATTCCACTCTTCCAAGACTGGTTCTTTCTGGACTGAAGCCTGCTGAGTCCTTGAACCCATGTCATATCTGTTGTACCTCTCAGTATTTGTCAGCATATAATTCAATGACAGGATGGAAATTAACCACCCCAATGTATGACATAGTAAAATAATAATAATAATAATGATAACAATTGTTATCATTATTATTATTATTATTATAGCCTCATAATGTAAAATAATCAGAGTTAAAGAGCAGTATGGCACACAGGCAAAGAAAGTCTGAGGAGGAGCCAGATTCCTGGGTCTAATGCTCAGCTCTATCCTTTTGCTAGCAAGGTGACTCTTGACAGAGCAGATAACAATCTGTACGGCAGTCTCCTCATCCTAGAAGCAGAAATGTGAACTGACTCTGCCTCATCATAAATATTAAATACTACCATGAATTGCAAATTCATAGCATACATCCAATATATCCTTACATGGGTTTATATGTGTGTATGTAGGTATGTATGCATGCATGTGTGTGTGTGTGTCCCTATGCCTGATGGCAAGCAGTCAACATCATCTCACTCTACCTTATTTTTTGAAACAAGGTCCCTAACTAATCCTGGCGCTAATGGATCGTCTGGAATGGCTAACCAGCAAGCCCCCAGATGCTTAATCTCTGATTCCCACACTTGAATGGCAGGCCTGAGCTGCCATGCCTAGCTTTTTATTAGGATGCTAAGGATCTGAATCCAGATCTTCATGCTATCCCAACATTTAACCCATTGAACTGTTTCCCTAGTCCCCTGCTCTGAAATAAATGTAAAAACTCTAAGGTTTCCAGTGTTTATTGAGGGTTATATCTCTGTTTTCTGTAGGTTTGTGATGGGAACACCAATAAGAAGTGACTTCTGCACTAAGTGGGGCTGGAATTTGTTGTAATCAAAAATGTTTTCACCCAGCAAAGCTAATTACTCTCACTACCTCAGAAAACTACTACCAATCAAAATGAAGAGTTGTAGAGCCCAGTCCGACTGATACATCTACAGCACACTCCCTTCCTAAGCCTGAGGGATCATTGTGGAAGAGGAATCAGAAAGACTTAAGTTCCAGAGGAAAAAAGTTTCATGTGAGATTTCTCCTAGAAATGTAAGAGAAGCTACCTCCTTGAAGTCCCCAACATAGCTGCCTAAACAAGACCTGAATGAGGATGACAGCAATGACATGCCAAGAACATGTCTATAATGACTAAGAAACAGAGGAATGCCAGGAGTGGGAGAACCTTCCTCAGGGAAGAGCCCCCAGATTCCTCAACCAATACCAAGTGGTCAACTCTGAAAACATACACATACAGGCAACACTGTAGAGACCTATTAGGTTGTAAAGAAGAAGTCATTGATTTGAAAGTGGGGAGAACATAGGAGAATTGAAGGTAAGGTGGAGAAGTTGGAACAGTGTGAATAAAGTACTTGTATATGAAAGTCTCAAAAAAATTAAAATTTTAATGTAACTAATAATGACTGTAGGCTGCTAGAAGGAATCAGGTTTGCTAATAGAAGACATGAGATACAAGTATTGATCTCCAGAAAAAAAAAAAAAACATGAGCAGGTCATAATTTGTACCTTTAGTGAGTATAGAAAGCCATTCCCCACCTCACACTATTAACACTTGTGGCTTATAACTGTGTGTTGTAGGGGACTGGGCTGTACACTGATGGCTAGCAAAGTCCCTAGCTTACCCTCCAGTTTCTTTTTAATGAGTTCACAGACAAACTTAGTCAAGTTTTTAAAAGCGTAATTGCTCTCCTGAAAGAATACCAAAGGCAAAGGGTGGCATTTAAACATCTTAAATTGCTCCTTGGCTACACTCCCTAGATGCACTGCAAGTCTTCTTTCGTAGTCTTCAGACTTCAAACGGCCCTCTGGCTTTCAATCGCCCCCTTCTCTGAGCATCCTGACTGGGATAATGTAGCTAAAACAGCTATCTCGTGTTAGGAATCAATCAGCTCTGAGTCTCTTTTCACTGGACCCCAAAAGAGGTACAGCTTGCCCCTTCAAGATGCACCACTGAAGTCCTGGTTTCTAAGCCAAATCAAGTGAGAAGCATCAAATAAGCTCACTTCTCCAAAAAACAAAGAGTCACATTTGGGATGCTGGAAAGAGTCCCACCTCATAGAACTGAGTATGATCTGTTCTCCAGGTCCACAAGCATCAACTCCAGCACAACTAAAACAACATATGGACCCATGATGGCAATTTGCAGAAGAACCCTTCAGAGGCATCCTGTGCTGGCACTGTTGGCCCAACACTGGAGCCACCCTGTTAGGAGAGATTTTGCAATTGATTCACTAATTCCCAATATGCCCTGCCAAATCCATCAGCTCCAAAAAGAATGAAACCTTACCTCCAGGAGGGAGGATTATTCTGAAATCATCCCATATTTCCCTGTCAGACTCTCTGTCTCCCACACTCCACCTGGAGGAAATACAGCCAGGTGGAGGGACATAGTATGCATGGAGGATTGTGGGAAGCCATTTATGAGCTTCAAGGACCCAGGGTGTGTAGAACCCCCTGCAGTGAGCTCCATTTCTTGGCTCCTGTGTTTATATTCTCCTTTCTCAGTGTGAAGAGCATCTATCCCAAACTATGACTCTGCAACTAGAGATTTCCTTTCATTGCAATAAAACTGCACCTGTGGTATCATGTCCTCTGCTGAGTTCCCTGAGAGCCCCTTTCACCACAGTCACCTCTGTATTCCTCCTCCTGTTTGCAAAACACTTCACCAGCCATGTTGCCTCCACAAAGAACGCACAAGTCCAGGGTAGGTGGCCAGGCCAGTCTTTACACCACTGAAGCAGGCTAGGAGTCCAAACTGTTTTTCTAGAAATAACTAATCCTTAAAGATTCTTTCACTCCCTTCTAGTCAAGACAATAGCACAAGACTTTACACCAATTAAAACAAAACTCCCATTAACTCCTGCTGGCTGGGCAATGATGGGAGGCAAAGGAGAGAGTTGTGAGCTGAGCAGGAGGAGGGATACATTCACCATGTATTCACCAGGGAAAGACAGGAGGTTTGAGGTTCTTTTGTTTGTTTGTTGGACAATGTCCCACTTGTAGATCAGGCTGGCCTAGAATTCATTATGTAGCCAAGGCTAACCTTGAACTTCGAAGTGTTCAGATTACAGGTAGGATCTACCACAACCAGCTATAAATCTTTAGAGTGATAATGACTAATTCATTGAAGGGGAAAAAATCATTGTGGTCATTAGCATGCAAGCCATCGGAACTGGCAGTTTTGACCTTTATCCTCAAAACTCAAGATTCTGCTTCTTAACAAATCCCACCAGACTGCCTACCGGGGGAGAGGCAGAAGTTTCCAAGCATGTTCCCTTTGCCAGTCTTGACTTGAAGATGGTGCCACATCCACCAGAGCCTCTTCAGGGCACTACCCTCCCACACTGAGTACCAGCTATCTGTTAGCTAGCCCACCACTGTGCCACCCATACCCATCACCACCCCCACACCACAGCCACCTTGCTGGGGATGAGGCCTTGCATCTCTCAGGAAAGGAAGAGCCAGCTTATTCTTACAGTGCTGTATCTAATCCACAAGCAACTTAATCAACTAAAGGGAGAAGGGGAAGCATAAAAATTCTAAAAATAAGACAAAACACACTGAGTTCACTTGCTTTAAAAAAAAATGTATGCCTAATTACAGTTTCACAAATGATAGAAGTGTTTTGTTTTGTTTTGTTTTGTTTGGCCAGGAAGGGTCTTGATGAGTGGGTAAACTGTGCACACAGCTAGTGCTCTATAAATGATTTTTTGACCTGAAATCATATGGCACTCACTATGTGAACATCACCCTACAATCTGTGAGGCATCTCACACTGTGAGCCATCAGGGTAGAATCTGCTCTGAGTGTCTCCTCATTCAATATTATTACCTTCGCCTTACAAGTCAATAGACCCCGGCATAACCCAGCTCTCAGCTCCAGGCTGGATTCTGCCCCGGGACCTCTGAGTGCATCATCGCCTCTCTCTGGGATGCTGCTCATCTTCCTGATTTCTCTCATTGCTGTCTCCTTGACAGTCATCTCGTGTACCCTGTTCTCAAAGCTCTCCCTTTCCTCCCTCTTTTGCTTGGTTTTCTCTAATCGCTCAATGTCTTCCTTTCCTGTAACATTTACTACTAGATTTAAAATGGTTCCTATTTATCATCTGATGCCTCCATGGGAACTCCCCCAAGAACACGCCCTCTGCACATCCTCCTCATCTTTAAATACATCATCCGTATACTTCACCCACAGATAAGCAAGTACCTGGAATACCATCTGACGGACAATGAATGAGTTTTAATTTTTCAAGTACTAAAGAGAGCTTGTCTGTCCGTATATTCTGCCTTCTGTCTCAGCGACACAGCCACTGTGTCCCCTCACCCCTCTTCTGGAGGGTCAGAGGTACATTCCATAAAGGCTCAGCAAGCCAGGAATTTAATCTGTATCTCACCCCTGATGAGATTCACTTGCCCACATTTCTATCCCCAGTACCAATTGAGTGAATGAATGTCACTCAGTAATTCAAGTGTTTCACAACCACTAATTCCAAAGGGCTTCAAAATCGGCTTTTAAAATTCTCTAAGAGAATTCCATTGAACTTAAATGATTGTATGCATAAATATTAATGAAATTGTGACTTTTATACTAAAAAAGTAAAGGTTAATGGCGACATTTGCTGCTTTTCCATTTCTCAAACACCAAGCAATCCAAAATCTAATATGCATACATACAAGCATGAACAATCTGCCCGAGACATTATTGCCATGATATGTCCTATCTTCAATTAAGGTCAAAAGTCATCCGAACAGCTTCATTTCTTCCCACAAAGATTTAAATTCTACTTAATTAGTGTGTTCCTGAAAACCTCATTTTCTTGACAGCAAGCCCTTCAATCTGTTTGCATTTCTGCATGAAAAATTGCTGCTTTTCCAAGACACTAAGGCCTCCATACCCTTCCTCTTGCTATTCAAATATGTACCCTTTAGAATACACTCTGCCAAGTATACAAAAAGAAGAATGGAAGCCCAGCATCCCCATGTCAGGTCACCTGACATGTGGAAGTATCTCTAGAAGATATGCACTTTCATCTTCTGACTTTTTAACCTCCTTCAGTGAGAAACTTCCAGCAGGAGGCAGATGGCCCCATTTATTGGGTGAGAGTATATGACTTTCTTTATTATACTTTAGCTGTTTTCCATGGTTTTATTACCTTGTCTAACCTGATCAAAAACAAACCTGATCAAAAACAAACACTAGAAGCAATATTGTGTGGCATGCACACAGAACTATGACTTAGAGGAAAGGATATCCACCACTTCAAGTCAGAGAACTTTACAGTGGCCCAAAGAGGAATCCTGGGCATCACCCTTGAGAACATCTAGCCCTGTCCTGAAGGCTCATCTTCTCAGCTGCTATTCCCCATAGTTATCCTGATCTAACACTCCCTCTTGTCTGGGTTGTAGATTCCAGACAACTATAAGCAGCCTCTTTACTGCATTTCTGTCTCCAGTTTGCCCCCTCCATGCCATTCTCCCCAAAACATTCCATGAAACCTTTCAAAACCACACATCAAATCATGCCATATCTTCATTACAGCAAGAAGACTAGGGTTCTTCATCTCATTCATGATCAAGCATCTTGCCTATCCCTCCAGACTCACTGTTTGTCCCTGTCCTTACTCCCCACTCTACAATAACACAAGACACATACTGTTTCCAGTGGTCCACAAACTCTTCTCTCACTTGCTCACTCAGGTTTCATCCAGAACATTGTCCCAACCCTATCTTCCTGACTAATACATCCTGAATTGTCTATTAGGCTATGATACATGGCTCCTAGTGTGAGACTCAGCAACTCATTAGGGGTGAGCAGGGTACCCTGCTCTCTCTATTTCTTCTCTAACTGTATTGTTTCTCTAATGGACTAATAGCTTAGAATTCATCACCACATGGTCTTTGCCTTAATATCACTGATACCTCCTGGGTATGCCATTCAAGAGGCTACCCTCTGTCAAGAGTATATAGTTCTGAACCGAAGGACCCCTCACAAACTGTGTGTTTGAAATGTGAAGGCAAGTTTGTATGGCTCAAAAGGCAAGAATCCAGGTTTCTCGCTCCCTTCCCAAATGGGCATAACTTAATAATAAAAAGCATATACCTTTTAAATAATATAAGCCTTATGCTGTATCTCATTGCGAGAACCCAACATTTAAGTTTAAGAAAGTTCAGCTTACAGACTTGTACTGTCAACTGCCCTGCAGAAAGGCTTCTGGGCTTAAAACCTGGGCTGGTTTTGACAAGTACTTGAACATACTCTAGACTTCCTCTTTTCTCTTCTAAACACTGTTCTGACACTTTTCAGCAAATTATCTGGAAAATAATTTAGCTATTTCTTAAGTCATCTGTACTAAGAAAGGTCACTCTACTGCTCAGACATTACAATGTGAATTCTGTCTAGAAAAACCACTGCTGTGTATTATCCCTGCAAACCTCTTCTAAAAACCTAAAGACAATTTCACATAAAGGAACCAATCTCTACCATTTTTCCTTCTGAGGAACATAAGGTTAGAAAATAGTGAAAGAGACCATGAGAGAAGGAAAGGAGAGTACATTGAGCCCCATGAGTACCAAACACAGGAGGGATGGCTCTCAAATGTTCTTTTGAATCCCCAGAACTCCACATCATGTTCATCATACTTTCCCTTTTCGTGGAAGGAGAGTGCAGTGGTCATGAATTAAAGACAACTCTGAAAACTCACTTGTCAAGCAACTGACAAAGCAAGGAACTAAACCTAGCATCATCATGCAAATTCCTTCCCACAAGAAGAAAAAAAAAAAAACCAAACATGGCTTCTTTATCCCTCATAGAATCTATCCCACAAGAAGCTTTGTCTTAGCTCATAGATTTATTTCCTATCCAATTGCACTTGGATGTAACTTTATCTATAATTTAGAGATAAAATTAAAAACAAAAGATTTACCATTGTATTGAGTTTCATATACAGGTAGAGTGTTCAGTTAGATTTAATCTGCATTAATTAAGACGTCTGTTTTAACAAAGCTCTATATTAACACATTTGAATTAGAAAAGTAAACATTAAGTTTTCACACTATTAATACAGTTCAGCAAGACAAGTCCATTCCTGTTGCTATCCAGTGTGCTCTAATCAGTACTGTGAGAAAACAAAACACATCACCTTTAAAATACATGTTAGAATAACAAGAGTGTCTGTCTTATTACATAAAAGAGCTTGTCTAAATTGTTCTCTCCAGGTGTATTTTCAACAGCCTTATGGTTAAGTTTTCCATTTCATTGTATCTACCCACTTAAGTTACCCATGAGAACTCAATTGAGTCATTTACCTCGGTGTTTCCAGATATTACATTGCCAAGAAGTTGACTCCTAGTGGAAGGCCTCTCAGTTTCCCAAATGACCCTCTCTGGTTGTTGATTGCTCATAAGTGAGAGATGTCCTGCCTGTGAGCCACTGTGTGAACATTCCTGCCAATAATTCATAGTAGCTAATAGTTTTGCAGACACTTGGAACATTCATTTCCAGAGCAGTAAATAAGGATTCCATGGTAGATAGCTTCCATAAGCAGGTGGATGGTTGTGTCATGTGGTGTGCAGGAAGGCTGCACAGAGTTCAGACCCATAACTCTGCTCCCTCATTGTGCTTCATCCACAAAGGTAATGTCAGACTGGACATTGAATACCACCAGTCAGTTTCGGAGAATAGACATCATTTTTTTTTAACTTCTAAGCTAGAATAAAATTACCATTGTTCTGTCTGGACCCTGTTTTGCATTCTACCTCCACCTCAAGAACATTATCACCCCCACTACTACATCACCATCATCACCATCATCACCATCATCCCCATCATCCCCATCATCCCCATCATCACCATCATCACCATCATCCCCATCATCCCCATCATCCCCATCATCCCCATCATCACCATCATCACCATCATCACCATCATCACCATCATCCCCATCATCACCATCATCCCCATCATCCCCATCATCATCATCATCCCCATCATCACCATCATCACCATCATCACCATCATCACCATCATCACCATCATCCCCATCATCCCCATCATCCCCATCATCCCCATCATCACCATCACCATCATCACCATCATCACCATCATCACCATCATCACCATCATCACCATCATCCCCATCATCCCCATCATCACCATCATCACCATCATCACCATCATCCCCATCATCCCCATCATCACCATCATCACCATCATCACCATCATCATCATCACCATCATCACCATCATCACCATCATCACCATCATCACCATCATCACCATCATCACCATCATCACCATCATCACCATCATCACCATCATCATCATCATCATCACCATCATCACCATCATCACCATCATCATCACCATCACCATCATCACCATCACCATCATCACCATCATCACCATCATCGTCATCATCACCATCATCATCACCATCATCATCATCATCACCATCATCACCATCATCATCATCATCACCATCATCACCATCATCACCATCATCACCATCATCACCATCACCATCATCATCATCATCACCATCATCACCATCATCACCATCATCACCATCATCATCATCACCATCATCACCATCATCACCATCATCACCATCATCACCATCATCACCATCATCACCATCATCACCATCATCACCATCATCACCATCATCACCATCATCACCATCATCATCATCATCATCACCATCATCACCATCATCACCATCATCCCCATCATCACCATCATCATCATCATCCCCATCATCACCATCATCACCATCATCATCATCATCATCACCATCATCACCATCATCACCATCATCCCCATCATCACCATCATCACCATCATCCCCATCATCACCATCATCATCATCATCACCATCATCACCATCATCACCATCATCACCATCATCCCCATCATCACCATCATCATCATCCCCATCATCACCATCATCACCATCATCACCATCATCACCATCATCATCATCCCCATCATCACCATCATCACCATCCCTACCAGCATTACTGTCACACCACCAGCCTCGCAAAACAAAACCAAAGGTCAAAAATCTTAGAAAGGAACTAGTGGGAGTGAGAATGGAAATGGGAAGTAAAGAGAAAAGATGCATATACTAATCAGAATGCACTATGGACCATGTGGTGCATACCTTTAAGCCCAGCATTGAGGAGGCAAAGTCAGGGCCAATTGGTCTATACAGAGATCCAAACCAACCAGTGCTACAATATAAGGCCGTGTCACAATAGAAAAAATTAAAAACACATTATATACATGTACAAAATTTTCGAGAGCCAAATTTAATTAAGGTTTCGTAAAGTTGTTTTTAAAAAGAAAAAAAAAATACTTCAGCAAATTCCAGAAGCTATACAGCACATATTTTATGCCTTCAATTAGCAATAAAGGCAGAAATGACCCATTAAGTACTTTTTATTTAATCACTTTGGATGCTTCATTCCTCCAACTGGGGTCAAAGAGGATGTGAAACTGAAATTAAGAATCACAAAATAAGGACCGAAAATGAAAACACAGTAGACCTGTGTGCTATAATCAGAGCAATAGCCATAAGAGGTATGGTCTTCAGTGGGCTACCAGAACTGTAAATACAGGACACTGAACACAAATGCATGAAACATCGAGACGCTATTAAAAATACCAACAAGAAGAGTCGAAGGGAAATAAGATGGGGGAATCAATGAATTTGAAATGAGGAAGAGCAGACTCGATCAATAAAACTAAAACTGTGTCATTTAAAAGACCAATAAATTACATAACCATATGAGGAGCCTGGACAGAAAAAGAAAAATGAAAATATTTCTTTCACATTAGAAATGAGAGAAGATATGCCATAAATATTAAAATTTTTATTAAGTAAAAATATAATGTTCATTGCCAAAAAGCATTTATTTCAATGAGATCAATGGTTTTGCAAGATGTGAACTGATCCAAAAAAGACTTTCAAATAAATAGGACTATGTCATAAAAACTAAAATATGAGCATTTCAATACCAAATGATTCACCATGTCTCCCCTGAACATATTATCAATTCAAATAATTTTTCTACTTTTCATGTCGAATGTTTTCTATACAAAATATTTCCTGTACTCTGATAAATATATTTTCATCTAATTTTGCATCTTACTATTTTCAGGCTAATTCCACAAAAAAATCTATATAAAAAGTATTTTGTATATTTCTAAGAGGTTCTAGTACAAAAAATAATTTCCAAATACAAGGCATAAGATAAGCTCCCACCAAAAATCATTTAAGTAGAAACATTGGAAACTTTGCCTCCAAGACTCAGAGCAAGGCAAAGATGCCCATTCTTGTCACTGTTCTTTAAGGTCATGAGTTTTGGACATTGAAATAAAATAAAAATAAATAAATCATTTTTAAAAGAATTATTTATTTATTTCATGTATAAGTACACTGTAGCTGTCTTCAGACACACCAGAAGAGGGCATCAGATCCCATTACAGATGGTTGTGAGCCTCCATGTGGTTGCTGAGCATTGAACTCATGACCTCTGGAAGAGCAGTCAGTGCTGTTAACCACTGAGCCATCTCTCCAGCCCCATAAGTAAATCCTTTTTAAAAGAAAGAAAAGCATGGATTCCACCTAAAAATCTCTCTCTCTCTCACACACACACACACACACACACATACACACACACACACACACACACACACACACACAAACTGTTAAAACTAACTCAGCAAAGCTGCAATTTACATATAAATTTACATATAAAATTTAGTATTGCTTCTATATACTTAACAACAAATTATGTGAAATCTAGGAAATAATGCCAATCATAACACACATGGTATGCAGTCACTGATAAGGGGATATTGACCCAGAATCTCGGAATACCCTAGACACAATCCGCATATCAATAGATTTCTAAGAAGATGGAAGGAGAGACCCCTGGTCCTGGAAAGACTGGATGTAGGGGAACGCCAGGACAGAGTAACGAGAGGGGGTTGAACGGAGAAAAGAGGGAGGGAAGGGGGCTTATGGGACTTTCGGGGAGGGAGGAAACGGGAAAGGGGAAATGATTTGGAATGTAAATTAAAAAAAATAAAATAAAATAAATAATTAAAAAAAAATAATGCCAATCATAGTGTCTACCCAAAAAAGGAACAAAATTACTGACCTATTATCAGCATAATCCCAATCTCACTGAAACAGAAAACCCTTCATGGGAATCATAAAACATCCAGAATAGCCATAGGAACCTTCAGGAAAAAAAAATAACTGGAAACCTCATATTAACTGACTTTAAAAATTCAATGAAAAGCTACAAATATCAAAATAATGTGAAAATGACAAAAACCAGACACAGACTAATGAGGTAAAATAGGGAACCCACAGACAAATTCTTTCATCCACAACCTACAGATTCTGGAAATACGCAGGGAAGGCAGGAACAATCTCTTCAATGCATTTGTTTAGAAAACCAGACATCTACACTTGGACCTTGTCTTACAACATTTTAAAAATATTATTTCAAAATGGGTTAAAGACAAAGCATCGGAAACTGTGAAAACACAAGAAGAAAACACAGGCTGCCTACATCCCTGTGAACTTTACAGCAATATTCACAAGAGCCAAGATAAGGTGTCTGCCTTAGTGTCTGTCCTGTCGGATAAACAACATGACCACACTCAACTTGAGAAGCAAAGGGTTTTGGCTTACAGTTTACAATCCCTCACTGAGGGAAGTCACAGCAGAAACTCATGCAGGGAAAAACCTTGAATCAAGAACTGAAGCTGTCTTGCTCAGAGACTCACCTTCAGCTACCATTGCTTTATAGCCCAGGTCTACTTCCCAAAGATGACACTAGCCACAGTGGGCTGGGCTCTCCTACATCAATTCTCAGTCAAGAAAATGCCATTCAAACACACCAGAAGCCAATGTAGAGAACATAATTCTCTAGTTGGAGTTCTCTTTTTCCACGTGTTACATTGACAAGTAACCAAGATTAACCATCGCAGCGCCCATCAGTGCATAAATGGAAAGAAAATAAACAGTTGCTACTGTGGGGAAGACAAATGGAATACTATTAGATGGAATCTTAGTGAGCCATAAAATCAAACAAAATCCTACCACTATCAACAACAGTGAATAAATATAGAGGGCATTGTGTCAAGAGAAATAAACCAGGCTCAAAGAGAAAGGAATGGCCCATGACCTCGATGAAACATAGAATCTAAAAATTTGATGGGGGTGGGGCTGGAGAGATGGCTCAGCAGTTAAGAGTACTTGGTGCTCTTGCAGAGGAAACAAATTCAGATGTCAGTACCTACATTGGGCTGCTCACAACTGCTTGTAACTCCAAACTCCAGGGGATCTAACAGCTTCTTCTGATACTGAACTCATTTGAACACACAGACACAGACACACACACACACACACACACACACACACACACTATACATATACATATATATATATATATATATATTTATAAAGAAAAATCTGTATCTCACTAAACAGTGAGTTAAACATGTATCTGTCTCTTGAGTTTAGACAAATATTTAGAAAAATGCCTAATTAAAAGTTAGACCTTTAAAATAATTGTAATGGGGCTGCAGACATTGCTCCGTATCTGAAAGTACTTGTGATTCTAAGCCTGAGTTCAGTTCCTGGCACCCACATGGCAGCTCACCACCATCTGTAACCTCCATTCCAGGGGATCTGACACCCTCTTCTGGCCTGCACAAGGATCTAGCACACACATGATACACAGGCATTCATACAGGCAAAACACCTATACACATAAAATAAAAATAAATAAATCTCTAAAAGAAATTAATTGTAATGACTATTGCTATTTGAGTCAATTTTTCTATTAATTCTATTGAATTATGAAAAAAATCAGAAATTAAAACACCAGTCTCTGTAAGTGTATTGAAATGGTTCAAGAATAATTCTACAAGGGCTGGAGAGATGGCTCAGCAGTTAAGAGCACTGGCTGCTGCACCAGAGGAACTATGTTTGCTGCCCAGTACCGCATGAACAACTTGGCAACCATTTGTAATTCTAGTTCCAGGGGATCTGATGTCCTCTCCTGGCTTCTGTCAATACTGTGCATGCAGGCAACACTCATATGTGCAAAATAATAAATAAATTTAAAAGAGTATAGCTTAACATTGTAGAACCAATTAATATCACTAAGTGTGTTAACAGATACCAGGGGAAAGATTAAAATACCCTCAAAGGCATCTGTAATACAATTTAACAACTATGGATGATTGCTTTGGGCCTTTTAGTAAATCAGAAATAAAATAAAATTTTCTTTACATCCTGACTAGATAGATCCACAAATTAGAAATTATTACTAGGAATTTTATTAAGCCAATAAAAAGAACATGATAAAGCTAGAAGAAAAGAGAACACCCTCTCTCATCTCCCTGACTTAAATAGTGACATTTAATCTACTTATTTATCATTAATTGTAAAGACACTTGCTGTCGAACCTGACAATTTGAGTTAGATCTCAAAAACCACAGGGTAAAAGGAAAGAACCAACTCCCACAATTTGTCCTTTGACCTCCATATGTGTATGCCATATAAATGAATTCAAGACCATGTCATTAAAAAAATGCTGGTATAAGTATTGGAATTTAAGATAAAGGATTTTCAATATTTTAAAATTATGAAATTTTATAGCAAACAAATCAAAGGGGATTGTTTAAAAAAAATCTAATACTTAGCGCATGGCTTACAATCAGTGAATATAATCTTTTTAGAAAACACTCCAACTCTCTTAAAATCAGCTAAACCTCTATTTTGAAAACCAGAATAAAAGTACCTAAAGAATACTTTAGAACTAAGTCTCTCTTATGAACAAGATATAAAACTCTTGAGTGCCATACCTAACAAATAAATCACATCCAGTAATATAGAAAATTGACTGCATCACAACCAAGTGGCTCTTCAAGCTGGGAAAGTCTTCCAACTGCAACCCAAAGCTGGCGACTTGAGTTTGATCCCACAGGGTCTACCCACAGGGTAGACAGAGAGAACCAACTCCTACAATTTGTCCTCTGACCTTCATACATATGTGCCATAGCAGGTGCACAAATATACTCCATATGTATGCGTATGCACATGCATACACATACTCAAATTAATAAAAGAATAAATATCACCCATGAAATAATGCTAACCTAAACAATATTGACATAATGACAAAATTCCACATGGTGGTCAATAGATACTAAGAGAGGGAGAACCAATTTCTTCTGGTATGAGGTCTCACATAGGTTATCCAATCAAGTAGTGTGGTGGTTTGAATAGGAATGCCCCCCCCCTTAGTTTCATTTATTTGAATGTTTGGTCATCAGGGAGTAGAGCTACTTGAGAGGGATTAGAAGGCATGGCCTTTTTAGAGTAGGTGTGGCCTTGATGGAGAAAGTCTCACTGAGGGTGAGGTTTGGGGTTTCAAAAGTCCAAGCCAGTGCCAACATCAGTTCCTTCCTGCTGCCTTCAGATTCAGATGTAGAACTCTCAGCTAGCTCTCCAGCACCATGTCTGCCTGCGTGCCACCATGCTCCCTGCCATGTTGACAATGCACTAAACCTCTAAAACTGTACGCCAGCCCCAATTAAATGCTTTCCTTTACAAGAGTTGCTGTGGTCATGAAGTCTCTTCGCAGCATAGAACATTGACTAAGACAAATAGTCAGCCCAGGATACGGGTAAAAAGAAGTTTAATGGGGCTGAAGAAATGACTTAGCAGTTACGAGCAATGACTGTTCTTCCAGAGGTCCTGAGTTCAATTCCCAGCAACCACATGGTGGCTCATGACCATCTGTAATGGGATCTGATGCCCTCTTCTGGTGTGTCTGAAGATAGCAACAGTGTACTCACATATATTAGATAGATAGATAGATAGATAGATAGATAGATAGATAGATAGATAGATAGATAGATAGATGGATGGATCGATAAAAGTTTCACTCAATCCATGTAACACACCACTTCAATATAAACTACTGATCATCTCAATAGTTACAAAAAGGGAATGTAAAAAAATATCAATACCTCTTCATAATAAATCTCAATAGATATAAGAAGAGAATATAAAAAATATCAATACCTCTTCATAACAAAAGCACTTCATCTGAGGGGGCAGAAGGCAAGCTCTTCACCCTGACCAGAAACACGCTCAGAAGAACCTTCAACTTAGTTAAGAGTATCTATCTGTGAACACCACACTTAGCAAACTCTAGGGTGAAAATGCAAAGCTTTCTCCCTAACACCGGGATCAGGATAGCAATACTGTGTTATGACTCCTACTTCATGCTGTTCTTGAAAGCTCCAGCCAAGGCAAATAGGTAAGAGAACAAAATGAAAGGCACCAAGATAGAACAGAAAGATTTACACGCAATATAACCTCATATAGAGAAATCATTAACAAATCACCCTAACTAATAAATGATTTTCAAGGCTTCAAAACATAAGCTTATTACATAAAATCCATTTTATTATATAAAAGTCATGAAGAACCATAAGATTACATTACAAAATCAACTCCATTTACAATAGCATCAAAAACTAATTAAGGCGCGGGAAAGATCGCTCAGTAATTGAAGCACAGAGTTCAGTTCTCAGAAACTACATGGCAGCTAACAACCATATGTAACTTCAGTTCCAGGGAATCCAATGTCCTCTTCTGGCCTGCACCCACAATGAACACAATGTGGTAACATACATTCACCCAAAACACTCATACACATTAAATAAATCCTTTTTAAAAAATACTTAGGAGTGAATTTTAAAAAAAAAATCAGGAAAAATAATACTCTGAAAACTATAAAAAAATCTTTAAATTAAAAAGGGAGATTGAAAAAGTCATCCCATAATCCTGAATTAACTGGTTGATATCGTCACGTTATAAAAGCAGACACCCTGAAATTGATTCATGAATTAAACACAACCCCTCTCAAAGTCTCTATTGAGTTCTTCCCAGAAATTCTCAGGCTAGTCCTCACATGCATATGCACATTCAGGGAGAGCAGAGGAACCAAACAACCTTGAAAGGACAGTGAGGTTGGTTCCTTGCGCTTCCAGCTATCAAACTTACAACAAACCTACAACAACCAGGACATTACTGCCACGGCGATCAAGACATCAATGAAATGGAGTGAGAGGCCAGAAATAGATTCGCACAATTATGGTTAGTTTGTCTTCAACGAGGATGCTAACGTAATCACTGGAGAGAAAAAGAGCCACAGATGGCATTGGGCAACTGATGGGTCTGAGCAAAGCATGAAGTCAAACCCCTACCATCCACCATTCACAGAACTTAACTTATAATCTACCCATAATGGGGCAGGAAGAAACACTTTCTTTACTGCTGTAACTACTGGTAAGGCACACATAATCCTGAAAACAAACACTCACCTGCACTCCTAGAAAGAATTCTAATTAATTTTGGGAGGTTTCAAAATCGAAGATAGAAGTATAGGGTAGGGGTGGCTACGGAGAAGCAGGGGTTAACAGAAGTGAGGCAAAGCTGAGAGAAGATGACAGAGATGAATGGAATGGACATACATAACATAGGTGTATGAAAACATCCCAGTTAAACCCACCGTTACATATAATTAGCATGCACTAATAAAAATATTTAAAACATCAAAGAGCTTAATGTAAGAGCTAAGCTGACAAAATCTAAAGGAATCCTAAGAGGAGCCTAAGTGGCCAGGGCTCAGGCTGTGTGGTCTCAGCTATGGCACCGAAAGCACAAACAATTAAAGGAAACTCGTCATCGTCAAACTTTAGAACTCTGTACACCAAAGATACCACCACAAAAGCAAAAGGAAAACCCAGGGAATGAGAGGGAAATGTCAAGTGTCTGACTGGGGATGTGTATTTACAACAATAAAGAACCGTGACAAATCAGTTCTAAGAAGACAAATGACCCAGTTAGAATTGAGCGAGTGATCCAATCAGACATCATTCCAAAGATATGCAGATGGACAATCAGAACATGAAAAAAACCACAAAAACTCAGTATCATTTACCATACGGCAAAGGAGGAAGCTCTAAAACACAACAGCGATCATGCCATGCCCATTTGGAAGGCTATAATCAGAGAGAAGGATAATCACCACTTTGGACAAGGATGTGGGAAAGATGGGACCTTCATACACTGCTGGTGGGAGTGTAAAGGGTTGAAGCTACTTTTTTGCAAAGGTATTTTATGTATATTAATGTTTTGACTTCGAGTGCACATACACACATACATACACACACACATACATACAAACACACACACACACCATGTCTGTGCAGTACCAGTAGTGAGCAATATAGCAGATCCCCTGAAACTGGAGTTACAGACAGTTGTAGGTCACCATGTGGGTGTTAGGAATCGAATTCTGGTCCTATGGAAGAGTGCCCTTAGCTGCTCAGCCATGGTATATGAATTTCTCATGAACTTGAACACAGTCTCCATCTGAGTCAGAAGGTCCACTTCTAGATATGAATCCAAGACAATGAAAACACAAATCATGTATGAGAAATGTTCACAGTAGCAGCACTGAGAATATCTGGGTCAAATGTTCTGATGAATGGATAAATGAAAGCTGTTAACTTTAAACAATGTATTAAAAAAAAGAATTACTGATACAAACATGAATGAACTTTGAAAACACTGTTCTAAGTGAATATACCAAATCAGAAACCATGTGGACTATGGCTTTATTTCTATGCAATGACCCAAATAGGCAAATCCATAGACCGAAAGTAGGCCTGAGCCTGCTTAAAACTAGGGCAAGAGAGCTTCGTGAGAGACTGAGAATAGCCGCCGACCTTTGTGGGGTTGGATTTTTCAGAGATACTGTGAAATCAATGCACACCTTTGTGAGTACACTAAAAGTCTCCGGATGAAAATGAAAACTGACAATTTAGTGATGCCCACTAATGATACCCATGATATCCCAATTACAGCAACCTAGTGAGTTACTCCTCATAAGGAATATAGTCGGGGAACCACAGAAGAAGCATGGTGCCTGACTGTCATACCAGTGGTCTGCACATCACATGTCTAGACCCCTTGCTATTAGATAAAGAAGAGCTCCAAGCTGATGCTCCTGCTATTAGACACCTGGTCAAATGGCCTATTGGCAGTTGATGGCTTCCCTGGGAGGGAAAGCTGGTTTTCTTTAAGGTTGAGGGCCCTGGTAGGTAGACCATGCTCCAGTGGATGACCTCACATCCGTGTGCATATGGGCAGCACAAATTGGAATCAGTGCAGTACAAAAATAAACAGGACATAGTGGGAGGGCATTGGGTGGGTCTGGAGGGAATTAGGAGGATGAATGGAAGTAAATATGATCAAAATATATTATATACAAGTATGAAATTCTCTAAAACTACTATACTTAAAAATGTCCATGTTCAGTGTCTAGAGGACATTGTCCCACTAGACACTGTCATTCTCATAAATAATGAAAAAAACCTGGAAAGATAATAGAAGATTCTTACTTGGTAAAGACATCCTCTGGGGAGACTAATGGGGGAGGGAAGTTAATTCCTAAATATTCAGGGTTATATATTCTCTGTTTTATCACATGTTGGGTCTCTTGGCTATATTTTAATTTTTTTTAAGGATAGAAATCAGATCTTTTGCGTTACCCATAGCCTTTTCTGTCCATCCTTCCTGCTTTGCCCTGCTTACACAAATTATGCAAATGTGGGAGAGGGAACCATAAAATCCAGACGGGGATCCCTTATCTATTCCTTTATACTTGCTTTGTTTAATTGATACCTGGATACTCAGTAACCCTGGGGTCTTTAGAGATCTGCTATGGACATAAGACAAGAAAGTCAACATTGAAGAACTCTGGGACTATGCATGTTATTTAAGTCCTTTCTTAAATAAAGACATTGTAAGCCAAAAGGAAAAACAAGTTGCTAACGTTCCTAGACACAAACAAGGAAAGGAAAGATTTACCTGCTGAGGAATGACAAATATGTATTGACCTTTGTGGTTCTAGAGCAACTGTACTAACTAGATTATTGCCTGCATGTTATGGACAATGAAACTGCTCTCAAGACACGAGATGGTGGATGTCACAAAGCTAGGACACCAACCCATGTCAGACCAACTCTGAAACCCCCAGTCCACATGCTTCTTGCCTGCTGGGAAGCTCCCCATCTGTGCTTGCTGACAAGCAACTGAACACTTCTACCCAGTCTTAAGCATTTGTATGTCCCTGCTACCATAAAGATCCTCACATTCCTGCCCCATAAAATCAGAGAGGGGCATGAAAGCACTCAGCCTTTCTGTGCTCAGAAAGCTGAGCCTTGGTTTGACATCCAAACTTCAGCACATAGTAAACCGTGGAATTACCCATATCTCACAGACACACAAGTTGCCTTGTGTGGGCCTGCCTATTGTTCATTATATTGACAAAACTCATCCACAGGAATCAGGGTATACTGCAAACTTCTTGAGGCTGAGAACAAACTGAATCATTAAAAAACAGACAGATCAACTTATGGTACTAGAGAGATGGCTCGGCTGCTGCTGCAAAGGACACAGCTTTAGTTCCCAGCAGCCAGCCATGTTAGGTGCTTCTAACTGCCTGTGACTCCAGCTCCAGAGAATCCAGTACATTCTTTTGGTCTCCTCAGCCACTGTAATCACTTGGACACACATATACACATAAATTAAAAATAAATATAGCCCAACTGTCCCCTCAGGCCTAGCTCCAGACATATGGCTTGAGAAGCAGTTTTGCCTAATGAGTGGAGGCATCAAAGAAGCCTCATTTTGCAACAGATGGAGACTATTACAGAAAGACCACAATTAGTCAATATACAAAGACCAGTTGACTATGGGGTACCTGCCTCCAGTTGATAGGTCTACAACTCCTACACTGAAGGCTCAAGAAACACCACAGAAGAGGGAAGATGGTAAGAGCCAGAGGTCAAGGATGCCTGCTGCAAGATGGCAGGATATAGAATCAACTTACAAAAATCAATAGCTTTTCCATATACCAAAACCAAACATGCTGAGAAAGAGATCACGAACACACTCCCATTCACAGTAGCCTCAAAGAAAATGAAATATTGAGGAAGAAATCTAGCCAAGGAAGTAAAAGACCTCTACAATAAAAAGTTCAAACCTCTGAGGAAAGAAATAAAGAGATCAGAAAATGGAAAAATATCCCATACTTGTGGCTTGATAGAGTTAATATTGTAGCAGAAATGACCTTTTTACCAAAAGCTATTTATAGATTTAATGCAATCCCAACCTTCAGAGAAATAGAGAAAAATCCTAATATTCATATATAGAGAACCACAGAAGACTCCAAATAACAAAAGCAATCATATGAACTCTATGACTGACATAGGATACACACACACACATGTACATATATATACATATATATACACATATATATCCTATGTCAGGCACATAAATTATATGTTCACATAACATATATCAAGATATAGGAAATTCTCAAATATATATGTATGTATGTATATATATATATAATTGCTGAATATATAAGAATTCAAAAAATATTAAAAAAATGATGCTCTAAAAAAATGGTCTATGGATCTGAACAGAGAATTCTCAAAAGAAGAATTAAAAGCATTGAGTGTGAGAGAAATAGCTTTCCTTATGAATGAGTCCCATAACTGGTTATCTCATACAAATATATACAAGTAACACTAAACAGACTAAGCAGGTTGTAGTTATATATTTAGAAATCGTATGTGTGTGTGTGTTTGTGTATGTGTGTGTGCATGTGTGTGTGTGTGTGTGTGTGTGTGTAAAACAATAGTAATTAAAGGAAAAAGAGGCCATAATTTTAAGAGGTAGCAAGAGGATGGAGCATGGGAGGGATTAGAGGGAAGGAATGCGGGAAATGGCAATAATTGTTCATTACAAATACATACATATATGTATATGTACATATAGAGAGGGATACAAAATGGCTATGAGGAGAAACTAGGCTAGATATGATCACAATGCATTATATGAAATTCTCAAAGAATTAATAAAATACTATATTATTAAAAATAAATAAATGAAATAAAAAATTTCTTGACTATAGATTGTTGCCCCTACAATTACTGTAAGCCCATAAGCAAAACTCTCAAGCTTCATCCAAGTTGGCTTTTGCACTGCCTTTCTCTCCCCACGGAAATAAAGAACCTACAAGCCCTATTTCCTCACCTCTGTGACCACACGCACAGCCCCTCCTGCTTGAAGCTTCTCTTTCCTTCCCTGCCAGGTTCCCACTCGGGAATCCTCCCTGCACACCAGCTCGATGGCCAATGAACTCAGCACTTGACAAAATTATGAAGGCCGCACAGTGTTTGATGCCACCCTTTGATTTGCATTAACTAATTTTTAGCTTTTTCTTTGGCCATGCTTTGACACTGCAAGGGGTCATAAATCCTTGTAATACTCTGTTTTAATTACTCCACAAGAACGTGTTGCAGTCCCTGGAACAAAGAAGCCTCTTCAGAAGTATTTTCAACAGGGCAAGAGGGATGAAGATTCTACCCACATTTTTAAATGCTCGGTTTACCTAGTCACCATTACTTTGAGCTTTCTCAGACATAAAGTCCTCTGTGAAAGAGACTGAACATCATGTCAGCAGTGAGCGTTCCTCTCCCCAATGCTTTCATTGAAAATAGATTTTTCCCTCATTTAATAAATCCAGAATATGGTGTCCCCTCCCTCTGCCTCTTCCAGTGCCTTCCCACCACCCCTTCTATCTGGATCCACCACCTCCTTCTTTCTCTCTCACTAGAAAACAAAACAGGCTTCTAAGAGATAGTAATAAAATTAAATATGATAAGAAAAAAAAAACCTAACATGGCAGAACAGAGTAAAACAAACAGAAGGGAAAGAGTCCAAGGAAAGGCACAAGAAAAATACCCACCGGTTCACATGCTCAGGAATCGCATAAAAACACAAAACTAGGAACCATAATATATACACACAAGACTTGTAGGACAAACTGAGATAACAGTGTGTGTGTGTGTGTGTGTGTGTGTGTGTGTGTGTGTGTGTGTGTGTGTAAATACATATAATTTTTTATGCCCTGACAAGACATTGTGAGACAAGGAGTGTGGGACCTTGGTGTGAGACAAGGCCAACTCCATAATCCTGTAGCCTTCACTCACGTGTAGCCAGGCCCCTAGGTTCTGTCTGGACTCCACCTCTGCAGTCATCTGGCTGCAGGAAGGCCTTCCCCGCCCCTCGGTTACCTGGCAACAGCCAGGTAACCCGACTCACTATAAATGGAGCCCCTACTCACTCACTCTCTCTGTCTCTCTCTGTCTGTCTGTCTCTCTCTGTCTCTCTGTCTGTCTCTCTCTCTCTCTCTCTCTCTCTCTCTCTCTCTCTCTCTCTCTCTCTCTCTCTCTCTCTCTCTCTCGTCTCCCTGTCTCTCTATTTTCTCTCCTTTCTACATGGTCATGGCTTCTTCTTATCTATCTTCTCCTTTCTCTTTATCTTTCTATCTCCTTTTCTCTTTTCATTTTTTTAATAATAAAGCATCAAAGTTATGGGCCACCTCTTATTAAATTCGCCGCACGGAGCTAGCCTCAGCACATCCGCAGCCTCCAGGGAAAGATGCGTGTCAGTCAGGCCACCTCTCATCTCAGATCTCAGCAGCAATAGCGTCTCAACCAAAAGCCCACAGGTACCGGGAGGTCCTTGCCAGAATGACACCGCCTTCTGCGCGGGATCTCCCTGCCTGCGCCCGATAGACAGGCAGCCTCATGCTCCATAGATAACTCTGACGCTCGCTATTGCGGTGAGTCACGCGCGTCCTGCCAGTGTTCCCTCTCCACACGTGGGCCATTCCCCCCAGAGCTCTCCTATGCAGGATGTGCCCGCCGCCTCTGCCCGAGGGAGACGCAATTGCTGCCGCTGCTGTCCGCACTTCTTTCTTGCCCGAGGGTGCCACCTCTGCCCGTCTCTTCTTTTCTTTTTTTCCCACAAAGGAGTCAATAAGTTCATTTTCTGTTGGCCATCTACTACTGGGCTTGGAACCTAGAGTAGTTTGTTTCCCCAGTGAGACTCCCTTGGAGAGAACTAAATTTTCATTTGTAAGTGCCGATCAGTTGGAGATCATTTCTGGGTTAGGGATGCTGGCATTGTTCACATCTTCTTTCAGCTCTAGGATCCTATCAGGTGCAGATCCATGCAGGCCCTGTGCATACTGCCTCGGTCTCTGAGTTCATACTTGTATCAATTCTGTTGATTCAGAGGACCTGTGTTCTCCATCCCGTTTCCCTAAGCCCCAAGGGGAGAGATTTGATGGTAACATGAGTGTTCTTAAACTTGAAACTCTGGAGACTTGTATCTAAGGTCTCCAACAAAGCATTGAGTTTTCACAATGACCAAACTTCTTCCTATCTCTTCCTACCTCTATATTATACCCATCTCTGTGTACTCCAAATTCTCATTCCTTCCCCAGGAGTTCTCTTACACCTCCACAACCTGATCCTTCTTAAATTCCAGGAATTCTTTTTTACATTGCGACCTGTCCCTTCCCATTCAGACTGTCAAACATTCATTTATGTGTTTAAGCGTATAAGTTTGTACATGCCATAGCATACAAACAGATGTTGTCGGGAGGTGGTCTGTGCACAGGCAGCCTGGTTCTCAGGTAGAGCAAGGACTTTGAACCCCGGGACCCGGTAGGGGGTAGCTTCTACCTACAATCTTGTGGGTGGAGCTTCCACCTGCATGGGATGGGAGGAGTTCAGTCACCGCCCCCTGGAACCTAGCTCCTGGCGCAGTTGCAGCCCCCCCCCAGGAGAGATGTGTGGCTACCAGTCACATAGTTGCAGCCCTAAGCCCTCCCCACATGTAAATAAGGTTTCCCCAAACTCTCAATCCAAGCCAATGAGAAGTACCAGCTGCCAAACCCCGGAGCATCCCCAAATCATATATAAATCCCAACCTGGATCCTATAGAACAATAAAGGGTGTTTGAAGATTACTCTGCTATCTGGGAGGTTTTATCACAAAGAGCTGTAACACACGGGAAGAGGTTCTCTCTCCCAGAACACTGTCGGCCGCTCCGTCGGAACCTTTCCCGGCTAGGTGGCCTTCGCCAGCCTCAGACCGGATCGGCACGGAGCAGCGTGGGCAAACCCCCGCACCCGCTTTCAGCGGGGCCTCTGCACGGAGGCCCGCAGCCAGCAACAGCAGCGGGGACAACGGCGAGGCAGGCGCGGCGAGGGCGACCCCCTCCACCGGAACCCTCACACCGGCGTGGCCTCTGCATGGAGGCCCACAAGAAGTCAGGTAATAGCCTACAAGAGTTGGTTCTCTTCATCCACCACATGGGTAGGTCCAGGGATCAAACTGAAGTTTTTCGGGTCTGACAGCAAGTACACACTGAGCTATTTACCACACTCACTTTTTTCATTATATAACCATCATTTTCTCTGATGCTTCCTTTGACTAGTACAACCTTAAGTAGGACGGGCCTTGCCTACCTTTATCAAGACGAGCTTCTAACCCTGCATCCATAAAGCATCTTGGTGCTCATCTGTCCATGGTCCCTACTGGCTTCTTGGAGCCTCAGAGTAAACATTTAGAGATAGTTGTCTTAACATCCAATGTCAAGTACAGTTTCCATGGAAACACACAATGGTGGCTTACAGAAAGTTCTTAAATACAATTGATTAACATGTTTGATGACCTTAATATGCTAGGTAGGATGTGGTTTTGTACAAATGAAGTAAATTAGAAGATAGACAATAAAGACTCATGAGTGGCCTTTGAAAAATAAGTACACATCCTTTTGCCCAAAGTAAATTCTTACTGCAAAGTAAATTCTAACATTTATGTGTTCATTAGAAACTAGGCCTCAGGTGGCCACCACGTGTTTCCATTCAATCCCTATCTCTAGAGCCAAAAGCATCTTATATAGTCCTTTCATTCCAAAAAGACTCTTGAACATATACAGAGCTTTCTTTACCAGGCATGGTGGCAGACACCTATATTGCCAGAACAGAAGGCAGAGGCGAGAAGATCACCAAAAGAACAAGGACAGTCAGTCTACATAGTAAGCTTCAAATCGACTAAGGGTTTTTCTCAAGAAACCAATTAACTAATTAAAAGAAGAAAGTGTTTCTTACCTGTGTTCCAACTCCCGGATGGACAGTATCACCCCTGAGGTGGACGGCTTCTGCTGCACCGTAGCCAAAAAGGTGAACTCGCTCTTATTTCGGAATAGCTGGATCAGCTTCTCACTCACATGAGGGGCCGAGTGGATCTCTCTCTGTACATCTAGGGGTCAAGAAAGAGGCACAGAAGAAGCAGAGGGTGGGTGAAGAGGGGAGACGTAGAAAACAGAAGCATGAGAGGGAAAAAGAAAAAGGGGCCAAGTTACAAGAGGAACATTTAAGAGCCCAGATTGCTTTTTTTTTTCTTCCTCTTCTATCAATCGCTTTTCATTTTCTGGCACCGTTCACCACCCCACACAGCTATATCCATTCAACCAAAACCCCAGAAACGTTATCTCTGTCACCAGGCCCACTTGTCACTTTGACAAGTCACAATAGGCCAGACAGTGGTTTTTCTGACATAAATTTTGATGGGATAATGAGCAATTTGGCCTTCGGGAAAAAATCGATAGGGTGGCCATAAATAATGTTGGAGGTTGTCAGGTAAGTGGGGTCCTGAGAGTCAGAGAATCTGAGACCTGGCAGGACCCAACGATAACTAATAGCCTTCAGATTCTATGTTCCTCGTGGATTTGGCTTCTCTCTCCCCAACATGCATCTAGAAGCCCTGTCCTTGTCTTATACCTGGGGAAGATCCTGCACTAACAATGCGGGCAATACCACCTTTGCTTAAAGAATAAGACAATAAACAACACACACTAGTGATCTGTAAGTGTGCTTGGACTAACTCTGTAAGCGTGAGATGGATTACATTCCTTATGACATATCCATTAAGGTCGGTAGGGTCTAGAAGTGCATGGACCCTGCTCATCCTGCTTGCTCATTGTTCATTATTTCACGCTCGTCTCCCAGCATCAGAACTGGTAATCAAAGGACCAGACATGGGGATGACATTGCAGAGGACGGCAAGTGAGCAACAAAAATCATCTGACTTTTACAGTCTTTAGTCAGAGGACCAGGAGGCCTGCTACCAGATAGTATTTTCTAGATGTGACAGGGAAGATACACCCAGGAAATCGCAATAATATGGCTGCCTAAACAAGACCAGCATAATGACACTATCATTTTGGCATGCCAATATAGATGAGGGATGAAAAGGGATAGGCACTCAGTGGCTCTGAGAAAGGAAAAACCAATGTTCTGCAGGAATGAACCTCCTGATAGGTCATCCAATCCCAAGTGATCAATCCTAAACACACGTACAACGAGCAACACCAAATTGATTTAGTAGATTATACACACACACACACACACACACACACTCACACATGCACACACGTGTGTGTACAGATATTTATATATATATATATGTATGTATGTATCTGTATTGTGTTGCAATAATAATTAAAGATGGAGTCATGAATTTGATAAGATATGGAAGTGACATGGGAGGTGTTGAAGGGGAGAAGGGGTGGAAATGTAAATATAATACATTGGAAATACAGAACAGTAAATACACTAAATATAGTAAATAGGAAATTCTCCAAACCCAAGAACTTTAAATTTTGAAAAAAAGTATGAAAAAAAAGAGGCCATGAATCTGAAAGAGGGCAAGGAAGGGGGGTATATAGTGGGTTCAGAGGGAGGAAAAGGAAAAAGGAAATGATGCAATTATATTATCATCTCCAAAAAATAAAAGAACTAATTTTTAAAGGTGTGTTTAGTGGTATGTTCTTGTGGCCTGCCCAACTCTTCTGACCATGTGATAATTATTTGGTTATTTCTCCAAGTGAGAGGAACCAGTTCACATAAGGAAACTTCAGACTATGTGTAAGCCACGTTACAAGCTTGTGTTAGGATCTCGGTGTATCTTAGAAACCAAACAGTGGTTTCTTTTTTTTTATTTTCTAAGTTTTTTTTTTATTTACATTCCAAATCATTTCCCCTTTCCCGTTTCCTCCCTCCCCGAAAGTCCCATAAGCCCCCTTCCCTCCCTCTTTTCTCCATTCAACCCCCTCTTGTTTCTCTGTCCTGGCGTTCCCCTATATCCAGTCTTTCCAGGACCAGGGGTCTCTCCTTCCATCTTCTTAGAAATCTATTGATATGCGAATTGTGTCTAGGGTATTCCGAGATTCTGGGTTAATATCCCCTTATCAGTGACTGCATACCATGTGTGTTCTTTTGTGATTGGGTTACCTCACTAAGGATGATATTTTCAAGTTCTGACCATTTGCCTAGGAATTTCGTGAATTCATTGCTTTAATTGCAGAGTAGTATTCCATTGTGTAGATATACCACATCTTCTGAATCAGAAAAGTGCCACAATGGTTGGCCGAAGGCTCGGTCTTTTCATGTGCCTGGAGGCTGTGGTCAAGGGGATTTCCAACAGCTCTTGCAGCTTAGCAACTGAGTCAAGTAGCTGCTGTTTCTCATAAGGAAGAACCACACAGCCTCTGCAGCTGAAGAGTCCCTTACAAGCAGTCTGTCCTATAGAGGCAAGACACCAGCAAAAACCCATGTGCCTGACACTCGCTTTTTTAGCCCACTGAAAAGTCATCACTGTTTTATCATGAAGGGCTATATGACCTTGCTACAAGCCAACACAAGAGAAAGACATTTAAAGAATGCTTCTATGGGGTCTAGAGAGGATGACTCTATGGTTAAGAGCATTTTCTTCTATTTGACTTTGATTCCAAGCACCCACATGGCAGCTAACAACTGTCTGCATCCCCAATTCCAGGGAATCCTAGGTCTACTTCTGGCTTCCATAGGCACTGTGCTCACATAGGGCACAGACATCATGTAGGCAGAACATGCATATGTATAATATAAAAATAAATTAATCTTAAAAAGGAAAAAAGGCTTCAATGTCTTCAAGATCCTACCTGGGCACTTTCTGAGATATCTTCAAATTTTACTAAACACAGGAGCAATTTATCTTGAAAACTAAAGAATATTGGCCAAATTATATTAACTTTAGTTTTATATTAGTACTGAGCAAAATTCTCTTTCATCTATATTTATTGCCAAAAAAAAAAAAAGATTCCTGGGATGGACTTGTTGGCTTTCTTTTGTCCTTCTTCCTCTCTCTTGCCCTAGGGTATCTAGCCTCTGGCCAAAAGCCTCCATATTAAAATTCACAGCTGTAAGCTTTCTTTAAACAACAGACTCACATACACAATTCCCTACTTACTGTAGTCATCTGGACATCTAGTCAATGTTTCAAATACCTATAGTTACAAGACCTTCACTCTTTGACCCAGCCTCAAACACTCTAATTTTCAGTCTTAGTAAATGTGACACCCGACCCTCAATCCAAACACTACAAACTGTCCTTGGTTCTCCCCACTTCTCTGCTTCCATGTCCAATCCAAGAGCAGGTGCTATGACTCCCATGACTGGAACTTATCCATTGCTCCCCAACTTCCCTCTCATATCTCATGTCCAAATCACTCTCATAGTCCCTCAAGACATTCTCTGTTGACCCCTAACTGGTTTCCCCATTTCCATGCTACCTCCTTCCCATCATGCACACAACAGCCAAATGCTCTTTTGAAAACATTTAGCCTCCTGCTAAAATTGTACAGTGACTTTCCCCTGCCCGTGGGATCAAATCCCATTACATCACAAGCCCAGTGAAGTCACCCATGGACCCATCTGATGCATCTATCCACTGCCTCTCATTCACCCTTCTTCATTTGCTAGAAAAACACACCCTTGCCTTGCATATTTGTCTCTTCACTCTTCCCAAGGACCTCTGTAAACACCTAGACCCTCCTCCTTGAATTCTCACTGCATCCCTTGAGTCAATGGCTCTCCTGGGATGTCCCTCTTCGCACCACTCTGGGTATTTCCTCCATATGACTCATCATTACACACACACAGACTGTGACCAGTTCATTACTTCTATATGTAACAACCAGCCTTTGTGTTATTTGCATTCTCTCCCTGATAGACTACAAGCTACTTGATTGAAAGTATATCTATTTTTTCATAGTCTGACCCCCATTCTTTGTGCCTGACACAAAGGCATCCAATTTAGACACACTGATTGCTCCATTTATTTTCCTTACTTTATATTTTTACTTTAAATAACTACATATAACGCACTAAGAAAAAATGCAAAACCAGGAGATAAATTGAGCTCTCTCTAATGCCAGTATGAGTATCTGGTTGAAGAAAATGGTATTTGGAACCAATCCCTCCTCTTCTGTACAAGACACCCCTGAGTAGTCAGAACTGGCTCTACCAGCAGATAACTACCTGGGTAGGCTCTAATACTTCTCCTCTTTGAACTCCATAATCAACTGCTCAAGATCAATGGATAAAGTTATATGATGCCTCAGCTGGAACATCTTCTCATTATTGTTAATTAATTTATTCTGCCCTAGACATATAGCAAAAGAGAGTATTTTTTTCCATCTATGAAGCATCCAGATTCTATAATTGCTCTTCTTTGTTCAAGTTCTAAATTAATATGTAAAGTTTTTAGTTCCTCAAATACTGGCATGTCACTGCCTCTACAGAAGCAGACTTTGTCCCAGAGTTGAAAGATCAATGAGTGAAAGGAATTAACGACCCCCGGAGCAAATGTCATGCTACCATGTTCTATCACGGTGATGCATGTTCACAGTGTTCCTTGAGAATATTCCATCCATGAGAGGGAACAAGAAAAACACACATGGTGGATCAAGTCTATAAGAAGCATGAAGCATAGATATCAACTTAGAAATCTGTGAAATATGTTCAATCATAGACCAAATGAACAAATGTAAGTGCTGAGCACAGGCAAGAAGAATGGGGATGGAAAGCTATTGCCTTCTTCTAGAACTGCAGGAAAGTAGACATACACACACAGAGACCTGCCTTCATATGTGTAATTTAAAAGCAGTAAAATATTTCAAAAACAAAACCAAAACCTACCTTCAAGACCCCTTTTTCCCTACTGAGTTGCCTCCTCTAGCTTTAATAGAAAAAGATGGACCTACTCTTACTGCAACTTGATGTGCCAGGGCTGCTTGATATCCGTGGATCTATGGGAGGCCTACTCTTTTCTGAAGAGAAATGAAAGAGGAGCAGATAGGGATGAAAGGTTGGAGATTTGCAGAATTTAAATAATCTTACGAAAGACACTGGGCCAGGGGGCCATTGCAAAAAGACGCCAAGCCAGCTCATCCTACAGAACACATTTCGGACTCTGTGGCATCTGCTATTTGTCACCTTGTGGCTTTGACATCTATGTCTGTGAAAAGAGACGAGTCCCCATCATAAGCCCACAGCTGAGCATTCTGCATCCATCCAGGAAACACTGAGTGAATGAGGGAAGGACCCCTAATGAGGCAAATGCCTGCGGCTAAAGAAACTGAATCACAAAGACATACCCAGGCTTATCCAGAGTCATGAGTCAAGGCAGAATGGTGTCATCAACAGTGACCATCATGCTCCCTAGCATTCACCTGGTACCCTGCTTGCCTGTCACCCCTCTCATCTCCCACTCCACCAATGCCCCTGTGTCAGAGCACAGCAAGCCCCACTTCCCTTCCTCCAGAGGACAGCACTCTCACACTGCTGCTCCTGTCTACAGCAGCATTTTCAAGAACCAGCTCCTTCCGACTATTTCAGGTCATCTGAGTCCCTGTATTCTGTCCCCACCGTACTTAGCATAACCACCAGTTTTGTGTGTGCAATCGGTTTTGCATGTGATAAACTTACTAAATAACATCTTGTTCCTTCCACTGTAGATCCCATGAGAAACCCTTTACCAATGTGTACCCAACACCTACTACTGGCACACACCAAGAGATCCAGTCACTTGGTCAATAAAAGTGACCTGGTCTGCCAATTCCTGAATAAAACATAAGACAGGGGTGAGCAGCTCTACACACAACCCAACCTGTTAAAACAAAGTGCACTCCTATAGCAAGCTGCCTAAGGAACAGTAAATCTAGATGAGTGTCCCAACCCTTCCATTAGGGAATGGAGTCTAGGGAACCCTATGACACATGGCACTAATCAATTTTTGTAATTATTATTTGACTCAATCAAAAGACATCCCGGTGTCCCCATAATTTCACTAATGAGAGAGGATGTGTGAGGCGGCTGAGATCTCCTTACACATTTAATGATATCAGGAAGAAAAATTAACACAGTAACTTTTTAGAATGCCTCTCCACACTGCCCCAGCAAATCAGCAACCTGCTCATTGCCATAATCCCACATTGACTCAGAAGCATAGGACTAAGGAAAAAGGAGAGGTATGAATGCCTGCCTATTTGCCTTACAGGACAGGAAAACACACAGGGGAACCGATAAAAGATCTCCACAACATGATTAAGACTTCATTATTTAATCAAAAGAGTAGGAAACAGATAATTACATGTGGTATAGATATCTGAAGGAAAATCACAAATGATAATAACATAATGACACTGAGGTAATGAGATAATGAAGGAAATGTCTAGTCATAGTGTCCAGCAGTTACCATATGTTCCAGACATGGTGACGCATTCTTCTACTCTCAATGTACTTGAGGCAGAGATGGAATTGTACTGAGGATTGCACAAGGTTGGGACTATGCCCAGACTGCATAGTAAGTTCACAGCCAGTCTAAGTTGAGTCATAGTGAGACCCTGTCCCCAAAACTTCCAAGAGATAAGGATGTTGCTTAGTGTTAGAATGCTTGGAGGGACTATGCAAGGCCCTAAGTTCAATTCCCAACACTGCACATGCTACACAGTCATATCTATAACAGGAAATCAACTGTACACAGAATCTATTCAGTTATTCACACAGAAAGTAGCATGGTCTTCAGTGGATATTAGCCATTCTGAGGGATAGGTGAACTGTTTCTTCTTTCCACATGTCTAAATTTCTGAATCTTCTCTAGAAGTTATTATGAGAAAAAAAGGCACATTTTTCTGAAATATAAAAGCATATTAAATAAAAAGAGAAAACCAAGAAGAGAATCCTATGAAAGAAAATATAAGCACCAGTCCCCCTCACTGGCCATCAGTCATGAGGGGCATCCTTATCATAAGATTGCAGGTGTTCCACTGAAGCTCAGCCCCGAGTCACTCTCTCTGAAGACCCTCCTCTCCTTAAAAGAAGGAACCAGTTAGCTCCAAATGGTTTGAATGGACATTTAAACTAAAATAGGACACTCAACCTTCATACCCAGACCCTGTGCCATGTATAGCTCCAAGATAAATCAGGAAGATAGCAATAACTTGCCATCAAGCTCCCTCAGACATGGTTTTAATCTGTTCTGTCAATAGTCCAAGGGCCAAGAAGATGTGCCCACTGCATGGAATATGCAGCTCCATGCACAAGAAAACACTGAACTTGACCAAGAATGCACCCTCCTGCAAGGTTTGCTGTCTATATTCGTCAAAAGATAGAAAGGTGTCTTCATCCCTGAGCTTTGTGAAGTGCCCACCTATGCATCCATTCACTTGCTTGATCTCCATTTAAATACCTTTACTGAGCATTCCTCTGAACCAAGGCAAGTGGATTAACATGTATCTCCACAGGATGTAAGGCTGAATGTGATGGTGCATGCCTTTTGGGGAAGGTATGGGATAGTAGTTATAAGTTCAGGAGCTAAACCAACGATCTCCTAGACATTGCGTGTGTGTGTGTGTGTGTGTGTGTGTGTGTGTGTGTGTGTGTGTGTGTGTGTGTGTTAAGGTTGATATCCAAGGCTGAACACATTCTAGACAGTTCATCATGGAAACACGTCCACAGCACTTTTCTTTCATTTTCTTTTAAATAACATCTTCTTCATAAATTTCCTGGGCTGGCCTTGAACTTGTGGTTCTGATGTGTTAGCCTCCTGAGTAGCAGGTATTAGAGACTTGCTATGACCACCAGGCCCAACTGAGATTCCAGGTTTATCCATCAGGTGTATAGCTTTGGGCTAGTTAACCTTTCTATATTTCCAACTCCTCATTCCACAAATGAGAGTAAACTGCATGTACCCTGATGGAGACAGTGCAACTATGACAATTAAATTACACAGTGGGTATTAACCCCTAAGATAGTGTTTCCCCATAGAAAGCACATGTGTTTGGAACACCTGGGTTCAAGGCCCATACCCTGTAGGATGTATAGAGTACCAAACTACATCCACAGCCAGCATGTGATGGTTCTGCAGCCTGAGCTGAAGCAATGGCCATGTTTATGGCTGAATATGGCTGTGGGCCAGTGGGAGAGCAGAAGGCAGGTGAGCAGGTATTGTTTGCTATGGTCTGTGGCATGTTTAACAGCCTGTTCCAGTTCTCATCTGTTTACAAGAAAGTGGAGAGTCGATGGGATTTCTTGACCACTTTTCAGTCTAGGTCCAGACAGCCAAGAGCCAGACAGTTCTGAATTTTTACTTTGTGCTGCTTAGCAAGGATTTTAAATACATTCATGTAATCTTCAAAGCAGCACAATGAGGTCAGTGCTCTTGTATCATCCCATAAGTCGGTGAAGATGCCTTGTGGAGTAGGCAGAAGTCAGACTCTGATCCACTTAAAGCCAACCTCAGGAGACCACTGCCCGTCTTCTCAGATATGCCAGGATTTGGCTCTCAGCTCTGCCCTGAACACACTGGGGATAGCTCAGCTTCCTTTCTCCATCTTTGAGTGGCTTGTGTCTGTGACAGGATGGTGCTATCCTGTCTTTCAGGGTTCTGTCACAAGTAAATGGAAGAATGAGTCCATACGCAGTGCCATCCCTAAGGAAGTTTCTGAGATGTTTGCAAAGGAGAATACATAAGTTACCCACTTAGCTCTGAGCAGGACCACTTCCCAGGTGTCTGTGTATACATGACATATTCCATAGCTATAAAAACCCACTGCATGAGCCATGAGAGACTCACTTTAACGAGAACAAATGACTGACCCCAAGAATGTAAGGGACTTAACCAAGATCCCATCTCTAGCAAGCAGCAAAGATATTTGGTACTGGCTAAATCAGTAATTCTTCCTGGGCATGGCTTCCCTAATCCCAGATCACTGTAACCCTCATCCCACACCCATGCCAGGGTCAGCCTCCTCCAAGAGCCTCAGCTTCTGTATATACTGGGTACAACCTTGAGTTTGCATTAAAAGTTTGGATCAGTGACTGACTTAATTATAATTAATCCTCTTTTGTACAGAGTCCTAATTTTAGGCATGAAAGAGATTTTTTTTAACACTGCATTGGCCTTGACCTCGCTACATCTTCTCAATGTCAATATTAAACAGTGGGACATCGTGTTCAATAGCCAAGCTCTCCAATCCATGACTGTACATTATAAATCATTTTTTACATGTTGCTTCGAATGCTGTTTCTCAAGAATAAAAATCTGCCTGCACTGAAGTTCAGGGTGATTTTAATATGCAAACCTCCTACAGAGATGATGTCTCATTTTAATTATTGTTTCGGTTTAATGGGTTTTCATTAAATTAGAGGCTGGGACAATTAGTAGGGTGAATAGCTCATGTTTTAAAGGTAAGTTGCTAAGACTCTGGGGCAAAAAGACAGTTGTGACACACACACAGGCAGGATGCTGAGCCCTGAGAGATAGGCTTGCATCTAACTAAGAGAAGACAGAGCAGATGATTTCTTCACTCAGCTTCCAAATATGACCCAAGTCCCCTCTCAGGGCTACACAAACACTCTAAGCTTTGGTTTGACTTGGAGAGGAGGTACCTTTTAATCACTTAACTTTCTATCAAGAATCCAGATGCCCCTGTCATTGAACCAGAGAGCACTTTCAAAAGTTTACAGCCTGTAAAGCAAGGTGTCAAACCACAGGCAGATAGTCCTGATGAAACTGTCTTACACACACAAGTAATTCAGTTGCTTTAGTGGATTAATATCTGACTTTCTACCCCTGGGAAATTGGTCCAACTTCAATGTAGGATACAATGACAAAAAATCATATTGATTAACAAACTGTCAGGGAGAAGAAATGGCTTGAGTGACCAAAGCAACATTTTACCCCAGACACTAGACAAATGTGTTATTCTGGGGCCAACAAGGCAGTGTTGCTTCTGAGAGAGATAGAGGAAAGAAAGATCAGGGACAGAGCAGAGAGTGAGAGGTCAAATCTGCTGAATCAGGATCTGAGGTCTGAGGTTAGGGCTGTGACTCCATGCTAAGGGATGGGACTGCCCCTGGAAAGGGAAGGAACTTTCTTTCTTAACTAGCTAAAGGAGAACATGAGAGGAGTCCTTCCTAAGAAAATTAGCCTGTTTTCACGGAGCAGTGAAGAGACTTCTTCCATTGCAAGAGGAAGGAGGGCAGAGAATCTTTCCACAAAATAAGGAAACATCAAGCAACAGGAAACTCACACAGCTCAGCCACCAACAGAGTGATAGCATCTTCATCCTGTCACCCCAGGCCCAGCTCACGGGATAGCATGCAATAATAATTCCATGCATATATACACTGTGCAATTATCAAGTCAGAAGAGTTAGCAACTCTATATCCTCAAACACTGTTAAATAGTTTAATAACATAGTAATTGAACTTATTTATGGGATGTGGTGTAGTGCTCTAATACCCACACACAGGTTCTAATTAATCAGGGTAACAAGTGTATCCTTGCTGTAAACTGTATGTGGAAGCTACCCACTCTTTTCATCTGGCTATACATAAAACATGTGCCAGGTTCACTGTGACAGGGGCAATAATGGAACTCGTCCAGGTACTGCTTGCTTTCAGATCTTATTTCCACTGTCCTAAAAAGTGCACCATCAGCCCTTGGTTCCCAAGTATTAATCTAATTACATGCCTTGTTAGCTAATGAGTTCCGGACTCACTGCTGGGGCCATCCTACTCACTATTTATCTATGTTGGCTATCTGCGTTTTTTATTTTCCCTGGGAAACCATGTATCCCATGCCTTTTAACCCTAAACAAGCAGGATGGTGACACTATTGTAACAAGAAGTAGGCCACCTGACAATCCAGGGTCCTAAGATGAGCTCTGAGAAATGTGGGCATCTTTCTAAAAAGGGGGCAATGGGCGTTTCTTTTTGCTGTTTTTCACAGATCTTACTCCAATTGCATTAAACACTAACGTCACCTCTAAAGTGAACTGTGTATATATCGTTTGCTTCTTGAGATCAAAATAGAGACTCTGGTGCAGGACTTTGTTTAGCCAATGTCCCACCTCTGCCCTTTTAAACAAGAGCCACAACTGTGAGCTGAAACTACAAAAGCATTTTCAAAATGAATTTTAAAGAAATATGGATTGGAGCAAAAGTTGGTCTTTGATTGTTGTTGCAAACATGCCTAGCTCATGCCTGTCCAAAATGTCCAAATTCAATGGACCCCTCCCTTTCAATTTCCTACTTCATTTCAAAGGCAGGCTATTAGGTGGCTGAGGTATTGTCCCTATTTGTACATGATTTGACTTTAACAGTTGGCATTTCTTCCTGCTCTCTGCTAACCACAATGAAAAATGCACTCATTTTATTCTTCCATATCCACAATTAGACCACCAAGAAGCTCTCTGAGGAAGACAAAGAGGGGCCTGGAGTACTCAGAGTCTCCACGCAGATGTATTGCAACTCCCTTCCCACTTGTAATCCTAGGCATCCCCTGTTCACATCCCACTCACTTTGACGGCCAACCAAATTTTAATGAACAAAGGTTCCAGAAGTCCAACTGAAGATAATTTTCCCTTTCAACTCCTAAGCCCAATCATTTATTCACACACACAAGGGTCTGTGGCACCATTATCTGTGCCAGGTTCTGTAAGCTCCAGACTAGACCAGAAAAGTCTCATCTGGCCAATATGATTAGCTGAATGACACACCAGTGAAATGACAAACCAGGGGGCAACCTGGCTTCTAGGTGCCTCTCACAATCTGTCCAGAATTATCCTCACCTCCTCTGTCCAATTAGCTCTGCACGTCTCTGGTTGACCTCCATGGCTGGGCCATCTTGAAGTTCCTTCATCACTTCCTGTTTTGCCTGGTCACTATTCAGAACATCCCATCAGCAAGTCCTGGGCTCCACCTCAGTTGCAACCATGACCTCTGACTCTACAGACCTTGCTAGGTACCAGCTATCCACCATCAGCCTCCTCCTCATCCTCTTCCTCCTTCTCCCCCTCCTCCTCCTCCTCCTCCTTGCACCTTTTCTTCTGTCCTCTTTCCTGCCTTCTCTCTCCTCTATTAATCCTTGTTGTTCTTACCACACTCACAAAAGGTCCACACTTTTCAATCACCCCGCCTCTCATTTCAAACCCCCAAACAGCTGGCTGTAGTAGCTTCCTGAAGCTGCTTTAAGAAACCACTGAAACAGTGACTTATGAGGACGTGCTTGTTTGCTCTCAAAGTTCTGGGGGACTGGGGAGCTGAAGAGACAAAGTCAAGGTTTAGACAGCGCTGTTGTTTGAATCTAGAACTCTACCCATCTTGCCATAAGTGTTTGAACATTTGGACCTCAGATGACTAGTGTTTGGGGGCTGTGGAACATTTAAGACATGGAATAGACAATGGAATGGATGAAATGTGTCCCTGGAAGAGAGCCTGGAGGTTTTACATTGCAGCATTCTCTCTGACTGTTCTCTCCTTCCTGGTCCATCTAGATGTGAGGAGTCCCAGACACACGCTCCGGATGTCATAACCTCTACCATGCCATCCCTCCATGATGGACTGTATCATTGCTAACTATGAGCTGAAGCAATTCCTTCTCCCTTAAGTTGATGGTGAGAAAAACAACTGATGAGATAGCATAGTTATTCCTCTGAGATCACTAGGGAAATCTATTTTTGTGTGCTTTCCAGCTTACTGTGGCTTAGGTATCCTTCCCCCACCTTAAGTAGCACAGCCTCTAATGATCCCTCTCTGCTTCTGCCTCTGCCTCCTCATTTCTTCTCTCTCTCTCTCTGACTTTCTATTTCCATCTCATACAACATCTTATTTTATTGAGCTCTCTGGATGATCTAATGATCTAATGTGAGATGCCTTCTTCTAGCTCCTTAATCACCTCTGCAGAGTCCCATAACAGTCCTGGGGTGTAGAGATTAAGATGTGATCTCTTGTTGGCACAGGCCATTATTCTGCCTACAGCAGTGCCCGCTGCAATCTGAATAAAACCCTAATTCTTTGTCCTAACTTGAGTGATCTCACATGATCTAATTCTGGCCATATTTTTCTGGAATCCTCTGGAACATCTACCTTCCTGGGACATCTGTATGTCTTTTAACATTGCCTAGGTCTGAGGCACTTTTCCCAAATGTTCCAAGAGTGTGGGATCTGGAGCAAAGTAACCTAGTTCAATCCCTGGCCTTGCAGGTGTCTAAGCATTTAGACTTGACCAACTGATTCCTTGATTTCCTTTTCTGTGCATCCTATAAGATGGGGCTTATATTATCTCTCCCTTTTGTGAGTGAGTTAATGGACACAAAGGAATTAGAACAGTGTTTAGCAGAGCCATTTATAAGACTATAGGCAAACATTAAGAATGTGTTCTTTGCATATTTGACTATGTTCTCTGGCTCTTTCCTTTAGCCATCAGTTCCAACATCACATCTTCAGAAATGCCTTTACCAGCATTCCTATTTAAAGGCAACTATCTCCCTAAGTTATTTAGTCACTCTCAGGCCCCCTGCCTCTAAGTGTGTGTGTGTGTGTGTGTGTGTGAGAGAGAGAGAGAGAGAGAGAGAGAGAGAGAATATGTGTGTGTTGCTTTTTTATCTCCATAACAATATATATATGTACATATATATGTGTATATATATATGTATATATGTACATATATATGTGTATATATATATATGTATATATATACACATACATACATACATACATACATACATATATGGTTACTACTTTTTTACCACACTTGTTTATCATCTTTGGCCACCTCTGCAGGAATATGTGGGCTCATGTAGAGTTGTAGACAGAAACTCTGTCTTTTTTCTGCTGCATTTCTCATACCCAGAACAAATAGATGGTTAATCAATACTTGTTGAGAATGGATGGATGGATGGATGGATGGATGGATGGATGAACAAATTTATGCTACTCTCTTTGCTGCACTTAGATAAGTACTCCTCAAAGACAGAACACCTGTGATATTCTTTGTGCTCAACCAGAACCCAGGACAGTGGCCTACACAGCCATTTGTTAGACTCTCCTGATGATCAGTATGTAAGTGAGAATGTAAAGCCTCCTTTAAAGGTAAACACACACACAAAATCATCATGATCATCATCATTATCATCATCGTCCATCAGGTCACTCAAAGACTGACTGAAAGACAAGGGTTTCCTAAAGCACACCTTGAAATGAGAGATTTGGTGCACATTACAGGAATTCAGTCCTCTGTACATACAAGTGGGGCTGAGATTTTTCTGTATAAATAAAACATCAAAACCAGTACTGTAGAAAGCTTGAAATATACAAATAAAGTCAAATGCTGGGAACCCTTGCCAACTGCTCCCCACCAATTTCTCTGTTAACTGCCCTTTCCACAGAAGCCTGCAGCTCATGTTCTGTCGAGTGAAGACTTCCCCTTTGAAGGTACTTCCTTCCTCACCTCTGCGTCCATGTTAACGTATGTCAGAAGAGGCACAAGCTAACTTCACACAGCACCAGATGTTCTCAGACTCATAAAATGCTCTGCTAAGCCAGTCTGGGCCCAGCGTTTGTGTTCAACGGGAGCAGGGCAGAGGCTTCACCAACATTAATTTGAAATGTGAAGATGCCTGCTCCCTCCTCTCCTGAACAGATCAATCGCAGCCCTCTGATGTGACTTACAGGGGCTTTCCTAATAAAATACATGTTGAAGCTTGGTCCTTAACCTAACAGCTCTGAAAGCTGATAGGTCCTGAAGGGGTGAGACTGGAAGGTGACTGGAACATGGTCACCTTTGTGGATGGATCGATGCTGGTTCTGTGAAATGGGCTAAATCCCTCAGAAGTGATTTCAGTCCTGTGAGAGAAGTTGCTATAAAAGAGCAAGCCTGGGCCCCTCCCGTCTCAGCTCCATTCTCACTGTGAAGCCCATTTCTCTCTAACATGACACACACATTAGAGATCCCTCACACATGATAGATCCCTCACTGGAAGATGAAGAACGCCAAAGTCATGAACCTTCAAGAATGTGACCTAAATACAAGCCTCCTTTCTTCATAAAATACTCAGTCTCAGATATTTTTTATATCAACACAAAATGGGCCACAACATCTTCCCTCTGTGCCCATACCACCTAGGACATAACTGTGTCACTCTCTGATCACATACAGTTCCCTTGCTCCAGTGGTCCCTGGTGCTTATGAGACAACTCATTCTCACTAAACTTGGGGAGGAGTGTTAAGATTCAATGGTTTTGCAAAGTAAAAAAAAAATTCTGTAGATCTTTTCTTTACAGTGCACCACAAATGACCATACCAAGTCCAACAAGGTGGCTACTTGTCACCAGGCCTGATGACCTGAGTTCATTCTCTAGGAGAGAGAAGTGACTCCTACAAATTGTTCAGACTTCCACATGTGCACCTTGACTAGCATGTGTCTGCGAACACGCATACACACACACAATGAAATTTCAAAATGATTTAAAAGAAATGGTCATGGCAGTAAAAATTTTTTGTTTCTTTTTTCAATATAATTAATAAAAATATAATTTGATTTCATAGGAAATCTATCTCCCTAAAGTGACCACCAAATCCTTACATGGCAGGATCTAGTGGACCAGCTCAGGACCAACTCTGCCTCTTCCAGAGGCTCTGGCCATTTTTAAATTCCACTAACACTCAAGTTCTTTCTAGCCTTAAAAACTGTGGGCAAGTCATCTTTTTGCCTGGAACATACTTGTGCACACCCACACACACCTGTGCACACCCATGCCTGGAACACACTTGTGCATACACACACACACACACACACACACACACACACACACACACACACATACACCTGTGCACACCCATGCCTGGCTATGACTCATCACCCAGTCTTCAGCCGAAAAGCTACCTCCCGCAACCCCAGGCCCATATACGTCACATCCCAAGGGCATTTCCTTCTTTGAAACCATCTTGCAGGAAAGAGACTGTATGAAAGCTGAGCCCTGAGCTGAAGCACCTAAGGCCACAAAGCATGAGGAAGCTTTGAAACCTGGTTGAGACGGACGGATTCTAAGTTTCCCTTAATAATGTAACCCGAACCTATGAAAATACAGAAATGTAAGACATTTAGGTGCTGTCAGTATGGTCTCCCTAAGTACTGTAAAAATTGAACGTACATCATAATTATGGAACCATTATAATTTGTTCCTTATCTGCCTCATTTCAATTTAAACAGCTCTCAACCCTCAGTTCCTGTGGCTAAGGGGGTTCAGGTAACAAGATCAAGTCCATTGAGTCCCACCTCTTGACCCCTCCAATCAGAGCTTTTCTTCCCCCTCTCAGCGTTTTATGGAACAAGCCAGAACGTCTCACCTTTCCCTCTGTTCAGATCTCTCCAGCTGAAAGCTCTCATCAATCTCTATGTCAGAATCACCTGGCAACGTAAAAGCTAAGATATCCAATCCTTGCCCCAAAACAGAAAAAAGGAAAAAAGTCGGGTTTGGTACACAAGCGTTGGTGTTTAAGCACCCAAGGGAACGTGACAGCAACAGCTGACACGTGGGTCTTAGTGTTCCTGCTCCAGATAAAATACATCCAGTTTAATTGCCAGTGTTACCCACCACCCTCCCAAGCAACACACTGTACTTTATGAAGTACCATATTATTATTATATGGTATTAAAGTACCATAAGCTGTAAAATGTCCAACTTCAAGAAACAAATCAGTTGACTGTAAAAAAAAAATCATAAGAGGCACCATTAACTGTAGATTATTTACATGTCTTATTGCATAATTTGGCCAATTTCAATGTATGGAGAGAGTCAGTAAAACACAGTACACAAATGGGAAGCTGTGATAGGTAATCTCAGTTGTCGACTTGACTACATCTGGAGTCAACTAAAACCCAAGCACGTGGGCATGGCTGAGAGGCATTTTCTTGACTGAATCATTTGAGGTGGGAAGATTTACTGTAAACCTTGGTTATATCATCTGGTGGCAGATCATGTACAAGGTTACAGAAGAAGGAACCTTTTTTGAGGGGCCTGCTTGCCCTTACTCTCACTTGGCAAGTTCGTCTTCCCTGTTACTACGTCCAGATTCCAACACAAACTGAAGCCCTGCATATCTCTAGGAATCCTTCTGGACTCTAACACCAAATTGTGATGTTAAGACATCTAGCCTCAGGACTGGAGAGATGGCTCAGCGGGTAAGAGCACTGACTGCTCTCCCAAAGCTCCTGAGTTCAAATCCCAGCAACCACATGGTAGCTCACAACCATCTGTAAGATCTGACACCCTCTTCTGGTGTCTAAAGACAGCTACAGTGTACTTACATATAATAAATAAACCTTTAAAAAAAAAAAGACATCCAGCCTCACGGGCTGAATGAACAACTACCAGATTCTTGGTTTTTCTGTCAGGAGACAGTTATTGTGGAACTACCAGGACTACAGTCTGTAAGCCACTCAAATAAATCACATAGAGATGATAGATAGATAGATAGATAGATAGATAGATAGATAGATAGATAGATAGATAGATAGATAGATAGATAGTGGATGGTGGATGTATGAATAGACAGATAGATAGACAGATTCTATCAGTTCTGTTCCTTCAGAGAACTCTAATAAAGGAAATTTGTGTGAATTTGAGATCTCTGGCAAAACAGTGAGATGAGATGTCCTAGCAACACAAGGCCTGATTTCATCAGCATGGATGCCAAGACTGGAAGAGGAGATGGCGCATGCTGCCATTACCAGCTACTGCAGACCCTCTGGGTACACATTGTTATTCTACTCTATTATATCCCAGCTGACTACTGTGCTCTGATATCATGGGTATCAGGCTCCCATTTATGTCCTGACCTTGGACCAACATATTCCACAACCTATATACTACACACAAACCCCTCCTGCTCTCTAACCTTAAAGGTCACCCTAGCTTTCACCTGGGCCTTCCATCACCCCATGTTTATAGCCCTTGCTGCCTCTCCAGGCTCCCCACTGTTGATTCTCCACAGGATGTCCAAGCCCTGATAACAGGTATGGATCTGTTCAGCTCTCATTGTGACCAAGCAGAACACATAAAACAAAAATCCATTTTCTCTCCACTGGTACACATTTATTTTCCTGTGTGCTGTGATCTGAAAAGAGCCAAAAAGATGGGGCCTACACTGAAGTGGGATTTGGGGGTCAGAGGACCTGTGATCTCCTGTCAGTCTTGACACTCAGGACCTGAGCAACATTTAATAACATTAAAATCCAGGCTGCCACTTAATGCCTCTCAGCCTCATGGTCTCCAGAAACTGGTATCAAGTGATAACGATGACCTATCTACCACAGAATCTGTATGATGGGCATGTGACCACCAACATGAATAGTAATGAAAATCTCCAGGCTGGAGATAGCTCAGAGGTTAAGAGCACTGATTGCTCTTCCAGAGGTCCTGAGTTCAATTATCGGCACATGGTGGCTCACAACCATCTGTAACAGGATCCAATGCCCTCTTATGGTATGTCTGAAGACAGCTACAGTGTACTCATTATATATATATATAATATATATATATTATATATATAATATATATATATAATAAAATCTTTATTTTTAAAAAAAAAAAAAGAAAAGAAAATATCATGCACTTTCCTTCAGGTCTTCAAGCCATGCTGGGATGAGCATCCAAATAGCATCACATAACATCAGGTGAGACAAGGCCTGCATTCTGCAGCCTTCTCAGACAGCATTCAATCAGGCACTGTGAGCAGGGGACCACAGTCAGGGTAATAAACACTGAGGAAGGCATAACACCACTGTGTAATCCATGTGTAATCTGGACCAGAGTCAGAGGAGGCCACAAGCATGAAGGTTTGTAAGTATCTCCAAATAAATATTAATAAACATGAAGCCGCTGAGCCCTGTGTTAGCAGAGAGGACCTATGTGACAACAGTTGGCTTTTTAATGAGCCTATAGATCTTTTTCTTTTTTTTTTCATATTGCTATATATCGGCTAAATATTTGCACATATTTATAATTTTTTAAAAATACTATATAATTGTGACAGAAATTTTATTTTTATTATTTTTACTTATTCACTTTATATCCCATTCACTGCCCCCTCCCACAATCATTTCCCATATCCCCCCTCCCCTTCTCCTCTGAGTGGATGGGCTCACCCCTCTGTATCCCCCCACCCTGGCACATCAAGTTTCTGTGAGGCTAAGCACATCCGCTCCCACTAAGGCCAGGCAGGCAGCCCTGCTAGAAAAACATATCCCACCTACAGGCAGCAGCTTTTGGGACAACCCCTGCTCCAGTTGTTCAGGACCCACATGAAGACCAAGCTGCACATCTGCTGCATATGTGCAGAGAGACCCAGGTCCAGCCTGTGTATGTTCTTTGGTTGGTAGTTCAGTCCCTGAGAGCCTACTTTCTCAATGCATGACATAAACCTAGAGCCTGAGCTCCCTATCTAAAACCTGTGTCGCTACCCTCAACATCTGTGGGGTGTGCATATTCTTTTTTTAAGTGGGCTTCTTCTGACACATTTTCCCCAGACCAGTCATATCAGATGACCCGGGTGTCCCCATTGTATAAAAACAGTGACATTTTTGAAAAGCAGGAAAGAATACAGCACTTTGATCAACCAGAGAGTGATAACGTGAGCATGGTCCATGCAAAGACACTGTCAGCATCTCCACTTACGTGGAAATCCTGCTGGAGCCCTCTCCCTAAATATGCTCTCATTCACTGGGTCCATGGAGCCTATCACTGTGCATCCCAGGATAACTGAGTGTGAGCCTCCACACAACATAAATATGTACTACACACTCAGTCCTTCTGTAAAACTTTTCCAAATGAATGATTAGGAAGATTTTAAAATTCTTCAAAAAAATGTCACCATAATAACAATTTTATCTTCTTATACCATAATTATGATGTGGAGCTTGGCTTTTCTTATTTCATCCAGACACACACAACTCATGAATAAAATATGACAGGGTTGACAGCAGCCATCGGAGAGGCCTCGTCCATAACAGCAGACGTGTTCTGTGTACAAAGAGCTCTTGCAGTGAGCGCAAGCCTTTGTTTGTGGATGAGTCTTATCTAAGAAAAAGATCACATGTTCCTAGGTTATTCACCCTCCCTTATCACCTACAGCACCTGAGGCCAAGTTGATTTTGTTTTTTATGGAAGACATTTCTAAACAATTGGGGATCAAATCCCAAAACCAAAGGGCTCACCAGTCACTAAGAAAGTAACCTGACACAGGACATCACATAGTTCAATCAAAGAAACACGAGAATTTCTGCAAAAGAATGTAGACAGATTGACATCCGAGATGCCCTTCATGTGCTGCCATTCTCTGGGTGTTCACACACCCACAAAGTCCTCTCTCAAGAAGGCTTTTCCTCCACAAAGGCTGCCAGGTTCCTTCTAAGTCCAGGCTTTGGTGAGTCTTTCAAAGAAATAAATGTGAAATGGAGGGGAAGGAAAGCGGCATGTGGTGTTGCAAAGCCATCAGCATTTATCAGATGGCCCTGGGGATGTCAGACGACAAGTTCTGAGCTTTCATTTTTTTAAAGCAAATCTATAAGAATCTTGTCATATCTCACATACAAAACAAGCTGGCTTCCAGGTCTCCTTCTAAATGCAATCCCCCTCCAAGATTCTGAGTTGTTTCAAAATATGTAACTCTTGCCTAGAATTTGAACGACTAGGAGATTCAGGTCTTCCAGTCTTCCAGACTGAGCAATTTGCCAAAACTCCCAAGCTGAAGGTTTGTTTGGGGAGCTTTACAAACGAATGTCAGATTAGGCAGAGACGAAAGAACATTTCTGGCATTCCTTAAGAAAACAAACCCTGTTGTCATCTGGAAAACCAGACACAAAGCCTAATATGTGCTGCTGTTTTCTCCTGTTACTGTGCAAACACACAACTAACTGTTTTCGGAAATTGCAGGTCGGCATGTTTTCATCTTTATTTAGATGTTCCAAGACTTGGCATAGTATTGAACTGTGACCCGCCCCCCAAGCCAGAATAAATCTGAAGCTGAAGAGAGTGGGAAGTTCATTGAATACATAGTTTCTCAGAAAGTGAATGAAAGTATCGCATCTTACTGATGTTATGTGACATGAAGCTGCTGCACCTGGTCACCGACTGACATTTTCTAACACCAGATATCTTAACAGTAATTCTGAGTGGAGCAAAATAGAATTCTACCACCACTTCCCACAACACACATGGAAAAACACACACATGCCAGATACAGATACACATGTGCCAACACACACAGATACATGCAGCCCAGATATAAGCACACAGACACACACATACCAAACATATACACATAGATACACATGCCAGCAGAGTCTCTCTCTGTCTCTCTCTCTCTCTGTCTCTCTCTCTCTCACACACACACACACACACACACAAGCATGCATATGCATACTTCCTGTTTGCACAGCACAAACCTGATTGTTGGCAGAAATAAACAAGGCAGTAGTTTGAATACTCATGAAGAGCTAATTTTTATTCCCACAGGATGGTGACAAGAGCAGCCTCTGAGGGAGGGAGAACCTATCCAGACCATATCCAGAGGTAAGGCATGGCCCCCCCAGTTGAGGGATGGGGCCACCTACCCATCTCCAAAATGTTAACTCAGAATTGCTCCTGTCTAAAGGAAATACGGGGACAAAGAGTCCTGAAGGAAAGGCCATCCAGAGACTGCCCCACCTGGGGATCCATCCCACATGCAGACACCAAACCCAGTCACTATTGCTGATGCCAAGAAGTTCTTGCTGAAAGGAGTGTGATACAGCTGTCTCCTGAGAGGCTCATTTGGACTGAATTTATGCTTTCCCATTTTGTGGTAAAAAAAAGAAACAAAGGGAAAAATAGAGTGAGATTCCTAAACCAACCACATGCCCACATATGTCAATCAGATGGGAAGTTCTAACAAGATCTTGAAAGGTTTTTGATGCTGATTTGGTTTTGACCCATTTTATTCATACATACTTATGGGGTACAGTGCAATATCTCACATATATGCATATACAATGAGTAATAGTTAGAGAGGATAATTGGGCTATCCATCACCTTAAACATTTATCATTCCCTTCTGTTGGGAACATTCAGACCCTCTCTAATAGCAATTTTAAAATCTGCAATCATTGTTGCCAGCCAATGTACCCTCCTGTGCTACGGAACATCAGATGTCATTGCTCCATCAAAATATTCCATATGTTAAATTTCAGGGTCTTACCTGATAGGTCTATCACTACAGACCCTGTTTACCTGATCATCCCTCTCTCCTTCCTCCTCTTCCTCCTCCTCCTCCTCCTTCTCCTCCTCCTCTTCCTCCTCTTCCTTGGCAGATCCTGTCTTTGTTTTCTACCCATTCCTTAAGCAGCAGAGAAATGGCAACATTCTACATTTTCCACCCAAAATCCAGAGATGTCATAGTCTAGGGTGTGTCATTAGTATGCACCCTAAAGTGTCTGAAACTTTCAAGTCACAATTCCAGATGTGGTTGGTCATATGCATCCCAGCTGTCAACTAAACAACAGAGGATTGAGCATACATGTCAGGTTACCCAAGGAATGAGTCAAACACAGCCGATACCAGCACAGCACCTGGGTGTACTCCAAGCTAAAGCTTTCATTTGTGACACAGGAAATGCTGGCTAAGTTTGGTCCTAGTGCCAAACCTCTTTTCCTTTTTCTAGAAAAGCATAAATTCAGGCCAAATTTAATAAATAAGGGCTACGCCCTCCCTCTAAGGACATGACACCATAGAGTCACTATTAAACATAGGCAAGGCTTGTACGTCTGTATTTTACAGAACAAGAATACATGGCACAGGGATATTTCTTGGAGGAGATTTCAAGGATTCAGACTAACATGGCCAGGAACCTACATGTGAGTTAACTGGAGTAAGAGTCCTTATCCACTTGGACCCAGGTCTACTCTGCTACTCTAAGAGGCCTAAGTGGTGAGAACCCCTGGATCCCTCAAGGTGTGACTCTCTAGAATCTACAAGGCATAGCTTCCTGGACATATATGATGGCCTATAGGAGCTCTGTCAACTCAGACAATGGTGGCCTGGTCTCCAGAAGCTTCCAGACTGGCCAGAGTAGAGTAGAAAAAACAATGCCTCCAAAGGGTATGGGACTGAACGGCAAGGACCCTCAGGAGGGGCCCAGGAAGAGTTGGTCTCTAAGGTCTTGCACAGGAAGTTGGAGGTCTTGCTTTGGCAGAAAGGAACACAATAAATATGTTCATCAATGCTAGCAGTGTTCTGACTCTGTTGTTTTCCCTTGTCTCTGTGACCAAATACTTAGCAGGAAGGGACCTAAGGATTTGTTCAGTTGCAGGGAAGAAGGCATGGCTGCAAAGGGATCTTCCCAAAGCAGACCCACTACCTGGGGACCAAGAGTCGCAAACACATGAGTCTAAGTGAGACATTTACATTCAAACCACAACAGAAACTCAATCTCCTCACCTCACAGATTAACACTGCCCAGGATAAGCTCAACAAAAATGTTTTTCTTCACAGCTTTCTTTTCTTCCCAACCCACAGAATTCCCATTCATTCTGAGGTAGTGACTTTGAAAACAGGACCAAATAGCACATATGTTACTGATAGAGAGGAGCCCAAACCAATCACATTCAACTTGAGTGATTTTTGCCTACCAGGAACAGTTGTCATAGTTTGGTAACATTTTTTATATCACCACCTTGAAAGGTTCCTCGTATCTAGGAGATAGATGTTAAGGACACTGTTAACCATCCTTTAACACACAGGACAGTCCTCACCACCACAAAGGAGATTCACCCTGTCCCAGAGGTCAACAGTGTCAAAACTGAGAAAGTTAACCTTACGCAGCCTCTAGCAACCTCCCAAAGTCAGAAATTCTCTCTATGGCACTCTAAAAGATTGTCTTCCCAGCTTTTGTTTGAACGTTATCAGAAACAGGCACTCAGCACCTGCCTCTCTTCGCCTCTTCATTATTGATCAATTCTCACTCAAAACATTTCTGCTCTGATTAAATCAAAGTGAAGAACTCTTAACTATTGTCTGATTTTTTTTTGCCCTCTCCCTCTCTGCTGAGTAAATCTAACTATCTAGTGTGCAATGTGTCAAAGATCTGTAAGTGGACAAGGCCCTAGCATTAACCAAGACAAGTGGGCAGAGTTCCTGCCCTGGGAAAGTTTTCCCTGTAAGGGATGGAGGTGAAACAAAACACAAAATAAGGCAGACCAAAATCGATTAAATAGAATCTAAGCACATATGCTATATCCACCAGGAGAAAGAACAACGTGATCTTGGCCAGGATAGAACAAGAAAAGACAGGGTACATGTAAAGAACAATCAAAGGGGCTGTTCTGCATGGCACAACATCAAGCAGAAACAGATACCATAAAAGTGAGGCATCCCTGGAAACCTGATATGGTGGGGATGATGGGAGAAAGATGGAGGGGGACAGAGTTGTGGGAAGTCTTGAGTGACTTACTAAGGAGTGTGGATCCATCCAGCCACATGAAAAGATCAATGGAAGGCCAGGCTGGCTACAGTGAAAAGTATAGACTGGAAAAGGAAGCTTAGAGATGGGATGAGGGAATGAGAGTAAAGGGTTGTCTGGGGTTTTAGGAAGGAGATGGATGGGTACACATCCCTCCAAACTAAAATGCCAAAGCCTCCAATACAGGAAATTGGGATATAAGACCTTTAGTCAGTCATTGGTTTTAAGTGGGATCATGAGCATAGAAGCCTCTTGATAAGATTGGTGTCCTTAAGAAGATAATACAGGGGGTCTAGAGAGATAGCTTACAGGTTGCAAGCATTAGCTGCTCTTCCAGAGGACCCAGGTTCAATCCCTAGCTCCCATATGACAGCACATGACTATCTATAACTCCAGTTCCAATAGATTTGACACCCTCTTCTGGACTCTGAGAAAATGAAGACATACATTCAGACAAAACACTCAAATACATTAAAAAAAAAAGAAAAAGGAAAAATACCAGAGATCACCTACATAGCCTGGGTGAGGGATCACCATTTAGCATGAGTAAGGGATCACTACAGAGCGTGGGTGAGAGATCACTAAAGAGCATGCAAGGGATCACCTACAGAGAGTAGGTGAGGGATCACCTACAGAGAGTAGGTGAGGGATCACCTACAGAGTGTGGGTGAGGGATCACTACAGAGTGTGGGTGAGGGATCACTACAGAGTGTGGGTGAGGGATCACTACAGAGTGTGGGTGAGGGATCACTACAGAGTGTGGGTGAGGGATCACTACAGAGTATGGGTGAGGGATCACTACAGAGTGTGGGTGAGGGATCACTACAGAGTGTGGGTGAGGGATCACTACAGAGTGTGGGTGATGGGTCACTACAGAGTGTGGGTGAGGGATCACTACAGAGTGTGGGTGAGGGATCACTACAGAGTGTGGGTGAGGGACTACTAACAGGAGCATCTTGACTCTAAAGTAGCCAATAGGAGAAGGTCTGAACTCAACATGGATGAGAGCTTCTCCATTGCTGCATAGATGGAGACCCTGTCAGATAACCTTCCCAACCGCTGTATTCTAGTACTTTCAGAGAGCCTGAGGCCATGTGCAGTTAGGGCAAAGATGATCAGCTGGAAACTTGGGTGAGGATCTACTGACCTTCCCTATCTCTTCCCTCCATAATGGAATGTCATCAGCCCACAGGCCTGATCATGACTGACACTTGGAAGCAGGCACAGCAGATTTAATGAAGGTTGCAACTCTTTTGCTCAGTGTACCACCTTGGACAACACAGTCTCCACTAGACATTGCAGGGCTGTGGTATACAAACTTGGGAATTACAGTAAGGCAGCTGGGTGAGCCTTCTGTATGTTCAGAGATGGGAAGGGAAACAATACTGAATGGATCATTCAGGATAGTGAAGACTACTGGAGATCTTGATGACAGCTATACAAAACTGAGAATGCTCCTGAACCATCTCATCTGTTTCAGTGAATAAGTACTATGTTATATATGTATTAAAAATACATACAATTAAAAAGTACTGGAGTTTCCGGCTTGGGTCCATCCTCTGGCACAGCCCACCATACACAAGTGGTGCAGGGAGACAGCTTAACCACCCAGGAGTGCGGAGAAACCAGTCTCCACAGGTAAAAGCATGCTTGCTGCTCAGAGGTTCACACCAGGAAACCTCTGGAGGAAGGCCTCTGGTTTCAGTCTCCTGCTGGGGTCCATCCTCTGGTACAGTGCATCATATTCAAGTGGCACAGGGAGGCAGCGTAACCACATAGGAGTGTAGAGGGGCCTGCTTGCACAGGTAGAACCACACTTGACAGAAGATCACACCTGGAACCCTCTGGTAGAAGCCCTCCAGTTTCCTTCTCCGGCTTGGGACCACCCTCTACCACCATATACCATATCCACGTGACATATGGAGGTAGCTAACCACTCAGGAGTGCAGAGAGGCAGGGCAGCACAGGTAGGACCAACTCTGCTGCTCAGAGGAAACAGCCGGAAAACCTGAGGACAGAAGAGCTTAGGAAAAGCCTGAGACAAGAGTCTTCCAATTACCTCCTGCACCCAGAGATGATCGGGGCCACAGAGCTACATACCCAAATACAACCACAAGAGAGCAGGTCTCACAGGAGTACCTACAAACCTGTGTACACAGACAGAATGGGTCTCCCAGGAGCTCAGATACAGAGGCTTACATGACAGATAAGCCACAGGCAGAGACAGCAACACCAGCTAACATCAGAGATAACCAAATAGCAAAAGGCAAATGCAAGAACATCACCAACAGAAACCAAGGCAACATGGCACCATCTGAACCAAGTTCTCCAACAACAGCAAGTCCTGGATACCATAACACACCAGAACAAGACCTTGATTTAAAATCACATCTCATGATGCTGATAAAGAATTTCAAGAAGGACATAAATAACTCCCTTAAAGTAGTACAGGAGAACATGGGTCAACAGGTAGAAGCCCATAAAGAGGAAACACAAAAATCACTTAAAGAATTACAGGAGAACATGGGTCAATAGGCAGAAGTCCTAGAAGAGGAAACACAAAAATCCCTTAAATAATTACAGGAAAACACAAACAAACAAGTGAAGGAACTGAACAAAACCATCAAACTCAGGATGGAAATCAACCAAGTAGAAACAAAAAGAACCATACAAAGAATCAAGGAAACTAGGAGCTGGTTCTTTGAGAAAATCAACAAGATAGATAAATCCTTAGCCAGACTAACCAGAGGACACAGAGACAGTATCCAAATTAACAAAATCAGAAACGAAAAGGGAAAGATAACAACAGAAACTGAGGAAATTCAAAAAATCATCAGATCCTACTACAAAAGCCTGTATTCAACACAACTAGAAAATCTGGAGGAAATGGACAATTTCCTAGACAGAACCAAATACCAAAATTAAATCAGGATCAAATAGACCATCTAAACCGTCCTCTAACCCCTGAAGAAATAGAAGTGGTCATTGGAAGTCTTCCAACCAAAAAAAGCACAGGTCCAGATGGTTTTAGTGCAGAAGTCTATCAGACCTTCAAAGAAGACCTAACACCAATACTCTTCAAACTATTCCACTAAATAGAAACAGAAGGAACACTACCCATCTTGTTCTATAAAGCCAAAATTACACTAATACCAAAACCACACAAAGATCCAACAAAGAAAGAGAATTTCAGAACAATTTTCCCTATGAATATAGATGCAAAAATACTCAATAAAATTCTGGTCAACCGAATCGAAGAACACATCAAAATGATCATTCACCACAATCAAGTAGGCTTCATCCCAAAGATGCAGGGATAGTTCAATATATGGTAATCCATCAATGTAATCAACTACATAAACAAACTCAAAGGAAAAACCACATGGTCATTTCATTAGATGCTGAAAAAACTTTTGACAAAATTCAGCATCCCTTCATGCTAAAGGTCTTGGAAAGATCAGGAATTCAAGGCCCATATCTAAACATAGTAAAAGCAATATACAGCAAACCAGTAGCCAACATCAAACTAAATGGAGAGAAACTTGAAGCAGTCCCACTAAAATCAGGAACTTGACAAGACTGCCTACTCTCTCCATATCTATTTAATATAGTACTTGAAGTTCTAGCTAGAGCAATTAGACAACAAAAGGAGGTCAAAGGAATACAAATTGGAAAGGAAGAAGTCAAATTATCACTATTTGCAGATGATATGATAGTATACTTAAGTGACCCAAAAAACTCCACCAGAGAACTCCTACAGCTAATAAACAACTTCAGAAAAGTGGCAGGACATAAAATTAACTCAATTAGTAGCCTTCCTATACTCAAAGGATAAAGAGGATGAGAATGAAATTAGGGGAACTATACCCTTCAAAATTCCCACAAACAATATAAAGTATCTTGGTGTGACTCTAATCAACAAGTGAAAGATCTGTATGACAAGAACTTCAATTCTCTGAAGAAAGAAATTGAAAAAGACCTCAGAAGATGGAAAGATCTTCCATGCTCATGTATTGGCAGAACCAATATAGTAAAAATGGCCATCTTGCCAAAAACAATATACAGATTCAATGCAATCCCCATCAAAATCCCAACTCAATTCTTCATAGAGTTAGAAAGAGCAATTTTCAAATTCATCTGGAATAACAAAACACCCAGGATAGCAAAATCTATTCTCAACAGTAAAAGAACTTCTGGGAGAATCAGTATCCCAGACCTCAAGCAATACTACAGAGCAGAGTGTTAAAAACTGCATGGTACTGGTACAGTGACAGGCAGGTACATCAATGGAATAGAATTGAAAACCCAGAAATGAACCCTCACACCTATGGTCACTTGATCTTTGACAAAAGAGCTAAATCCATCCAGTGGAAAAAAGATAGCCTTTTCAACAAATGGTGCTGGCTCAACTGGTGGCTAGCATGCAGAAGAATGGAAATTGATCCATTCTTATCTCCTTGTACTAAGCTCAAGTCCAAGTGAATCAAGGATCTCCACATAAAACCAGACACACTGAAACTAAAAGAAAAGAAACTGGGGAAGAGCCTTGAACGCATGGGCACAGGAGAAAATTTCCTGAACAGAACACCAATAACCTACACCCTAAGATCAAGAATTGACAAATGGGACCTCATAAAATTACAAAGTTTCTGTAAGGCAAAGGACACTGTCAATAGGACAAAATGGCAACCAACAAATTTTGAAAAGATCTTTACCAACCCTACATCCGACAGAGGGCTAACATCCAATATACACAAAGAACTCAAGAAGTTAGACTCCAGAGAACCAAATAACCCTATTAAAAAATGGACTACAGTGCTAAACAAAGAATTTTCACCTGAGGAATATAAATGACTGAGAAGCACCTAAAGAAATGTTCAGCATTCTTAGTCATCAGGGAAATGCAACTCAAAACAACCCTGAGATTTCACCTCACACCCACCAGTATTAAAAACTCAAGCAACCAAAGGTCCTGGTGAGGATATGGAGAAAGAGGAACACTCCTCCACTGCTGGTGGGATTGCAAGCTGGTATAACTACTCTGGAAATCAGTTTGGCAGTTCCTCAGAAAACCTGAGGACCCTGTTATACCCCTCCTCGGCATATACCCAGAGGATTCTCCAGCATGTAATATGGACACATGCTCCACTATGTTCATAGCAGCCCTATTTATACTAGCCAGAAGCTGTAAAGAACCCAGATGTCCCTCAACAGAGGAATGGATACAGAAAATGTGGTATATATACACAACGGAGTACTATTCAGCCATTAAAAACAATGAATTCATGAAATTCTTAGACAAATGGATGGAACTGAAAAATATCATCCTGAGTGAGGTAACCCAATCACAAAAGAACACACATGTTATGCACTCAATGATAAGTGGATATTAGCCCAGAAATGTGGAATACCCAAGACACATTTCACATAGGAGATGATGCCCAAGAAGGAGGAAGAATAAAGTATGGATATGGATCCTCTGTAGAAAGCGGAACAAAATACCCACAGAAGGAGATACAGAGACAAAGGGTGGAGCAGAGACTGAGAGTAAGACCATCCAGAGACTAACCCACCCAGGGATCCATCCCATATACAGATACAAAACCCAGACACTATTATCAATGCCCACAAGTGCTTGCTGACTGGAGCCAGTTATAGCTATCATCTGGGAGGCTCTGCTAGTGCATAACAAATACAGAGGTGGCCACTCTCAGCCAGCCATTGAACTGAGCACAGGGTCCCCAGTGGAGGAGCTAGAGAAGGAACCCAAGGACCTGAAGGGGTTTGCAACGCCACAGGAGGAACAACAATATGAGTCACCCAGTAGTCCCAGAGCTCCCAGGGACAAAACCATCAACCAAAGAGTACACATGGAGTTACCCATGGCTCCAGACACATAGGCAGCAGAGGATGGTCTTGTTAGACACCAAAGGGAGGAGAGGCCCTTGGTCCTGGAAAGGCTTGATGCCATAGTGGAGAGGACACCAGGACAGGGACGTGGGGGAGGGTTGATTGGGGAAGGAGAGATGGTTTATGGGATTTTTTGGGGGAGGGGGAACCAGGAAAGTGAACAACATTTGAAATGTAAATAAAGAATATATCTAATAAAAATGATAAATGGACAAGAAAGAAAAACAACCAAACAAACAAAAAAATCCTTAAAATGTCTTAGATTAAAATTTATAAACAATAGAAATACTGCATCAGGCTAAATGTGAAGGCAAAATTCCATGCATATGAAATAAAAATGAACAAGTTTTTAAAATTCAAAAAGAAAAAGAATACTGGGTAGGAAGTTACATGAATCCCAGAAAAGAGAAAGGAAAAGGGGGAAGGAAGGAGTTCCAGATGGAAAAACTGAGACGAAAAAGAGAGTTTTAAATGTGGTTGTCCCTCTCTGACAGGGATCCCTAACACTGCTTCATGCAAACTGCTTCTCCTCCATTCCAAGCACTCTTAGTTTCTCCAACAAACTGAAATGGTGTTTATTCAGCCCAGTACTCTGGGATTGATCTAGTGTATGAACAGTTACAGTATAATGGAGCCCTCAGAACTGACCTCGCACTCCACAGTGACACAGAGAGACTTCACTGTGTGATGGCTCAGAGCCAAAGCCATTTGTCCTCACCCTTCAGAGGTTATGTGCCAGGACATAATCTTGGCGTCCACCTGTGGAGGACAGTTCTGGCATACAGTGAGCAACAGCTCACAGTTACTGGTAACACACAGATCACTCCAAGGTCCCTAAGAAACAAGATTGACTGGTCCAGAATGCCAATAATCCTGCTGAAGTTCAGCAATTACCTCCCTTCATCTCCCAGGATCTTGAAATTATGCCCTGATTATGGAAGCCCACACTGATGATGTTGGTTCTTCTGAGATATCTCGAACCTGAGTTGATTAAACCTTAAGGTATTTTTCAGGTGAATTGCTTTCAAGATAGTCTTGCTCTTGTACAGTCAAGGCTGTCAAGATGAGGAAGAACTAAGGGCTGGTCCCTGGCATTTCATCCTGTCAGTAGTTTCCTGGGTCCAGCATGTGGACATTCTTAAAAGCCTGATTCTGACGTTCTGTAAGGAGTCTGTGGCAAGGCAGGGATAGATCCACACACACAATTTTTCACCACTCTAGAAATAGCTACAAACAGCCCTAGGCTTGAGGGGGAATGCTTTTGGCTTACAGTATTATTCCTTCCCTGTCTCAGTCAAAATCATGAGGGTTTTTGAGCACCCCCAACAAGGGAGCCTTTAGGTAAATACCCGGCGTCTTTCATGCAAACTTCAGGTACCATAGCCTTTCCCCTGGCCTCTAGAAGAAGAGGGCAGAAATGACTCAGGTGGGTCAGGACCAACAAAGTGTGCATTTATGATTTGGGTAAGTGTTTTCAACCACTCTTGGTATAATGGGAAAGAATCTGAATCGAGTGACAAATCATGAACAGTATCATTCTCCTGTAACTATCAGCAGAGCTATATAATCCCTGAGCTTTCTAAGAAGTCTGAAAAGCAATCAAGTCCACGGGCTGACATCAAGGTTTCATGCTAGGATGCACTGTCAAGTACAGATTTCTAAAGTAACAAATGTATACCCGAGGAAATTACAGAAATTACATTCCCTGTGATTTTGAAAACTGATATTGTTGCAATTGTTTGTGCAATATCTGTTATGTTATTTTAATGTCAGTGTAAGGCGGCCAATTATCCTTTCCTGGGAAGAACTGCCTTCTAATGTGACTTTGCGGCCTTCTCTTATGAAACCGAACTATGTTACCACAGTAGAATGTTGGTTAAATGTATAGATGGCAGCTATCATAACATTTGTATACTTCCAAATCAAAAAAATAAAAATAAAAAGTTACAGATTATATATTACGCTTACATTCTTCTATAAGTTAGTTATGCTGAGAAATCCAACATTTCAGGAACTGTTTATCTAAAACTCTTATAAATATATCTGCGATACATTCATCCGAGTTGCTGAAAAGAAATGCCAGCCTAAAGTGGATTATTTACCAAACCAAAGAGCATGCCCTTGGGGACCATCTTCCAGGCCAGCATCAATTCATGAGTCAACACTCTTACAGTATATTTGCTCAGCCCACTATAAATCCAATGAACTAGACTATCAACGAGCAGTCACTTAACCATCTTACACAAAGAGCACCCACAGAGACTGCTAAAGGCCAACCCCACTGAATCGAAGTATATTTCTCTGCTATCTGCCAGCAGATAAACTGGCCAAGAGCCTGGAGGTACGTGGATGGCTGCTTTTGCATGTGTGAGGATTTGTCTTGTTCTGTTTTCATCTTGCTTATTTCACATTTCCTCTCCTTGTGTGAGCTACAGGGTGGTTTCTCACTCACCCAGGTGCTGACTGTACCCCACCTGGTAGAGATACAGCCAGGTTCAGCCAACCAGCATCATTTATTCATCAGAAAGCTGCACAGTACTGACTTAGGGCTGGATAAGTGCTGTTGATGGGCCAATGAGACATAGCTTCACAATTTTGTTCAAGGCTAGCAATGGAGCATACGGACTTGTACATGCAGACCATGTGCAGAACACATGAAGAACACATGCTCTACCACTGATATCATCTTCCACTTAAAAATTGTTGTTTTACTCGGTGATGAAAAAGAGGGACGGCATCTTTTGGCTGGAGTTTCTGAGAGTAAACAGTAAAACCACTCCAGGTTGCTCCCAGAAGTACCACCACCCTAAGGTTGAGCCGCCCCAACACAGCACAGCAAGAGAAATCTAAACTCACAAAAAGATGGGCAGACAAAACAAGTATGATTAGTGTAGGCCCTCAGTGATCAGTCAGACCTGACTCCACCTTCCATGGTCCAAGAGGCCATGACAGAAGGTGAATTTGAGGGTTTTCTTGAACCAAATCAAGAGGGAGTCAATAATTCCTGTTTGATTATTTACATCTGTTTAATTTAAAAAAAAAATCTAGAATTCTTTCCAAGAAGAGATTTATAAACCTGAGGGGCTCTGCTTTCCTGAATGCACAAAATTTATCTTTTTAAAAAATGCTGCTGATGGGACTAGAGAGACAGTTCAGTGGCTCAAGGACTGTTGCAGGACCCAGGTTTGATTTCCGGCACCCCTATGGTGGTTCATAGCTTTCTGTCACCCCAGTCTCAGGGAAGCCAACACTTTCTGGCCTCCACAAATGATGAGCATGCATGCTTATGCCCAGACAAACATGCAAACAAAACATGCATACTCATAAAGGTGATTTTTTTTTAATTACAACTTCTTTTAAAAGCTAGTTTTAATCACCACCTTTATCAAAAAAAATTGTCATTTTGGTTTTTACCCTTGAACATTTCCTGCTAGTGAGGTGGCTGTTCTCAAAACTGACTGAATCTGGGGGTGTCACCAGGCCTTCTCAACAGATGCAGACAACTTTTCACACTAACAGAACAAATCAACAGCATCATAATACCGAAGCACTGAATGCCTTCCCACTAGAATTGGAACAAGAATGTTGAGTCCTGCCTAGACACCATAATCATTGCAATAAGGCAAGAAAAGAAATGAATACAAACTATTGAAAAGACCGAAGTAAGATGCCATCATTCAGAGATGACACGCTTGCCAATAAAAGACGCCTTAGTCTGTCCACAAAGAGCTTTCAGGACAAAGAAAAAATGAGGTTTAACAAGGCTTACAAAACAAATGGTCAATATATGCAAATCAGTTCTAATCTAATAAAATAGTAATAAGTAAAACTTAAATTTAATTATAATTCCATTATATATAATGGTATATATGTGTATATATAATATACATTAACATAAGGTTTCATATAAAAGAATAAATCTGGGTATGAATGAATGTGTGGTTCACTGGTAGGAAGATTTCCTAGGTTACAAGAGGAGCTGGTTTTTATCTACAGGATGATGATGATGATGATGATGATATGATGATGATTATATGATGATGGTAGTAAACCCAATGAAAAATGTGTCCCTTCATGCTAAAAGCTACAAAAAAAATTATAAACATTTTGAAACCTAAATCAATAGAAAGATATATACTGTTAGAACCTAGTACATGAAAAAAATGATATTTTTAGATGTTCACATTGAAATAAGATTGAAGTTGGAGTTTATTTTTTAAAAATATACATCTTTAGCTGGAGAGATGGTCAAGAGCTCTCATTGCTGCTGCAGGAAATCTGGGTTCAGCTCCCAGCACCCACATGTCAGGTCACAGTCATCTGTAACTGGAGTCCTGGGGGGATCTGGTACCCTCTTTTGGCCCCTGGAGGCATTGCATGCATGTGGTGCACATACATATATACATACATACATACAGGCAAACTCCCAAACACATAGATTTGATGGACTCATAGATTGACACATAGATTTGATGGACTCAAAAATAATTCCTTGCAGAATTTTTCTGAAGACATTTGCAACTAATTCTAAAATTACAGTTAAAATGCAAAGGCTCCAGCATAAGCATGCATTCATAAATACCAAGAACAGAGTTGGCTTTCTTCTACTGCCTGATTTCAAGACTTTCCTAACATTGCAAAGTCTGACAGTGTAAGAGAATATGAAGAAAGATATGGATCATTGAACAGACTGGAGAACACAGGGATAGACTCAGATATATCACACTCAAAGGAATGTTGACAAAGTCACCAAGACAGTGAAATAAGAGAAGAGAGATCTGTATCTCTTTTTAAGATTTGTTTATTTTAATCTCATGTGTTTGGGAGTTTGCCTGTATGTATATATGTGCACCACATGCATGTAATGCTCCAGAGGCCAAAAGAGGGTACCAGATTCTCCATAGAACCTAAGTTACAGATGACTGTGACCTGCCCTGTGGATGCTGGGAGCTGAATCCAAATCCTCTGCAAGAGCAATGAGTGCTTTTAACCATCTCTCCAGCTGAGGATTTGTCTTTTTAAAAATAAATTTCAACTTCAATCTCCCACCACACAGGAGAAATAATTCAAGATGCATCAAAGAACAAACATAAAAGCTGGAAACATAAATTTCTAGGAGATAGCATTTCTTCAAGTTTAGAATAAGCAATGACTTATTTTTAAATACAAAAAGCTAACTACAAAAGAAAATAATACATTGGACTTTATCAACATTCAAATTTTCTCCTCATGAAAAGCACCAGCAAGAATATGAATGGATAAGTCAGAATCCGTGAACTGCACATGCAATAAGTCTGTCTGACAAAATGAAGCCAAGATGAAAAACATCACCCATTCAATTCGGTGACTTAAAAATAATAGCAGGATGGCTCATCAGGAAAAGGTACTGGCTACTAAGTGTGATGGCTAGAGTTTGATTCCCAGTCACGACAAGGGAAGAAGAGATGTCACTCCTACAGGATGTTCTTTCACCCCCACATACACACCATGGCATGCTCACACACACACATATGCACACAAAATAGAACAAATAAACATAATGTAACTGTAAAGAATGGAAATAAGTAAGCAACTGAATGGACCTCTCATAGGTGCAGGAATAAAGGGAAATGCACATGAAGAAATGAAAAATGTCAACAGAGAAATGCTGTAAACAACTCAGTGATTCAACCACATCCATATTTATTTAATGATGATCAAAAGCTAAAAGTATTGAGTGTTGTCAGGGATGGAGGAATGCCGGCACTCTAACATGTTGCCGTAGGGTGGCTCTAGCCACCTTCTGACCCATCATTTTTACTCCGAGATACTCACTGTCTACATCTGCACAGAGGAAGACTAATTGAGAACACAAATGAACCACCAGCAACAGACAGAATGTAAGAACACACCTAAGAACATTGTGCTAAGCAAACTGGAAGCAGATACAAGAGTAGAATGAGCAACACCGTCCCCATCAGAAGTCCAAGCCAGAAGGTATAGGGAGAGGAGGTAAGGGAAAGACTTGTTTGTAGGTAAAGGCTTTATATCCATATTATTATAAAAACACATCAATCCAAACAGGTAAAATCTAGTTATTTTATTGTGTTTTAATTACCCTTAATTTTTCACATTTCTTTATACTTATCTGTATGAGTATTTATTTATGTGCATGATTTTGCCTATATCTTTGTCTGTGTTTGTTCATCTACAAAGTCAACAGGGGCCAGAAGGGGGCATCAGATTCCCTGGAACTGGAGTTGTGAACTACCACATTGATGCTAGGAACCAAACTCTAGTCTTCTATAAGACTAGCAAGTCATATAACCTCTGAGCCATCATCTCTCTAGCCCCTACTCCTTAACTGTAGAGAAAAAGAATAAAAGCAATGTAGAATAATAAATTTTCTTTGCTTCTTTCTAAAAGATGCTAGAAATGTCTTGCCCACCACAGTCTAAGCTGTGAGATAACACTGCTCTTCAGCTTCTCCTATGCCCACTCCCAAAGTCAACAATACTGTAAGTACTTCTCCTGAGAGGAGAACAAATATCCATCCACCCCAGATATGGCACCAATAGCAAACCAAAGAAGCAATGGTATTCCAGGCTAGTTTGTTTCACCAGTACATTTATTTAGAGTGACTTATAGAAGTTTGAGCAGATTAGGAGTGACTACACCATTGAAGAAAAGTTCTTTCTCCCAGAAACTCATAACTGCCTACATAACCTCAAAGAAGAGTGGAGTCCTGCAAGCCTTCCTCCTCCATCCATTAATGGGCTCAACCTTGTTTGGGTCTAGTGCAGATAATCATAGTGCTGAGAGTTCCAGATGACAATTACACCATACCCAAAGAACAATGTTCCACAACAATAAGTAACTGTCACTCTCCAAGGTCAGATAGCTCTGGAATACCCCATTAGTTGTGATTATCTCATCTCGGTCTCTTTCATCAGCTTATAGTGATCATGAGTATAGAAACTGTTATCTCTTGTTTCCTGTTAAAACCCTATAGCATACCACAATCCCTGAGGTATAATAGCCCCTCAATATATAGAAATCAAGAAAAAGATGAATGTACAGTGGAAAAAAGAAGAAACATGCATGGATGGATGGATGGATTGATGGGTAGATGGGTAGATGGATGGAAGGACAGAGGAGGCATAGACATGGATGGAGAATGAATGTACAGATGAGGCATGAGTGGACAAATGGCAGGACTATATTATACTAAGTAATTACTTGGTCCAATCATTTCAATGTGGGAAGGCACTCAGGAGAATAAAATCGAATAGTCAGTAGTAGAACTCAGACTAGGACAACAGTTTCTCAGAATGTCATTCAATTCTAGTTTCACCTTAATGCAACTATGATATGTTTAGTCTGAATAGAAGAAAGCTGGCAACTGGTTTCTTTTCAAGAGTCCCTTGTTCATAGCAAGACATACACAAAAGTAGTGTTGCCCACTCTGCTTCTGCTGCTTCACACTAGTGTTGACCCATGATATCTAGAAATATGGCTGCCATCATCTTACATTTGTGATAAAGGCCAAACAAAGTACTGAGAAGATAAAACACAAAGATGTTGGAGGCTTGACTTTCGGTGACACCATTGAGCTACTAAATGAACTAGCCTGTAGCTTCCCTTTGGAATACTTTGTCATATAGGATAAAGGATAAATCTTATTGCTGAAGCTATTTAAGGCTAACAGAAATTCTAAAAGCATAACATCCAAGAGATTTACCTAAGAGACTCAAGGAAATACAAGACATTTAAGGAGCAAGAACACCAATGGGTTTGAGTCACAAGGAGCAAGGAGGTGTTAAGACCCAGTGGGAGACATAGGAACCATATCGCAAAGATAATCTGTGAATGATGACTTTCTCCTTAGGACAATAAGAAGTCACTTGGGAACACTGAGTATTCTAATTTCACTGAAGACAGTGCGGGAAAGTGAAAGCTTTCATCACACTGTGAAGATTCTGGAGCTGAACCACCTTGTTGGGGATTAACTGTGAGAACAAGCAAACCCTACTTTGGCTATGGCAAGAGTAAGAGGAAAAACTGGGAGTAATGACCTAACTAATTAGAAGCACTGTAAGTATAAATTCTGATTCTAAAGTCATAAATTTATAAAGTTCAGACTTCCTTCCCACAGAGAGGCCAACACAGAGAATGCTGAGGACACGGAGATCATTGACATATAGCTCCCCACCACACAAATAAGTGGAACAACACCAAGTGGTCATTTTCTAGAGGCTCTGAAGCTCACGGCCTGACACTCCTCTAACATCCACACCCATTTCCTTTCTGTATCCTCCTCTGACCGCAGGCATTACTCTCTGCAAAAGCCATCTAAAGGCCATTCATATTCTTTCTCTTGCCCCTGGAAAAAGAAGATTTCCAACTAAATGAGTCTGCACTTACTGTTCTAAGGCCACCTGGTCCTACTGACCAAGACAAGCTCCTGCTGAATAAATTGCATTTTCTGCTCATTTCAAAAGATCTAGCAGATTCTCTTTCTACTAATAAAACATGCCATCTAGAATATACCCAAGCATGTGTGGTCATGTATGACAACTTTGTGTGCACAGACCCTTAAAGCAAGCACACTGTCCATAGACAACATTTTCTCACTACTGAATACATTCAATTACCTTTCTGGTCAGAACTACCCATCATTCCGAGGTAATATTCAGTTGTTCCAATTTTATTATAGGCATCAGGTGTTTTCAAAGAAAGAAGCCAGGCATGTAATTGTGAACAAGACATCTCTCGGCTGAAGGGAGCAGACACACAGGCACAGGCTGCAGAGCTGTCTCGGGAGACTGCTCCGAGAGGGTAGTGAAAATGAGAATTGGTTTTTCCAAGCTGTAAAGGTATGATCAAGGTGTAGACTTTGGTCATGGTTATGGGTATTAAATCTTACCAAGATTCTTTTCAACCTCCAGAGTAGAAGGATCTAGAATCAGGAATGAGCTCAGCAAAAGCTGTATGTCATACCCCTCCTGGATTCACCTACAAAGCTCCCAAAGAGGAATATGTAGTGTAAAATCTGATGGGTTCAGGGTGCCCAGGTGCATCTCAGGGAGCAAAGTACTTAGACCTACAAAGACAAGAAGTGGTGTTCAATCAAATATTTTTAAAAGGGGGAGGGAGGACATCAGGAAAGGCACTTCCCTTCAAGCCTGATGACTGAGTTCCATCACCAGAACCCACATGGCGGAAATGGAAGCAAGAACCAACTCCTCCAAGTTCAAAACTCTAATTGTGTGCTGTGGCACACATGGGTACACACATACTCACAGGCACATATACTTATAGATAGATAGATAGATAGATAGATAGATAGATAGATAGATAGATAGATAGCCAGTCAGATGGATATAATTTTTTAGATCCTAGTGGTATGCACTTGAAACCTGAAAGCCAGGAAAACAGAGATAGGTGGATTCCTGACCCTTGCTGGCCATCCATCTATGTCTACTTAATGAGTAAAAATGCTAAGTGAAACGTGTTATTTACTTCTGCCCTTCAAAGAAGCCATGTAGACTAGAAATAAAGATCTGTGTGTCAATAGTATAAAGATGATATTTGACACCATCAGAGCAGAAGTGATTATCTGGAAAGATGGAAAAGCTGAAGACCAAAGTGTGAATACTTTGATCCTTCTTAAAAGGTGGATCGAAATAGGGTTGACTCACAGCCAACCAATAGACTGAGCCTAGGGTCCCCAGTGGAGGAGCTGGAGAAAGGACCCAAGGAGCTGAAGGGGTTTGCAGCCCCACAGGAAGAACAACATTATGAACCAACCAGTACCCCTGGAGCTCCCAGGAACTAAACCACCAACCAAAGAGTACACATGGAGGGACCCATGGTTCCAGCTACATATGTAGCAGAGGATGGCCTTATCAGACATCAGTGTATGGAGAGGTCATTGGTCCTGTGAAGACTCAATGCCCCAGTGTAGGGGAATGCCGGGTCAGGAAAATGGGAGGGGGGCGTTGATAAGCAGGGGGAGGGGGAGGGGTTAGGGGGTTTTCAGAAGGATAATGAGGAAAGGGGATACCATTTGAAATGTAAATAAAGCAAATATCTAATAAAAAACTAAAATAAAATAAACACACACACACACACACACACACACACACACACACACACACACAAAGGAAAAGCTATCTTACAGTGATCCACACAACATTTGGATTTCTGGAGCTAAGGACAAGCCAGCAAAGGTTATAAAGAAGCATGGGTCTATGCCCAAGAGATTAAACTGTAAATATAACTTTTGTTCTCTGATGTAATTGTTGTCTCTGAGGCTTATACGTTCTTCCTGTTAACCTATGCCTACCCTGGATGCTTCTAGTCTTCATACAATCTACTCTAGGCCTAGAATTTTTTCAGCCTTTGAGACTTATTGCTGAAAAATCTCACGTCTTCCTAGTTCTTTCTGATCTCTGACTGGCTGGTTCAACTCAGCTGTTCTGGCTCAACTTTGTCTCCAGGCTGACTGATTCAATCTGGCTTGTCTCTTGGCCTGTGACTAAACTAGCTCTGACAATCTGTTCTAATCTTCTGTCTCCTTCCCATTCTCTGGCTCATTTGTCTTTACCTGTGTCTAGGTTATTCTCTGTCTGCAACCTGTCTCTCTATCACTGTCCTGATAAAAATGCCTCCTCTCCCCCTTTTTTCTCCCTGTGATCTCTTAAGTTGCTTCCCTTTCCTCTCTCTCCCTTCTTGTAAGAGTTGGGCATATCCGATTCTGTCAATTCTTTTTCTGATTTGTCACTTTGTCGGCCACTCAATTAGACATCACTTTCAAACATGGGTGCTTCTTTCTACAAACTAACTTTACCTTCATTGTTTGGTATTAAAGATGTGTACTAAGGATGTGTCTGTATTCCAGACAGAAGGATTAAATGTGTGTGCTAAGGGCTGAGCCACACCACAACTAGAAGCAGGTTTTTTTCAGTAAATAACACAATTTCAGGCTTCACAGTGTGATCAAATATCTTGCAACAGAAAACAGTCAAAAATAGAAATGGAAGCCCAGAAAGGAGTCAGAGCTCAGATACAACTCATTGCTCTCAGCGAATAGCTGATCACAAGAAAATATAGGACAGGCTTTGAGCACTGATACCTCATGTTATACGAAAACTCAAGTGTAAGAAGCCCAGGTAAGTTTAGCAGGTGAGTCCTGGTTCACAAAGGTACCCAAGGTCTGTCCCACTAGGAAGACATGCAGGCTGTTACCAGCTGCAGGGAGGAGACACTTCTTGGGCCGTTTAGCTGTCTATCAAGCAGCCTGTGTTCCTGAAAGTAGCAACTCACCATGCTCCTGCAGCTAGCCCCTCACCCATGCTCCTGTCCCACATGAGTGAAATCCTTTCTTCACTCTATCCTGAATAGATGCTTATTCACATTTCCACAGGAAAAGTTCCACAACTCACATCCTACAAGGTTAAGCCTAACAGTGGTGGTGATGGAACAGAAGAAAGGGGCTGAAGTCACTTCTTTAGAGGTTTCTCTTGCCAAACTACCCTACAGACCAACTGAGTCACCCAAACCATTTCTCAATTTCTTTTCTTTCTCTACCTCTGCTCTCCTTCACCCTCCTCCTATAGTAAGCCATGTGAAAAGTGAAGAGAGGTTGTTTCCTGTCTGTGCCCAGGGGATGGCTGGGCTGAGGGAAGGACATCCATTAACAGATCCTACTACATTCCGCAGAGCAAGTGTCTCAGCACTTTCCTGTTCCAAGGCTCTGAGATGGTACAGTTGAGGAAATAGGGGATATGGCAAATCTGGCTTCTCTCACCACAGGAATAAACAGGGGCATACAACAAACGTTGGGTGACTGTCTGCCGGAAGGGGTCAAAGCCTACAAAACACAGCAGGAAACCATGAGACAAGCATGCATGTTCCATTTACACTGGGCACTTGGCACCTGACAATGTGCCCTGTGCCCTGCTCATCCCCAAATACACTATGAAGGGCACAGTGGCATTACTGGTGCAAAAGTTCCATTTCCCCCAAGAGTTTCTCCTCTGTAAGTGTCACCAGCTACATTAGTGGTGCTAGAAAGAGCTCCTAGGCCACACAGTCTTAGCAGGGCTCTGCTCACCGATACAACCTTGTTACCTGCTCTTTGCCAGGCAGCAATTACAACAGAACTTCCTCCTACATAGGCAACTTTGCCAGGCAGTACAATAGCTAACTCAGTGGGGCTGCTGAGCATTTAAAAGATGCCTAATGCTGGTGAGAGTATTCTTTGTGTTAGTTATTTTAATGTTGTTTATATTTAAATAGCACACGTAACTTGCCTTGAGTACACTGGCTAACAGCTGGAAGGTACTGCTGACACCCTGGCCTCCACTTCACAGTGAGCAAAGCTGAAGGTATCTGCAATCAGCCCTGCCCTCTATGTGGCAGAGAGCAGTGATGAGCTCACACATGGCACCACCCCATTTATTTTCTAGTTTCACACGGTGTTCTCTCACCTCTAGCTTCCTCCCTCTTTGTTGTCAGTTCATGACCTTGCTTTTTATTACACTGAAAAAGAACCAAGAACAGCTCCTCTTGGAGCAATGTGGGCTCTCCTGACCTCTGGATCTGCACTCCTTATCCTCAGTTTCCCCTCTCAGCACCAAGGCCCTCGCCTTCTTCTCTTCTTCAGTCTCATTATTAGAGACCTCAGAAATCAGCCTGCATCTCCTCCCCAGCACTCAATTGGAGCTACACCAGACAGACCCAGTCCCCAAAGAGCTTCAGCTGATGCAGGGAGAAGCCTAACAATCAGCATGGCACGCCTCCAGGTGAAGTTGTCCTGCAGGGCAGTTTGGCTCAAGAACTGCGTTGAGAGTTGATGCCTCAGGTGATCTCGTGAGTCCCTTAAACTCACATCGATGGTTCCCAGTGCCTGAGGAAGCCGTGTTGACTCCACAAGATCTCTGGTACCCTACACCCAATCCATCACAAATCTTGTACTCTGATTTAAAAAAATACAAAAAAAACAAACAAAAAAAGAACAAACAAACAAACAAAAAACCATATGGATGGTCTGCCACCTTCGAGGTGGGATCTCTGCATCACTAGATGCAAATATACATCCCCCATCTGCTCTCTGCAATTCTCATCTAAACTCGGGATAATTTCTCTTTCACAAAACAACTAGTCCTATTTCAAAATAGAAATCACATGAGCTGGGGAGATGGCTCAGTGGTTAAGACCAATTGCTGCTCTTCAGAAGACCCAGGTTCAGTTCCCAGACCCCACATGGAGGCTCACAACTGTCAGTTGACTCAAGTTCCAGGGGACTAGACACTCAAAATTGTTTTGATTGACTAAGTCAATGAGTGGCCTGTTCTCTATTCAGGATCATCTTGTACATGTATCTGTTCCTGTACTATCATTCTCTTCTATTTCTAAATATAGATCAAGGGTAAGCTTCCTTCTTACTGCTGGAGTCTCAAAAAACAGATTTTGGCCATGGGCTTTGCATTTTCCATATGTGAATTTTTATTGTGATCCTTACAGTGACCCTGTAAAGTATTTATTGTTATTCTTCTTTGGCAGATGAGAAAATATGCAAAGGTGGAAATTAACTTACCCTGTAGATGTGTGTATAATTCAAATCTAGACCTTAATTACAACACACATCCCTAATAGCACTATCCAGACATTCTACCCTTGGCCCCAAGTCCACATTCACACTCATAAAACCCACAATGCACCCTCACCCCTGCAGACTATGCACACAGTGATTTTTCCTCTACAAACCTAACCTAGCTCCAGTTTCCTATTGCTAGAAATTGACTTGGACCATAAGGTCCACAGGGCCCTGCTTTCTCCTCTTCTCTCATTGAACTGTAGCCCTCAGCCAAGCAAACCCAACATAATGATTTCCCATGAGATCTCAATTTGTGTAACAGAACCTCACTAGGTCATCTTCAAAGTGCTTTAAGCCCATTAAAACCTTGCAGCTTGTCAAGGTGTGAAGACATTCACTGAGCATCCAAAGCCCTAGGTGTCTTGTGAAGATGCAGACTTCCTCTGGTGTCTGAAGAACTGCATTTCTCAAGGTGAACAGCAAAGTTAAGTGGTGTTGGTGTCAAAAGCCCTGCTGAGACTGTGTTTGAGGATGCTGAAGATTCCACAACTAGACACACCAATTAACTCTCCACTCACCTCTAAACATAGAAAGAAGCCATATACTTAGAACCACAAGGAAAACATGGTGAACAATGAAAACCAAATGCTCTAGAGACTTTATCCTCTCCCAGAAAGTCACTTGAAAGTCAAGAAGCTCTTCGTTTTTCTTTATTTTTCAACACACCAGAAGAGAGCATCAGATCCCATTACAGATGATTATGAGCCACCATAGTTACTGGGAATTGAACTCAGGACCTCTAGAAGAGCAGTCAGTGCTCTTAACCACTGAGCCATCTCTCCAGACCCAGGAAGTTCTTTCTTAAGTCTAAACTATGTGAAGCAGAGGTATTCCACCACCTTCATCCTGCACTTCCAGGTACCCAGCAGGAAATATGCAGCTAGGGTCTCTCTGCTTTTTCCCTGAAAGGCAAACTTTCTGTTCAAAGTAACAGTGACATGCCATTTCTGTACACAAATGAAAGCTAGAGAAATAGACTAACCACTATGAGCCTCAGTTTCTCTTTTCTAATGCAATCACACTGTCCCATAGCAAGTCAGGTCAAGCCTAGAGTTAGAAGACAAAAAGATTTGAGCTCAAGTATTGATGTGGCCACTTAGCTTCTCTGAATCTTGACTTTCCCATCTGAAAAACAGGAAAGCTCTGAAGATCACATTTCTGAACGCTTGCCTAAGTGCTCTGTCATGTCTCTAGGAGATAATACAGTTACAACGGCCTCTCCTCAGAAAAATATACCCTTAAAATTTCCCTACAGTGTCAGCATCCACAGGTTAACTGAAGCTTTTCCATAGACTTCACACAGATCTCTGAAACACAAGAGGTTTCTTTGACTGGAGCACAACACTGATAGCTATTCATCTCAATGATGTAGTATTAAAAGCTTCTTATGTGTTTGCTTATTTCAAACTACATGTTTATTTCCTAAAGGACAGAATTCACAACTTGAGCTTGACAATAATTCATCAGTTTCTACACCAAGCCTCATTGATGACTTATCTATCAGTAAGGGTGATGTATCTAAGGTCCTTCGGGGTTCAGAGAAGCCAGGTGCCCTCCTTGGGAAGCCATCCTCTCCTTCTATTTCAGAATTGCTGCCAATACATTGGAGCTCATTCCAGAGATGGAACAGCTGCTATCCTTTGCTTTTGGCCGAGACAGTGTCAATCATTCTATCTATCAGGCATCCTGAGTGCTTCCAATATCCTCCCTGTTGGCTAGGCTCTACAGACAAGCTCGCCTTCCCAACCAAAACAGCATAAAGGAACATAAAGGTGAGCAAAGATACAATTCAGATTCTTCACCCACTGTTTGCAGAAAGTGATCAGCCCAGCATGGTATCATATATAATGGAGTACAAAAAATGGATGGTTGGATGGATAAAAGAAGGATTGGGTTTCTTAAAAGAAACTCATGTACAATGTTGTTAGTTATTCATCTTGATGTGGTGCATGGATGGATGGATAAATAGATCAGTCAGTGAATGGTGGACTTATGGATCAATGGGTAGATGGGTAGATGAATAGATGAATAGAGATGGGTGGGTGGGAGAGTACATGGGTAGATGTGTGAGAGAGTAGATGAATGAATGAGTAGATATATGGATGTAAAGATGAATAGCCAGATGAATGGGTGGATGGATGGATGGATGGATGGATGGATGGATGGATGGATGGATATAAATGAACTAAAATTTAGCTGATAACCTGAATTTAAGTGTCAAAACTCAGACACACAGAATCCTGCCTACTGCCACTCATAGCAGTGCCAGAGAAGGAAGACATCCAGAGACCCACCCACTGCCACCTGCCTGCTGCCATACAGCTTGGGCAGGCCATAGACACACAAAGGCTTGCCTGCCACCAAACTATGTGGTGCCAGAAGAGGAAAGCATCACAGCATTCACAGACTCTCTCACCACACAGCGGCTGTAGACACCTACATGCCCACTTGCCGTCATACCACACAGTGCAGACAGAACAGGTCCTCAAGCTGTGTGTCTCACCTGTTACAGGAGCCACTACAATGAGCAAGTATATGGTGGACAGATGGGAGAGAAAGAGAAGAGGAACAATGTGAGCATTATGAAGAGAGAGAACTGGAGACCTGAGGGTGGAGAGTAATAGCCTGTTGTGAGTGGCCAGCCCCACCACCTGAGACCATGGTGAAGTCCCAAGCCATGCTGCTGCTGAGGGCCATGTCTGGGTCTGTTGCTATGCAGCAACAGGGGTCAATGTCAATGCCCATGGCTCATATTACCACTAGAGACCATGGGAACGTCCCTGGTCTGATCACTTGTCTGGGACCATCTGGATGTCCAGGGGCTATGCAAAATTAGCCCTGCCCCTCACTAGCAGTAGCACTGAAAAAAGTAGATCCTACACCGGGCTGAGCAGCACAATGGAACTGGGTCTAGAGTCATGGGTATGGATAAGTCACCCCAAGGGCATGAGCAGGAAAGCTAACCCTACCTACTGCCTCACGTAGCATTGGGTAGCCTACCCAGAGCAGTGCTGGAGAGCTCACCCTGTTTGTGTGGAGCTGGTATACTGACCACTATAGCTGCCACCCAGGCCCAGATCCAGGACTTTGAGTTGGTCCATCCCCCAAAACTACATCATCTGGGAACTATTGGAGCATAAGAAAGGACTGGTCCTCCTGATCCAAAGTTGCAGAATCTCTATGACACAGGACAACAACAGGATAACTGGGTGGAGTCCCAGTGAGGATTCAATATTGATGGTGTCTCAGAAGCCAGAGACCTTGAAGAAGAACAATGACTCATTGCAATGAACATTTGCAAGTGAAGAAGACAAAGGGGTATACTGTGGGACACACTGTGAGACACTACAGCTTCCATGACAAGATGTTTTCTATGCTTTGTTTTGTTTAATTTTTGTTTGTTTGTGTCTTTTGGGGACAGGGTTGCAAGGACAGAGGGCAAATACGAGGGGAAGAAGAGATGAATGGGACTGAAGTACATGATAAGAAACTTGAAAAGACTCAATAGAAAATTTTTTTAAAAAGAAATGTCAAAACTGACTCCTCTAAACATAGATGCTAATTCTACATATGGAAGTGACAAGGCTTATAATGTTAATTGAATTCTGTACTATCCTAAGCACCCATTTCCTCATTTTTTTCTTTTTTTTTAATTAGAAATATTCTTTATTTACATTTCAAATGTTGTCCCCTTTCCTGGCTCCCCACTCCCCTGAAAATTCCAAAAGCCATCTCCCCTTCCCCAATCAACCCTCCCCCACGTCCCTGTCCTGGTATTCCTCTACACTATGGCATCAAGTCTTTCCAGGACCAAAAGCCTCTGCTCCCTTTGGTGTCTAACAAGATCATCCTCTGCTACCTATGTGTCTGGAGCCATGGGTAACTCCATGTGTACTCTTTGGTTGATGTTTTTGTCCCTGGGAGCTCTGGGAGTACTGGGTGACTCATATTGTTGTTCCTCCTGTGGTGCTGCAAACCACTTCAGTTCCTTGGGTCCTTTCTCTAGCTACTCCATTGGGGACCCTGTGCTCAGTTCTGGCTGAGAGTGGCCCCCTCTGTATTTCTCATGCACTAGGAGAGTCTCCCAGGTGATATCTATATCCAGCTGCGGTCAGCAAGTACTTGTGGGCACATCCACAATAGTGTCTGGGTTTTGTAACTGTTTATAGGATGGATCACTGGGTGGGGTAGTCTCTGGATGGTCTTTCCCTCAGACTCTGCTCCACCTTTTGCCTCTGTATCTTCTTCTATGGGTATTTTGTTCCCCTTTCTATAAAGGACCCAAGTATCCATACTTTGTTCTTCCTCCTTCTTGGGCATCATTTGATATGTGAAATGTGTTTTGGGTATTCCAAGCTTCTGGGCTAATATCCCCTTATCAGTGAGTGCATGCCATGTGTGTTCTTTTGTGATTGGGTTACCTCACTCAGGATGATATTTTCCAGTTCCATCCATTTGTCTGAGAGTTTCATTTCCTTATTTATAATGTGAGAAACTAAAGAGGCGGTTGTGTCTTGCTTTCACAGAGGCCCCAGCATCGGCTTCAATCATCTGCAAGGTAAGCAGCCTTCTTGCTGCTGCCAACATCTCTAGAGACTATGGCCGCTGTTGTGGATCAGTATCCCCACTGAAACATTCCCATCCTCCATAGAGGCTCCTTAGGAAGTCAACAACCCACAAATGTCAGGAAATACTTTAAACACCCAAAGTTCTTCCCTCCCCAAAGCTGGGAACAGAGAAGACAAGACCTGGAAACACACATAATAATGGGAGGGAGACTGGTTGGAAGAAGAGGAAAATAAGATAGGGCAGAGTGATGATCTAACCAGAATATATTTTATATAGATATAGATATAGATATAGCAAAGAATAAATTAATTTTATAAATTAAAAACTGGACCAAGAGTAGTATCACACACCTTTAGTACCAAGGCTTGAAAAGCAGAGGCAAGCAAATATGTTTAAGGTCAGCCTGGTTTACATAGCAAATTCTAGACCAGACAAGAGTACACAGTGAGAGCCTGTTTCAAAAATTAATTGATTGATTGATTGATTGATTGATTGACTGGTTGATTGATTGATCAATTGATCTGGGTTCAACCCACAGCTTCAACTAACCAAAAATCAAAAGTATTCTGCAAAAAAAAAAATTCATTTTCACTGAATACATATATTTCTCATTGCTATTCATGATTCACTAAACCAGTGTTTCTCAACCTGTAGGTAGGCAGTGACCCCTTTAAAATGGAATGACTCTTTCACAGGGGTTATATATCATATATTTACATTATGATTCATAACAGTAGCAAAATTACAATTATGAAAAAGCAACTAAATAATTTTATGGTTGGGGGTCACCACAACATGAGGGACTGTATTAAAGGGTCATAGCATTAGCAAGGTTGAGACCCTTGCTCTAAATGATATAGCTTAACATCTGTTTGCAGAGAATTTTTATTATAAAGTAATCCATAGACTTCTGCCTGGCAGAGGGACCCCGCACTGGGCGGGAGCCTACCAGCTTCCCTTCCGCGACCTCTGTTCCCGCAGACTGCACTGAAGAGACAGGTACCCAGGTTCACCCCAATATAACATCGCTTGGGACACGGCCTGTTGGGGCTTCCGCCTGCTCCCAAGAACTGGACAGCACTGTGGTCGTCTGGGTGCCAGATCTGCAGGCCATCGCCTCTGCAGGGTGACCAGCGCCACAGAAAGAGTGCAGAGTGCACTCCGCCATCTTTGCTCCAGTGGCCGGGAAGTTGGGACTACCAGGCTCAGAGACAGACAGGCATAATATCGCTTGGGTCTCAGGCGGATTGTGTGTACGCGGCTCCCAAGTGCTGGGCAGATCTGCAGTAACCAGCGCGCCAGCTCTGCTGTGGGACTTCTGCCTGGCAGAGGGATGCCCCCTCCCCCCCCACACACTCTAGGAGAGATCACAAACCCCTACACAGGACAGGAGCCTACCAGCCTCCCTTTGGCGACCTCTGCTCCAGGAATCCACTAGGCTGAGCCTTTGGATGTGCAAGGACTCCCCAATATAACATCACTTGGGGCAAGGCACATCAGGGCTCCAAAGTCACTCAGGATCAGGGCAGGCCCAAGAAATCTGTGCCAGGGGAATCCTGGTAAACCGGGGGGGGGGGGGGCAGAAATAGCTTTGCAGGCTCACAGGAGGTCCAACCAACAGCCAGTGAAAGCAGGACCAACTAACATCAGAGGTAACCAGATGGCAAAAGGCAAACGTAGTAACGTTACTAACATAAATCAAAGTAATATGGCACCATCCTAACCCGACTCTCCAACAGCAGCAAGTCCTGGATACCCCACCACACCCGAAAGACAAGATCTGGATTTAAAATCACTTCTCATGATGCTATTAGAGGATCACAAGAAGGACACAAATAAATCTAATAAAGAATTACAGGAGACCATGAATCAACGGTTAGAAGCCCTTACAAAGGAAACACAAAAATCGCTTAGAGAAATGCAGGAGAACATGGATCAAAAGATGGAGGCGCACAAGGAGACAACACAAAAATCGCTTAACGAGATGAATCAACGGGTAGATGCACTCACAAAGGAATCACAAAAATTGCATAAAGAAATGCAGAAGAATATGGGTCAACAGACGGATGCCCATAAGGAGGCAACACAAAAATTGGTTAAAGAAATGAATCAACGGTTAGATGCCCTTACAAAGGAAACACGAGAACTGCTTAAAGAAATGCAGGAGACGATGGATCAACAGATGGATTCCCATGAGGAGGAAACACAAAAATCGCTCAGAGAAATGCAGGAGAATGTGGGTCAACAGGCAGAAATCCTGAAAGAGGTAATGCAAAAATACCTTAAAGAAATACAGGAAAATACAAACAAACAAGTGAAGGATCTCAGCAAATCCATCCAGGAACTAAAAAAGGAAGAAGAAACAACTAAGAAATCACAAAGGGAGACAACTTTGGAGAAAGAAAACCTTGGGAAGAAATCAGGAGTCATAGATGCAAACATAAACAATAGAATACAAGAGATGGAAGAAAGAATCTCGGGTGCTGAAGATTCCATAGAAAGCATCGACTCAACAGTCAAAGAAAATGCAAAATGCAAAAAACGTGTAACCCAAAACATCCAGGAAATCCAGGACACAATGAGAAGACCAAACCTAAGGATTATAGGTATAGATGAGAGTGAAGATTTGCAACTTAAAGGGCCAGTAAACATCTTCAACAAAATTATGGCGGAAAACTTCCCTAACCTAAAGAGAGAGATGCCGACGAATGTACAAGAAGCCTACAGAACTCCAAACAGACTGGACCAGAACAGAAATACCTCCTGTCACATAATAATCAAAACACCAAATGTTCTAAACAAAGAAAGAATATTAAAAGCAGTAAGAGAAAAGGGCCAAGTAACATACAAAGGAAGACCTATCCGAATCACATCAGACTTCTCACCAGAGATTATGAAAGCCAGAAGTTCCTGGGCAGATCTCATGCAGACACTAAGAGAGCACAAATGCCAGCCTAGACTACTATACCCAGCAAAACTCTCAATCACCATAGATGGAGAGACAAAGATATTCCATGATAAAACCAAATTTTCACAATATCTTTCCACAAATCCAACCCTGCAAAGAATAATAGGTGGAAAGCTCCAATACAGGGAGAGAAACAACACCCTGGAAAAAATGAGATAATAACCTTCTTGAATCAAACCCAAAAGTAGATAACCACTCAAACATAAAGATAGCGTCAAGAATGGCAGATGGCAATAATCACTATGCCTTAATCTCTCTTAATATCAATGGTCTCAATTCCCCAATTAAAAGACATAGACTAGCATACTGGATACGTAAACAGGACCCAGCATTTTGCTGCGTGCAGGAAACACACCTCAGTAAAAGGCTACCTCAGAGTAAAAGGCTGCAAAACAATTTTACAAGAAAATGGCCCCAGTAAACGAGCTGGAGTAGCCATCCTAATATCAGATAAAATTGATTTTCAACCTAAAGTCATCAAAAAAGACACAGAAGGAAATAAAGAAAGAAATCAAAGACTTTTTGAAAGTTAATGAAAATGAAGGCACAACATACCCTAATTTATGGGACACAATGAAAGCAGGGCTAAGAGGAAAATTCATAGCCCTGAGTGCCGCCAAAAAGAAACGGGAGACAGCATACACTAACAGCTTAATGGCACACCTGAAAGCCCTGGAACAAAAAGAAGCAAATACACCAAAGAGGAGTAGAAGGCAGGAAATCATCAAACTCAGGGCTGAAATCAATCAAGTAGAAACAAATAAAACCATACAAAGAATCAACAAAACGAGGAGTTGGTTCTTTGAGAAAATCAACAAGATAGATAAGCCCTTAGCCAGACTAACCAGAGGACACAGAGATAGTATCCAAATTAATAAAATCAGAAAGGAAAAGGGAGAGATAACAACAGAAACTGAGGAAATTCAAAAAATCATCAGATCCTACTACAAAAGCCTGTATTCAACACAACTAGAAAATCTTGAGGAAATGGACAATTTCCTTGACAGATACCAAGTACCAAAATTAAATCAGGATCAAATAGACCATCTAAACCATTCTATAATCCCTGAAGAAATAGAAGTTGTCATTGGAAGTCTTCCAACCAAAAAAAGCACAGGTCCAGATGGTTTTAGTGGAGAATTCTATCAGACCTTCAAAGAAGACCTAACACCAATACTCTTCAAACTGTTCCACAAAATAGAAACAGAAGGAACACTACCCAACTCGTTCTATGAAGCCACAATTACACTAATACCAAAAGCACACAAAGATCCGACAAAGAAAGAGAATCTCAGGCCAATCTCTCTTATGAATATCGATGCAAAAATACTCAATAAAATTCTTGCCAACCGAATCCAAGAACACATCAAACCGATCATTCACTACGATCAAGTAGGCTTCGTCCCAGGGATGCAGGGATGGTTCAATATAAGGAAATCCTTCAACGTAATCCACTACATAAACAATTTCAAAGAAAAAAACCACATGGTCATCTCATTAGATGCTGAGAAAGCATTTGACAAAATTCAGCATCCTTTCATGCTAAAGGTCTTGGAAAGATCAGGAATTCAAGGCCCATATCTAAACACAGTAAAAGCAATTTACAGCAAACCGGTAGCCAGCATCAATCTAAATGGAGAGAAACTTGAAGCAATCCCACTAAAATCAGGGAACTAGACAAGGCTGCCCTCTCTCTCCATATCTTTTCAATATAGTACTTGAAGTTCTAGCTAGAGCAATTAGACAACAAAAAGAGGTCAAAGGGATACAAATTGGAAAGGAAGAAGTCAAACTATCACTATTTGCAGACGATATGATAGTATACATAAGCGACCCAAAGAACTCCACCAGAGAACTCCTACAGCTGATAAACGACTTCAGCAAAGTGGCCGGATATAAAATCAACTCAAGCAAGTCAGAAGCCTTTCTATACTCAAAGGATAAGCAGGCTGAGAAAGAAGTAAGAGAAATGATACCCTTCACGATAGCCACAAACAATATAAAGTATCTTGGCGTGACTCTAACCAAACAAGTGAAAGATCTGTATGATAAGAACTTCAAGTCTCTGAAGAAAGAAATTGAAGAAGACCTCAGAAGATGGAAAAATCTGCCTTGCTCATGGATTGGCAGGATTAATATAGTAAAAATGACCATCTTGCCAAAAGTAATATACAGATTCAATGCAATCCCCATCAAAATCCCAACTCAATTCTTCATAGAGTTAGAAAGAGCAATTCAAAAATTCATCTGGAATAACAGAAAACCCAGAATAGCTAAAACTATTCTCAAGAGTAAAAGAACCTCTGGGGGAATCAGTATCCAGGACCTCAAGCTGTACTACAGAGCAATAGTGTTAAAAACCGCATGGTATTGGTACAGTGACAGGCATGTAGATCAATGGAACAGAATTGAAGACCCAGAAATGAATCCACACTCCTATGGTCACTTGATCTTTGACAAAGGAGCTAAAACCATCCAGTGGAAAAAAGATAGCCTTTTCAACAAATGGTGCTGGCTCAACTCGAGGTCAACATGCAGAAGAATGCAAATTGACCCATTCTTATCTCCTTGCACTAAGCTCATTTCCAAGTGGATCAAGGATCTCCACATAAAACCAGCCACACTGAAACTAATAGAAAGGAAACTAGGGAAGAACCTTGAACATATGGGCACAGGGGAGAATTTCCTGAACAGAACTCCAATAGCTTATGTTCTAAGATCAAGAATAGACAAATGGGACCTCATTAAATTACAAAGTTTTTGCAAGGCAAAAGACACCGTCAAAAAGACAAAGCGGCAACCAACTAACTGGGAATTGATCTTTACCAACCTTACATCCGACAGAGGGCTAATATCCAAGATATACAAAGAACTCAAGAAGTTAAACTCCAGAGAGGCAAGTAACCCTATTAAAAAATGGGGTACAGAGCTACACAAAGAGTTCTCACCTGAAGAATATCTAATGGCTGAGAAGCACCTAAAGAGATGTTCATCATCCTTAGTCATTAGGGAAATGCAAATCAAAACAACCCTGAGATTCCATCTCACACCAGTCAGGATGGCTAAGATCAAAAACACAGGAGACAGCAGTTGTTGGCGAGGATGTGGAGAAAGAGGAACACTCCTCCACTGCTGGTGGGATTGCAAGCTGGTACAACCACTCTGGAAAGCAGTCTGGCGGTTCCTCAAAAAACTGGGCATGACACTCCCTGAGGATCCGGCTATACCACTCCTGGGCATATATCCAGAGGCTTTACCTGCATGCAATAAGGACACATGCTCCACTATGTTCATAGCAGCCTTATTTATAATAGCCAGAAGCTGGAAAGAACCCAGATGTCCCTCAACAGAGGAATGGATTCAGAAGATGTGGTATATCTACACAATGGAATACTACTCTGCAATTAAAAACAATGAATTCACCAAATTCCTAGGCAAATGGTCAGAACTTGAAAATATCATCCTTAGTGAGGTAACCCAATCACAAAAGAACACACATGGTATGCAGTCACTCACTGATAAGGGGATATTAACCCAGAATCTAGGAATACCCTAGACACAATTCGCATATCAATAGATTTCTAAGAAGATGGAAGGAGAGACCCCTGGTCCTGGAAAGACTCGATGTAGGGGAACACCAGGACAGAGAAACGAGAGGGGGTTGAATGGAGAAAAGAGGGAGGGAAGGGGGCTTATGGGACTTTCGGGGAGGGAGGAAACGGGAAAGGGGAAATGATTTGGAATGTAAATAAAAAAAAACTTAGAAAATAAAAAAAAAAACCTAATTATGGTTCAAAAAAAAAATAAAGTAATCCATAGATGACAAGTACATTCAGGACACAAACACATTGTTAGATTATAAGCAAATTCTATACCTTTTTATATAAGAACTTAGAGCATCCAGATTTTTGTATTTCTGGTAGAGGAATTCTAAAACCTAAGGCCCACAACACTAAGGAACACTGTATAAGTAACTTTTGGAAGTCACACAGTGACAGCATTCTAGAATCCTAGAGACAGGGATGATACTTTGGACAGGTGAGAAACATGATCTCACATCATGGAGAGACATCATGTAGCTTGACAAAAGTCACACAGCTAAGTGTAGAACTGCATTATGAAATTTTGAAAAACAGCTTGCTACATCAACTATGCCCCCTCTACAGACTCTCTTACCCTCAATGTTACTATGTAAGGTCTCTAATAAAAAAATACATTCCTCTAGGTTCAGTTCCAGTCAGATTCTAGTACCAAAACCATAGCCTTTCTCTTCTTTGACCTCAGCTACTTCTACTTCATGCTTCTATCTCCCTGTACTCTCTGAAAAAGTGTGACTGTCACTCACCATGCTGACAAACATCTGTACATCCTCCCTGGAGAGAACTGAAGTGTCTCTCCTTTAACCCAAGGCTTGGCCAGAAAGCTTCTTTAGCCAATGAAACTGGAGAAGAAATGGCATGTACCATTTAGGAATGGTGGCTTTAAGAGCCAGAGGACACCTCTTAAAACCTAAGTGGTGGTTTTAAGAGGACACTTTCTTGTTTTCCTACAATTCACTACAGCAAATTAGTGTCAACCTCCTGACAGCAGTAACACTGGGTCTAGAACAGTGGTTTTCAACCTGTGGGTCATGGCCCCTTTGGGTATCTGAATGATCCTTTCACAGAGGTCACCTAAACCATCAGAAAACACAGATATTTACATTATGATTCATAATTGCAGTCATGAAGTAACAGTTACGGTTGTGGGTCACTATCACATAATGAACTGTATTAAGGGGTCACAGCATTAGGAAGGTTGAGAACCACTGGTCTAGAGGGAAAGAAATGTGAAGGGAAAAGGTAGTGAATTCACAGTGGACATACATCATGGGCAAGAAGCAAGTTTTGACACTGGGTGCCACTGAAACTTAATAACTCGTTATTGCAACACTCCAGCCTTTGTGCTAGTACAGAATCTGGTACCAGAAGTGGGATGTCACCACAACATATAACAAACTAAGGATATGTAGCACTGGCTTCTGGGGATAAGCAAGGAACAGAAAAGAAACTATTATTGAAAGCTATATCACTATTAATTCATATTCTACAAATGTAGGACCACATTTGATAAAGCTGTCATCTGAAGTAAATTGTAACAGAAAAACTTAACTGATAAACTTGGAAAACAGAAAAGTCAGGTAGTAGTGGTTACCATTAGCTATATTTGACAAGGACAATAACAAAAAGATGTATTGTTTGTTGACTTGTGCCTTCTCTTTCCCCATTTGTACTTTATGTTGAGGAATCAATGCCTTACTTCTTTGGAATATTGCCTTACTGGGAAATAATGTCTTCACAGTGTTAATGAAACTAAAATTAGGTCATTAGGGGAAGTTGTAACCCAATATAACAAGTTTCCTATAAAAGAAAAATTTAGCACAGGAAAAGTGGAATGTCAGATCACTGTGAGGCACAGAGTAGCATAACAGAGCATTCCTGTAGTTTTCAGAAAGTTTAGGAAAATTGTGGACAAAACTTTACAGCAAAGGGTTTTTTTTTAAGGACTTTGGCTTCAGTCCCAGGACCTAGCAGATGTTTACAGAGGGAGAAGTGATGTAATGGAAGAGATCCAATGTTTACAAGCCAGTAATCGAGACCCAGAGGAGTAATCCTTCACAAGCCTCTGAAGGAACTAACCCACAGACACTTCAATTTTGGACTTCTATTGTCTAGAACTGGAAAAAATTTCTGTGGATTACGATGGCCAGTGTGCAGTGTTTTGTCATGGACTCTTCCACATACTGATACAAGATGGGAGCAAAGAAGAACTGGCTTCCTTGTAAATGGAAATGAAAGAGAAGAGAGAGCCAGAAATTCCAGAGCTTGTAGGGCTGAAAGAGACAAGTTCTTCTCGTCTTCAACAATAAAAGAGGAAATTGAGATGGACTCTGAACAAACCAATTAAAACTCAGGCTCAAGGAAAGGATTAAATCAATAGGTCAAACAACCTACCTATTGTTAAAACATCTAAACACATTTTACAAGTACCTATGAATCTTTTCAGCTGAAAATACAGAGAAAGGAAAGGAGGCTTCTGGGTCTTCATGAATCCCCCACAGATTCAAAGTAGTCAATGCAAAATGTGAGCATGCCTCTCCACATAGAAAACTGATTAGAATTTTTTTTATGATTAAAAAGGGCCAAATATTACTCATTTTTACTGAAGAAAAAAAAAGAGTCATAGTTATCTTTTATTACAAATAACTGTGACTTAGGAAACAAACTAACACCCAAGCCCTACAGAGAGTGGAGGAAGTCCTGATAAGTAAAGTCCTGGGTAAATATGTGTCATTGAAATGGGTTCAGTCATGACAAAGACCAAAGCTTCAGACCCACGGGAAAATAGGGAAGCTGCTCCCCATACAGGCCAAGCTCAGTGGAAAAACCAAGCTTTCCTCTAGGCCAGAATGCAAGCAAGTGATCCCTGTGTGATCCTGGGTGTTCACAGCCTGAAAGTAACCTACAGTGGCCCCCCCTATGGCCACTAGCAAACCCCTCCCCCTGCCCACCCCACACAGTACATAGTAAATATGCAGAGGTTCCAGAGTACATGGAAAGGAGATGTTGTCCTTCAGAGAGCATATACCCCACCTGGCCCCAACTTTTCTGCACACGTGTCTGTGTGCCTTCATTCCCTCTCCATTCCTAATCAGAGGTTTCCAAGACCCCCAGATGCACAAGTCAAGGCACAGCTCTAAGTAAAAATGGATTGACAGTTTTTCAGCTACAAAAGGGTATAATAGGAATGGGAGAATCCTTCCTTCCCTCGGAAGTGGAAACCGTATACTTCCAGGAAGTAAAAGAACGTGTGTGTGCTCCCAACTAAATCTTAGAGCAGTGGTTCTCAACCTTCCTGATGCTGTGATCCTTTAATATAGTTCCTCATGTTGTGGAGACATTTCCGTTACTACTTCATAACTGTAATTTTGCTACTGTTATGAATCATGATGTAAGTATCTGATACACAGGATATCTGATACTTCCAAAGGGCTCATGACCCATGGGTTCAGAAACATTGTCTTAGATCCTGACTGACCCCAAATATCCTATGTCAAAGGTTTGGACTCCAGTGTGATGCAATTTAGGAAGAAATGGACTTTAGGAGAAATGGATTCATGGATTTATGAAAGGTCTTTAGGTCACTGAGAGAGTATCCTTAAACGGCACAAAATACTTGAGCTCATCTTCTACCCTTCCCCCTTCCCTCTCCATCTCCACTCCTTCTCTTCATCTGGGCCATGAGGTCAGCATTTTTATGCTGACATACTATCCCTCCAACATGGTCTCCTTCACCACAGGCCCAAAACAATAAGTCCAACTGATCATGAACTGGAGCTCCCAACACTGAGCCAAAACTAACCCTTTCTATTTATAAATCTACTTTTCCAGGTACTTCCTAAAGCAATTGAAAGCTGACTAACCCTAAGGTAAGGGGACTTTAAAACAGCTATCCCAATGAATCTCCAAGTACCACCAGAAGTAAGTAACCTCCATCCTTCTCCTTTTCCAAAATATAAAAGATAATATCTCAGGTTAATAGATAAGTATCTGACTACCTGAGATAAGAAGAGTCAAGTACGTCTCACACTAGCCCATTACTGGATCTCAAACTTTACTCCTATCATCATGATTTATGTCTGTCACCATAGACTTTTGGGTAGTGTATTTAGACAGAAACAGAGGAAGAGTTTATTTTGGGTTGAAAAGCAATAGAATAAATTATTTGCAATAAAAACAGAAGATCATAATGAGATATATCATTCACAAATCTTTCCTTCCTTCTCCTGGGAGAAACTACCTCTTTGACTGGCCATAAAACTTCCTTCATGTAAAAAGCAATATGCTTCTAGACAAAGGTTTCAAGGTCCCTGATGCTCTGCCATAATAACAAGCTGTACAAAGGATGTTCCGCCAGCTTATCCCAAAACCTCAGATGCCTCATAATAAACAGAGAAATCAACCCTTGTTATTAGTCACAGTAAAACCCACTCTATACTGAATGGCATAGCTACCAACTTCCTCCTCCTTAGAGGATGCAAGTCATTAATCCTTGCACCTCACACGTGTCCAGATCTTAATTCTTCTTTTGCCATTGAGGCTGAGTTCTAGAGTCACAAGAATCTATACTGGTTAGAGTGACCAATGGAAAAATGCTGGGAACTGAAATCCCATCTGAAGACTTACCATCCATTTTTGCCAGGAGATAACACTCATAGCTTATCTTGATTAAATGTTTGCCAGTTTCACATCATTACACAACAAATAAGGCCATGAGATTGATTTCATGGTTCACCAAGTTCCAGAACATTTGTCTTTCTTGGTTGAGGATGGATGATGAAACCACAGCAGGCTATCAAGTGGAATATCTTAAAATATGCAGAAAATTTAACCCTCGAAGTAGAATTCCAAATGTTGTTCTTTCCAACTGTTTATCAAGAAGGGACCTCCTTTTCCCTAGAAGAGAAGACTTCTTTTTTTTTTTAATTTACATTCCAAATCATTTCCCCTTTCTCGTTTCCTCCCTCCCTGAAAGTCCCATAAGCCCCCTTCCCTCCCTCTTTTCTCCATTCAACCCCTTCTCGTTTCTCTGTCCTGGCTTCTTAACCCTGATTGTTGACTGGCTCACCAGTGTGGCTTTCCCAAGGCTATAAAAATTCACATCAGATGATGTGAAGGATGCTCTTTGGTACAGAGACACAGCATCAAAATATAGGGGCTAGAGAAGTACTAGATATCAGACCCAGGCCCTTTTACATACTAAACAAGGTCTCTACCACTGAGCTATACTCCCCAGTCCTATCACCAGAATTCTTTGAAGTTTCCTAATTTATGTAAATATATAGCCAGGGCTGACAGTCATAGCAGCAGACAAGGAGTCCTGAGAGGGCATGAAATGAGACTTCTTCAAAGGTGTATCCCCAGCAATTAGAACTATAGAGGGTACATATCTACATAATAATGTAAAGAGAAGATTTTTTTTCAAATAAAAGAACATTCCATAAATATTCGTAACACAAAACAGCCCATCCTCTCTGCTGTGTGTCTCTCCTAATGTTCTATACAGGCCTCACTAACTCTTGAATGTCTAATAATTGTATTTAGAATGGTACTTTCTGATTGAGTAACTATTCCCCCGTGATAATTACCCAAATTTAACCTCAAAATAATTAAAGCAGCAGAAAGTTTAAAGTTTGACTCCTTGGTTCCACTGGCCATCTGAAGGGCTCAGTGGCCACACGTGACTTAAGTCACAGGGTTGGAGAGTATACAACCCTTCTATCATCACAGAAAGTTCCAGTGCAATAACTGATTTTATTTTGAAAAGCAGCGAGTGACCTTGGTGATTTAATCCTACCCTCTCTCCTTTTATGACTGGCAATGAAATTTAATGGTAATGAACATAAGGACATAAATGTGGCTCAAAAACAACCACATAATATTGAGGGAAGAGAAGGGGGGAGCTCTGTGAAACCAGAAAGAAACAAACAAATCTCTGTGGGGCTTTGGGCCACAGTAAGTTCATCATCAGCTGTGACCCAGCTACAGAAATGGGAACCAGGGAACTTGAACAAGAAAGAGGGTAGTCAGCCGCGTCCTGCTTAGACCACATTGGAAGTATCATATTCAGTTTGTGGCAGCAAATACCATCAGGGGCATAAACTACCAAACTGTAAGAGACCATGATGGGGAACAAAGCAGAAAACTTCTGACAGGACCAATCTAAGTAACCAGGTAAAGGAGGGAGGGGACTTGGAAAGCTGTCCACAAATACTCCTACCAAAGAACCTGAGACATTTTCACCAAGGTCCCAAGTCATGTCATTGGTTAGTTTTATGTCAATTTGACACAAAATAGGGTCACTTGAGAAGAGAGACGCTGAATTCAGAAGATGCCTCTATAGGTTGACCTATAGACAAATGTGGAGGGATCACTGACTGATGTAGGAGGTTCAACTAACTGTGGATGGGACCACCTCTAGATAGGTGGTCCTGAGGTGTGTTAGAAAGCAGGCTGAGCAAACCAGTATGCAACACTACTCCATGTTCCTCTGCCTCCGAGTTCCTGCCTTGAGTTCCAGCCCTGACTTCCCTCAGTAATTGAGTGCTAACCTGAGAGTTGTAGATAAAATAAACCCTTTCCTCTCCATGCTTTAGGTCATGTTGCCTTATCACTGCAAGAGCAATCTAAGACACAGAAAATTGAAACTTTATGGAACAAACTTTACCTGAACAAATCATCCTTATCTACCAACTGTATAGGATAGGCTTGGTCTGGAAACCATGCATGATATTTGGCAGAAAAAAAAAAATAGGCATAGACTTTGTAATGGCTAATCTTGGTTGGCAATTTGACTGTATCTAGAATCAAGTAAACCCCAAGCTACAGGATACAGCCTATGCAGGATGTTCCGACTGGCTCATCAGAGGTGCCCACACCAAGTCTGGGCCATACATACTAATGACAGCTCCCATTAAAGGACATGGAAGAAGGAAACTTTTGCTTCTTTGCTTCTCTCTCTCTCTCTCTCTCTCTCTCTGGCAAGTCTGTCTATCCTGTTGCTGAGGCATTTCTTCACCAGTGTTAGAGCTTACTTCTTTGGGATTCCAATGTAGACTGAAGACTGGAAGCTTCCAGGGAATTCTGGGAGACTTCAGCCTGAGATTGGTACTGCTGACACATCCACTCTCATGGACTGAACAAATATGAGATCCTTGGACTTTCTTGTCAGGACACAGACATCATTGGACTACTCAGGCCACAGTCTGTAAGACACTCAAATAAATCCCATATGTATATGTATATATGTTTGTGTGAGTGTATATACATATATATATACATATGTACTTGTATATGTATATCTGTACACATATATGTATACACATACATTTGTATATGCACACATACATGTACACATACACATACACATATACCATCAGTTCTATTCCTTTAGAGAACCCTAACTAATACAGACTTATCCATGATTTCCTAGGGGAAAAAACTAAAAGTAAAAACAGAAATCTGTCATTTCAGCACATGGTAAGAATTCTGAAGTGTCAAACAAGAAATGACAGGAAACAAAGCAGAAGCCCCTCCAAGTGAGATGGTCCCAGAGGGCCCTCATGAGAAAGTGGCATTTGTGCCAACCCTGAGTGTGAGGAAGAGACAAGAACAGAAAGTGAAGAGACAAGGCAGGGTGACAGAATGATCTAGGGGTTGTCTCAGAGTACCCAAGGGACAAGAAGAGGGCCAGTGAAACTGGAGTGCTGGGTAGGAGTGGACAAGCACTGCCTTGAATCAGAATTAGACTTCAAGATGCTTCCATTGGAGTCCCATCAAGGGCAGCCTTCACTCTCCCATCTCTGAGGGTGATCAGACCCAAGACCAGATTTAACATGGGTTGTTGGGCAATTACAGACCTCCTTAATGAATGTTCTCTATAGTGAGATATGTTTCTTAGAATTGTAAGAACCATCAGTATCCTTGGCCATTAGGGAAATGCAAAGTAAAACATCTTTGAGATTCCATCTTACCACAGTCAGAATGCCTAATATCAACCAAACAACCAACAAATGTCGAAGAGAATGTGGGGAAAGGGTCTTTTTATTTGATGTTTGTAGGAATACAAACTGGCATAGACGCTATAAAAATCAGAATGGAAGCTCCTCAAAACACCGAAAATAGCACCACTGCACCCAGGTATGTGCACCCTGTATATATGCAGAAAGTCTTGTCACAGAAAGACCTGCACATCCTGCACATTCATTGCTGCTCTATTCACAATAGCTAGGAAATGGAATCAGCCAAGATATCCAACAACAGATGAACAGATAAAGAAAATGTATTACACATACATGCTGGAGTTTATTCACCCATAAAGAAAAACTGAGATTCTAACACTTGCAGGAAAATGGAGGGATCAAGAAATCATTGTATTAAATAAAATATAGCAGATTCAGGAACACAAATACTTTGTTTCTTCTCATGTACACATTCTTGATTTTTACTTTTATGTGAGGGGGTGGTATAGGTCATGACTAGAGAGACTGTAAGAGAAGGGAAAAGAGGTATTAAGCAGAATTATAAAGGTATTACAAATGGAAAGAAGAGGACAATAGAATACAGGTAACATGATGGCAGGAGAGTGGCCAGCAGGGATAGAAACCAACCAGTAGGAAGTGTAGGGTGGTGGGGTGGAAGGGTGGAGTATTGACAACAGCAATGTATCTGAAAGGGCCATCATGAGAGGCTGGAGGGGTGGCAGAGGGGATAAGACCACTTCTAATAGTAGTAGTAGTAGTAGTAGTAGTAGTAGTAGTAGTAGTAGTAGTTGTTGTTGTTAAGATAGAGTCACTCTATTATATTACCCTAGCTGTCCTAAAACTCCTGATATAGGCCAGGCTGGCCTTGAGCGCACAGAGATACCCCTGCCTCTGCCTCCTGAATTCTGGGATTAAAAATGTGTGCCACCAGGCCCAACAAGAGCACTTCTACTCTTTCAGTGGACTCATGTTCATTTTCCATGTGACACGTCACAACCAACTATAACTCTGGTTCCCAGGGACCCAATGCCCTCTTCTGACTTGGAGAATACCTGCAATCACAAAGTGCATATACATACAGTCAGGTGCACACACATACACATGATATAAAGCAAATAAATGAAAGAAAAGAAAGAAAGAAGAAAGGAAGGGAGGAAGGAAGGAAGGAAGGAAGGAAGGAAGGAAGGAAGGAAGGAAGAAAGAAAGAAAGAAAGAAAGAAAGAAAGAAAGAAAGAAAGAAAGAAAGAAAGAAAGAAAAAAAGAAAGAAAGAAAGAAAGAAAGAAAGAAAGAAAGAAAGAAAGAAAGAAAGAAAGAAAGAAAGAAAAGAGAGAGGGGGGCCATAATGAAACCTAATACTCTGCATACTAGTTAATAATACTTAAACTAAATATTTTTTAAAACTAATAAAAAATGAAAAGAAACAGAAGGTACAAGCTATAAATGAGGGGGTATATCCCAAGATGTGCATTGCAAGGCTGTCTGTCAAACATCTGAACCAAGCCAACTTCTCATCAATAAAAAATGGATAAATGCCTTATAGTGTCATGTAGCAGTTCAACAAACCAAATCTGCATGCTGGGAAAAGAACATGAGTTAAATGAGTTTCAGAAGGACCACACTATACTGCCATTTACATAATTTTATAATCCATCCAATATAACAGCTGATATTCACCAGGCGTTCTTATGCAGGAAATCTAGTAAATCATAATGCTATGGGATCTGGCCAGCTTCATCCACAGAACAGCACTATGAAGCAAAAGGTCTTACTCACCCATATGAAAATGAAAAAGCAAAGTTAAAGAAACATTCTAGGATTATACAGCTAGCAAGAATCAGATTAAGGACTGATACCTGGTAACATGGTGCCAAGGGCTAGACATTTGGCCACACTACATATGTCTTCCCTATTATATTCCTAGAACATAGACACATATAAATAAACAAATGTGAAATTGGTAGGTGCACACACATACACAAAGTGAGTTTGTGTATGGAGGTTGTTATGGTTATAAGTGTGAGGAGGGGAGTGGGGTGTCCAGGTATACTGTCGCATGCAGATCTATGTAGAAGCTACAAGCTGGCCTCAGAAAGTCTTTCCTCAATTACCTGCCACCTTCCTTTCTTTTTCTGTTTCTTTTCTGGATTCGGGTATGGGGATGTTGGGGGGCCAGGGGGGTCACATTAGGTCTCTTACTGAACTTGAAGTTCACAGATTAGGCTAGACTAGCCTCTGAGCCCCTAGAATCTCCCTAGTGTCCCCAATGCCTGTCATTTACCTCCTGAGCTACCTCCCCAGCCCCAAAGTGAGTTTTGAATACTCATCAGCACACCCACATAACCTCTAAGAAGGCTGAGAGAGAGCTGAGAGAGTGAAGACTCTGCATACAGACTTGATTACTACACGATCATTGCTTAATTACTACTGTTTGAACACCAAGTTTCTTAACCCCCAGGCTGGCCTCAACTTCACAACATAACTTAGCATGACTTTGAGCTCCTGATACTTACTGCCTCTACTTCCCAAGTGCTGTGATTACAGGCACACACCATAACCCCTGGTATTCAGTTTATTTGATGCCTCTGATCAAACCCAGTCTTCCTGTACATTAGACAAGTGCTCCAGCAACCCTGCTACATACCCTGGCCTGTGGCTAATTTTGATGGGGCTTTTGACAATGTTTTAATTAGTTCTTTGAGAACTGCATACATTGTGATCATACTTTCCCCCAACTCCTCCCAGATCCATTCCTCTTCCCTTTCCATCCAACTACGTGTCTTTTGTTTTAACGAAATAAAGTTCACTTGGTGCTGCTCATATGGATGTGACCTTGACTGGAGCATGGCCAAATACGACCAAGTTTTGACACTTGTTGACACTGAGATACAGCAAGAGCCTGTTGCTTAATATCATGTTATTCCTTTGAAAATAATCCCCTGAGAAACTAAAAACTTTAAAGACTGACATGAGGAGAAATCTATCACTTGATAGACGCAGGAGTCAGTCATGAACAAGCCCCAGGCTTCAGCCTACTTTCAGATACAGAGCCTACTTCTACACAGATATTCCAAGCTATCATACTGTTTGTTCAATGGACTGTAAGCATGAGGATGGAGCCAGCCTAGTTATAACTATATCTTGGCTTTATTTCATGTATTGGCTTCATCCAGGAAAATTCACATTTAAATAAAATATTTGCATATAAAATAATATTTTCCTACTGATTTACATTGTAATTCTAGGAATGTGTTCCCACAGAAAAGAATCCAGTCCCAATATGTTCAAAATAAGTCAGATCATTTGGAGTTGATGAGACAGTTAAGAGCTCTGGTTACTATTGAAGAGGAGACCTGGGTTCTAATCCCAGAACCCACATAGTAGCTCACACAATGTATAACTAATTCTAAGGAAGTCAATGCCCTCCTCCGGTCTCTGGAGACAAGGGGCATATATACAAATAGACAAGCACTCATACATATAAAAGGGTTTTGTTTTAAGAAGGAAAAGAGAATCAGAGCATTTATGCAACTGGAAGGATGACTCTACGGTTAAGAATGGCTGCTATTGGAGAGGACCTGAGTCCAATTCCCAGCACCCACATCTGGCTGTTAACAGCCATGTCTAAATCCTGTTCTGGGAGGGTCTGAACACCTAGTTCTACAAACCCTGTACTCATGCATACATGCCCAGATTCTGACATATGTGCATACACATATTAAAAAATAAAAAAAGAATAATTTTTAAAACCTTTTTAACTTATATGGAATTAAGATTAAAAAGAAGAATCCATCAAAGGATTTACAGCATCCATCAAAGAACACTGTAGCCACAGTAGATCTAATTCACACACTCTCCCCTTGGTCAAGGGACCATAGAAAATACATTTTAACCTATGAAAACTCGTATTCCTGGTTATTTCCAACTTTCTTGTATACACTCTTTAATCAGCCAAACCAGTTGCCAAATCTTCACCTCCAGACACTGTCAAGTAGAAAAAAAACATGAAATTCTATTAAGTAGAATTCACCAACTGACAAGACCACCATCTGTCCTGGTTGATTTAAAATACCTGTCAAATGGTATCTTGGCAGAAGTTCTTTGGAATCACTTCAGAACACTAACTCCATCATGTTAAAATTGTATATTCATTTCCAGTCTCATGAAATATCAGGAAACAGCTATGAATGGAGTGGGGCTAAGACAAAGCCTACAAGCGTCAGTGCCTGAGTTAAACTCTTTATCTACCACAACAGTTAACATATGATCAAGGGAACTTACCTCTTCTCTCATCTGTACCATGAATATGAAAATAGAACGTGCATACAAGGGCAGTGTATAAGCTTGTGGTAGTTTGAAAGATAATGGCCCCACCTTAGAAAAGCTTATATATTTGAATGCCTGGAGGGAGAAGTGTACACTCCGTCATCTTGATCTGGCAACAGGGCAGTTGTGACCTCCAGGTACAGGGATAACTGAGCATAACATCGCATGGGACACAGCCAGCTGGTGTGCTCCCTGCACCCAAGAGCTGGGCTGCATTTTGGTCATCTACGTGCCAGCTCTGCTGTGGAACATCTGCCCTGCAGAGTGACCCGCGCCAGGAGCACAGCAACCTTTGCTCCGGAGAAACACTACACTGAGTCTCCAGGTACAAAGGGATTTCCCAAGTATAACATCACATGGGGCAAGGCACAACAGGGCTCCAAAGACCCTCGGAAGCAGGGCAGTCCCTCAGCAATCGGTGCCAGGGGAAACCCGGTCATCCAGGGGGACAGAAATAGCCTTGCAGGCTCACAGGAGGTTCAAGCACCAGCCAGTGACAGCAGAACCAACTAACACCAGAGATAACCAGATGGCAAAAGGCAAATGTAGGAACGTTACTAACAGAAATCAAGGCAATATGGCACCATCCGAACCCAACTCTTCAACAGCAGCAAGTCCTTGATACCCCATCACACCCAAAAGGCAAGATATGGATTTAAAATCACTTCTCATGATGCTATTAGAGGATTTCAAGAAGGATATAAATAAATCTCTTAAAGAAATACAGGAGAACATGAATCAACGGATAGAAACCCTTACAAAGGAAACACATAAATCACTTAAAGAAATGCAGGAGAATATGGGTCAACAGATGGAAGCCCATAAGGAGGAAACACAAAAATCGCTTAAAGAAATACATGATAACTTGGGTCAACAGGCAGAAATTCTGAAAGAGGAAACAACAAAAATATCTTAAAGAAATACAGGAAAACACAAACAAACAAGTGAAGAATCTGAGCAAATCCATCCAGGATCTAAAAAAGGATGTAGAAACAACTAAGAAAACGCAAAGGGAGACAACTTTGGAGATAAAAAACCTTGGGAAGAAATCAGGGGTCATAGATGCAAACATCAACAATAGAATACAAGAGATATAAGAAAGAATCTCCAGTGCTGAAGATACCATAAAAGCATTGACTCAACAGTCAAAGAAAATGCAAAATGCAAAAAACGTGTAACCCAAAACATCCAGGAAATCCAGGGCATAATGAGAAGACCAAACCTAAGGATTATAGGTATAGAAGAGAGTGAAGATTTTGAACTTAAAGGGCCAGTAAATATCTTCAACAAAATTATGGAGGAAAACTTACCTAACCTAAAGAGAGAGATGCCAATGAACACACAAGAAGCCTACAGAACTCCAAACAGACTGGACCAGAACAGAAATACCTCCTGTCACATAATGATCAAAACACCAAATGTACTAAGCAAAGAAAGAATATTAAAAGCAGTAAGAGAAAAAGATCAAGTAACATATAAAGGAAGACATATCCAAATTTTATCAGACTTCTCCCCAGAGACTTTGAAAGCTAGAAGATCCTGGGCACATCTCATACAGACTCTAAGAGAACACAAATGCCAGCCCAGACTACTATACCCGGTGAAACTCTCAATCACCATAGATGGAGAGACCAAGATATTCCATGATAAAGCCAAATTTACACAATATCTTTCCACAAACCCAGCCCTGCAAAGGATAATAGGTGGAAATTGCCAGTACAAGGAGAGAAACTGCACCCTGGAAAAAACAAGATAGTAACCTTCTTTCATCAAACCCAAAAGTAGATAACCACTCAAACATAAAGATAGCATCAAGAATAGCAGGTGGCAATAATCACTATTCCTTAATCTCTCTTAATATCAATTGTCTAAACTCCCCAATAAAAAGACATAGAATAAACAGACTGGATACGTAAACAGGACCCAGCATTTTGCTGTGTGCAGGAAACGCACCTCAGTGCCAAAGACAAACACTACCTCAGAGTAAAAGACTGGAAAACAATCTTACAAGCAAATGGTCCCAGGAAACGAGCTGGAGTAGCCATCTTAATATCAGATAAAATTGACTTTCAACCTAAAGTCATCAAAAAAGACACAGAAGGACACTACATACTGATCAAAGGAAAAATCCACCAAGAAGAACGCTCAATTCTGAATATCTATGCTCCAAATGCAAGGGCACCCTCATTCGTAAAATAAACTTTAATAAAGCTCAAAGCACACATCGCACCTCACACAATAATAGTGGGTGACTTCAACACCCCACTCTCTGAAATGGATTGTTCAGGAAAGCAGAAACTAAACAGGGACACAGTGAATCTAATTGAGGCCTTGGACCAAATGGAACAAACAGATATATATAGAACATTTCATCCTAAAGCAAAAGAATACACCTTCTTCTCAGCACCTCATGGTACCTTCTCCAAAATCGACCATATAATTGGTCACAAAACAGACCTCAACAGATATAAGAAGATCGAATTAATCCCATGCCTCCTATCAGATCACTACCGAATAAGGGTGGTCTTCAATGGCAACAAAAACAACAGAAAGTCCACATACACATGGAGGCTGAACAATGCTCTACTCAATGATAACATGGTCAAGGAGGAAATAAAGAAAGAAATCAAAGATTTTTTAAAATTTAATGAAAATGAAGGCACAACATACCCTAATTTATGGGACACAATGAAAGCGGTGCTAAGAGGAAAATTCATAACCCTGAGTGCCTCCAAAAAGAAACAGGAGACAGCATACACTAGCAGCTTAATGGCACACCTGAAAGCCCTGGAACAGAAAGAAGCAACTACACCCATGAGGAGTAGAAGGCAGGAAATCATCAAACTCAGGGCTGAAATCAATCAAGTAGAAACAAATAAAACCATACAAAGAATCAACAAAATGAGGAGTTGGTTCTTTGAGAAAATCAACAAGACAGATAAGCCCTTAGCCAGACTAGCCAGAGGGCACAGAGACAGTATCCAAATTACCAAAATCAGAAACGAAAAGGGAAAGATAACAACAGAAAATGAGGAAATTCAAAAATCATCAGATCCTACTACAAAAGCCTGTATTCAACACAACTAGAAAATCTGGAAGAAATGGACAGTTTCCTAGACAGATACCAAATACCAAAATTAAATCAGGATCAAATAGACCATCTAAACCATCCTATAACCCCTGAAGAAATAGAAGTGGTCATTTGAAGTCTTCCAACCAAAAAAAGCACAGGTCCAGATGGTTTTAGTGCAGAATTCTATCAGACCTTCAAAAAAGACCTAACACCAATACTCTTCAAACTATTCTACAAAATAGAAACAGAAGGAACACTACCCAACTTGTCCTATGAAGCCACAATTATGCTGATACCAAAATCACACACAGATCTGACAAAGAAAGAGGATCTCAGACCAATTTCTCTTATGAATATCAATGCAAAAATACTCAATAAAATTCTTGCCAACTGAATCCAAGAACACATCAAAACGATCATTCACCACGATCAAGTAGGCTTCATCCCAGGGATGCAGGGATGGTTCAATATAAGGAAGTCCATCAATATAATCCACTACATAAACAATCTCAAAGAAAAAAACCACATAGTCATTTCATTAGATGCTGAGAAAGCATTTGACAAAATTCAGCATCCTTTCATGCTAAAAATCTTGGAAAGATCAGGAATTCAAGGCCCATATCTAAACATAGTCAAAGCAATATACAGCAAACCCGTAGCCAACATCAATCTAAATGGAGAGAAACTTGAAGCAATCCCACTAAAATCAGGGACTAGACAAGGCTGCCCTCTCTCTCCATATCTTTTCAATATAGTACTTGAAGTTCTAGCTAGAGCAATTAGACAACAAAAGGAGGTCAAAGGGATACAAATTGGAAAGGAAGAAGTCAAACTATCACTATTTGCAGACGATATGATAGTATACTTAAGTGACCCAGAGAACTCCTACAGCTGATAAGCAACTTCAGCAAAGTGGCTGGATATAAAATCAACTCAAGCAAATCAGTAGCCTTCCTATACTCAAAGGATAAGCAGGCTGAGAAAGAAATAAGGGAAATGATACCCTTCACGATAGCCACAAACAAAATAAAGTATCTTGGTGTGACTCTAACCAAACAAGTAAAAGATCTGTATGACAAGAACTTCAAGTCTCTGAAGAAAGAAATTGAAGAAGACTTCAGAAGATGGAAAAATTTTCCATGCTCATGGATTGGCAGGATTAATATAGTAAAAATGACCATCTTGCCAAAAGCAATATACACATTCAATGCAATCCCCATCAAAATCCCAACTCAATTCTTCATAGAGTTAGAAAGAGCAATTCAAAAATTCATCTGGAATAACAAAAAAACCAAGAAAACTAAAACTATTCTCAACAGTAAAAGAACTTCTGGGGGAATCAGTATCCCAGACCTCAAGCTGTACTACAGAGCAATAGTGTTAAAAACCGCATGGTATTGGTACAGTGACAAGCATGTAGATCAATGGAACAGAATTGAAGACTCAGAAATGAATCCACACTCCTATGGTCACTTGATCTTTGACAAAGGAGCTAAAACCGTCCAGTGGAAAAAAGATAGCCTTTTCAACAAATGGTGCTGGTTCAACTGGAGGTCAACATGCAGAAGAATGCAAATCGATCCATGCTTATCTCCTTGTACTAAGCTCAGTTCCAAGTGGATCAAGGACCTCCACATAAAACCAGACACACTGAAACTTATAGAAAAGAAACTAGGGAAGAGCCTTGAACATATGGGCACAGAGGAAAATTTCCTGAACAAAACACCAATAGCTTATGCTCTAAGATCAATAATTGACAAATGGGACCTCATAAAATTACAAAGTTTCTGTAAGGCAAAGGACACTGTCAAAAGGACAAAGTGGCAGCCAACAAATTGGGAAAAGATCTTTACAAACCCTACATCTGACAGAGGGCTAATATCCAAGATATACAAAGAACTCAAGAATTTAGACTCCAGAGAGCCAAATAACCCTATTAAAAAATGGGGTACAGAGCTAAACAAAGAGTTCTCACCTGAAGAATATCTAATGGCTGAGAAGCACCTAAAGAAATGTTCAACATCCTTAGTCATTAGGGAAATGCAAATCAAAACAACTTTGTGATTCCACCTCACACCAGTCAGAATGGTTAAGATCAAAAACACAGGAGACAGCAGGTGTTGGTGAGGATGTGGAGAAAGAGGAACACTCCTCCACTGCTGGTGGGATTGCAAACTGGTACAACCACTCTGGAAAGCAGTCTAGCAGTTCCTCAGAAAACTGGGCATGACACTCCCGGAGGGTCCTGCTATACCAATCCTCGGCATATACCCAGAGTCTTCCCCTGCATGCAATAAGGACACATGCTCCACTATGTTCCTAGCAGCCTTATTTATAAAAGCCAGAAGCTGGAAAGAACCCAGATGTCCCTCAACGGAGGAATGGATACAGAAGATGTGGTATATTTACACAATGGAATACTACTCTGCAATTAAAAACAATGAACTCACGAAATTCCTAGGCAAATGGTCAGAACTTGAAAATATCATCCTTAGTGAGGTAACCCAATCACAAAAGAACACACATGGTATGCAGTCATTGATAAGGGGATATTAACCCAGAATCTCGGAATACCCTAGACACAATTCGCATATCAATAGATTTCCAATAAGATGGAAGGAGAGACCCCTGGTCCTGGAAAGACTGGATGTAGGGGAATGCCAGGACAGAGAAGCGAGATGGGGTTGAATGGGGAAAAGGGGGAGGGAAGAAGGCTTATGGGACTTTCGGGGAGGGAGGAACCGGGAAAGGGGGAATCACTGGGAATGTAAATAAAAAAATATATAGAAAATTAAAAAAAAAAAAGATGTGTGGCCTTGTTAGAAGGACGGTGACACTGGAGCTTGGCCGTGATGTTTCAAAAGCCCAACCCAAGCCCTGGCTCTTCTCTTCCTCACTTCCTCTCTCCCTCCTTCTCTCTCCCCCTTCTCTCTCCCCTTCTGTCCCTTTCTCTCTCTCTCTCTCTCTCTCTCTCTCTCTCTCTCTCTCTCTCTCTCTCTCTCTCTCTCTCTCTCCTTCTGTCCCTTCCTCTCTCTCTCCACCCCTCCTTCCCTCTCCCCTGCTTCACTGTAGATTAGAATAGAAAACTCTCAGCTATTGCTCCAGTGACACGCCTGTCTGCTTCCCACTACGATAATTATGGACTAACCCTCTAAAACTATAAGCAAGCCCCCAATTAAATGTTTTCTTTATAATCATTGCTTTTGTCGTGGTGCCTCTTTACAGAAATATAACAGTAAAAAAGGAATCTAACTTTTAAGGTTGTAAATGGGAATATAGGCTAGATAAAATAATTGAGATTATTTCTTTAAAAGAGAATATCCAGTCTAGTGTCAGGTGCGCTAGTGCACAGCTTTAATCCTGGCATTTGGGAAGCAGCAGAAGGCAGATCTCTGTGAATTTCAGGCCAGCCTGGTGTACATAGTAAGTTCCAGGCCAACCAGGACTACCCAGGAAGCAGCCAAAGAAGATACCTGATATCACTTCTGATCTCATACACACACATGTTTCCACACACACATTGCACACTGTGGCACATATACCCAGTCAGGTATACACTGTCAAGAAAATGAAAAAGTAAATTAGAAAAAAAGTTTCTTTTGTCTCAAAAGAAATAAAAACCCAGCCCAGATGACATACATCCATTTTTACAAGGATTAAATAGATTGAATTCATTAAATTGAAACTGGAGAGATGACTCAGCAGTTAAAAGAACTTGCTGCTCTTGCAGAAGGCATGCTCAGTTCAGTTCCCAACATGTACATGATTGCTTACAATTGACCAAAACAGGCTCTGATACCACCTCAGACACTGTATGTACATATGCCCATACATACACACACAAAAAAAATTTAATCAGCATATATATTCCTTGAGAAAAAACAAAGTATAAATATTTTCCTAAATTTAAATATATCAAATTTTAAGTTACGTACGAGAAATATACTTTACAGTTGTTTATTTGCATTTTTCTCTGATTTACATTTTCATTTTCTTGACAATGTACACATGACTAAGTATACGTACCACAGTGTGGAATGTGTGCATGGAAGCATGTATATGTATGAGATCAGAAGTGATACCAGGTATCTTCTTTGATTGCTCTCCATTTTGTTTACTGCGACCAGGTCTCCCACTCAACCTAGAGCTTACAATGTGGCTCATCTAGCTAACCAGCTTACCAGGAATTACCTGTCTCTGCCTCCTGATGGCTTACAGGCTGACTACCATGCTCACCCAGCTTTTAATGGTTCTCAGGAGAGGAATCCTAGTCCTCATGCTTCTCAGGACTTGCTTTATCTACTAAGCATCTCCCCAGTTCCTTTACTCTGATTCTTCACTATAATACCACTCGTGGTTTTGAAAAGTGCTTGGCATACAGTAGATATTCACTGTGTGGATTGTGGAAAATTGTGTATTTTCTGGGAACTACTCCTAGTGGTAACACCAATTAACATTAAATTTTAGTTTTCTCTTCTAAATAAGTTGTTTATCTAAATCAGTCTTTACCATTACCCAACACCCCAAGAGGATGCAAATTCTGGTGGTCTTAACTGATTGTCCTAGGTCAGTTTGTTCATGGGTATTTAGCTCCTCCAGCTAAAGGCTCCTAAGAGGTTCTTAATCATTTTTCACTTGTGTTTCTGATGGGGAAAGAAGCATGATTGAAAGAATCAATTTTAATGTGGATGTTGGGACTGCAGATCTAGGGAACAAATACAGAGTTTATTTGCTCCATTACGTACATCTACTCACATTGCTATTTAACTATTTTCTAGACCAATTTGGTGCAGGTGTTAAATTGGCCCAGGGAGGGAGTTGAAAACCCACTTGAAGCTTGCTTGACTTTTACTTGGCAAGAGCAAAAACACCTATATTTGGGAGACACTCGGTATGTGAATTGAACCACTCCACTAATTGATTAAATTCAAAGTTGTACTAAATCACTCCATTCAAAGTGGAAGTTGACTTATAAATGTTCCCAGAGGTAATTAGTGACTAGGCATATCCAATCAACAGAAAAAACAATTCAGACTTGGGCAACGGTGGATGTCGGGGAATCTGGAAGATCGACATTAAACAAACCCTTTGGGTAACTTCATTTTCCTCAGATTTTTCTAAGCATTAAGAGCTACAGTGCAGTCTTCACATCACTTTGTGAAAATGATTACTACACAAGGGCATTCTGCAAACAGGAGTCGACTATTTGACTCTCATTAGATACTACCCCTCTCTTCCTCTTCCTCAGGTCACCCAGGAAGTAGAAATTATTTCTTGAATATTCTCTAGACTTTATCCACACAGAACTGCAAGGTAGTTTTCTCCCCTTCCTTAGAGCATCAGAGGCCATGTGGCGTTTGCCCTTCGATCATGTGACCTCTGCTCCTTTATCTTCCACCAGAACCAAGCTCAAAGCCTAGCATGCAAAATGGAGCCAAATACCTACACTCTTTCCTGGTAGGAACCTACATTAGTCTATGTTCTATCTTATTTTACGCAGCAAGTTACATGGGAAATCTCATCTCTTCTTTCCTTAAAGCCCCTCCTCAAACATCTTCTAAAAAGTAATACTTTATGTAGCAGAGAAAGCAATATCATAAAGAACTTGTATTTGTGCATATTCCAATTTACTTCTGTCTGTGGGCATACCTAAATGTGCCAATCTCATCTAATTCAATTTTATTTCAACACCAGGAGACACAGACTTGGAACTGCTTAGCCATGAGACATTGCCTGGAAAACTGCACTTCCTAACTCTCAGATGTCCTGAGTCAAAGCCAAGCAGGGGTACTACAAAGTGACTTTTGAAAGTCCAATGCTGGTATTCAGAGCTTCCTTCAGCCTTGACACATGCTACTTCTACCCATAACCCCCCATGCCTCTCCCAGTGCATCCGTGCATCTAATAAAATGGATCATTTTTTTCAAATAAAAGATAAATAAAACTCTTGCTAATCAAATTCATTGCACAAAGACCATGGTGACAAGAGGAACTCAGAAAGCAAATCTTACCAAGCTCCAAAGTCAGCACTAGAGGAGCCAGCAGCTCAAGAGCTTTCTATTGAACTTCATCAACATTGTGAACAGGACAACAATGACACAAATGCCTTCTTGCCCCAAGTGCAGAGGCACACATAGCTGTGCATGGGATGGTGAGAGATAAGGTAGAAACAAAAGAATGTCAAACTTCTGTTTTACACTTGGACCTTTTGGAGGAATTGCCCCATGGAGTTTAATTCCACACTGCCTAAATGGTCCTTCCCCTTTCCAGTCACAGAAACTGAGGTATGATGACATTGAAAGACACACCTACTGGCACACTTAAGAACAGTCTCAACAATATATCCCTAACTGAGGAGATACTGGTGGCTGATGGATTCCGGGGGAGGGGGGAGTCAGTTTTCTTTAGTGGGGATGACCCAGAGTAGGTGGGCCTCTAATAGAGGACTCTACTCTCATGAATAAATGAGCAGCACAGACTGGACACTGTGGGTTATAAAAACAGTTTTGAAAAGGACATGAAGATGGGAGGCAGGTAGGAGAAAGTAGTGAATCTGGAATAAATTAGGATAAGAGGTGAGGGAATAATTATGGTGAAAATATATTGTATATATGTATGAAATCCCTTTTATATAATTTTTCCTTTTATATAATTTAATAAAATACAGTTTACCAAAAAATATCACATTGAAGTACTTTTTATAATAGCAGAACCAACCTGATATAGTTAAAGCAAGCATTAAGTTTAAACACAAAGGGCTCACCTTCCCATCCCAATAACCCCAATTTTGAGTACCCCAGTAAATCTAACAGCTACTGGCTGTTAGGATAGTCCACAGCTCCATCTTCCTTTTGGTCTGTGCCCTCAGCAGTGGTGGTCAAGGAGCAGTGCACTGTGCCCCACCCCACAGCTCTGCCTGCTTCCCAGGAGGTCTGCTCAAACCCAAGACATACAGCTCCACCTGCCTTCTGGAAGGTTCAATTCAATGAACAACACTGTCTTAGTCAGGGTTTCTATTCCTGCACAAACATCATGACCAAGAATCAAGTTGGGAAGGAAAGGGTTTATTCAACTTACACTTCAACACTGTTGTTCATCACCAAAGCAAATCAGGACTAGAACTCAAGTAGGTCAGGAAGCAGGAGCTGATGCAGAAGCCATGGAGGGATGTTTCTTACTGGCTTGCTTCCCCTGGCTTGCTCAGCCTGCTCTCTTATAGAACCCAAGAATACCAGCCCAGGGATGGCACCACCCACAATGGGCCCTCTCCCCCCCCCCCGCCCCACTGGTTCACTAATTGAGGAAATGTCCCACAGCTGGATCTCATGAAGGCACTTCTCCAACTGAAGCTCCTTTCTCTGTGATAACTCCAGCCTATGTCAAGTTGACACACAAAACCAGCCAGTACAAACACTCAGGCAAACCAACACCAGAGATAACTAAATGGTGAAAGGCAAGAGCAATAACATAATCAGCAGAAGCCAATGCAATATGATACCATCAGAACCCAGCTCTCCTACTACAGCAAGCTCTGAATATTCTAACACACCTAAAGAGCAAAACTTAAAAAACTATCTCATGAAGATGGTAGAGGCCTTTAAATATATGTAAGGATATAAATAATTCCCTTAAAGAAATACAGGAAACACAATCAAACAGGTAGAAGCCCTTAAAGAGGAAAATAATAAATCCCTTAAAGAAGTACAGGAACAAATCAATCAAATGAATAAAATGAGCCAAAATCTAAAAATGGAAATAGAAACAATAAAGAAAACACAAATGGAGGCAAATCTGGAGATGGGAGATATAGGAAAGAAACAGTAACTACAGATGCAAGCATCACCACCAGAATAAAAGGTATGGAAGAGAAAATCTGAGGCATAGACCATAGAAGGAATGGATACAATCAAATAAAATCCCAAATGTAAAACGTTCCTAACTCAAAACATCCAGGAAATTAGGGACACCATGAAAAGACCAAACTTAAAAATAATAGGAATAGAAGAGGGTAAAGATTTCTAGTTCAAAGGGCCAGAAAATATTTTCAACAAAGTCACAAAAGAAAACTTCCCTAGCCTAAAAAAAGAGATGACTATAAACATACATGAAACTTAGAGAACACCAAATAGATTGAACCAGAAAAGAAAATCATCCTGCCACAAATAATCAGCCACAAACACAAAATGTACAGAATGAAGAAAGAATAATGAAAGCTGCAAGGGAAAAGGGCCAAGTAACATAAAAAGGCAGACCTATAAGAATTACACCTGACTTCTGCTAAAATCCAGAAGTTCCTGGACCTTCTTACAGACCCAAAGAGACCACAGATGCCAGCACAGATTATTATACCCAGCAAAACTCTCAATCAATATAGATAGATCAATATAGATAGAACCACCAAGATGTTCTATCACAAAACAAATTTAAACAATATGTTTCAACAAATACAGCCCCACAGAGGCTAATAGGAGAAAAACTCATAAACAAAGAGGGTAACAACACCCAAGAAAACACAATAAATTAATCAACTCACAGTAAAATCAGAGAATCAATCACACACACTCAGTAACACATCCAAAATCAAAATTAAAGTAACTAACAATCATTGGTTATTAATACCCCTTAACCTCAATGGGCTCAATTCACCAATAAAAATACAGAGGCTATCAGATTGATACATAAACAATTCTACTGCATACAAGAAACAAACCTCAGCAACAAAGATAGACACAACCTCAGAGTAAAGGACTGGAAAAAGGTTTTCCAAGCAAACAGACCCAATAAACAAGCTGAAGTAGCCATTCTAATACATAATAAAATAAACTTTCAACCAAAAGTTATCAAAAGAGATGGGGAAGGACACTTCATACTTATCAAAGGAAAATTCTACCAAGATGATGCCTCAATTCTCAACTTCTATGTCCCAAATGTAAGGGCAACCACATTCATAAAAGAAACTTTACTAAGGTTCAAATCACACATTGAACACCACACAATAATAGTGGGAGACTTCAACACTCCACACTCACCAATGGACAGGTCATTGAAACAGAAAGTAAACACAGAAACACTGAAACTAATAGATGTTATGAACCACATGGATTTAACAGATATCTACAGAACCTTTCATTCAAAAACAAAAGAATATAACTTCTTCTCAGTACCTCACAGAACCTTCTCCAAAACTGACCATATAATTGCAAAGACAAAGCAAGACTCAACAGATACAAGAAGATTGAACCCTCAACGGAGGAATGGATTCAGAAGATGTGGTATATTTACACAATGGAATACTTCTCTGCAATTAAAAACAATGAATTCATGAAATTCCTAGGCAAATGGTCAGAACTGGAAAATATCATCCTTAGTGAGGTAACCCAATCACAAAAGAACACACATGGTATGCAGTCACTGATAAGTGGATATTAACCCAGAAGTTCAGAATACCCAAGACACAATTCACATATCAATAGATTTCCAAGAAGATGGAAGGAGCGACCCCTGGTCCTGGAAAGACTGGATGTAGGGGAATGCCAGGACAGAGAAGTGAGAGGGGGTTGAATGGGGAACAGAGGGAGGGAAGGGGGCTTATGGGACTTTTGGGGACGGAGGAAATGGGAAAGGGGAAATGATGTGGAATGTAAATAAAAAAAAAACTTAGAAAATAAAAAAAAGAAAGAAAAGAATAAAAAAAAAAAAGAAAAAAAAGAAATGATTGCTAGCCACTATTACCCCTTTAGAGATACTGTGTCATGCTGGTTTTAAGCTTAATTTAAAAATTCATTCTTTGAACCAGGACAGAGAAACAAGAGGGGGTTGAATGGGGAAAAGAGGGAGGGAAGGGGGCTTAAGGGAGTTTCGGGGAGGGAGGAACGGGGAAAGGGGAAATGATTTGGAATGTAAATAAAAAAACTTAGAAAATAAAAAAGAAAGAAAAAAAGAAAAAAAAAGAAAATCAAAGCACGGGTTGATTAAAACACCAAACCAAATTAAATTTGATCTAATGGTGTTTACTTGTTTTAACCTCTGGAAAAGTTTGGGCATACACTGCAAATATTTTTAACCTAATTTTAAAATAAATTATGCTTACTTTCCAAAAAAAAAAAGAAAGTCTAAAAAAAAAAAGAAGATTGAAATAACCCTTTACATCCTATCAGATCACCACTGATTAAGGCTGAACTTCAACAACAGACACAACAGAAAGCCTATATACTAATGAAAATGAACACTCTCTACTCAATAATAATTTTATCAGGAAAGAAATAAAGAAAGAAGTTAAAGACTTTCTAGAATTCAATGAAAATGAAGGCACAGCATACCCAAACTTATGGGACACAATAAAAGCAGTGTTAAGAGGAAAATTCATAGCACTAAGTGCCTTCATAAAGAAATTGGAGCAATCTCATACTAACAACTTAAACAGCTCACCTGAGAGCTCTAGAACAAAGAGAAGCAAACACACAAAAGAGGAATAGAGGGCAGGAAATAGCTAAACTCAGGGCTGAAATCAACCAATTAGAAACAAAGAGAACAATAGGAAGAATCAACAAACCGTTTGTTGATTCTTTGAGAATCTTTGCTGGTTCTTTGAGAAAATAAACAAAATAGAGAAGCCCTTGGCTAAACTCAAGAAAAGGAACAGAATAGTATCCAAATCTGAAACAAAAAGTGATACATAACAACAGAAACTGAGGACATCCAAAAAAGAACCGGTAAGTCTTACTTCAAAAGGCTGTGCTCCACAAAACTGGAAAATATGGAAGAAATGGATGATTTTCTGGACAGATAGCACATAGTTTGCAATCTAAATGGTCCCATAACCTCTAAGGAAATAGATGCAGTCATTGAAGGTCTCCCAGGGCCAGATGGCTTTAGTGTCGAATTCTACCAGACATTCAAAGAGCTAACACCAAAACTCCTCCAACTATTCCACAAAATAGCAATAGAAGAAGCATTACTATTGCATTCTATGAGCCCACAGCTACCCTGATACCTACACCACACAAAGACTCATCAAAGAAAAAGAACTTCAGACTAATTTTACTTATGAATATTGGTGCAAAAATACTCAGTAAAATTCTTGCAAACCAAATCCAAGAACGTATCAAAAACATCATTTACCACAATCAAGTAGACTTTATCACAGGAATGCAGGAATAGTTCAATATATGAAAATCCGTCAAAATAATCTACTATATAAACAAACTGAAAGACAAAAATCACATGATCATTTCATTACATGCTGAAAAAGCCTTTGACAAAATCCAACACCCCTTCCTGTTAAAAGTCTTGGAGCAATCAGGGATTCAAGGCACATACCTAAACATAACAAAAACAATATACAGCAAGCCAGTAGCCAACATCAAATTAAATGGAGACAAACTCAAAGTGATTTCATTAAAATCAGGGACAAGACAAGGCTGCCCACTTTCCCCCTATATATTCAATATTGTTCTTGAAGATCTAACTAGAGCAATAAGACAACAAAAGGAGATCAAGAGAATACAAATTGGATAGGAAGAAATCAAGGTACCACTATTTGAGGAGGATATGATAGTGATAACATAAGTGATCTCCAAAATTGTACCAGAGACCTCCTACAGCTGATAAATACTGTCAGTAAAGTGGCCAGATATAAAATGAACTCAAAGAAGTCAGTAGCCTTCCTTTATACAAATGATAAATGGGCAGAGAAAGAAATTCGGGAAACAACACCTTCCACGATAGCTACAAACAATATAAAATATCTAGGTGTAACTCTAATCAAGCAAGTAAAAGATCTGAACAACAAGAGCTTCAATTCCCTGAAGAAAGAAATTGAAGAAGATACCAGAAGATCTCCCATGGAAAGATCTCCCATGTACATGTGATGGGATTAAGATAGTGAAAATAGCCATCTTACCAAAGGCAATCTACAGATTTAATGCAATTCCCATTAAAATTCTAACACAAATTTTTTACATACATTGAAAGAAGAATTCTCAACTTTATATGGAGAAACAAAAACCCAGGATAGCCAAAACAATCCTGAACAATAAAAGAACTTCTGGAAGAATCACCATTCCAGACCTCAAGTTGTTCTATAGAGTAAATGTGATTTAAAAAAAAAAAAAATAACTGCATGGTATTAGTACAGAAATAGGCAGGTCCATCAATGGAATAGAATTGAAGACCCAGAAATAAATCAACACATCTATGGACACTTGATTTTCAACAAAGAAGTCAAAATTATAAAATGGAAAGAAGAAAGCATCTTCAACAAATGGTGCTGGTCTGACTGAGTGTCTACAGGTAGAAGAATGCAAATAGTTCTATATTTATCACCTTGCACAAAACTCAAGTCCAAGTGGATCAAGAACCTCAACATAAAACTGGATACATGAAACCTAATAGAAGAGAAAATGGGAAAGAGCCTTGAACTCATTGGACAGGAGACAATTTTCTGAACAGAGCACCTAAGATCAATGGCTCAGGTCCTAAGATCAACAACTGATAAATGAGACCTTGTGAAACTGAAAAGCTTTTGTAAGGCAAAGAAAACTGTCAACTGGATAAAACAGCAGCCTACAGACTGGGAAAATATTTTCACTAGCCCTACATCCAACAGAGGCTAATATCTAAAATACATAAAGAACTTAAGAAGTTAAACTCCAACAAACCAAATAATCCAAATAAAAAAATAGGGCACAGAGCTAAACAGAAAATTCTCAACAGAGGAATCTCAAATAGCAGAGAAGCACTTAAAGAAATATTCACTATCCTTAGCCATCAAGGAAATGCTAATCAAAACAACATTAAGATTCCAACTTAAACTAGTCAGATTGGCTAAGGTCAAAAACTCAAGGGACAGCACATGCTGGAGAGGATGTGGAGGAAAGAGGAACACTCCTCCATTGCTGGTAGGATTGCAGACTAGTACAATCCCTCTTGAAATCAATCTAGCAATTCCTCAGAAAACTGGTTATATAGTTCTACCTGAAGATACCTAAAGCTAGACCACTTCTGGTCATATATCCAAAAGATGCTTCACCTTACCCCAAGAACATCATGAATTTTGCAGGCAAATGAATGAAACTAGAAAATATCATCCTGAATGAGGCAACCCAGACCCAAAAGGACAGGCATGATATTTACTCCATGATAAATGGGTATTAGCCATAAGGTACAAAATATCCATGATATACCCCACATACCCAATGAAGTTAAACAAGAAGGAAGGCCCAAGCAAGGATGTTTGAATCACACTTAGAAGGGGAAACAATGTGTGGCCCATGTGGCTAAAAGTGTGTTAGGAGACACAACATTCATGCTGGGGGGCAGGAGTGCTTCTCTTTATGCTGTCCTGAGATTGTAGATTCAGTTATAGTCAGAGGGGCCAAGGCTATGCTTTAGTGTGCCATCGATTTCTTTTTATTTTTACTGCCTCAGTCAAAATACCTGGTCAACAAGCTATGGTACCTCCTTCAACTTCTGGGGAGACGGCACCGCTGAGGAATCACCTGTGTTTAAAGGTATTCAGAACTTTTGGGTTAGAGTATCACAGCTCTGGCATGCCCTTGTTTTGCAATCTTTCTCAAACCCAGGAAGTGATTGTTGAAGACAGAAGGGGTCATAGGAGCACCAACCCTTCTTTGTTTTCCTGGTTCAGGGTCTCTACAAAATAAAGAAGCAAAAGCTACCCTTTAAAAGCCAAAGTGACGTCTCTCCCCACAAGACCTCACCCTACTGTGAAGAGGCTCAGTTTCACTTACTCGGGCCAAATGAACTCCACTTTCTGACTTCCCATGCCAACTTCCGAAGAAAGGGATATCAGGCCAGGTGGACACACAGATGTGCTTTGGAAACTATACTTGATGTTCCTCCTGTAGTGGCTATTCCTGGTTGTCAACTTGACTTTATCTGGAATGAACTAATCAAGAATTGGAAGGCTCACCTATGATCCTAATCTCGAAGCTCAGAGATATAAGTTTCTGACCTGGATCTTGGCATGGAGATCTTGAAGCCTAGTGGCTATGAATTCCAGAAGATTAAGACAAGGACATCTCCGAATTCAAGGTCATCTGGGATTAAAGTCGAGGTGGCACAGGCCTTTAATCTGGGCCACACCCTCTGCTGGAGACCTACAGCCTTTAATCTGGGCCACACCCTCTGCTGGAGAGCTACATAAGGACATTGGAAGAGACTCTCTAACTCTTACTGGCTTGCTTCCCCTGGCTTGCTCAGCCTGCTTTCTTATAGAACCTAAGAATACCAGCCCAGGGATGGTACCACCCACAAGGGGCCCTCCCCACTTGATCACTAATTGAGAAAATGCCCCACAGCTGGATTTCATGGAGGCACTTCCCCAACTGAAGCTCCTTTCTCTGTGATACTCCAGCCTGTGTCAAGTTGACATACAAAACCAGCCAGTACACCTCCCTTCAAATGTTTCAATATCTCTTTTAGGGTGTGATCTATTAAAAACAAAAGGGATGTAAAAAAAAGGGGGGGGAACAAAATAGTCATAGGAGGCAGAGGGAGGAAAAGAACTTGGACAGGGGGTTGGTGGGTAGGGAGGCAAGATCAGGTGCAGAGAGAAACAGGAGAGAGGCCCAGTTGTCCAGGAGAATTAATGGAAATCTGCAACTGCCTGGGGTGAAGAGGAGGGGAGAATCTTTAGGAAGTCCCAGAGACCTGGAATAGGAGAAGTTCCCAGGAGTTAATGTAGGTGACCTTAGCCGAGATGCCTAACAGTAGGAACATGGAACCTAAGAGGCAACCTCCTGTACCCAGTGAAAGGATAGGGACACCAACCCATCCACAAAAGTTCAACCCAATGTTTGTCCTGTCTTTAAAAAGTGCATGAATGGAGCAGAAACAGAAGGAAAGGCCAACCAATAACCGGCCCAACTCAAAACACATTCCATGGGCAGACACCAGTCCCTGATATTATTAATGATACTCTGTTGTGCTTATAGACAGGAGCCTAGCATAGTTGTCCTATAAGAAGCTCTACCCAGCAGTTGACCTAAACAGAAGCAGATACCCACAGCCAAACATTGGACAGAGGTTGGGGACTCTTATGGAAGTGCTGGGGGACGGATTGAAGGCCACAGGAACACCACCAGAAGACCAACATAGTCAACAAACCTGGACCCCCTGGGAACTCTCAGAACCAAACCGACCAAAGAACATACATAGGCTGGAAGAAGACATTCCCTCCTTCCCTGGGCGCATATGCAGCCGGCAGATGGCTCAGTCTCCATCCCCATGGCTGCCCTGTCTGGCCTCAAGGGGAAAGAATGTACCTAATCTAGCAGAGACTTGATGTGCTGGGGTGGGCGGATACCCAGAGTGGGTCCTACCCTCTCAGAGGAGAAGGGGAAGGGGGTGAGGAAAAGGGACTGGATGAGGGAAGGATTTGGAGAAGGAGCAGCATTTGGGATGTAAATGAATGAATTAATTAATTAATTAGTTAATTTT